>JAJHZJ010000192.1:2400000-3000000 GCA_023548195.1 Bettongia penicillata ogilbyi | reverse complement strand
TCATTGATAAAATGAGTGCTGTGGACTAGATAAATACATCAGGTACTTTCTATCTACCATTCAAATGTCTACATGGTACAGTAGATAGAGTGATTGTCCTCAAACCAGGAAGACAAATTCAAATCCAATTTCAAACGTTTACTAGCTGTGACCTTGGGCAAGTCATTTAACCTCTGTCTGCCTCAATTTCTTCAGCACTGAAACACTGATAGTAATACCACCAACCTCACAGATTTATTGTAATGATGAAATAAGATAATATTTATAAAGAGCTTGGTATGATGCCTGGCCCTCAGTAGGTACTATATAAATGCTTACTTTCTTGCCTTTCTATTTCCAGAAATTAACTCTAGATTCTCTGACATTTGTATCTTTACAGGTTCAAACATAAACTATTTGAATCAATGCTTATATTCTCATAATAATTTTATTCGTCATTATTTTTTGGAAACATACATGTGTACTTTTTTTTTCAGTCTGGACCGGTGATTTTATTGGTCCTAAGGACTGAGAGAATTATGAAAACTATCTCTTCCAGTGAGTGAAGATTGACAATTCATCTGGAATTTATGTCTATTAGTAATATAACTCAGTGTCTGGAGTGCTGAGAAGGCAAGTGACTGGACCATGGCCATGTAGCTAGCATAAGTCAGAGGCATGGTTTGAGCCCAACTGGTCCTGGGAGTAGACTGCCAGGGTAACCCTTTATCCATTACATTACATTTGCCTCTTTTCTGTTGAGATAGATGAGATAGTCTACATTTCTAATAGCAAGCATCTCTATGGTGCTTTAAGGTTTGCAAAGTATTTTTACAAATATCTTAGAGACAGCTGCTATTGTTCTTTTCATTTTACAGATGACGTAACTGAGGTGGACAGAGGTTAAGTGACTTGTCCAGGATCACACAGTGTCTAAGGCTGCACTTGAATTCAGGTCTCTCAGATTACAAGTCCAGTGTGTTATCTATTAGGTTACCTAGTTGCCTCAACAACACATGCCCATGTAGACACATATGTATGCAAATATATATGTGTGTGCATGTATTGTATATGCCTGCTATGTGCATGTACCTTTGTATTTTATTATATTACATATTAGATATATATACATACATAGACAGACAAACAGACAGACAGATAGATAGATATACACACACACACACACTTATTTCTCTCTGCACTGCATGGATAATCAGCTCAGCCCATGGTTTACCGCATAAACAACTTCACATTTATTCTCAGACAACTTCCATTGTACAACTGGCTGCAGTAATACACGAATGTCTCTGTGCACAATGGGTGTATTTTCCTCAGGGCAGCCTTGACTTGCTAATGTGATATTGTGGTGAGAAATGCATTTCAGAGCAGACAGTCTGCTTGAAAAAAAAGTCTGTACAACTTAGTTTTTCTATAACGTAGAAATATTAATGACCAAAAAGTAAAAACTTTTTTTAAAAAAGGTTATAAGAGACACTCAAGATCAGAGCACCACAAATAATTCTAGTAAAAGTCCTTTAAATGCATTTTAAGTGCACATAATAATATGTGTGTATTTTGCTTCTTTGTAGATCTGTCTACTACCACTTAAACACTGGGAAGTTAAATAGAAGTTAAGATCTATTGTAAGTCCTAAAAACAATTCCCCTTTCCCTAGTGCTTCAAGATTCTCAATTAAGCTTAGTTTCTTTCAACAACCCTATGATATGAGCCAATAGTCCCCTCCCCATTTTACAGAGGAGGAAGCAGACACCCAACTTAAATGATCAAGGTCAAATACCAAGAGTCAAGGTCAAGAACCAAGCTGTTAAGTGTTGGGGGTGAGGACTTGAACCCAGCTCTCCTAACTTCAAGGTCATTGATGTTTCAGTGTGGCATAGTGGAAAGACCAGAGGATTTGGAATCAAAGAACTATGTTTGACTCTCAGACCTACTACTTACTACTGTGTGACCTTGGACAAGTCACTTAACCATCTGATCCTGTTTTCTCAAGTCTAACCTGAAGAAGCTGGACCAGAATTGGTGATCACTGAGGTCTTCTTCCAGTTCTAAAACCTAGGGTCTTTCATTACACCAGAGACAATAGGGTAGGTGGAATCATCTTTGAATTTGATTTTGGATTTAGTTACCAAGTCTCAAGAAAGATTTGAATTTTAATCCTAACTTCAACATTTACTGCTACTGCATGACCCTTCTCTGAGGCTTAACTTCCTCATCTACAAAATAGAGACAATGATTTCAGCTCTTGCTGTTATGAGTAAAGGGCTCTGTAAGCTTTAAACTCTAGAAAAAATGTGAGCTGCTTCTAGTGTGGTGGAAAGAGTACAGACCTGAGTGTCAGGAGGCTTAGATTCAAATCCCCTTCTTGTCAAGTACTTACTGTGCAACTTTGGATAGATCACTTACCTCCTTCTCATCTGAAAATAAGAAGATTGGAAGAGAGAACCTCCAAGGTCCCCTACCACCCTAAACCCATAATCCTATTTTAGCACTCCCCTCTGCAGTCACTAACCCAGTTTGAACTGGACTAGCAGAGTAGGTTTCCAGAGTCAGTCAGTTAGTTAATAAACATTTATTAAGTGCATGTTATGTGCTAGGAGAATGATTATTTCTCTTCTCAGAATAAGGGGTTAGATGTTTCCAGTACTGCTATTCATGACTCCTCCTCAGCTGACATACTCCTCAATATCAGCCAATGAACAATTAATTACATCTTACAAAGGGAAATTTACAGAGATCTGAAGGGTCCCTCACATGTATAAGGTTTCTGAGGAGAGTGGGCTCAAGCTTGAAGCATGATGCTAGTGAGACATACATGTGGGGACCCCTGGCCCTGGGAGTCCTTTTTTCCCTTTGAGGAGTCCCCACTAAGGCTACTCTCACTTATGATGATGGACTGTTGCTCCCTTGTTCAGTTGGCCTGGCTCCTTATAGAGTACATTATCTTGACTGATGGGTCAATTCACTGATGGATGGGTCAAACAGGTACTCAGTCACTCAGCTGCTGTGCTAGCTCCTCATCAGATACAGCTGCTGATTAAACCTCTGATGACTTTGATGGATGTCCCACCCTCATTAGGAGCCAGGGCACTTCTCTTTCAAAATATCCATTCATGTAAGATCAGGAAGGAATCAATACGAAAGGAACAGAGACACCATGAGTTTATGGACGCGTGGCAAACCATCGGGGGATAGGGCTGTTCCTGCCTCTTTCCTTGCCCCTTCTTGCCTCATCAAAAAGATCCAAAGGAGGGATAAATGCATCATTTGTATGTAAACTCAATTCTCATCACTCAGTCAACCAGAAGGCTTCTTGTCACCACAGAGCACCAGCCCCCAGTCACTCATGGGTCATGGAAACAACTTCACCAAGCCTCGACATGCTCATTTTGATCCAGAAAGGTAATACTGTGTGTGTTCTCTACACCCCACCAGGATGGATAAATTTGAATCTACTCTAAGAAGCAGGCCTTCATTGCCCAATATTCAAATTAATTTCCATTCATTCTCATGACCTCTCTAGTCTTTTTCAGAACCTGCAATGACTTTCAGAGAGGAAGCTTCTATAATCTATTCAGTGGATGAAGTTTGTACCAAATTTACACCCGTCCGCAGTGAATGTCAGTCAACCTGTTGATTGATTGGCAAATATATTATCCCTCTTAGAGCTCACCTGTCAAATGTAGATGACACAGAAAGATCAGAGGAAAATCCGGCAATGCACATCCTAAAGGATCATTAATCATAGAATTTAGAAGAAGGAGGAAATCAAAAGTCAACCCCTACATTTGACAGATTAGGAAAATGAGAGACATTAAGTAATTTCCCCCACATCCAGCAGGAAGTAAATTTCATAGGAAGTAATCTGAACCAGTATCTACTCACTCCAAATCCACTGTTTCTTAGTCTCACCCTACACTTTGGTGTTCTCTGCTTAAGAAATTCTATTTAACATTGTACATTGCCACCTTTGCATAGTCTGTTCACAAGAGAAAAAGTTAAAATGCTTTAGAATAAAGTCTAATCCCTCTAGTCTGATTATGGAGGCCCTCTACAGGCTGACTCCACCCCACTTTTCCATCTTTATCTTAGACTACTCCCCCACCTTCTTTTTATGCTCAGATTCAACTAAATTTATGGCCTTTCCATGATCTGAGTCTGCCCTCTCCTGCCTCATCTCTTTTGGTCACAGCATTGCCTATGACTGGAATGAATGACCTCTCCACTATCACTTCCGTGTCTGCCTTTTGTAATCTTTCCGATTTTTTAAATTAATTTTTCTTCAGTTAACAAATATCTATTTTCTCTCCCTCCCACCTCTCCCACTCTACTGAGAAATTTAAAAAAAATAGAAAAACAGAACTCTTGTAATAAGTAAGCATAGTTAAGTGAAACAAATTCCCCCATTGGCCAAGTCCAAAAATAAGTCTCTTCTGTATCCAGAGTCCATCTCTTCTCTGCCAGGAGATGGGAAATATTCTTCATCATGGATCTCCTAGAATCATGGTTGCTCTCTGGGTTGACCAAAGTCCTTTAATTCTTCCAAAGTTTTGAGTGTCTTTACACACAATTTCATTGTTTCCAAAGTTCATGTGTGTTTACCATGTTGTTATAAAAATCATCCTGCTAGTTCTGCTCATTTTATTTTGCATTAGTTCATAAAAGTCTTTCCAGGTATCTCCAAAACTGTATCCTTCATCTCTTGTGGCAAAACAGTATTCCGTTACATTCGTATACCCTAGTTTGTTCAGCTACTCTCCAATTGAGGGGAAGTCCCTTAGTTTCCTTAGGTTTTTGCCAGGCACTATATTTATTGAGCTCTTACTGTGTCAAGAAAGGTAAAAGACAGACCCTGTTCTCAAGGAATTCACAGTTCAGTGGAGGAGACCACAAGCAAACAGCTATGTATAAAGCTTGCATGCATGCATGCGTGCGTGCATACGTGCGTGTGTGTGTGTGTATGGAGATACATATGCATCAAACTATGATACTATATATATATATATGTGTATACATATATATATATACATGTGTATGTGTATATATAGATACAGATATATATAGATATATACACATACAATAAATAGGAAACAATCAATGGCAAGAAGGCTATAGAACTAATGGGGATCAGGAAAGACTTCCTCCAGTTAGGATTCCAAGGAAGTCAGAGACATTTTATGTCACCATCAAAAGAAGTGCTAAGAATATTTTTGTTGTTACTGGCCTGTGTGACTGACCAAGTCACATAAATTCTCCGGGCCTCACTTCTTTCATCTTTAAAATAAGGGGAATGAAGTAGGTGCTCTTAAAAGTCCATTCTAAACCTAAATTTATGATGCATTGAATTGAATTTGTCAATATTGAGTGATAGTTATGGCTTGCTATCCATGATTTTGTGTTGAATTGTTTTCAATAGAAAGAATAGATTTCCACTGATTTATTTGTCCACTATCTCCCACCTTGCCACTCTCATATCTGGGAGTGGGAATGTAGAGGGCAGCAATCTGGGACTAGGAGTACGGTCTTTGGTCAACAAGCTAACTGACAAAGATTGGGGTTACACCAATCAGAATGGCTTCCTTAGCCCCATTCAGCAAACACTCAGTTTCGTTCAACATTTTTCGAGTGCTTATTATATGTAAGGCCCTGTGCTTGGATGACAGGCATTAAAAAAATACATAGACCCTGCTTTCAATGGGCAATTTAATCTAACACCTGAGCCAGGTGGTAAGTGAAAATCATGAGTTTTGAAATAAAAAGTGCATGCATGTATACAGTACATAAGAGAGTATGCTCTTCTGTACATCCAAGTAGGCTGACTTCTATTACCTTACTCCTTCCTCTATGATCCAGGGGTCATAGGGTCAAGGTGACCCTCCCCCAACCACAATAATGGCATCAATTATGACAACTCCATTTACAAGACAGTGACAAACTGAGCAGTTTCTAGAAGAGGAAAGCCAAGTCTGTGAACAAACCACAAACCGGGATATACAAGGATTGGCTGAAGGAACTTGAGATGTTTAGACTGGGAAGAGGAAAACTATAAGGGGTTGTAATGACTGTATTCAAATGTTCTTTAAAGGTTGAGAAAGTAGCAAGAGATAGTGGAAAGAAGCCTGGATATGAAACTGAAACTCCTGGGCCAGAAGAAGCCTGACTTAGACTCAATCCATGAGTCCATGGGTATGCCACCTCACCACTTGGAGCCTCAAGTTTCCCATCTATAAAATGTAAATGTTATTGCCATAGGGCCCTTTACTGTGCTGTGGACAAATCAGGGTTTTGCAAATCTTGAATCACTGTGTAATGGGAGTTGTTTTATCATGAGGAAGAAGGATCAGACATGTTCTGCTTGGTCTGAGGGCCAACTAGGAACAATAGGTGGGACTTGTTAGTAGAAGATCTGTTTGATGTAAGGAAAAACTGAGGCAGTTCATCACACAGTGGATTTTATGCAGGATCTGGATTCAAGAAGACCTGAGTTCACATCCAGATTCTGTTGGTTATTTCACCACTGTCTGTTTCAGTTTCCTCCTCTGTAAAAATGAGGACATCTACTTCCCAAAGTTCTTGTGAGGACAAAATGAGATGATATTGGCAAAGTCCTTTGCAAACCTTCAAGCAACATATAAATGCTAATTATCATTATTAAAATTCCCTAATAATTACAGCTGCCCAAATGTGGAGCGGGCTAACTCGGAAGATGGTGAGGTGACTGTGGACCTCTGTGGGGCATGTTGCCACTGAGTAAGGAGTCACCTAGATGCCCTCTGAGGTCCCTGTCCAGCTTTGAGTTTCACTGATTCTCTGATGCCAGACTTTTTCCACGTGACACTCAGTGAGGTGGAGTGGTGGGCATTGCAAGAGTAACCATCCCCATTTTAGAGATGAGGAACCTAAAGCCCCAAAGGATTAAAAGACTTGCCCAATGTCACACCCCTCAGAAGTATCAGATTTGGGTTTCAGACCTAGGTCTCCTCACTCTGTGCCTAGCACTCTCTTTACTATGCCATCTAAGCTCTTATAAAAATAAGAAAGGGGCCAACATTCTCAGTGTTTCATGATCATAACCCAGCAATTTAGCAACGTGCTCTCAAGGAAGATAAAACAGCATTTGAAATCTCTTTGATTTATCTTTCTCCTCCCTCCTATGAGCAGGCCACCATTAAGACTCAGGCCCTAGAGAGGAAAATCCAAAGAGAATGAATGGATACAGCCACACTGAGTCAGTTAATTCTGACCCCAATAATGGATCAGATTCTTTCAAAGGAATCTTATTATCAATCAACAGCCGTTCTCAAGGGCCTCCTCTGAGCCTGTTAGCTTTTTTTGAACAGCCATTGTAAATAACTGGAATGCTTCCTTTTCTCCTTATTGACGTAGATTTCCCCATTTTCCAGATTGACAAATTAAGGCAAATTTTTTTAATAGGCTTTTCTAGAACTATAAAGGAAGGCAGTGTTACATCCATATTAAAATCAAATCTAGGTTCACAGCTGCAGGCCCAATTCATAGAGATACTCCACTCTCTTTCAAATGTCTTCATACATTTTTAACAAGGTGGCAATATTACCCAGATTGCCTAATATATCCATCCATTCATTCAGCAAACATTTGTACAGAACCTTAGGCTCAGTGTAGGAGGAGATCAATCCAAAGAGGGAATAAAGTTCAAGCCCTGCCCTCATGAACAGTGAGTCTAAAAGGTGTAGGGGAAGTCTGAGATTGAATCTCCCAGAACCGACCTTGTGTATCATCTGCTCATTTTATAGAAGAATAAATGGAAGGATTGGAGGAGGAGCAGAGGTCTACCTGTGGTCTCACAACTGGTCAATCTTAAAGTTAGAACTTGAACTTGAAGTGGCTGAATTTAAGTTCCAGGCTCTGTTGACTCTACCATCATACCTACTAAGAGGAATAAAAATCCTTAGAGACCTTCTAGTTGCACCATGTCAATTTACAGATGGAAAAACTGAGGTTTCAGTACAAGAGGAGAAACTTACCCAAAGTCACACAGAGTCAGGGTTTAAAACTAGACCTTGCAATTCTCATTCCACCATAAAAGATCTGGGGTTCAATCACAAGCTACTTGACTTTGAGCAAATCCTTTCCCCATCTCTAAGCCTCAGTTTCCTCTTCTTAAAAACTGGGCTAATAATGCTTACAATATTTTCCTCACAAGAAAAAATACCTTATAGAAAATTAAAGTAGTAAAGAACAGAAATAATGAAATGGTAAAATGAAAAATGCAGATATTTTGGAATCCAAAGACCTGGGTTCAAATCTTGGCTCTCTTGTATAATATCTGTGACCTTGGGTCATCCACGTAGTGAAGCTCAGCTGCCTCAACTGTCCAAACAGTAGTTAGAAGACCTCCAAGGACCTTTCCATCTATTTGTCCCCTGATCTTTTTAGATCATTCCAATAATAAATGAAAACATAATAAGCTAAGAGATCAACTTAGAGGGGGGCATTCTGGGAGATAAAAGGGTATCTAGAGAAACTTAAAAGGGCTTCTTTGCCCACCAGAGATCACTCCTTTTTCTGGGCCAGCGGTCTTTGCCATAATGAGTGGCGATGTCAGACTGTCCTTTGGTTTGTGGTCCAGCAGCTATTTGCAGAGTCTGGAACGGATCCTGACTCTACTGTGGTCTCTCAGCAATCCATAGTAAAGCCACACAATCTGAAGTTCATCTAGGATGAAGGAGAAGGGCGGGTTCTGGCAGGGACATTCAAGTATTCAAGTTCATTGTCAAAGAGGCATTTGGGGCACCAAACAAGAGCATGAGCCCTGGAAGGAGAAGCTTCTAATCTGACTCTGCCATGAACTCACTGTACCCCTCTTAGGAAAATCTTTTCTTTTCTCTCAGTCTCAGGTTCTGCTCTACAAAGCAGAGAAAAGAATGCTGACGTAATTTACCTCTAGGGTCAAGAAGAAAAAGTGCTTTGTAAATTTTAGACCTGAAAGAGAAGAAAAAAACTACAGAAATGGGAGATGAGAAAGATAAAGATGAAGAAGAAGAGGAAGGGGATATTTTGGTTGTATCACTTTAACTCACCAGAGTAGTGCATGGAGAGACTGTTATCTAGGGATGACACTGTGTTGGGCAAACTTGTGACACTTTTTCTCTGCACTAGATTGTAAGCTTCTTGAAAGTAGGCACTGTGTAACTCTCTTCCCACATCTTAATATGGTTCTGGCACCTAGTTAATATCAAATAAACTCTTGCTAATTGATTGATCATATGGTGACTTATTCAGAAACCTTCTTTGTGGTAGTACAGCACCAGTTTGTTCACAGGGTCATCTTAATGGGTAATGGCAAAGCCAGTGATAAGGCATAAGAGTAGTCATACCTGACATTTTTGTAGCACCTTAAAGTTTTAATTTGTTGTCTCATCAAGCCCCAATTTGCAGCATTTACCTATTTCCAAGGTATAAATGCTCACCCTGAAATTTTAATAATTGGCTTTCACAAACTAATTTGGGTTGGCTCCAAAAGATCCATTTTTCTCCCCTCTGAGACCAATCAGGACAAGTAAAATGGCCCTTCTACAAGTCAACTCTTCAGATATTTGAAGACATCAATCATGTTCCCTTTAAGGTTGTCTTCTCCAAGCTAAATATTCCTCTTTCCCTCAACTATTTCCCACGATAAAAATTCCAGACCCTTCACCATCCTGTTATCCTTCCTCAAGACCTCATCAGACTGAGCACAGAACTCCAAATATGATCCGACTACATGAGAAAACAGTGATGCTACTCCTCCCTTGTTTCTGTACACTAAACTCATATTAATACAGTCAAAGGTCATATTAGCTTTTAAGGATGCTATAGCACTTGGCTGATTCATTGAGTTTGTAGTTACCTCAAACTGCCAGGTCTTTTCATATGAACTGCTGCTGTCAAACCCATTCCCCTCCATCTTATGCTTATGTAATTGATTTTTCTTAAACCTAAATGCAAGACTTTATATTTATCCTTGTTAAATTTTATCCTTTTGGTTTTGGTCCATTGTTTCCAGTCTATCAAGATATTTTTGGATTTTGGCTCTCTCATACAACATACCCTTCTAGCATTATCTGTTGATAAACACACCTTCTGTCTGCATCCCAGTTATTGATGAAAAAGGTTCACAGGACAGGATCAAGGACATAGCCCTTTAACTACTGGTAAAGATTTCTATCCAGCTTGATATTGATCCAGGAATCAACACTCTAAGGATACAGTGGTCCAAACATCTAATGAGTCCACCTCTCTTCATTTGGAAAATCTGAAAGGAGTGGCCCAATATGTTGCTGAAGTAAAAATAAAATATATCTCAGATGTTCCTCTTATTAATCATTGAATCTTGAAACATTATTCCCTCCCCCCCTCCAAAAAAGCATTAAGGCTTGGCATGACATTCTTAGTGAACCTATACTGATTCCTAGTGATCATCTTTTTCTTTTCCCAATACTCACAAATTGTCTGTTTCATAATACAAAATAGAATTTTGTCCAAATTAAAGTTAGTAGTCTGAAATTTCTGGAAGGCCTTCTCCCCACCCCCTTTTTAAACACTGGAACAACATTTGTCAACCTTGATATTCCACTTACCATCACTTTTCAAAGATTGATGTCAGTAGTTTCATAACCATATCGGAGAGTTCTTTCAGAAGAGTTAAATTAGAAGCTAACTGCTTGCCTGTCCACCAGTGGATAGAGCACTGGACCTGGAGTGAGGAAGACCTGAGTTCAAACTGAGCCTCAGACACTTACTAGATATGTGATCCTGGACAAGTTACTTTACCCTGTTTTGTCTCAGTCTCCTCGTCTGTAAAATGAACTGGAGAAGGATATGGCAAATCACTTAGTATCTTTGCCAAGAAAACCCCAAATAGAGTAAACAAGAGTTGGATCTGACTAAAATGAATGAACAAGTTCCCTAATTATCTCTTCTCTTGGACTTGAGTTCTTTTTTGACAGTCGTGCTTCTACCCCTTCCAACTTGAACATCAACATCCTTGCTAGTGAATGTAGAAGTGGGACAAGAGTGGAATCATTAACTTTTCTTTTTGTCATCTCTATATATTATTGTATCTTCACCAAGTGGTAGGAACATCCAGTTGTTTGATAACAATCAAATAACAATTGATGGTTAACAACTGCCTCTTTCAGTTTATTTTTATTTTTTTTCACAGTATGGCTAATATGGAAATATGTTTTACATGATTTCATAATTGATATCATATTGCTTTTCTTCTCAATGGGTGGAGGAGGACTGGAGGGAGAGAGAGAATTTGGAACTCAAAAAAATTTGGAACTCAAAAATATATAAATAATAAACATTTTTAAAAATTTTTTAAAAATATTGGCTTTCCCAAAGGCACACACACATTTTTTTTTTAAAGTTTAATCTGTGTCATGGACATTTTCTGCATCCCTTTTTTTTAAAAATTTATTTTCAGTGTTCCACAATCATTACCATACAACCGATTTTTTTCTTTCCCTCCCTCTCCCTCTCTCCTCCCCACCTCCCCGCTCCCTCCCTGAGACAGCATACAATTTTATATAGTTTCTACACATATATTCCTATTGAATACATTTTCACCACAGTCATGTTGTAGAGAAGAATTAAAATGAATGGGAGAAATCATATAACAAACCAAAACATAATACAAAAGAAAATGATCTGCTGCAATCTGAAACTGAATTCCATAGTTTTTTCTCTGGATGTGGAAAACATTTTGTCTTAAAAGACCATTGGGAATTTTTTTAAGTCCTTGCATTGCAACGAAGTTCTAAGTCTACCAGAAAAAGTCCTCGCACACTGTGGTTGTTGCTGTGTACAAAGTTCTCCTGGTTCTGCTCCTTTCACTCAGCATCTGATCATATAAGTCCTTCCAGGCCTCTCTGAAGTCTTCCTGTTCATCATTTCTTATAGCACAATAGTATTCCATTACATTCATATACCATAATTTATTCAGCCATTCCCCAGTTGATGAACATCTCCTTGATTTCCAGTTTTTGGCCACCACAATGAGAGTTGCTAAAAACAATTTTGTACGTGTGGGACCCTTTCCCATTTTTATGATCACTTGGGGATACAGGAGTCCTAGAAGCGATATTGCTGGGTCAAAGGGTATCTGCATCACTTTCTTAAATCTGGGCTATCAGCAAAACAAATCAAGCATTTGCCAATTTCCAAATTATAAATGCTCACACTGAAAATTTAACCAATGGCTCTCCCAAGCTGGTCCAAGCTGGCTTCATACAACTCCAGGTCTATCCTTTCCTTGTCTTTTGTTCTGGACCTGATTTTTTAATGTACCCAGAGATCTGTGACCTCCTTGCTCTGATCATACCACTAGAAGCCCTGCACACCTTCTCATCATGTGACACAACATCCTTATCCCATATCTGACAATAACAATAATGACCCTCAGCATAACACTTAAAAATTTGCAAAATACAATACATTACATCATCTTTTTTGATGTGTGTATTAACCCCAGTGAGGTGGGAGCTCTTATTATCCTCATTTTGCAGATGAGGAAATTGAGGCAAACAGTGACCAAGGGACTTGCTCAGGATCATAGTGGTAGTATGTATTTGAAGAAGGATTTGAGTTTATTTGAGTTTTCAGGTCTTCAAGTCAAGTACTCTATAATAATAAAAAAACTAACCAGCCTTTATGTAGTATTTGCTATGCGGCAGGCACTATGCTAAGCACTTTACAGATGTCATTTCATTTGCTCCTCACAACAATCTTGGGAGGTAGTTCCTATTACTATCCCCATTTTCTAGAGGAGGAAACTGAGTCAAATAGTGATCAAATGACTCTCCCAAGGTCACACAGCTAGTCTCAAGGCCTTACTGACACAGGGCCCACTATACCACCTAACAGTCTACATATAAGAAAATTACCCAATGTCTAGTCAAATCAGCAAGCATTTATTTAGTACCTAGAGGACTTCTACCTAATATCCAAGAGCAAAGGATACCATTAGACACCTAGAACATGGTGCTGACCCACTATATTAGAAAAATTCCCAACACAAGTTCCAATACAATTCAGATTGGGAGCTCCTTAAGGGTAGGGGTTGATTTTGTCTTTCTTTGTATTCTCCAAGCTTACCACAGTGCCTGGAACAGAGTGGGTAATAAATAAATGCTTATAAATAGTAGTCCTTCAGGATCAAGTATAAAAGCAAGGACCCAGGCATACACAGGAGGGCCTGCTATACAGGGTCTTAGATCTGCACTTCTAAAAAGAAAGCAACTTTTGAGGGGTTATTAATCACTTTAATCAAGCACATATGTCATTCACTTAGTTCAGGGTGAAAAGTCAGCATCTGAATTTCAGAGAAAATACAAAGAAATAATATTCAACAGACAGGGCTTCCAACTGTCTGACAGTAAGCAATACATGCATAACAGATCAACAGACAGATCCAGTTGTCTGACCATATATACATAGTTACCAGGGAGAGAAGTACCAACATCTGTGTTTTCAAAGCCAGGGGCCTCCTTAGTGGAGTCCTAGAATCTCCTCTGGTCAAACAAACACTTCTAATGAGTAAGGCCCAAAGTAAAATGTCACCTCAGAATATTTATACACTTTTCAGAGCCAGAGGGATTCACAACTCTTGAGAATCAGTGTATTAGAATTTAAGAAAAGGTGTGGGCCTTCCCTAACTAAGCTTCCCTTAATGGGTAGATCCATCAAAGGGTGGGGATGATCTTTAGCTATCATTAGCATTTTACTTATCTACCTCCTTTCTGTTTGTGAGCAGGGTTTATTGTGATTTTTTTTTACAAGGTTTAGATCCTTGCAGAGTCCATTTAACAGTTACAGTATTTAGTGTGCTATAGATTAGAAAGCCCTGTTCCTGAATTTGAGTGTCAGCCCTTCCACTCTATAACAATGTGACCTTCATAGGGTTAGAGAGCTAAAATTGGGAAAGACCTCAGAAGTCTTCTAGTCTAACTTCCCTGTTTTCCATATGGGAAAACTGAGACCCAGAGAGGCTAAATGACTTACCCAGTGGTCATATAAACTATCAGGGTTTCTGACTCAAGAGCCAACATCTTTCCCACTCTGCTATGCTACTTGGGCAAATTGCCTCTCTAAGCTTCAGTTTCCTCATGAGGAAAAATGGGGGAAAAAATCATGTTTATACTCTTTACTTTCCACTGTTATCATGAAAAAAGCATTTTTAAAGCATCTAGTGCTAAAAATGCATATGATTTCTTTTATTACCGCTATTAGGTAGTCTTCTCGATGGTCTTTCCAATACATAGGTTAGTTTTAGAAAGGAAACTTCTTCAGGCAGGATCAATAACAATTACAAGATGAGATTCATATTTGACATAGAAGAAATATGATGGAGCAACCTCTGCAAAGCAGCTCTGTTAAATAAAGCATCAGCTGGAGAGTGTGTGCTTTCCAGCCCACACAGGCAAAGTTTCTCTCTGCGCTGCTCTGAGACAGATGCAAAGTTGGGCAGATGTCACAGAAGGAGAAATCTCTACTAAAAGAGATTTCTTTGGATGACCTCAAATCCTTGAAAGAAGTAGGGAGGAAGCAGAGGGAGGCATCTGAGAAGCTCTAAGTATCCTTTCAGCAGAGATGTACAACTGAGCCAAACGTGAAAAATGCTGAGGCTGCTCACACCTCAGTGTATGTGTTTGTATGTATGTATTGTTCATTTGTTTGTTTTGCTGGTTCCCAAGGCTCTGCTTGGGTGCTTCCAAGTTCAGTCACAGCTGGGTTGGGTAGCAGGCCAAATAGTACAACATTACAGAATATGTAACTGGACGATAGTTCATGTAGAGGGGGTAAAAAATCCAGGTTTTCAAGCTCAGTATGAGTCGATATTGTGAGATGGTGGCCCAAAAAGCAAACAAACAAAAACACCCGATAAGCTCTTTGTCTGAATTAAGGCCTAATGTCCAAATGTCCAGAATGAGGATGACCACAGTCTTGCTGTCCTTGGTCCTGGTTAGTCACATCTGGAGTGTGATGTTCAATTCTAAGTGACACATTTTATGATGAACGTTGACAGGGTGGAGAACATGCAGAGGAAGTTGACCAAGGTGATGTATGAAAGGGAGGGTAGATACCATTCTATATGAGCATCAATTGAAGAAACAACAGTTAAACTGGAGAATGAATGAAAGGAAAGACATTTATTAAGCTTTAAGGGAAGGGTAAACTTGGCAGAGGGTGGGAGGTATATGATGGCTTCAGTTTTTTCAAGGGCTGTCTTGTGAAAAAAGAATCAGATTTGGTCAGCACGGACCCAGAAGGCTGAATCAGGAGTAGTGCATGGAAGTTACAAGAGTGGCAGATTTTAGCTTGATGTTAGGAAAAACTTCTAACAATTAAACTTGTCCAAAAGAGAAATGGATTGCCTCAGGAGGTAACAAGTTCCCCTGGAGGTCTGCAGGCAAAGTAGGTTGACTTGTCAGGGATTTGGCACAGGGGATTCCTATTCAGGGATGGGTTGGTCTAGATTGGGAATTCTTAACCTTTTTTTTGTGCCATGGACCCCTTGAGCTGTCTGGTGAAACCCCTGTTTCCTTTCTCATAATGTTTATAAATGCATAAAATAAAATGCTTAAGATTAAAAAAGAAACCTATTATATTGAAATAATTATTGAAGTACTTTTTTTTAAAGTTCACAGCCCCAAAATAAGAGACCCCAACCCTAGAGGCTCTCCCAAAAGTTTGTTCCAGTCCGGAGAGTCAGTGATTCAATGCATTTGAAAGAATCTTTTCCCCAACCCTCAACCTGTTCGTCAATTGTAGCCCAAGAACAAAGAGACAATAAGAGTCTCTCATAAATGGAGTTTTCTATCAGGAGGACTTCCGTAGCATCAAGAGCTTATAACATTTTAGAAACTTGTGAGAGGATCATGGAAGGTTAGAGTTGGATGGGTCTTTAGAAGTCATCCTCACCATGAATATGGGGAATAGCAGGTAAAGGATTCAGAAAGTGGTACCCACCATAAATAGGGTTTTCCCATTCATTTTCCAGAAGCAAGAAGATCTGTTAATTCAACAGCAGACCTTGATCCAACTTCTATAGTGGCTAAAACCTGGGGGAGGTACACATTTTGCATGTGACCTTATTCCTTCTCAGTTGGAACCTATAGTCTAGTGGTGGGGGAGAGGGAGTCATTAACATAAATAATTCTACTACATAACATTTGGAAGTTTCCTGGTGCTTTTTTTCCCAGAGATACACTGAAGAAAACTAGAGGGATCCATCTTTTTAGGAATCTTTCTTCAGGAAGAACTCACTTGCCTGCATGCTCTCTCAGGAATTAATTTCTCTCCCATTCTGTTTTCCCAGAGTAACTTCCAAATCACAAACATACTTATCTCTGCTTCAGATAGCCTGCAACATTAGGAGTATGGATCTGTTTTCCAGACTGACCGTCTGACTTTCTGACCTGTGTTGTTCACTCACACAAAAGTGCATGATGTGACCCCTGTTAAAACCACAATTAGCCTAAACCCTTTACAGGAAATATTAGCTTGGTAAGAAGAGAGATACCGTTAATAGGAAATCACATGATTCATACAGAGAGCATATACCTGCCTCTGAATGTACATGAATCCAACTTATCATTGATCTGAGGCTGCTGTTTAGGGAACAGAAAGGTTAACATAGATATTAGCCCATCTTTTCTGTTTCAATGAGCTCAGTAAAGGGGCTGGCCCTTCCTGGACAAATATCAGAATAGATTGGATGAAAGAAGGACCCAAGTTTCAAAGAGGAAATGGGGAGGTAGATGCCATAGAGAAAAAATCTGGACAGTAGAGCTCAAGCTTTGGCACCGAAATTTATCAGGTAGGAGACTTCCGGCAAGCTCCCTGCCTCTTAGAACCCCAATCTTCTCCCCTTTGAGAAAATGATCATAAAGATCCTTATATTACCTGCCTACCAAGATTTAAGGGACAAGTGAGATCCTGAAATGAATCTGTGACCTTCTCAGTTTGAATCCTTGAGTCCTCTAATATAGATCACTACTCATCCATGCCTGTTCATCCTATCTGACTCTTATCTATGGTCTATTTCATTGTCAATTAAGATGATATATTTAAAATACATTACAAACTTCGAAGCCCAATGGAATTATCTGTTCTTGTCAATATTATTATTATTGAAGAAAAGCTCTCATGGTTCTCAATGTTTGTCCAGATCTATATGGAGCCAATATGGACACAATAATTTAAGTGCCTAATATGTGCCAGACAGTGTACTAAGAGCTTTATAAATATTATCTCATTTGGTCCTCACAATGACCCTGGAAGGTAAGAGTTAGTATTATCTCCATTTTACAGTTGAAGAAACTGAGGCAGACAGAGGCTAAGTGACTTGCCCAAGGTCACAGAGCTAGTCATCACCATCATTACCATAGCTAACATTTATACAGTGATGATGCTGTGCCAGGCACAGTACTAAGAGCTTTATACTTATTATCTCATTTGATTCTCACAACAATCTTGGGAGATAGTTACCACTTTACAGATGAGGAAATTTGAGGTATGCAGAGGTTAAATGACTTGCCCAGGGTCACACAGTAAATATCTGAGGTCAAATTTGAATTCAGGTCTATCTGACTCCAGGTCCAGTGCTCTATCTACTACTCCCTGTATCACTAACTGTTGATAACAGAATGGACTGTCTTGGATTAGCTCGACATTAAGGTCAGCAAAGAAGGGGAAATGAAACTTATCAATTTATAAAGTAAATTAAGTCACTCATTCATGTGTTCATTGATTCATTAAAAAACATGCATTATGCATAGACTACCTATAAAACATTTCTTCAGGCATTTGGGGAGTAATAATGGGAAATAGGTAGCAGCCAAACCCCAGTAAAACCATCTTGACAGACAGACTTAATGAGGCCTCAGACCTGTCTATGAGTGAGGGGGTGTCTATCCCAGACATGTGAAGACTTCCCCTGGCAGAGTGGGCAGATGAGAACAGTTTGTTCCAATGACCATGAAGGTGACTGAAGCAGGCACTGTGGAGGGCTCAGAGCTTGGTCAGACATCAAAGATGCCAAGGTCAAACACTACATCTCAGGTCATCATCAGTCATCCTGACTTTGTCCTACCCCTGAACTTCAGTGACTCTAAAGGAGAGAATACGACTGATGACTCTGTGCCACTCTGCCTCACTTAAATCCCATGATGTCATTGGTCCTCTGAAAATGAAAAACAAGCAACAATAGGAAAATATGAGATAGTCCCTGCCCTCAGGGAGTTTATACTCCAGTGTGAGGAGAAAAGATACACAAAATAAAATGCAATACACAATACTACAGCACAGTGTAGCCAAAAGAAAAGTGGATTTGAAAAGAGCAAGTTCAGGTTCCAGTGGGGCTTCTACTGTTTATTATCTTTGTGACCTTGGGAGAGTCACTTAAACCTCTGTGAGTTTCATTTTCTTCCTCTATAAAATGAATAGGGGTAGACTATATGGTTGATCCCTTCCTAGTAGATGTCTTAATATTTTAGAATAAATGCCCAAGAGGAATATAAAATACTCTGAGATCAGATAAAAGGAGATCAGGGGAAGCACAGAAGGCTCCTGGAGGAAATGACATGTATACTGGACCTTGAAGATGTGTGGGATGTCAACTGGTGAAGATGGAGAAGAAGACATTTTAGACATAGTGAATGGTGTTGGAAAAGGCAAAGAGACAAGAAAATAGTCATCAGTTAGTCAATGAGCATTTATTAAGCACCTACTATGTGTTGAGCACTAGCTGTCCAAAGAGAGGCAAAAGATAATCCCTGATCTCAAGGAACTCATAATGTAATGGGGGAGAGGAGAAAACATTCAGATAATGATGGAGAATAGTATGGTTTTTCTAGATAACAGAGTTTGAGGGAAATCAAGATGAAATAATGCAGGAATGGTAGTTTAGAGCCAGACGATATAGGACTATGAATGGCATGATAGAGTTTGATCTTTATTCTGTGGCAGTTGGGAACCATTATTCCATTTCTATGAGTGTTATATGACTTAGATCCCTCAGATCATTGGACTACATCTCACTAACCTGTCCCTTAGTGTCAATGGTAAGAGAGAAAGCATGTGAAAGTTGGAAAAGCACTGATCTTGGAGCCAGAGGACCTGGTTTTAAATTTCAGTGCTCATTTATTAGCCCTGTGAACCTAAGAAAGCTTTTTCACCTCTTGGCCTCAGTTAACTCATGTAGAAAATGGGACTATAAGTATCAACTCCACCTACCCAACAGAATTAACAGGAAAATGTCCCCAATCCAGGAATAAGTTGCTTTACAGAGAAAGATATCAAAGCACGCTCCTGACATAGGCCCAGAGGCAGCTGGGTGAAAGACTATATTCAGTGCTTGGCAGATATCACATCCTAAATTCACTGGTTTACTGTGGCTTTACAATAATCAACACATCTAGCATTTTTGTAACACTTTAAGGTTTGCAAAGAAGGCACTTTGCAAATATCATCTCATTTGATTCTTACAATAACCCTGGGAGGTGGGTGCTATTATTATTTCCATTTCAAAAATGAGGAAACTGCAGCTGAGTGACTGGCCCAGGATCATACAGTTAGTAAGTGTCTATAACTGGATTTGAACTTGGGTCTTCCTGATTCCAAATCTAGCGCCATATGTGCTGCACCACACACTGGATCTCCTAGCTACGTTAGCTCAAAAGTGAACTAGGGAAACCAGAGAAGGAAGATTAAAAGCAAAAAAAGAACAAGAAAACTGGCTTTTCTCCAGCTCCAAACACAGGATTTTGCATATAATTGGTGCTCAATGAACGTTTGTACAATTGAATTTGTTGAAGAGAACCTGGATCTTAGAAGTCATTTTATAGGTGAGGAAACAAACTGAGGTTGGCCAATGACACTGCAAAGAGAACACTGTCTCGAGTCAGAGGGGACAAATTCCAATCCCACTTGGGATGGGTGGCTGCTGCCTGTGGGAGGACTTTGGGCAAGGAAATTCACCTCCATAGGCCTTTCACCTCCATAGGCCTCAGTTTCCCCATCCATAAAATGAAGGAGTTGGACTTGATGTCCTCTGAGGTCCTTTCTCTCCAGCTTAGATCTGCAATCCTAAGTGACTTGCCCAAGGTCATACAAGGAATAGATGATAGAGGTGAGATTTGAACCCAGGGTCTCGTACTGCCAATCCTGCTCTCATTACTGTACCACACTGGTCGTGCCAAGTTAGAAGTGTTTTAAGTGTTTTGAGTCGGATTATTGACTGTGTCACTCTGTCTAAGGACCAGCCTGGTTGAATGGAGAGAAATCCATCTAATTTTAAACAGAACAAGACATTTCAACTAATTTATTTCCCTGAGACTGAGCGATGGACAGGTCAATTTTATAAGTATATATTAAGCATCTACAGTGTTCAAGATATGCAATGGTCCCTGCTCTTAGGGAGTTAATATTCTAGTGGGGCAGGGTGGGGATAGAACGTACACACAGCTAAAAAAAAAACAAAAACCAGAGGGTAGCTTTAGGAAAGAGAAAACACAACACCCAAAGAATCTGGAAAGGCTTTGGAGAGAAGGGAGTTCAGCCTCAAAGGAAGCTAAGGCTTCTACAAAGCAAGGGTGAGGAAGAAGGAAGTGCTTTCCAGGCATGGAGGAGGACTTGCACAAATACATGGAGCTGAGGCTGGGTTGTTACATGCAGAGAATGAGTAGTGGTTTGGTTTGGTTGGAATTTAGATTTCATGACTGAGATTAATGTAAAATAATACTGGAAAGGTAGATTGGAGCCTGATTGCAGAGGGAGGAAGAAGGAACGAAAGAAGGGAGGCAGGGAGGAAGAAGAAAACAAGAGAGGAAGGAAAAAGGAAGGGAGAGAGGGAGGAAGGAAGGAAGGAACGAAGGAACGAAGGAACGAAGGAAAGAAGCATTTATTAGGCTCTTACTACATGCTAAGCACCGTGTTTAGTGCTGAGGATATTAAAAAAAGCATACTAGCTCCCTGCCCTCAGGGAGCCTGCTTTCCAAAGCAGCAAGAAGACATGTAAAAGAGATCTGAAAGGGGGCGCGGGGGGATGCTCTCAGTGGCCTAGCTGGTGACATCCAAGAATGCTGCGGTAACAGGACTCTCCGGAAGCTTGACTGACAAGAGGTAATGGGTTTTGACCATGCCAAATTGTGATAGGATTTCAGTCAACTTTGTAAAGAGAGGAGATAACACACCAAATGAAATTGTAGTTCTTTCCAAATGATAGAGCAAAATTATATTTGAGGACATTGCAGAACAAGCTATTGGGATTGCTCTCAATTTAAACAGCTCTCTCTGCTGCTCCTACCTTGATGAATACCCTCATTCATTTAACATCTATATACTGAATGACTATTATGGATAAGGTCCTACACCCAGTGCTGGGATTATTAGGGGCAGGAGTATCAGTGGTAGGGCAGAGGGCAGGAGGGTCATGAATACAGAGGAAACCACTATTTCACACCATAGAGAAGCTGAGTCTCACCCTGATATAGTGCACTATAGATAAAGTGACTTCCAAAGCAGAAAAATCTGGCAGGAAATCAGATCTGCTAAAGAATTACGGAGCAGAGAATGATGGTGACTCCCCCACACATCCAGTCCTCTATACTCTCAGGGAAATAAGCTCTATGATGGTGAGCTGAGTTCTCTCTTTATTGGGAACAGGGCAGCTTCAGTATCAATTGCCTAAGGCTGCTGAGCTATAAATAAAAATATCAGCTCACATTTCTCTAACACTTTATAGTCTTAAACTTGGGGTCAAAAATCAGCTCTATGAATACAGAATGATAGCAGCGATAGCAAAGCGATCATTAATATGAAAAAGATCTGGGGGTTTAAGTGGGCTGCAAGCTCAAAAGTTCAACATGGAAGCATCCCTCTTCCCCCAAGAAAAAAAAAGTTAAGGTCATCTCGGGCAGTTTAGAGAGCCATAGTTTCCAGAACTAGGGAGGTATTTTCCCAGGTCAGACCAAAAGTTCAATTTTGGGTACCACATTTTAGGAAATACATTAATAACCTGGAAAGTATCTGGAGGAATGAGATTAAAATGACCAGGGAGACTGAAGTCACCCAGTGACTAATTGAAGGAATTAGGAATGTTTACCCTGGGAAGAAGTCTATAGAGGGATATAAAAACTGTCTTCAGGTATCAGATGGAAGAATTGTTCCACTTGGCCCCAGAAGATAGAACCAGGAACTGGTGGCAAATGGAGAAAACCAAAACGAAACCAAACCTTCCTAATAAGTGAGCTGTACAAAGAGTAACTAACGGGATGCCTAAAGAGTTACTAGGTTTCCCAGCGCTGAAGGTCTCAAAGAAAGGCTGCATGACCAGTCTCCAAGAATGTTGTAAACATCATTCCTGCTCAGATCCAAGGAGGACTGGGTGCCCTCTCTATTTCTTCCAAGTCAGAGACTCTGTGATCCCTCGTGATTACGTGGGGGTTACAAAGCAAACAAGCATCACACCACGGATGGATGAGGGAGGTTGCCCAAGGGCTCTTACCCACATTTTGCAACAGAGCAAGCAAAAACTTAGAGCTAAAGGAGTTTTCTCAAAGTCATTCATTAGGACTCCTAGTGCAGCGTGGTTTCTATGGTACCGAACTACCTCTTTAAGGCAGCTGAAAAGGGAGGGAGAAATCTATAGGACAAGGGCCGTTCTCTCTCCGGTATCCACAAGGGCATATCACTAGGGGCCAAATGTACAATAATGGGAACAGAGCCCAGTTGCTCACAAGACAGCTTCTACTATGTCGCTTTTCTTACTGACTATCCAATTATGGAGATTTTTTCCCCCATCCTTTCAAAACACTTGACTTCTTTTCTTACTAGCAGCAATTATTATAGCAACCTGGACTTGATTAATTGCACTGTGGTGTGCATATACAAATATATACATACTTATTTACACATATAAGTTATATATACATATGTGTATGTATATACAATATGTATGTATATGTGCATGTGCACATATGTGTGTACATATATACAAATATTTATGTGCATATATTGTAGATAGTCATGCAAGTATATATTCTCTTTTTTGGCCTGATCTTAACATATAAAGTGATTGCATCTCGTGCATTCTATGAGTTTCTGATGTGGAAACATACTGCATTGGAAATCAAAAGACCTGGGTTCAAATCCCGACTAACACTTTCTGTGGTAGCTCCGTGGTCCTGGACAAAATATTTATCACCTTTGGACTTCAGCTTCCTCAACTTTAAAAGCAAAGTCTTGAATTCAATGAACTGAAAGGTCTTTTTACAGAGGAGAAAACTGACGCTACATTTGACTGACTCTAGGCCAATCAGCCTATCCCCCTGTATCTCCTTGTGATTATGCATTTTATGGGTGTATATGTGGGTGTGGAGGAGGTGGTGGTATAATTGCTTGCAAATTATTTTCTTTTTGCATTATGGGACATCCCAAAAACCTACTAGTTGCTTAGAAAAGACCAGATGCTTAACAAAAGCTTGTTGACTTAAATATTTGACCAAATCCTTTAGAATGTGAGTTCCTTATGGGCAAGGGTTGTTTGGCCTTCCTTGGTACCCCCCTGTATCTAACACAGAGCCTGGCATACAGTCAGGGTTTGTTGAATTGACCTGATAGAGTGTCTGGACAATGAGGATTGCAGCCATTTTCTTATTTTCTGCATTCCAAGATCTATCAATTTTAATCAATTTGTTGGAGTCTGTTGAAACTGAGTTGATTCAAAGATGTAGTAATTCTCATATGTATTACTCTAGATGAAGTTTCATAATTTTCATAATCAGTTGCCAGACAAATTCTCACAAAACTTGGATATAATAAACAAACATGCAAGCTCCCCATCACCAAACCTTACTTTGGCTGTTAGATTTGATAATATTTAATATAAATTTTAGACTTTAATAAGGGCCAAAAGTTTGAATTAAGAAGAGCCTGGACCTAATAGTCTCCTTTGTTTAGAGGAAAGGGACCAAGATTTATATTCCTTTGGATATAACACTTGCCAGTACTGGGGACAGCGACTTGTATGAGGCAGTTACTCAGTGAAGAAACTGAATGAATGAATGAGTGAATGAAGCAAGAGCCTCAAATATGTAGTGTTTTAAATTGAGAACAATGTCAATCACATTGCCCTGCACTTAGTCATCCAATTGTACCTGCCATGTTTCTATTTCAATTCAACCAACATTTTAAGCATCTCCTATATCTGGATGGTAGAATTTTAGATACAGAAGGGCCATTACAGATCACCCATTCCAACCCTCTCACTTTACAGATTAGAAAAATAGGGGCCAGAGAGAGGAAGGGACTGATAAGACCATACAATCAGTAAATACCAGCAAATATACTACAATTCCTATATCAAGACTTCTCCTATTTTAAATTCTTGTACTTGAAATGGGTTATAAATGAGAAAAGACATGCTCTTTACCTCCAAGGAGCTTTTAATATAAATGAAAAATCTAAATTTGCCCCTGATTTTAAAACCAAAATGAAAGTTTCTGCTGTACTTGAAGACTACTATGTGGGTAATAAGATGAGCAATTATTGAGGGAATCTATTTGCTTGGGGTGAGGGCAAGGGGAAGAGAATAGTGTAAAAGATTTTTTTGTGTAAAAAGTATAAAAGTTTTGAATTTGAAGTCTAAGCACCTAGGTTTGACTCTAGTTTTTCTACTTTCTATGTGATCTTGGGAAAGTAATTTAACCTTTCTAGACCTCAGTTTCCTCTTCCACAAAATAAGGGGGTGGAGCACATGACCTTCAAGGTCTCTAGGTCTCTGATCCTTGAAGACAGGGACTATGGTTTATAATTCTGTTTTTCCCACCCCTACCTCCAGTGCCTGGGCATAGGGACTTATGTGAACGAAGTCATCTAGTATATAGAGGTTGAATCCGTTAGACTGCGAACTCCTTGAGGGCAGGAACTGCACTTTGCCTTTTTTTTGGATCCTAGAACTTAACACAGTAGCTCATATATAGTAGGTGCTTAATAAAAGCTTACTGAATTAAACTGAGTCAAGTTGGAAGAGGCAAAGATTTTTTTTAATGAAGAACACTAAGAACTACATTATTTTGAAATTAATCATCAAAATACATATGCTGTGTTTATATTTCAATTATGTTCAGTTCAATTAAACAAATATTTAAACTTTCATTGTATCTGGATTATAGGATTTGAAAGCTGGAAAGTCCCTTAGAGATCATCTAGTCAAATTTCTTCCTTTTACAGATGAGGAAACTTCCTCCCTGTCACTCTATATATCCAATCAATTGACTCATTTGTCACTTCTACCTCTATGACACCTCTCATATCTGTCCTGTTTTCTCTGCTAATGAAGCCAATACCGCAGTGTAGGATGGCCCTCATTACCTCTGGCCCAGACTGTTGCAATAGCCTTTTCATCAGTCTCCCTGCCCCAACTCTCTCCCATCCATCCTCCACATAACTACCAAAATAATTTTTCTAAAACCCATTTTTGTCTCCGTTACTCACCTGGTCAATAAACTACAATAGCTCCCTATAATCTCTAGTATCAAACATAAATGTCTCTGTTTGGTGTTGAAATTCTGGTCCCAATCTCCCTTTCTAGCTTAGTCATCATTCACCCATGAGGCTTCATCTGATTGTCTTCCATATCTGAAAATCAGTGTGTCCTCAAAATTGCCTCTCAGGATCACTTATCTGCTTCACAACTCAACTCAAATATCACCTTCTGCATGAAGATTTTTCTCATCCTTCCCCTAGTCATTGGTGTCTTGCCCCCATCCTCCACAAATGAATCAATCTGTATTTATTGAATATATTTATATGTGCTTTTACATACTCCCAGAGAATATAAACTCCTTGAGGGAAAAGCTTGTTTTATTTTTTGGCAAAATAGGCACTTCAGAAATGTTTATTCATTGGTTGATTATGTCACCTTAGCCAAATTGCTTAATTTCTCTGGTCGTCAGTTTCTTCATCCATTAGTCCCAAGAAGAGTTTGCACTAATTGACTTCCAGCTCTACTTCCTACGACCCTGTGAAAAACCACATTTAGTGGTTAGGATTATGTTTCAGTTATCCCAAGTGGACATGGTGATATAGTAGAAAGAAAAATCAATGGTTCATGGGGATCAAGAAGAATTTAATGTTAGTTCCCCTTGAACTGATTGCAAGATTTCAGGCAAGTCCTTAGCCTTCTCTGTGGCTCCTTGCTCCTCCTTGGCAAAATATAAGGATCATAAAATCACAGAAGGGATCTCAGGACCATTGCTCATTTGGAGACTGTCTAGTCTCTAAGATCCCTTCTATTCCTCACATTGCACACCTCTTCAACTCACTGTGTGACCTTGGCCATGACCCAACCCTCCGCAGGCCTGTAAAAGAAGGTCTCTGAGGTTCCCCCCTAGCTCTAATCTCAATGCACCAGTGGCTGTCTTGATGATTCACTTTACTTATGTTGTGGAGACTTGGGATGGGGAGGAGTATATCATTCACAGTCATTCATCATTCAGAAGCATCTAGTTGAACGCTCATCATCTTGGGCAGTAGATTTCTCCAGACTCTGATTCCCTCTGGTGTTGTTGCCAAGTCGAGCATCAAGTCACATGCTTTGGTGCGGTTGGTTCCAAGCTACCTTCTCAGGTCACTACTTCAAAGACATTACAGCTTCCCTCCTCATTATATCCAGTGTGATGTAATCTTTGAGAAGACTGGCAGCATTTGCAAGAAACCTGTTTCAGATCTCTATTAATATTTTAACATGCTTTTAAGAAAAGTTGGCCTTTTGTAGAGCGTCTCAGAGCAGACATATATAACGGGTAATGATAGATATTACGCTCTGAGTCCCCATTCTGTGGATATATTTTTCTTATTTGGAGTCATTTTTTAACATCTATTATTAAAAAATCTTCCTTGCCAGTTGTGTGTTTGCTCCTTCAGTTCATAAACTTGTTTACTCTAAGCAAATCCCTTTGATCCTTGGATGGTTCAATTCGATTCAGATCAACAAATATTTCTAAGGCCCCTCCTGTGAGCCAAGAACTGGGGATACAATAACAAAAACAAAATATCTTCTGTCTTCAAGGAGTTTCCATTCTACTGGGTAGATACAAGTACATTCTTGTGTAAGTAAATACAAAGTACACAAAGAAATTTCCAGAGGAAGAGAAGGGTGATAAATAACTAGGGAGATGGGGAAAGGTTTCATGTGGGAGTTGGCAGTGAGCTGTGCTCCAAAGGAAGCTAGGGATTCTACAAGGCAGAGGTTAGGAGGCAGTGCATTTCAGACATGGCAGATCACTTATACAAAGACACAGAGGGGACCGATGGAATGCCATGTGTGGCAAATTGCTAAGAGGTCAGTGTGACTGGAACTTGAATTAGGGAAAGGGAGTAATGCAAATCACTCAGTGAATCAGCCACCATTTATGAAGCATTTACATTTTCCAAGCTAAGTGCTGGAGATACAAAGACCAAGTAAAAGCATGAAATGACTAGAATGGTAGGTGAGAGCTATATTGTAAGATTTAAGCCTATCCTGGCTGGGCTTTTTCTTCTGATGTTTATCTAGGGCTAGTCTGGGGCTCAAAAGGGTTGGGATCAGATACCTCCAGTCACAAACTTGGCTGGTCACTTGGAAGAAACTAATCTCTTATATTTATCTAAGAGATATCACTTATCTTCCTTGGCCTCTAAGGGGAATTCATTGCCTGAACATTCTTTAACAGTGTCCAGAGTTATCTGCTCTCATCATCTTTCCCTTTTAAAAATCTTTTCCTTGTCCTAGTTTCTATTTCTCTATTGATGGCACCATCATCTTCCCAATGTTCTCTATCTTGGAGCTATTTTTGAATCTTGCCATCCCCTCCTTATATATAACCAATTAGTTGACAAGTCCTATTAATAATTACTTCTACATTTTCCTCATCTCCCTTTCTCACCATTGACAATTCCATCCCCCTAGAGTTTGCACGAACTACTTTAAGAGTTTCTTCAAAGGGCTCCCTTCAGTGTTTCCCTTCCCCAATCCATCCCTATCCCAGTAAGTTCCTTAACCTACTCTTGTATTCATCATTCATCTACTCAAAATCCTTCATTGGCTCTTAATCACCTTTTAAATCTTGAACACTGACATTCAAGGGCCTCAACTAAGCAAATTCAAGTGACTCCAAAGTAGCCATCTAGTAATCTCTGATTCCCTTCCCTCTCCTACCATTTGAAATGGACGGACCGAGAAAAGCACAGGCAAGAATCAATTAAGAAATTTTAAGAGCATCTTTATTAGCCAGACCAGAGGCTGTCTCATGGGAAAACCCAGAGGAGGCAGCCCTGAACTAAGGTGTGTGTGTGCATTTTAAGCATTTCAGCACTTCCTGGGACAGCCTTGCGGTTTCTATAAAAAACATTTCTCACAGAACAGTTCTGGACTTAGCTGGGTGGGGGATTTTGACAGGGGCCCAACAGAAAGTCACTGCTAGGCAAGGAAACCCAACAGAAAGTAGCTGCTAGGCAAGGGGGTCCAACAGAAAGTCTCTGCTAGGCAAGGGGGCCCAACAGAAAGTCGCTGCTAGGCAAGGTTGCCCAATGCTGCCCAGCAACTCAACAGATATTTCTCAACCCAGGGGCCCAAGCTGGGGAGAATAACGTGCACTTCACCCTTATCTATGTTCCAGACAAATTGGACTGTTCTCCATCCTCTTTTCTTGTCCTGTGCTTTCCTACTGTGAATTTTGGGTTCTTAGAATTTGGAGATGAAAGAAACCTTAAAGGTCTGTTCTAATCCAACCTCCATATTGTAAATCTGAGGAAATTTAGGAGCAATTAGGAGAAGGGACTTAACCAAGATAACACAGGGTGATGGGGGGAGGGGGTGAAGAAGAATTTCTTAAGTACCTACTATGTACTAAGCACTATACTAAGAACCTGGCAAATATTATCATCACAACAATTCTAGGCTCTAAGTTCTATAATAATTTAAGTCAATTTGCAGTTGACAAACCGGAGGCAGAGATGAAGTTACTTGCTCAGGAATACCCAGCTAGGAAATATCTGAGGCAGGGTTTGAATTCAGGTTTTCTGAACTGCAGGTTTGAAATTCTGTCCACTGAAACACCTAGTCACTGGGATAGAGAAGAGTTGGAATTCTTATGACTCCAAATGGAGAATTATTTCCATTTCTTGATGCTTCTAGATACCTGTATCTCCACTTTGTTTCCCTACCAAACTGTGAACTTCATAAGGACAGGGACCATAATTTACTTATAATTGGCACAATCTCCTAGGGCCCACCATCGTAAGTAACATAAGAAGTAGCAAATAAATATTTGCTTAATCGAAAGTGTAATATCCTCTTACATGTCTGTGAACTCCATGTAGGGAGAGTTGGTATTTTAGAAGAAAGCGGTTATCTGAACATAGTAGTTGCTTAAATGAATTAATGACTTAGAATCCAAAAACCTAGATTGAAATTCCAGGTCTGCCACTATAACAATACTAAATTACTTCCCCTCTCTTGACCTCTGTTTCTCTTCTATAAAAATGAAGACTTTGGATTAGATGAACCAAAAGGACCATTTCAGCTCTAGATTCTAAGATTCTAAAATACACAACAGGAAAGAACAGGACATGGAACAGGGAAGTAGAATATTCTCATTTGCCCAGAACATAGAGAACATGAAAGGGAGTAAATAGTAAGAGATGCACTAGATGGAAGTTAGCACCAGATTGTAGAGGGCATTCAAAGCCAATGTCAGAAGTTGCTGCTTAATTTGGAAAAGAATGGGGAGCTGCAAAAAGGTTTGTGATTTTATAGCTTTTAAGTGCAAAAGAAACAAAAAAGGGCTCCAAAATCATGAATATAAAAAGTTAAAGAGATATAATTTCTGAGTAATTAATCATTTTTATTAATTATGGCTAGTAAATAATTAATAAGAGGATGATCATTTGACTGTCTCTGGTAAACCAGAGACACATCATGGTGGTCTATTGATGTTTATATGCCCTTGGAAAAGTGGGTGTTCCCAACAGATGACAATCAACTCTGATTGGTTAACAATTAATGAGAATGAATGAGATAATGAGAGGTAGACCTATTCTAATGAAGGGCTGAGGAATATGACTCTGATTATGTCTCTCTTATTGCCAGATCACCCCCAACCTAGGGCAATCTAGACAAAGGATCTACCCCACTCCCCTCCCAAGCCTGAGTAGAACACAATGGCTTCCCCAGTTGGGTGGGTTCTGAACGATAATGAGGAGAAAGTTAAATCCGATCTCATTAACAGCCCTATTCTTTAGGGACTGATTTGATCTGTAGAGAATGAGGAAATAGAAAGGGAAAAAGTCATGGATCTCCCCAATAGTAATTGGTTATTAATATGAGAGAAAAAATAATTTCTATCAAGAAGGAGACTTTGAAAAAGAGATATGACTTAGCTAAGTAGATAGCTCGGAGGGAGAGTAAGTGCTTTTCAGGGTTTTTCAAAAGAATCACTACCAAGTGACTTGAACTGACAAATTGGCAGAACTTGCAGAAGTGTCTAAGTTCAAAAAAGGGTGAGGGTGAAAGTTCAAGTTTGACACGTTAGGTAAGAAAGTTAAGGTGGAGTTGTGGGTTAGGAATCCAAGAAAGGGTGAGGGTAGAGGTAAGAGTAGTCAGTTAGGGAAGGGCAGGTGGCATGAAGATGAAGACCATGGAATATCAGTTTGGCCTATGAACTGTGAGAAAGGAGAAAGAAGGCACCAAATATACTGTTAGAAGGCTATGAGTTAAAACAGGGAAGGGGTTCAAGGGAAGGTGGCAGGTGGAGCTTAGATGATGAAAGAGTTGTCAGGAACAAGATGAAGAACACACTGACCGTCTTGACCCAGAATAGAACATTTCCTCCAGCACTCTTGTCCAAGTGCCTCATTAAGTAGTTATAGTTTTAATAGCAAGATATGCTCCTAAAAACTAGTACTGTTATTCTCTTTAGATTGCTTGTATATTTCCGTTGGGAGCCTGTGACCCTTAGTGTGGGTGCTGTTTTCAAATGTACTAACAGAGAATCTTGGTTCTCAGGGAGTGGGATGGGGAGCTGGCTTTGTCTACTCAAGGTTGAAACTCTCTAAATGATACACCTCCATAAAAGGACCATCCAATCTGGAGTCAGTGGACCTGGGTCCAAATTCCAGCTCTATGGGAGTTGTTACCTTATCCCCTTTGGCTTCTCTCCCTCAGTCCCCTTGTATTATCTGGGTCAGATCCCTTCTCCTGCTTGTCCCTAAGTTTCCCCTGCTTTAAAATATAATATAGGTTAGACTAGTTTAAAATATGGAGGTTGGACAAAATCTTTAAGGTAACTTTCAGTTCTTGATACCAAGAACCCACAAGAAAGGGGGCTGGAGAACAGTCCAATTTGTCTGGAACATGACACTAAGAGAAGGAAGGAAATCAGAGATGACCAGATGGTCAGTTTGGAGTCACATAATAGAGGGTCTTGAATGCTAATGTTTGAGGAGCCAATGAAGGATTTCGAGGTGAAGGATGACGATCACAGTAGTACGCTATGTGGTGTATTGGGTTTCTTCTATTAAAAGAGGGAGTCGATCAGTCTGCAAACACAAACTAAGCCCTTGCTGTGTTCTAGGCATTATTCCAAATGCTGGAGATACAAAGAAAGATGAAGAAGCTCACATTCTAATGGGGGAGACATGTTAAAAAGCCATACAAGCTCCATTCAAGGTAAATGTCCTCCATAAAGAGTAAATGGAAGGAAATCTCAAAGGGGAAGGCACTGGAATTGGGAGACAGGGAAGGAAGAGGAGAAATGGGTTAGTGATTGGGGAAGAACTAAAGATGGTGGGATCTGAGCCGAGTCTTGAAGGAAGCCAAGTAAACTAGGTGGAAGTAAGGAAGCATGGAGCATTCTAGGCATGGGGGACAAGCAGTGTAGAGCAAAGGCAAGGAAGAGGGGAAATGGAGGGTTTTAGAATCAATGAGAAGGCTGTTGTAGCTAAATTGTAAAGTGTATTGAACTCAATAATCTCTGAAGCCCCTTCATTTATTTTTTAAAATAATTTTAAAATATATTTTATTTTTCCCTAATTACAAGTTAAAACACTTTTTAACATTTTTTAAAGGTTTTTAGTTCCAAAATCTATTTCTCCCTCCCTTCTCCCCTTCCTGAGACTGTAAGCAATCAGATATAGGTTATACGTATGCCATCAAGCAAAATATTTCCATATTAGTCATTTTGTATAAGATGACTCAAGTAAGAGAAAAAGAGAAAAAAGTGAAAAATAGAGTGCTTTATCTGTATTTTAAACAATATCAGTTCTCTAGAGTTGGATAGTCTACTTCATCATTAATCCTTTGGAATTTTCTTGGACCATTGTATTGCTGAGAATAACTAAATCATTCACATTTCTTTATCAAAAATATTGTTGTTACTATATACAATGTTCTCCTGGTTCTGTATACTTTGCTTTGCATCAGTTCAAGTAAGTCTTTCCAGGTACCCCTTCCCTTCCATTTCTAAATCTATGATCCCATGGCCTTCTCAAAGGCAAAAATAATAAAAAGAGATTGAAACTTAATTTGAAATGGAATTAGACTTTTTTGATAATTTACATTTTCTAAGAATCAAAAGCCAGATATAATGGGGGACATTTCTGTTTCAGTTTTGACCAAATTCCCAAACATACCTACATTTTATATGCAGGGTCTCAATACAAGGAGGGAGAGGGACCCAAATGGCCTGACCCTATGGGCCCATGACTCTACAGGGGTGACTTAGTCCTTAGGAGGCAGTGAGATTTTCCTGGAACCAGATAGGGTATCACCAGCTGGAGGAGGCACACATCCTCCTGAATAAAATCATCTTCTTGGAAGCAGCTTGAGTTTGCACCAAGTAGCAACTCCTTAGTACTCCCAGCATTTTGGTTCCTTAAACCTCAGCAGAAATTGCTACCTTCCGTTTCCCTAAAGATTCAATATACCTACCATGGATTGACCCTTTGATATTAGGGTAACCCTGAAGATACTCTGGTAATGAACCTCTGACCTGGACTTCAGAGGACTTCACCTATCTCTGCCTCTTCTGTCCCAGGAAAAGTTACCCTTCCCCCATCTGGAAATTGCCCTAATTGCTGTCAAAAGGCAGGGCTATCTTGGGACTGAGGCAGACAAAACATGGATTCCCATCTGAGAGATACCCCTTGTAACCCTAAATCAAGATTTTTATTGCCCAGCAAGCCACTGTCCAAACTCTCTTCTGACCTAGGTGAGACACAGGAGCTTGCCCATCTCTGAGGGAGCTTCAAGTATGGCAGCCAGATAGGCAGCAGCCCTCTTTGTAAAGCCCAAGTTATCTAGATGAATACAGTTACTGAGGCTTCCCATTGCACTGAATACCACAGCTCTCAGGGATTAATGGAGGCTCAGGTCTGGCCAGTAGGGTCGTATCTCACTTCTTTCCATACAAAACTCCACCAGGCTCCATCTTGCACTCCTAATTCTAGCCATCAGCAACACATCTATCTATATATTTGCCCACAGTCAAAACCAAAAATAACAATAGTTCTGTTCCAGTCACACATCACAGTTGGTGCTCAGACCTGATGGGAAATCACAGATGCCAATCCTCCTTCCATGTAGGGACCTGACTTGAAAGATTTTACCTGACATTTCCTGCGGGGTGAATGTTCTTGAAGGAGACAAGAATCTGTATTTCTCATGCTGTGGATACAGTTACTTTAAAGGGTCAGTGTTTCTTTTATCACCATTGTGGAGAGAATTCCTATTCAGATCTGCAAGCTGGATCATATGTCCTCAATTGTCCCTTCTAGCTTTTAGATACTTTGCATCTGTGCTTTTAATTTTTTGCTATCTGTTAAAGTGGATCAAAGTTGTACCAGAAATAGTGAGTGACAGTAATAATACTGAAGGGACTTTAGAGTAAGAAACCTTAGAGGTAAACACAGTGTTAGAGTCAGGAATATCTGAGTTCAAATCCTATCTCAGCCACCAATGGCTATGTTTCCCTGGCCAACCGATTCCACCCTCAATTTTCTCATCGGTAAAATAGGAAACATAATGGCATCTACCTCATAAAGCTGTTGTGAGGATAAATGAGATAATAAATAGATCAATGACCAAAAGAGATCTCTGTTGTTGTCTGGTCCACCCTCTTCATTTTACTGACAAGGAAACTTAGGCCCACATGGTTAAGTGACTTTTCCAAGATCACAGTTATCAGTTGGCAGGGATGACAATGAAACAAAGGTCTTCTGACTCCAAATATGGCCTCCTTTCTCAAGCACTAAACTGATTACGTTGTCAGTCTCAGCATCATTACCACCACCATAGCCATCATTTATAGAGCACTTTTGTGTTTATAAAACCCTTTCCATATATTATTTTACTTGTCTCTCACAACAATCCTATGCAATCCTATGATGTAGGTATTACTATTATCCCCATTTTATATATGAGAAAACTGAGACTTCCACAGGTTAAGTGACTTGGTCCAGGAATACAGCTAGTAAGTGACTGAAATAAAATTTGAAGTCAGATCTTCCTCTAAATTTGATACCCAGAGGTGTCAAACTCCCCCTGCCCCCACTGGGCACCCATAAAACTCCCAAGTAGAATCAGATTAAAATATAATACAACATAGATAATGTTAATTTGTGGTTTTCTAAGTCAATGCATGGCCAATAGGGATGTATTTGAGTTTGACATCATCCTCTAACACTTAGCTAGCCATCATCCCCTCTTAACTGCTTGCCCACAACCTCCCACAAGGCAGATAGGGCAGGTATTACTTGCCTCATTTTACAAATGAGAAAACTGTGGCTCAGAGAACTGAACTCCTGATTTCAAGTCGAGCACTCCTTCTACAAGGTCACATCAATAATCTGAAGCAGGCTAGTTGTTGGGGAAGCCATGATTTTTTTTTCCGCCGGGGTCTACATAAAACACCAGTTCCCTTGTAAGACATTATTCAATTTCTACTGAGTAGCAGGCCATAGGATCCTGCTCCAGTTAAATGTGGTACCAGTTGCCAAGGTATACACTGGGAACCTCAGCAAGAGAAGAACAGCCGTCAAAAGGATGATTTGAGTTGACCTTCTCAATTTCAGCTTCTGGTCCTACCCTGAACACTCTCAGAAGTCTGGTCCGGTAAGCTGCCAGGATTTTTGTCAAAATTATTTCAATGTATTTACAAGCTCTAAAGCATTTGGAAAGTAACATTTCCCCTTCCGGGAGGAATAAAGACAATATACCATTCTCAAGTACCTCTCTGTCTTACTTAATGGAATGACTTATGGTACAACATACACCATAATGCTGAGCTTCGCTGAAATACAAATTTACTAGTCTAGCTGGTCTTTCTTGGCAGTCCATGCCATGCTGACAGGGTTCTGGGTCTTTTAGGAGAATAACAAAGCCTACAGACTTCTCATTCTGGGACTGCATTTCTTCTTTGATATTTTTCCATGAAATGAAATGGCCACATGAAGAGAAAGGGAGTAGGAGGGATTGCTGTGGCTATAGAACACACCCAGGCCCTTGGGTTATGATTAAGGGTATCCCTTATTAAAGTAAATCAATTTTATGAGGTAGATGCCATTATGATTCCTATTTTACCGATGAGAAAATTGAGGGTGAGATCAGTTGGCCAGGGAAACACAGCCAGTAAGTGGCTGAGATAGGATTTGAACTCTTAACACTCTGTTTACCTCTAAGGTTTCTTATTTAAAGTCCCTTCAGTATAATTACTGTCACTCACTATTTCTGGTACAACTTTGATCCACTTCAACAGATAGCAAAAAATTAAAAGCACAGATGCAAAACATCTAAAAGTAAAGGAGATAACATCCTCTAACACATAGGTCATCCCCCTATGGAAGCTGTTAGTCCCAAACTTGATGAACATCTAGGCAGGATCCAACCAAAGGCCTCTATTTTTATTCCCCAGATCTGCATAACATAGCAGAGAATGCTAGGGAGAATCTGAGTTCAAATCTCATCTCAAATAGCTTTAAAAACCTAGGTAAGTCATTTAATTTCCTCTAGCCTTAGTCTTCTCATCTGAAAAATGGGGATAACAAGTGTCTTTGTTAAGTTCCTTTTCAGTTATGCCTGACTTTTCATGGCCCCAGTTGGGATTTTCTTGACAAAGATAAGAGCGTCTACTTTATAGGATTCAGTGGATCAAATGAGAATATGCATTTAAAGAACTTGGTAAACTTTAAGTATTATGTATATGTGAATTTTTATTATTATAGCAAGGAGAAGTATCCATTCAAACCTTCTTCTGTCTAGCCCTTAAGAAGCCCTCTAGTGAAAGGGGTGAAGTGGAATGGATGCTGAGATGCCCATGTATTGGAGAAAGAGGAACTTGAATAAATCAAGCTCAGCCTCTAGGGAGAGTCAGTGGAAATCATTAGCTCGATCAATTAACAAGTATTTATTAAGTGCCAACTGTATACCAAGCATCAGGGTAAATTCTGGGGATACTAATATAAAGGCTAAAAATAAATCCCTATTCCCAAAGAGTTTATATTCCCAGGAGGAAAATATTCAATTTGAAATCAGAAGACTATGTTCAAATCTGTCCCTATCATCAATTGTCTGACTTTGGGCAAGATGATAATGATACTAATAGTAGTAACAATAATATTATAATAATAGCATTTAGGTAGTATTTTAAGATTTACAAAGTACTCTACATATATCTCAGATTATTAGAGGTACAATTAATATTCCCACTTTACAGATGAGGAAACTGAGGCAAAGGTTCAATGACTTGTCCAGCTGTTACACAACTGGTAAGCATCTGAGGCTGGATTTGAACTCAGGGTTTTCTGATTTCAAGTCCAGCCATTAGGACTACTGATTCCTTATCTGTGAAATGAAAGTGTTGGAATAGATGACCTCTAAGGTCCCTTCAAGTTCTAAATCTATGAATTTAATCATAACTTACCTTTCTATAGTGATTTACAAAATACTTTTCTTCACGATAAACCTACTACCTCTATTTCCAAGATAAGAAAACTGAGGCTCAGAGAGAAGGGATTTGCCCAAGATGACACAGTAAGCATCCATGTTTGGGATCTGAACCTGTCTCTTTCTACTGCCTCAGATTGTCTCTTACCTGGAAGCCCTAGCAGATATAACACTTCTCAGGGATTGAAGCATCACTTGATGGTTGACATATGGCCTCCCTGCCTCCTCCTCTCTCATTTCTCCTTGCTCCTATAGGAAGGCTATTTTCAGAGACCCCTATAAGCCTGAGTATGAGACACAGCTTAGAGAAAGAGGCCAAATTCAGTGACTGAAAGATTATCAGACATGAAAGGGCCCTTACAACACAGAACACGTCAGAGCTAGAAGAAACCATAAAAATCAACCTTTCTGCTCCTTTCATAGACTTCACGTTCTTTTTCTCCTGTGTTCCACCCTGGAGTCAAGTATTTTCTTATTCCTCAGACAGAAATCACGAATTGGTATGGTAGAAAAGGCACTCTGATTTGGAGTCCAAAGACCTGAGTTCAAATTTTATATAAGATACTTGCTACCGATGTGATCTTGAAAGATTCACTTAGCCTAGCTAGGAATCAATTTCTTCACATAAAAAGAAGCTGTTGTACTCAACAGCCTCTGAGATCTAGAGTTATGATCCTAAGTTTCAGAGAAGACGTACTGTAGACCCTGAAATATCTTCTCTCTCAAGAAGAGGGTTGTAGGTGTCACATCTATTATTATCTCTGCTTTACAAAAGAGAAAGCTGAGCCTCTGAGAGGGAAGTGATCTGTAATTGTGTCAATCTATGAGTTTGACCCTCTGACTCTCACCCAATGACTCCAGAGTCACACTTGTATTTGCTTCGTCTGTGCCTCCCAGAGCTGTCCCCATGATACGCTGCTCTCACAGAATCAGCCTCCATGGCTGCATCCTTGTTAGATGGGGTGGTATACTGAGCTGATTGCAGAGGGGATCCTGGGCAAAGACTCAACCAGCAAGGGAAGGGCATACTCTGCAGCCATCAGCCTGTCACCAAGCGGTGGGGAACTGTGATCCAGAAGAAAGTGATGACAGTTCTCCATTGAGAGAACTGTGGAGAATCGGGGTAACTCTCGCACCCAAGAATCTTACTCTTGCCAATTCAAGAACATTTCATCGGGTAGCCATGACTGCCAAGTGGAGAGATGAACAGGTCCCCGGTGAATCTGATAAATGTGGTCAGCCAAGTGTGATCATAGGGGAAATGGAAACTCTTGTCATCATTCAGAGCTGTTGGAGCCTGAAGTATCTCAACAATCACTTCAACTTTCTTATAGTCAGTGTAGACAAAGTATAACATACTAGCCCATGCATGCACTGGACAAATGGAGAACTAAGACATTTACCTACATTTTAAGAAATTTAAAGCAATAAAACTTTTGGGTAGATTCTCTGTGTGCAAAACTCACCCAGTATGAGAAGGTACAGGAGGGCTAGAATGTACATCATAGACAACGCTATGAGACTTGTGTGCTATTAGTATTAGCATTAATGTTAGTAGTAATAGGAAGAAGAAGAAGAATGAGGAGGAGAAGAAGAAAAAGAAAAAGGAGGAGGAGGACAAGGAAAAGAAGAAGAGAAGGAGGAAAAGGAGAGGAGGAGGAGAAACAGGAGAAGGAAAAGGAGAAGGAAAAGAAAAGAAGGAAAAGGTGAGAAAGAGAAAAAGAAGGAAGAAAAGGAGGAAGAGAAGGAAAAGAAGCCAACTGAGTCATGAGATTTTGTGAAATAGGAGAAACTAGGTTATTGCCACCAGAAATTATCCTAAGGGAACCAGGACTTCATGATCAATGAAGATTTTGCAAGGAAAAACCAGAAACTACATGACACATCGCTGCAGACTGTAAAAAAATTAGTACCTACTGAAGACTTACTGAGACTTGGCCTGGTAGCTAGAATTATGCAAGAGAAACATGCTATCTTTCATGAACTAATAGATGACAGAACTTTGTACTACAATTGCAGACCTCAAAATACCCTCTTGAAGCCAACCAATAAACTGTACTGGAACCAGACCATTATTAGCACAGACTGAACCATCCCCACAATCAATCTAATATAACGCTGGCCCATAAAAACTTAAGAACAGCGTTCCTAAATAGATGCTGTCATACCCAACACTTATAATCGCCAAGCTACATAGAATGAGAACTTTCCATATAAATAGATCAAGCAAAGCAAGTTAAAACCATGTGGAATAGGATGAGGTATATATCATTTCCTTCATCCTATATGCTACTGAATTTGCACTGAGAATGCCCCTAGAACCTCTAGAGGATAAGCTTTGTTGAGTCATATTAGTCATGTTCAACTTTTCATGCCTCCATTTGGAGTTTTCTTTGCAAAGATACTGGACTGGTTTGCCATTTCCTTCTCTAGCTCATTTTAAAGATGAGGACCTGAGGCAGAGTTAAGTGACTTTCCCAGAGTCACACAGCTAATAAGTGTCCAAAGCCAGAACTGAACTCATGAAGATGTCTTCCTGATTCCAAGTCCAGTTCTCTAACCACTGAGTATATTGATCTACCCACTTGTCTAAAAATCAGCAGAACATGAAGTAGAAAGTGATAGTAGCAAGGGAGCAACTGAGGTTTAAAAAAGTTAAGGGCCAAGATCACACAGTATGAAGTGACAGGGATGAGATTTGAACCAGGGATCTTAGGCCATTTCTATCTGAACTCCCAGTGAAGAAGCCGAAAAAAACATAATGACAACAATAATAGCTAACACTCATATTGTGTTGTGTTTTACAATTTGATCTCACTTGATTCTCATAATAACCCTGCGAGGTAGATGTTACTATCATCCCCATTTTACAGTGGAGGAAACTGAGGCAAGCAGAGGTTAAGTGATTTTCCCAGGGTGACACACACGGCTAATAAGTATCTGAGGCTGGGTTTGAACTCAAGTCTTCCTGACTCCAAGCCTGACACTCTATCCACCGTACCACCTAGATGCCCAAGGATGGCAATGATTATGTGCGGTGGTAGGGATGATGGTGATGATGATACCAACAATATTTATTATTATAATAAGGTTTTAAAGAGGCAATGAGGTATGTTTATAGACAACTCTGAGAGAATAGAGAGCTGGCCTCTGAGATGGAAGATCTGAGTTCACATCTTCCTTCTCATACCTACTGGTCGTGAAAGCTTGGGCAAGTCACTTAACTCTTGGGTGTCCCAGGCAATTTTTTATGACGATTAGTTATTAAGCAGGTACACGTTTTCATTGTTATAGGAAATTTCCACGGTGGGAATTCCCTATACAAATAAGATAAGCCAACTCAGTTCAAAATGATAATAATAACTAAAATAGCCATGGTAACAGCAGTAGCAGCAGCAATAGCAATGACTCACATTTATATAGTGTTTTGTGGTTTTAAAAGTATATGTAAGTCTATTGGGGTCCCCAGCCAATGACGATAACAGCCACTTTTCTGGAGTGCTTTACAAAGTGGTCTCTTTGCAACAACTCTGTAAAGTGGGTAGATAAACAGGCTCCGGATTCCCAGAGGAAAAACCCAGAGAGTGAGACAAATGACGGTGCCTTACATCAGGCTCAAACATAATACCAGCGAGTGTGGAGACCAGAGTCAAACCCAGGTCTTCTGACGTCAAAAGCAGCACCCTTTCCCAGAACTATAACCAGGGCAGGCTGACTGGGACTTCCCAGAGTGTCTGCCTTTAGAGTTCCAGTGGCTCCATCCTGGAGCCTGCTGACTTTCCTCTGGAGGCTGTGTACTGGTGAGCTTCCCTTCCTTCATCCTAGGTACACAAATCTACTAACCACAATCCTCCTCTTCCCTCCTGGGGAACTTCACATTTCTGTGTGCTAGATACACGCCAGCATCTCAGCTCTCAAACCTGCCTTGCTTGGGTGGGCATAGAGAACAGAAGGAAAGGGGTCACACTAAACAAAACATGGGACAATGTGAATGGAGTAGCAGGTAGCTGGGGTGGGGGGGCGGCATGGAGCCAGGGGCTTTGGTTGGCTGTTGGCCAAGGAGCACAGAATTTCTGTGTGTGTCTTCTTGAGGGAGCAAACCTCTTTACATAAATTTACCTTTGCTGCAAAGATCAGAGAGTGATGGAATCAACATGGAAGATGGGAGCGTTGTCCCGGGAACAGGACATCTACATTCAGGTGTCTACAGAACCTTCACTTAGAAACCAAGAAATTAGATGTTTTATGTTTGACTCCAGAGGGAAGAGCAGGAACTATGTAACTTTCCTAATCAAAAACTTTCATTGATTCCTAGATAAAATGCAAATCTGCAGCTAGGAATTCAAGTAGGTTCCAATCTACCTTTCTGTCTTTTTTCACTTATTTCAACTCTGTATACTTTTCAAGGGACAGCATGTTTCTGGGGTCAGAGAAAAGATGTTAGAAGCAGGGAAACATAAGAAAGAAAGGGCAAATATGTGTGAAATGCCTACTATGTGCCAGGCACTATGCTGATCACTTTACAAATGTTACCTCATTGGATTCTCACAACAACCCCCTGGCGGTGAATGTTTTTATCCCCATTTTACAGTTGAGTAAAACGAGGCAAACAGAGATTAAGCAACTTGCCCAGCGTCAAACAGTTAGTAAGTATCTGAGCATGGATTTGAATTCAGGTCTTCCTGACTCAAGGTGCAGTGCCTAAAGTACTCTATCCACTATGCCACTTAGCATAATTAATGAAATATTAAATCTGTTTATAGGATTGAGAGTTACAAAGGACCCTAGAGATAGTCTATTCCAAACATCTTATTGTAGAAAAGGAAACTGGAGGTCTTATTATTCCCTACTTTCATCCTGAGCTCCCCCACCTTTGTGCAGGCTGATCCCCACCCCTGAAACATTTTCACCTCTCATTCCCAACCACTGAAACCTTTGACTTTCTTCAAGGCTCATCTTGGGGCCTTCATGAAGAATGCCATGCTTTCCCCCCAGCTGCAAATGATCTCCTCCTCTTCCAATGTCTCCTATGACTGTTTGGAAGTCTCCCATGCAATTATCATACAATTTCTTCTGTGTTTGTCTTCTTCGTCAACTAGACTGTAAAATCCTTTTATGGTGGAGGTTCTTGTCATTGTTTCATCTTTCTATCCTTAGGATCTAGCCATGTGCCTTCTTTGCACAGAATAGGCTCTTCATGAATATTGTTTGAATTTTTGTTGCTGTTCATCCTTCATTTTTGAAGAGGAACATAACATCAGGAAGATGATACATGACATGCAAGTGGATTGGATTTAAGTGAGGGAGGGTTGCGCAAGGTCACCAGCCTCACTTTCTCCTCTGGAGCCATCTGGGTCCAGTAGCAAGATATAGATCAGGACAACTGGAGATGAAATGAGTGACTAATAGAAAGGAAGTGACTTTGAGTCAATATAAAGAGAAACTACCTACCAGCCAAAAACATCTTAGAAGATAGTAGGTTGACCTGAAAAGTAATGAGTTCCCTGTCACCAAAGCTATTCAAGTTCATAACCCTTGGCTGGGATGGGATAGAAGGAATTCTCACATCTTACAGAAGATTGGATTACAGATCATCAGAGGTCCCTTCTAGCTCTGAAATTCTGTCATTCTGTGAAACTGCACCTCAACAAAGGGATGACAATGGAAGTTTTTTTTTAGCCCTCGAAATCTTTGCAGAATTCTCTTACCAATACTCCACTGTGCTCCTTTCTTCTCTGTTTTTCAAACTGTGACTTGGCCAATTTGGGATGGGAGGAGAGAAGCGTTTTTCTAAGGACAAAGACCTAGTTTCCAGTGGAAACGCCTTATTTTGTAGAGGAGGAACGCAAGACTCTGAGAGAGGAAGGAAGTGACTTGTTCAAGGGCACCCAGTTAGTACAGATCTGAGGAAGGATTCAAACCCAGGCAAAGGTGTGCTAACAAATGTTTCACAACCTCTGGCAAATTGATTGGTTGTTGTCCTTGAAAAGAACTAAAATGACATCACTATGTTGGGGTCAAGATATAGTATGTCCGAATGTGGCCGTTCAGATCAATACGAGATCTGAAAGCTCCACCACAGAACGGGTGCAAATAGTTCATATTGGCACCTCACTTTCTTAAGTCTCGACCAGGCCTGCACTACCCGCAGTCCTCGAGGACTGAGGGTGCTTGCGGCACACCACAGGATTTCGAGCAGCCCAGAAAAGTGTAGAGGAAAACTAACCTGAGCCTGAATTAGTCGTTATTTTTACTCTGCATTACCTCTCTTACTGGCTTTTTCTCCTACACAACAAGCCATCTCTTATCTCCGCCTTGCATCTAACCTCCCGATCTTGGAATGCCCTCCTTCCATTCCAGGCTCAGCTCAGAGGTCACCTCCCATAATCCCCCACCCCACACATTCCACCTTCCAGGTGTTAGTACCCTGCCCTACTCAAATTACTTTATATTCATATTTTATATATTTATATAGTTATTTCTCTGTATGGATGTTGCTTCTGCCCAGTAGAATATAAACTATTTGAAAGCGGTATAGTATTGTCTGTGTATCCCAGAACCTAGCAGAGTATTTTGCACATAGTAGATATTTAATAATTGAATTGGATTAGATTCTGCTTGGGAAACATGAAGTTCAGGAATGGATGTAACAATGATCCATTTACCCGGATGGTCTCCAGGCCTCAGAGGAAAGGTACTGAGGGAAAGAACATGAAACATGTTACATCATGACAAGGTGAAACCCCTTCTGTCAGTCTGCATTTCCTGCCATGCTACATACTGATGGTTTGGCCAGGGGCCTACACAAGTAATTAACTTTTTTTTTGGCTGATGATAAGATTATTTGAATGTGTGCTATTACTCTGCTTGGTCTCAAAGGGGCAGAATTCGGAGCTGTGTGTGTGTGTGTGTGTGTGTGTGTTTTGGGGGTGAAGGGGCACTGTTGCATAGATGCAGATATTGGGCAAATATAAGGAAAAACTTCCTAACAATTCGAGCTTTCTGAAAATGGAAAAGCTGTCTTCTTAGGTAATTATTTCACCATCACTGGAAATGTTCACACAGAGACCATTTGTCAAGGATATGAGTCTATGATCTTATGTCATGAAACTACAGACCAATGCCTATTATAGTGGGGTGCAGGTGGGAGGAGGAGAAAACAAGACCCTGTCCCAGCTACTTACCACTTATACAATATTGGACAAAGGACATGTGTGTTCTGAACCTCAGTTTCCTCATCTGTAAAATTAGAATGTGGAGGACAGGAGCTCTAAGATCTAACTCCAGAGTCTTAGATTGCTATGTTGAAAAGAGCTTCATGTTTCAGGCAGGCATTAGGTTTTCACTTCCAGCTCCAAGAATCTAGGATCTTATCTAACACCTTTCTGCAGTCATGCCATCTCCTCAAATATCCTCACATGGATCCACCACACATTTCTGTAAAGATGAGAAACAGCAGGTGGGAGCTGTCAGATTTGGTGTGAAAGATGGGATGATATGTGGGTCTGGATATCAATCCTGGATCTGGCTAACTGGAGGGGTGTTTCTTAGCCTGGACAGCTCAAGAGAAAGGTGCCCGAAACCAAGGAGAAGACAACCATGGAGGAGGACTTGATTGGTTGGCATCCTCAACTTCTGGGGCTCTGCCAGGACGGTGAGCAGGGTTCTCTTCCCTTTGAGGCCGGTTCCCTGTTTGCCTCCCTTTCCCATGGAACTACAAGATAAGAAAATCCTGGAATCTTAGCTTGGGAAGGGACTGTGGGAATCTGAATACTCTATCACCTCCCAGCATGTGCTCATCCAGCATTTACTTGAAAACTTTGAGTGAGGGGGAACCCACTGCCTTCTGGTGCATCATAGTCCACTTTTGGATAGCTCTAATTATCAGGGAATTTCCCCCACCACCACTATTTTTGTTGTTTGGTTGTTTAAGTGGTGTCTGACTCTTCTAGACCTCAGTGGATAGAGCACCAGGCCTGGAGTCAGGAAGACTCATGTTCCCAAGTTCAGATCTGGCCTCAGACATTTACTAGCTCTGTGACCCTGGGCAAGTTGCTTCGTCTTGTTGGCCTCCATTTACTCATCTATAAAATGAGTTGGAGAAGCAAATGGCAAATCATTCCAATATCTTTGCCAAGAAAACACCAGACTGGGTCACAAAGAATTGGACATGATTGAAAAACACAATACAGTTGTCAAAATATTTTTTTAAAAAATAGTTCTTAGACCCGACCCCAGCAAGAGTGGAACACCAACTTAGTTGACATCCTAGTCCTCCTTTAAATGGGGGGAGCAGAAGATGCTTCAGTGACTTTCTTTCATTACAGCACTACCATCCTGCTACACATGAATGTACCTGGAGCATTACCAAGAGACATGGCAGTTTATATAGGGTTAGAGACCACTGGACCCAAAGCTGGGTCAGTCCATCGGACTCATGACTCTGCTATTTCTTCTCTCTTGGCCTCAGTGTCTCCATCTGTAAAATGGAGGGGCAATGCTTGCCTCCCAGAGTTGTCCTAAACATCAGATCAGAGTTGGAGGAGCCTGTAATAGTCAGCCTTAGAGTTTACACAATGCTCCTCTTCCATGATTTAATAAGTCCAACACTTATGTGACCTCAGTATTATTATTTCCACATAATTCATGAGAAAGGTGAGTTTTAGAGAGGTTAGGTCACCTCCCCAGGGTCACACACAGCTCATAGGCATCAAAAGCATCATTCAAACTCAGGTTTCTTGAGCTGAAGTCTAAGATTTTAGTCCATTATCCCAAGCTGCCTTACTGCAATACTTCATATAAAAAAAAAGGCACTAAGGAGGTTGTCTGACATGAACAGGCTTACTCCATCACATCATCTGTTTTTAGACCCTGAGGAAACTGATATGATCTCACAGGCTTTCCCGAGGTGTGGGGATGAAGGGAACAGGACTCCCTTTGGATGCCCCAGTTAATCTCTGCTATGTTTACCTCTGAGGAGGTGGCTCTCTCTACCCCATAATCTTATTTAGCACAACTCAGAGTGATCTGAATTCAAATGTGAGCCTCGGACGCATCCTAGCCGTGTGATCCTAAGTAAGTCTTTGCCTTATTTCCTTGTCTATAAAATAGGGATCATAGCAATATTTCCCTCCCAGGGTTGTTTTGAGGATCAAATGAAATAATGAAGCACTTAGTACAGTGCCTGGCGCATAGTAGGTCATTCCCTTCCTGTCTTTTCTTGTCTTCTTTTTAAATATCTTGCCAATGGTTATGTTTTCAATCTATGAGCCACTCATATATCCAAGCACAACATTCACTTCAGGCAAAGCTCATTGTCAATGATAGAAGAAACAAACCCATATTTCAAAGACTTCCTGAGGATTTCACATTTTTTTGGCTGACTCCTTATCAGATTGACCTTGGATCATGAATGTTTATACTACTATATTCTCATTTGCTTGAACCCACATCATTAAGATTGTCTCTTTCACTGATTGCTTCACAAGAATCTTTTTAAGTTCCCTACCCATTTTATGAGAGTTAGTTTAGTGAGAACCAGAAAATATATTCCTCAGAAGCACTTTACTAGGCTCATGTAACAATGTCATGCAAGAGGAGAAATGAGTGACGGGAATGGTATCAGGTTATCCCCATTCCATGATGTGAAACTCTTGCTCTGACTCTAGACCCAAAACTCTAACTACTTCACAACCAAGGAGGAAAGAAGGAAAAGAGGAAGGAAGGAAGGAAGGAAGGGAGGGAGGGAGGGAGGAAGGGAGGAAGGAAGGGAGGGAGGAAGGAAGGAAGGAAGGAAGGAAGGAAGGAAGGAAGGAAGGAAGGAAGGAAGGAAGGAAGGAAGGAAGGAAGGAAGGATGGATGGAAATAAATACTTATTGAGCAACTAAGTGGTACATCAGACAGAGTGTTAGACCCAAAGTCAGGAAGTCTTCTCTTCCTGAGTTCAAATCTGGCCTCAGACACTTACTAGCTGTATGACCCTTAACCCTATCTACCTTAGTTTCCTTATCTGTAACATGAGGTGAAGAAGGAAATGGCAAACCACTCCATTATCTCTGCCAAGAAAACCCAAATGTGTTAATGTGGTCACAAAGATTCAAACACAACTGAAAAATGACTGAACAACAACCCAAAAAATTACCTACTATGTGCCAGTCACTGTACTACCACCTCATTTGAAACAACCCTGTGAGATAAGTGCCATTATTACATCCCCAGTTTACGGAGGAGGAAACTGAGGCTAACAGAGGTTAAATATTTCCCTAGAATCACAAAGCTATCCAGTTTTTGAGGCTGGATTTGAGTTCAGGTCTTTCTGACTTCAAGTCCAGTGCTCTATCCATTGTGCCGCCTAGCTTTTTTTGTTGCTGAAAATGATGGGTGTCACTGTGAGAACTCTGATATCTATATAATTTTAAAACATATGGCTATATTTTTCTAACATGTTGAAAAATCTTCTAAATGAAGATTTTTAGTGAGTTTTGAACACATTTGTTAACCATCTAGCAATACAAGGCCTTCCAATTAATTTGTAAGAACAAACTTGTTGACATCAGGGAAGATGGAAATTCACTAGTCAGATTTTGGCAAAAGTCTTTGCATGATTGGTGGATTGGACTGAAACATGAATGTCTTGATTCAGCAAGTGCAGTCAATGATGCATTTTTTCCATTTACATCTGTGAATCGCTGTGAGGCATCTTCTTCCACCACCAAAAAACTCATAAAATTTGAAATAGATAACTTTGAATCAGATCTTCAGATTGCTAAGTCATGAACTGTTAAATGAATATTCTCAAAAAATAATGGAGCATATTTATAACAAGAGCATAAAGGGTTTTGTAAATAAAATAAAAAATTTAAATACTGTTTATTTTCTTTTCCATGTTTTTCAATTTTGAATATGATATATAATATAAAATATGTTAGTACAACACTAAATTGTAATCATAAATATAGATTATAGACATATAAATATATGTATTATAGATTATAATTATAGTACAATTAAAAATAGATATATAGCTATTGGGGATATGTAGTAATAGGTGCATGGGATCAAAAAAGCTTAGAGAACTCGGGCCAAGAGTACAAAATACAAACTCCCTGGTCTGGTGTTCAAGGCCCTTCACAATATGGTACCAATCCACCTTTTCCTGTATTTTCTTACCCTTCTCTTCTTTGTACATACAAAGTTCCAGTAGAGATAAGATGACTAGTTGTTCTTTGATCTTGTGGCACCTTCTCATGCCTCTGTACATCCACAAAGGTCATTTCCCATGTCCATGCCATCCTTCTTCCTGATCTCCATCTGTTGGAATTCTTGTGTTTCTTCACCTCTTCCATGAAGCCTGCCTTGATTCTCCCCACATGCAAGTGATTACTTCCTACTCATTTTTCCTAGAGCCCTTTCTTTGGATCTCATCTTTGACCCTATTATAGTATACTTATCTACATAGCTGTCATATCCTGCCATTAAATTGTAACCTCCTTGAGGTCAGAGGTCACTTTCACTATGTCACCAAAGTCACCACATCACTTTCGTCTTTATATCCTCAGCACCTAGCACATAGCACATGGCTATACGCGTAGTAGATACTTTGAAAGATTTTATAGAGTTGAAAAATAGGCATAGAGGGGGACTCAAATTAATAACACCTCCCATTTCTACATGTTTTGTGGGATTTTTGCAGTTATCAATGTGCTATACTCATAGCATCCCTGAGAGGTAGGTCATAGGGTTTACAACTGAAAGAGACTTTAGAAAACATCTAATCTAACACTAATATTACTAACTCCATTTTACAGATAAGGGTTACAAGTGAGACACAAAGAAATTGACCGTGATGCTAATTATAACTGATTAAAACCTGAATCTTTCAATTCCAAAGCCTATCCACTTTCTACCACACTATGAAATCTCTCCACCTAAAAGATTTTGATGCACTTTCTCTCTCCAGCAGCTGTGCTTTAGCTGAGGTCTTTAGGCAGTGAAATCTTCCAGATTTCTTGTTGTCTTCCAGATGGTGGTTTAGCTCTAAGTTCGTTGAAGCAGGAACACTTCAGGAGGGAAAAAGGAAGGAATTTCTGGTGTATTGTCTTGGCAACGAAAATGGGTGGAATTCAGGGGGGAAGCTTAACTGGCCAGGCTATGTGTCTGCAGATGTTTTGATCCACCCCCAGAGTTCTCCCTGCAGGTAACAGTCACCTTGTTCAGAGAAGAAAACGTAAGAGCCCCATCCCAGCAGCCTGTACTGCTGTGAGCCGAGTAACAACAGATCAATAACCAAGACACCATTAGTGTGGTCAGTGGAAGGAAACTTTCTCAAAGAAGTAGGTTTTCAGTAGAGAAGAGAAGGCCCGATGAAGAGGATTGATGGCAAGAGGAAAACGGTCCTAATCAGAGGTACGAGAGCAGAAACTTCATTCAGAGAATAGGAGATGTGCATCTCTGACACATCAAAATCTGGATCCTTTGAAATGTTAAAATGGGGGAGAAAAGAAAAAAGAAAGCCTGTACAGGGAATAATTAGAGAGGGACGACAGCTTTGGAACCTTTCGGAGGAAGGGAATGTCATTGAGTTCTTGGGCTCCATCTACATGGCACAAGCGTTGTCAAAACACCTTTCATGCTTCTCAATTGTCAGCAAGTTTTTACCACACAATTATTTCACCCATGTTTGAGACTATCTTAAATGTATTCATGACTGTTCACAACTAGCGGTCACTAATGTTTGTTCTTTGAAATTGTTTCCCGAAGTCAGAATGGCAGCTGGAAAATAGCAGGCCACCTTAGGGAGTAGGGACTTAGGTGGGTGATTTCATTGATATAGGGCAATTCCAAGTGAGAAAACTTCTCTCTGTAACTTACAGTCTTTGTGAGTTTCCTAATGCCCTCAAAGATTAAGGGAACCTGTTCAGAGTCAAACAGCCAAGATGCATTAAAGGAAAGATTTGAGCTCAGGTCTTCCTAGCTTCAAGACCTATTCTCCAATTATCTTGTCATGGTGAATCTTAACTACCCTTAAAAATGTCTTCTATTTCCTCTTTAGGGAGAAAAATATTAACTTTTTTGCTAGAGAAATTTGGGCAACAAGAATACTCCCAAAACATAATTGTTCATAGTTCTATAATTCTTTAGAGCTTGTCAGAACCTTAGAAGATCAAAGGTCAACAGAGGGGAATTGACTCAACCAAGGTCACATAGCTACTATTCTCAGATTCAGTTCCATCTGTCTTGTCTCCAAATCTTGAACTCTTTACCCTACCCTTGACATTATTCTGATTAGAAATCACTTTCCACACAATAAATATCCCCATAAGAGACATAGGGAAAGGGTTACACTCTTTGCTTTTGGGTAGAAGGAAACTGAGGTTTGCCCAAGACCCCAGAGATAGGGGCAGAGCTATTTCTTGAACTTAAATTGTTGGCTTACAAATCCAGCTCCCAACCTAGTCCACTGTATCTTGCTAACATTATTATTTGCTGAGATAGGCACCATGCTTAAAAAACCATGTTCTATATAGACTTAGAACCTCAACGTAATAAAAATACCCAGGTGAAACCACCAAGTCTTTGTTGAGCACCATTGTATAAAGGATATTGTATTTGAAGTTGAAGGACCTGCTTTAAATGTTGGTGCTACTCTTGATTTGTTAGTGATTTTCAAATCCCTTCCTCCCCCTGGGTCTCAGTTTTCTCCTCTGACCAATGAAGGAATTTAATCAAATAACCCGAAGTTTCTTTCAAGCAAAGAAAAAAATTCCTATGATCCTATTCACACATTCCTATCATTCAAGAGATCTTTCTTTCCATGGTCCTGCCCCAAAATGCCATGTGTAAAGAAACACCGAGGTTGTGTAATGAGTGTCCTCCTCAACCACTTTATTAGTACAGATATCACCCCCACATTACCCCCTGCCATGTGACCCATGAACAAATCACTGAATTTCTCTGAGCCTCAGTTTTCTCATCGGTCAAATGGGGCTAATAATAACTGTAGTCCAGGGATTTTGTGAGGTTCCAATCTATTCCTCTTTCCCCTGGACCACTAGGACCTCCAATCACAAATCTAATGTTTCTAAACCCCATGTTGTTTTTCAACATAGAAATCTGTTAGGTCCTTTGATTCTGTAATATCCCCTTTCCCTCAATGAAAGGAAGTGCTATGCAAATATCTGTTTACACTAGTCTTCTATAGGCAAACAATACTTAAAAGCAGCCCTGTGGAATTGATAACATCCAGTCACCAGTATCCCCATTCCACAGATGAGCAAAGTGAGTGAGTATAAAGTCTGATTTTAGATTCCCTACTTCTTTCAAGACCTGGACACCTTGCATCCAGTATCAGTCTACTTTCACCCATTTACATACTTGGGTAAGTTAATATTATGCCAACTGCTGGGGAAAATCAAGTGTGGTGCCTACCTTTGAGTCTATCATGAAACACTCAAAGGAAGAGAAGTCCCCTTACAGGAAGATGAGCAGATACTTTTGCTGGAAGGCACATAAATCCACTCTGGTTGGCAAACAAACTTTGAGATTTGTGTAAAAGACTCCATGGTGAAGTTTGGTTCAGGAAAAAAAAAAAGCATCACCTATTCACTTCCCACAAAATGACTAACCATGCTGAATATCAGAATGCTATTTTCAAACTAGGTCAACGGGGCCAGGGGGAGGAAGGGAGAGGTGGGGCGGGTGGCTCAGTAAATAGAGTGCTAGACCTGGAGTCAGGAAGACTTTTCACGAGCTCTAATCTGACCTCAGACTCTTACTAGTTGTGTGACCCTGGGCAAGTCACTTAACCCTTTTTGCCTTAGTTTCCTCATCTCTAAAATGAATTGGAGAAGGAAAAGGCAAACCACTCCAGTATGTTTGCCAAGAAAATCCCTCATGGGGTCACGAAGAGTCAGACATGATTGAAATGCCTGAACAACAAATTTTCAGGCTGTTCATAGAAACCCAGAACCAGACAGTATCTCAAAAGTCATCCAACCTCTACCTGGACAGGAATTCCCAAACAATGGCTATCCAGCCTTGGCTCCAAAATCTCCAGTAAAGGAGTGGTCACTGTCTTACAATGGTAGCCCTTTCCCATTTAGGGCAACTCTAATAGTTCGAATGCTTTGTTCAGTCTTGATTTTCCCTGAAATCAACCCTATGTCTACTTCCCTGAATCCTCAGTTACACACCTTGGGCCAGGCAGAACAAGTAGAGTCTCTTGCTGTCTAGCACAGTGCTCTGAACGCAGTAGTTGCTTAATGATTATTCAAAGAAAAGAGTGAGGAAAGAAATGCATCTTATCCGTTTCAACATGACAGTTCTTTAGATATCTGAAGACAGCTGCCATGCTCCTAACTTCCCCCTTCCCCCTCCCCTCCTAATGCTTTTCTTGGCTAAATATACCCAGCTCATTCAACTATTCCTTATATTTCATGGCCTCCAGTCCCCTTCCCAATCTGGTAACCTTTCTCTGGATGCCATCCATCCTGTCGATGGTCGTCCTTAAATGTGCCACCCAGAATGGCCTGGACAGGGCTTCACCATGGGAGAAGAAACATGACCAAATATGTGCCTGGGAAAAAATCAATATGGCGTTCAAACTCCATTTCTATATAAAGGTGACACAGTCCTTTAAAAATAGCTATTCAGACCCATTGTGCAGAGACACTGACAAAGATTGACAGCTTTTCGAAAGGTGTACTGCTCCCGAGCTGACTGCCGGGCCTGGCTCACCAGATAGAGATCAGTAATTCGATCCAGAGAAGAGAGCTAAATGTTAGAGGTTAAGCTTCCATGTTCTCATTACTAATCAAACCTCAACGCTTTATTTGAGTATCATCAGGCCCTTCCAAGGGAAGGAGAGAATCCAAAGGATTTCACCTGCCTGCTCCCTAGCAAGCTCTCGCCTGGCCCCAGATTTCCTTTCCCAGCTGTACTATGGATAGAAGCAGCATATTATAATGGGGGAGATGGGGACACCGGATAAGGCTCAAGTTCAAATTCTCACTTAGAAATGAGATTTGTGACAAGTCACTTGGGATTTCTGTATCCTGAGTCTAGTCTTCTGGAGTATTTTCCTCTTTATTTTGTATGCTGCATATAGATTATATCACATTATAACATATACATGTTATAATACATATAATAATAAATTATATCTATTATAATTTGTCACATTATAGCAATAATTTGTATTTATTATATTATATCATATCTTAATATAGTCTAAAATATTACGCATATTCTAATATGCCACACATGTTGCAATAATTGCTTGTTTATTATATTATAATATAGTATGTAATATTACACATAATGTATCAATCTCTTATTATAATAACTTATCTATATTATATATCTCATCATATAATAACATACTTGCATATTATGTCACATAGCTTGTGTTTATTATATTCTCACATTATACAACATCATATTATATATAATGATGTGCCAATGTGTTTTAATAATAGCTATTACATTACACTGTATTGTTTTATTTTGTTATTATTTTATTTTATATAACATCACATTATAATATTATTATATATGTTGTATATTGTATTATATTATATATTATGCATATTATAATGTGTCAATATGTTGCAGTAGTGGATATTATGTGAAAATGTTGATGTGATATGATGTCATGTCACCATTTTCCCTTTAAGGCTTGCAAGACACTACAAGTCTTATCTCATTTGAGCCTCACAAGCTTCTGTTAAGGAAGGTGCTATTATCAACCCCATTTTACAGATGAAGAAACTGATCTAAAAAGTGACTCCCCCTAGGTCACCCAGCTCGTAAGTATCTGAGGCACCATTTGACTTCAGTTCTCTGAGTCCAGCCCTCTCTCCACCGAGTCACTAGCATCTGTCACTTTATGCCTGACTTGCTCTTGGGGTTCTTTTGATGAAATCAAGATGGCTCAGAACAGAGATCATTTGTACATGTCCTGCCAGACAAGCATCTATTGCAGCTCAAGAATGAGATGCTGGAACTGGATAGATGGCGGCTGCTTTGAGCCTCAGCTTTGTCAGTCAAAAGGGTTCTGGTGTAAGGTTACTTTGAGGAGCCTAGAAGTGGATGCTTTTGCTCTGGGACCTATAAAAGTGAACATCCCCAGGCATCTCTCTCTGGTTAGCCAACACTCCACTTAGAATCATGGAATATCAGAGCTGGGAGGGACCTCAAGCCACAGAACACTGGAGCTGAAATGGTCCACAGAGCACAGAAGGACAGCTGGGAAGGACCTCAGAATATAGAATGTCAGAACTGAAAGGGATCTTGGAACCCAGGATGGCAGAGCTAGAAGGGCTTTCAAGGCCCCTCATCTTATAGACAGAAAGGGAATACCAAAGCAGGAAAATGAATTGACCAAAGTCAATAGATAGTAGCAGAGACACTTGAACACAGGTCATCTGACTGTGAGTCTAATACCTTTTCCATCATATAGTCGCTCATCTATTAGTCTTTGAGAGGTCAATCATAAGGGGAACTGGGCCTTAATTCTGGACAGGGCTCTGCATGCCATAGCTTACCCTAAATAAGTGCATTCTCTCCCTCCAAATGCTGGGCAAGGAAAGGAACCTTTGCTCACTCAGCCATTAGAAGAGGCTTCTTTCTTGGATCAGAATGATAAAATGCAGGTATGTGCTGAAGTCATCCAGAGGACTGAAAATTACTTCAAAGAAAGCCCCCAGGCATGCCTAAGCAGCCCCTCCCTCTCCCCTCAATGCTCCCTCCCAGCAGGGAGAGATGGCTGTTGCCACCTCATTTGCTGGGCTCAGCCCCATTGCTCCCCTGAGCAAGACAATTGGTTGAAATGGGATGCAAAGCCAGAAGCTTGGAAGGATGGGTGGGAAATTTTGGACTCACTCTGCGTGTCAGCATATGTCTCTCCCTTTTCCTAATTGAGTCAATGTGTCTATGAAGTAGAGCACAACCAAGAGTCATGTCACATACTCTGGCTTTGAGCCAGAGTAAGGAGGAGGGCACATAGAAAGGGATTGTATGAAATACAGAGGTTCCTTAACCAGGCCTTCATATTGCAGAGGGGAGACATCATGGGATTACAGGACCTAATGCAGAATATTGTTTAAAAACAGTATGGCATATATATGTGCATATGTAAAAATACACGTGTATATGTGTATGTGTGTGCATACATATGTACATACATATACACATAAGTATGAGTATATATTACATGTATTATATGCTTATATAATACATATATAATGCATACATATAAATATATAAAACAACTATATATATCATATTTTATATGTGTACTATATATTGAGTGTTATATCTAGATATATATGCATAATCCAGTGTTCCTATAGATATATAAATTCCAGTGTTTATATATATGTACATATACACATATATAAAATCCAATGTGTGTGTATGTATACACACATACATATATATACATATGTGTGTATATATATCTATACACACATATATGTAAACACTGGATAGATATAAACATTGGATGAAATACCAGTGTTCTTTCAGATAAATAGCGTATTTATAGACATGTGTGTGTATATACGTGTGTATGTATATATATGTGTGTATATATATGTATGTGTATATATATATATATATATATATATATATATATATATATATACATATGTATGTATGCTGGATTTAGCATCAGAGGCGCCAGTAGCTCAGTAGAAAGAAGGGTAGAGGACAGCAGTTCAAATATCAGCTCACCATTTGCAACTTTGAAGAGATTGCTGAACTTCCCTGGGCCTCAGTTTCCTTATTTATAAAAGGAGGGTTGGAGCAGATGACCCTCTAAGGTCCTTTCCAGCTCTTGACCCATGATTTTATGACCCTAGTCTTGTATGACTTTGGAAAAGTGAATTCCCGTCCCTAGATCTCAGCTTCCCTCTCTGTAAATGTGGGTGTTACACAGTGGGGTACAGCTCAGATAGAAACATAGGCCACCAAACCCTGCAGAAGGATCCCCACAGGCCTGATAGTGACTTAGAAAACTCACGTACAGTTACTCACCCATAGCATTTCTCTAAGCTTCCTCTACAAGGAAAAGGAACTCAAAATGAGAAAGTTGAATTTCACTTACCTTGAGTAGTGACCCAGAATTCAAAGCTATTTACTTGCTATGGGATCCCAGATAAATCTTTTAACCAACTCTAGCCTGTTTCCTCATTTCTAACACAGGGATACGATAGCATCATAGATTTAAAGACAGAAGGGACCTCGGAGCCCATGAAACCTGACCTTCTCATTTTCAATCCCAATTCTTTTCAAAGGGAGTCAAGAGAGGTGACTTGCCTAGAGTCACACCACTAGTAAATCTCTGGCTGTGAAACCAAGTTACCTTGAATATGTCTTATGTGAACACAGTTGTTTGCATGCTGTCTTCTCCCCGTTAGACTGTGAGTTCCTTAATAGAAGAGATTGTATTGGGCCTTTTGTTTTCTCCTCCTTTAATGTCTAGTAAATAGAAGGTGCTTAATAAATGCTTGTTGACTGTCTCTCTGACTCCGGATGGAGAACCGAGTCTCACTATATTACACTGCTTCTCACCACCCAGGACAATTGTAAGAAAAGTGTTCTGTAATATTTAGGTCCACGTGAAATGTTGTTCTCACCACCACAATCACTATTCTATGAAAAACAAAATCTTTTTAAATTTCCAAATTCTCTTGGTGGTGCCGCATGGCTGTGAATCATGTGAATGCTGCCAGTGCCAAAGAACTAAAAGTGAGGATTACCCAGAGAGCAATGAAGAGGCACCCAGAGGGTGTGAACAGATTATGGCATGTTACAAATAAGTAGTTATGCAGAACAAATGGTGTGAAAGATGTCATCGGTGAAATGGACAACCAGAAAATAGATAGGCTAGTCACCTAGCCTGAGCAAGGGACAACTGGTACACACCAGCAGGATCATGGGGATGTCAGAAGAATGTGACGGAGGGCCCCACCCATTGGATGGAACCCCTCTGTCAAATTTATGGGAAGATATGTATGGGAGGAGTACAGGATGGTCAAGTATACATGAGTTATGATCTGAACCGTAGATGGGAATAGTCACTTCAACAAAATCATAGATCCATTAGTATATTTCATTTTATACTGAAGCGTGTTGGAGCATTAGGTTAAAATAAAAATAATCTCAGTTTGGAAGCAGCTCAAAAGGGGAAGGATAGAATGGGGAATTGCCTGTCTTTTTCTTGTCCCTGGAAGTCTGACGGCTGTCACTGTGACACCCAGCCAGAGATCCCAGAGAATTGCCCTCTTAAGGTTTGGGTCAGTGTCCTGAAGCCTGCTGGGAGAATCTAAATCTGTCTTTGGAGACCCAGCCGGATCCCCTGGTCCAATTGCCCCAGCTTCTCCAGCTCTAATAACAATGCTGGTATTTGAAAAACAAACAGCTTATATGTCTGTGTGAGGGGAAAAAAAAAGCAGTGGGCCCTGCTTTTCCTTGGGTGTTCAGGGCTGTAATGTGAGGAAAGAGAGCCTGGGAAATGTGCTACCTTGAGTTCTATCCAAACAGCTAAGAGACACTGGGAGCAAGAACATGACACTGTCAACAAATTGACAATTCACATTCCTTCATGTGGTGTCAGGCAGGCATTCATCGCCACACAGGTTTGTCCTCCTGCCAAAAGGGTCCAACTCGGCTCTCCTAGCCAGGTGCAATTTAACCCCAGAGGAGCCAAAGGCCTGGGAGCAGGCTACATGGGAGAACTCTAAATCTGAACTGAGAGGGCCTGGGTTCAAGGCCCAGCTCTGCCCCTTCCATTAGCTCCCTTGGGCAAAGCGTTCTGACAATCTGGGCCTCAGTTTCCTTTTCTGTAAAATCAAATGACCAGACAGGATGACCCCTTGAGTCTGTTCTAGCCCTTAAATGATTTCTAAACAGATCATCCATTAACCTGATGCCAGTATGACTGTCCTTGGGCAAAGGGGAAACTAGGTTTTGCAATTGCCTCCAGGCTGCTTCTTGACCAAACATACATCGTTTCATTTCAGCCTACAGACCTAAGCAGCAAAAACCACAGTGGGAAGAGAAATAGACTAAGGAGTAAGGAAGTCTGGATTGAAATCTCAGCTTCCTACCTGTGTGACCTGTTCACTTTCTGAGTCTCTGTTTCCTCTTTGAAAAATGGGGATAATACAAGGGTATTATTAGGAAAATTCTTCAATGTTTAGTAGAAGGAAGACAGTGTTAATAATGCTTCTTCAGATGCAGAAATTCAGGAATTTTGAATAGGGAAACCAGACTTTGAAGAGGATAACATCTCCCAAAAGGTTATAGTATGAAGTAATAGAAAGGACAAAGGAGTCAAAGGACCTGAGTTCAAATCTTGATTCCAACTCTTACTAGCTGTGTCATCCTGGACTGGTTATTTAACCTTTCAAAGCTATGATTGCCTCATCTATAAAATTGGAATAATAATTACCACATTTCCTACCTCCTGGAGCTGTTGGGTAAAAACCATTTTGTAATCCTTACAAAGTATTTCAAATATTCCAAGCCTCCATTCCGATGTTCCAGAAAAGTATTTGTTGCTACTACTACTACTACTACTACTACTGATGACAGAAGTCATTCTCCTTCAGAACTTAGCAGATTTGATTTAGGAATTGTTTATTAAGAATACTCCAGAAAGTATCTTTTGTTCCAGCTAAAGTCTCTCCCCTGAACTCCAGTAGAAATGGTCTGTCATGAAAGTAAAGGGGAAGGGGGTAAGGGAGGGGGATGATAAAAGGGAGGGCAGACTGGGGCCAAGTGGTAATCAGAATACATGCCATCTTAGGGTGGGGGAAGGGGAAACATGGGGAGAAAATTTGGAACTCAAAATCCTGTGGAAATAAATGTTGAAAACTACAAATAAATAAATAAATTTAAATCTCAAAAAATAAATTTTTGTGCCCTTCAAAAAAAGAAAAAAAGAAAAGCAATGGTCTGTTGACATCTCCATCTTAATGACCCACTGGTACATTAAACTTAATATGACCCAAACCAAATTTAACATCTTCACCTCTAAACCCACTCCTCCTTGAAATACCCCTAGTTTAAGGACGTCACCCAGTCACCCAGGTTTGTCACCTCAATGATCTTCGACTCTTCCTCTCTCCTCCACCCCACATTCAGTCACTTGACAAGTCCTATTGATTCTCTATCACTTCCTTCCCCTAGCCTACTTCAATCTCTTATCAACTCTCCTTCAGACTATTCAATAACCTTTAAAATGGCAGCACTGTCTCCAGTTTCTCTCCTTTCTCATCCATCCTTCACAGGCTGACAAATAATCTTCCTGAGACATGGATCTGATCATGTTATTCCCCTGCTTAAACTTCCCAGGATGCCATATCCCCTGTATAGATTCTTGAGCTTGGTATTCAGTTGGTGTTGTTAAGTAATTTCAGTCATGCCTGACCCTTTATGATGCTATTTGGGATTTTCTTGGCAAAGACAATGGTGTGGTTTGCTGTTTCCTTCTCCAGCTCATTTTAGAGAAAAGGAAACTGAGGCAAACCAGATTAAGTGACTTGGCTAGGGTCACACATCTAGTATATGTCCCAGGCCAAATTTGAACTCAGGAAAATGAAGCTCTACCCACCATGCCATCCAGCTGCCCTGATTTTCAGAGCCCTTCCTAATCTGACTCTAAAAGAATATTCCAACTATATTTCATAGTTCTCCTCTTCAAACAATTAGTGTTCCAGATGAACTGGATGACTAGCTTTTCCCAGATCTCATCCTTTCTTCTCCCAAATATATGCACTCATGTAGATTGTAGCCCATGCATCAAAATGGCTCTCTATTCACCCCAAACTATCCATGTTTCATTTTAGGTCAAGTGCCATATTCTCTACAATATCTTCCCGATTCCCCTCCCACCTACTCACCCAAACAAAATTAGGAGCAACATCTCCATCTTCAAATACCTCTAGGACGTTTTGAATCCCTTCCATGCCCAGATCCATTCTACCCGGTCTCATATGTGTTGTTTATATGCCTATGCCTCCTTTCCCTATTAAAAGATAAGCTCTTTGAGGGCAGAGATGCTTCCATTTGTTCTCTTTGTATCTCCAGAGCCTAACTCCAGTCCTGGCACATAATGAGAAAGTGCTTAATAATTGTTTGTTGAAGTGAATTAAAAGAGCTAGATGGTTTTTTGATGTCATTAGGAAGCATTAGACAAAAGCAAATGCCTTGGGAGTTAGGGCTGTCCTCTTCACTGGTAGTTTTTGAGTGAGGCAGAGGACACTTATTGGGCACATAGAGCAGGGAATTCCTGCCCAGGTACAGGGAGATCTGTGGATATTGGTGATACTAGCTCTGAGGTTTTGTAATTCTGGGCATAGTCGAGGGAAGCTGAGGACATATTAAGCAATTTAAAATGCTCAAAGTATGTGTATGTATATGTATGTATATATTTATACATATGTGTGTATATATAATCTCATTCTATCTACACACACATATGTGTGTATATATACACACATGTATACATATATATACACACGTATGTGTGTGTATAAAATCTCATTTTATCCTCATAACCCTGGGATGAAGGTATTATTGTTATACATTATGTAATTTTTACATATAGTTACATATATTATAAGTTACATTATCATCATTATCCCCATTTTACAGACAAGGAAAATGTAGCAGATGGTGGTTAAGTGACTTGCCCAGGATTACACAGTTAGTAAATATCTGAGATAGGATTTGAACTCAGATCTTCTTTACTCAAAGTCTAACGTTTTGCTATTTAGCTTCTGATCCTCTGGCTCTTTCTTCTTTAACTCCTTGACCTTTGGAGAATCTACAAACTTACTCAAAACACACTGGAACATCCCATAAATGCCAGCGGATGTATTCTGACATGAGCCGGGGGAGGGAGGTAGTAACTTTCCCATTTCTGGAGGGCTCCCAGAGCATCCTGGATAACCTTTCATTGCAATGTTACAGAGGGCATTTCTTCTCTAGAACTGATGGGACCAAATGATCTCTGATTTCTCTTCCAGAAATGAGATCCTGTAACTCTAGAGTGTGCCTGAGTTTCATGGAGAAATCCCTAGCAAGAGGGAGGAAGAGCTTATATAAAGTTAGGTATCTTCTCCCCAGTCATCCTCCTACTCTTTCCCCTTCTGGGTCCACCCAGAGTCCAACCTGGCCCCTCACTTCTGAACGATGTCTGAGTCTTCACTAGCCCTGCTTTCTTCCTGCCATTAACCCAACTCCCTAAACACAAACATAAGCCAGAGATGAAGACTATGGGGCAGGTTTTCCAGCAGGGGAAGTTGTGAAATATGAAGGAGATAGCTCCAATTGCTGGCAACCTTAGCAGGTATCTTCATCAGGATCCTTCAGAAAGATACACTCTATAATACAACACTAAAGAGAAAATTATTTAAATGCTGCTAAAGTAGTTGAGAGAGGAAAATGAGAATCATCTTATCAAGAAAGGAGAAACCTTTGATATTTGAGCCAGCTTTTGTTTTAAAAAATATTATAAAACAAATTCTGATGGTTTCCCAAACATATTTTGCTTTTTCAAATCTCTCTCTCTCTCTCTCTCTCTCTCTCTCTCTCTCTCTCTCTCTCTCTCTCTCTCTCTCTCTCTCCCTCCCTCCCTCTTTCTATCTTTCTATCTTTCTGTTCCAGTCTCTGTGTTTCTGTATCTCCCTCCTTCTCTTCTCTTCTCTCTTATCCTTTATTTCTCCCTCTAACTTTCCCAACACTTTCTCTCCCTCCCTGTCTCCCCCACAACCCAACACCATTTTCCTTTCCGTTACCTGTGAATTTCTCTCCTCCCTCCCTCCACTCTCCTTTCCTTATCTCCCTATCTCTGTTTCTCTTCTTTTTGTCTCTCTCTGTCTCTCCCCCTCCCTCCCTCCATCTTCTCTTTCTCTCTCTCTCTCTCTCTCTCTCTCTCTCTCTCACACACACACACACACACACACACACACACATACGCACACTTATATTTACAACGAATATATTTAGATTTTTCTTTCACAAGGAGACACTAAATTCCCATTCAGTTCTGAAGGTGTCATTTTCTTTCTCACTGATCCAAGCACCAGAAAACATGGATATCCCCTTCTAGATGGAAAGGCACTGATCATTCCACACATAGGAGGCATCTGTGTTCCCAAGGCCAATTCTTTATTGGGAAATAGGGCCTACACATGCCAGCACCCCAACAGCCTTCTCCTTAGCATTTGCTATTGATTGCATAGTGCAAAGTTAGTCAACTGAACATAATTTCCAGAAATTTGGCTAAGTCCCCAGAAAAATGTGTGGGTGGCCTGAGTAATTTGGGTGGTCATGGGTGTTAAATATCCCAGTACCCGTCACTGTGAGAAACTAATTCAAAATTTGTAGAATGTCAGGGCCAACCTCAGAGATCATGGTGTCCAACCCTTCCTCCCTTTACGGATGATAGGACCGAAGTCAAAAGAAGGGAATTGACTCATCTAAGGCCACACAATCAGTTACTCTTAACTGCATCATTCTATGGACTTAAGATGGTTTCATATTCTCTTGAGGACAGCAAGATTGTGACTGACAAAGAAAAGCTTCTCTAACCTTTAGAGTGACCTCAAGGTGAGCTTTTAGTTCCTGTAACCATTTGTTAATCACTTGCTGTGGCTTGGGCTTTCAGTCTAGCAAATCCTAAGACCATGGAGTTAGAGTTGGAAGGGGATTCAGATGACATTTAGCCCAAATCTCTCCTTCTACAGATGAAAAAAAATACAGCCACAGGGAAGATGGATCATCTACCCCAGGTCACACAGCTTCTAAGAATCAGAGGCAGAATTTGAACATGAGTTCTCAGACTCCAGGTCTAATATAGAGTTATGAGAAAACTGCAGTGGCAACAGACAAAAGCCTTGGTAGATATTAGAAGAACCTAGAATAAGTACAATCAATGCTAATTGATTCCTTCTTTAAGGCCTGAAACACTTGGCACATTGATAGAGAATTAACAGATCAGTGATTGTATGGTTTGGTAAATGTGTGGTTTCCCAAACGCAGACACTCCTTCACAGATACAGATTGCAGCTTCTCTGTCTTTTTTTCATCTAAACTGCAAGATTTTTCCCCTTTCCTCTGTAAACCTTCTATAGAGGACCCCACCCAGCAATGGAGGCCTTCTAGCGAGCCTTTAGGAGCCTTGCTCATTTGTGGATGCAAATGCAAAACTCAGGTTTGCATCTGTTGTCTGTCACCACACATGTATGTGATCTTGAATCCACTAAACACCAAAGATCCAAAGTGTATCTACACTGTCTCCTTAATGGCAAAAAATATTCCTAAAATATCACTTTCCAGCTACAAACATTATGATATCATTTGAAACTCATAACAACTGTATGAGATAGGAAGTATGTTTATTGGAAGGAAGAAAACAAGGATGTATTAACCACCTAACCTTCACAACAGCCCTGGGAGACGGGTGCTTTTACTACACCCATTTTACAAGTGAGAAAACTGAGGGAGACAGAGTTTAAATCACTTGTCCAGAGTCATACAGCTAGTGAATGTCTGAGACTAGATTTGGATGCAGGTTTTCCTGACATCCTGTGCTTTAGCAATCACCTACTAGTATTACTACAGTAATTCAAGCTCAGTCATCTGTTTCCAGCATCCAACGCGTGTTTCTAGTGTACTCCTCGAATCCAAAGCTGTCAAAAAAAGCTTACAGCCCTCTCACCCAGTTCAAGTCCATATTGGCAGTACATCTTGTGATCCTGTAATTTTTCATGGTCTCTCAAAAAGGTGTCACTTCCGCCAAGAAACCTGATCCTGATAGCAGACGCCCAGGCTTTCACTACTGCTGGCCAATCAGGGTCAGCCCTGCCTGACATGCTCCATGGAGGGAAAGTTAGCCAAAGCTGCTTGAATGGGAAAACCACTCCTTGTAAGGTAGACTTGAAATGCTCCACTCACACCCTACCCACACCCCCACTCCCTCATCCATCCTATTTCTGCCCTCTGGGGTAGATAGAATAAAATAAATCTACCTCCTCTTTGCCATAATAAGCATAGCAGAAAGCTATTTATTGTTCTGTGGTCACATTGCCTGATGTGTGGGCTGGCCTCTGAATTGGATGAATTGAGTCAGAGATATATGTGGAGGGTGCTGGCAAAAGTAGATTGACTATTAGAAATCTGTCCTGATAAAAGACATGCTTGTGATTTTGGCTCTCTATGTTCAAAGTCTAACGAACTTTGAGACTCATATTTTCTTAGATCTGGATTACAGATTATATAGTCCAACTCCCTCATTTTAAAGATAGGGAAACTAAGGTCAGGGGGGAGGGGACAGTTGTTACTCAAAGGCCTCAAACTAGTATCTGGAAGAGCCAGGATTTGAACCTGGCATTTTAAAAAAATGGTTTCTTTTGTATTTCTACCTATTTTTTTATAATATTCTATTTTTCCCCAATTATATGTCAAAACAATTGTTAAACTATTTTTAAGTTTTAAATTGCAAATTCTATCCTTCCCTCTCTACCTTTCCCACTTTCCCCTTCCCTGAAATGGTAAGCAATCAGATATAATTTACATATACATAATCAGGTAAAACATTTACTTCTGAATTCAGGCCTATGGCTCTCTCTACTACACCATCTTGCCTTATCATAGAAATATAGCTTTAGAGCCAGAAGAGATCTTAGAGGCCATTGGGCCCAAGTCCCTCATTTTATAGATGAGGAAACTGAGGCTAAGAGAGGTTAAAGGATCTACGCAGAATCACTGAGCTAGTAAGCCATAAAAACAAGATTTGAACTCAGGTCTTCTTGACCTCCAAATCCAACCCTCTAGTCTCTGGGTTACCTCTAGAAACTAGAAAACTAAAGCTCACTGTATAGACCGTATGTTTCCATCCAGGCTTGCATGTGCTCTTAAATTGAAAACTCTTTTTTTTTCAAGAATCTGTCCATCATATTGGGAGTTCATGTGATAACAGCTGATAAACAATGTCATTTGAAAGGACTCATGGATATAAAAATTGTCAAAGTAGTTGGGGGTAGAGATGGATTATGTGGAGCAACATGTCATGAGAACACAATTACAGTGCTTACGGTTTGGCAGTATTGTGCCATTAAATGAAGTCTCTCCCATAAAACCTTGAATGGAAGCCATAATAAACCCCATCTTCCCTCCCCCAAATCGCCCTGGCCAGAGTTTATTGGCGGTCTTTTTTAGGCTGCTCTGTGTCAGAGACTTTCTGCCACTCAATATTTACCCAGTTGAGCCAGGCATCCTCTAGTTAAGTGGGACCAGGTGAGAGGGGGGAGAGTAGGGAGAAAGGGGGAAAGAGAAAAGGAGAGGGGGAGAGAGAGAGAGAGAGAGAGAGAGAGAGAGAGAGAGAGAGAGAGAGAGAGAGAGAGAGAGAGAGAAAGAGAGAGAAAGAGAGAGAGAGAGAGAGAGAGAGAGAGAGAGAGAGAGAGAGAGAGAGAGAGAGAGAGAGAGAAGGAGAGAGAAAGGAGGATGCCAAAGTCAGGGAGGGCCATAATTTAGCCTCTGCAGAGCTCCCAGGATGAAGACATCCAGTCCTTGCTAAATGGAGAAGGAGAAAGATGAACCCACAGGGAATGTTGTCAAGTCTCAAAGACAAGGAATAAATAGTGAGCTCTTCCTCGTCCTTTTAAAAGTGACATTTCAGCTTAGCAAGAAACTCTCTGTGATGGATAATGCTGCTGCTGGGTCAGGGCTTCACTGGGAGAATGACAGAAGCGCTCCCCCCCAGACCCTAATTCTTGAGCATTCTAATGACTGACCATAGGAATAAGCTCATGGGATCATAGAAATAGAGCAGGAAGAGACCTCAGAAGTCAGCCAGTCCAACTTTCTCATTTCTTACAGATGAGGAAACTGAGGCCAAGGGAGACTGAAGGCAGTAAATGTGAGGATTTGAATCTAGTCCCCTGACACCAAAGCCAGTGATCTTTCCATTTTACTACACTGATGGACTAGGGGCTGCCTGACTCAATAGCCATCTGGACTTCAATTCCAGTTCTTCTTCATTGTAGACCATTGAATCAGTCACATCTTCTTTCTGAGTCTCAACTTACCCCTCTAGAAAATGAAGGAGTTGGTCTAGATTATCTTGGTGCTTCCCCTCATCCATCTAATGATGGTTCTATGTTCCTATGTTTTAGGTTCTATGTCCCTAAAACATAACTTTGTTAAGTAATCATAAAGGAGCTGCTTGTAGTGGAGGCAGATATAGGAGGCTTACAAGAGAGGTCACCTGTAAAGGAAATACAGAATGACAGGCTATCATGTTAAGGTCATCCACCTGAACTTAAAAAAGAAATCTTCATAATCATCAACATTTCATATTATTATTGTTGCTGCTATTGGATAAGTCATAATGACAGCCAGTGTAATAGCTACGGGATTGTGATAAGTTTTTACCATCAAAAGAACCTTCTCAAATAATAAAAAAGCCCATATTTCTATATCGTTGTTCATCTTTTGTTCTTGAAGAGGACTGATGTCATAAGGGTGATGTCTTCACATACCTGTGAGTTGGATTTAAGTGAGGCAGAGATGCAGAGAGTCATCAGCCTCACTCTCTCTTTGAGCATCATTGAAGTCAAGAGTGATGATTGCTGGGGATAGAGTGGGTGACATTGGCCTTTCTAAATTCAGATCTTTTCCAGGTCTTAGGTTGTCTGAGGCATTACCTGTCCAATGACTAAGAGCTGGGTAAGAAATGAAATCAAAGACGACTTAATTTACCATTTAAAAGAATATCAATCTGGGATTGGAAGACCCTCAAAGTCTCTAGCCTGAACAGAAAACAAATGCCATCAAAATCTAAACAGAGTAAGCTTAGATCACATGCATTCAGAAATTAAGACGGTACATTATCTTTTTTCCATAGGGCTATGAAACAAGGAGTACAAACATGACCATTTTGTTGATGAGGAAACTGAGTTAAAAGAATGATATGTAATTTATTCATGATTTGTTTTTTTGTTAGGATCCCCCTCCAAGTCTGCTTTGTGAGGAAAGAGATACAATTATTATGATGTCTATTTTACAAATAAGAAATCTGAAACTTAATTCATGTTCTGGAGTCTGAGGACTTGAGTTGAACTTCCTCTTCTGATATGTACTCTTAGAGTTACCTTAGTTGAGTCCCTCACTCAACCTCTCTGGGCCTCATTTTTCTTCTCTGTAAACTAAGGAGAGTAAGACTAGATGGACCCCGAGGTTCCTTCCCTCCTAGATCTAAGATGCTGTGATCCCACTGTCACATGCTGTCTCTAGTGTCAAAGCTAGTATTTAAACCAGAGGAGCCTGTATCTGAACTCAGCACTAAGTGTGTCCTAGACTGGGCTAAATCACTGCACAAACGCCACCCCTGACCTTCACCTTGACCTCTAGGAGTTGGTGATGGATGCTTGTCAACTCTGGCCAGTTAAGTTTGACTGGAACACCACCGTAAGGCACACCACCGTAAGGCACAAACCAAAGAATGCAAACTTCAAACCACCACATAAATGGACCGGAAAACATTTACATCCTACCCAGGTCAAGGTTAAGTGCATTGTAGCTGAAAAGTGAGGGTAATTATACAGCTGAGATGGACAATGGAGAGGGTAGTAATTTCCAGAAAGAGGCAGCTGTCAACTCACTTCTGGTCAAGGAAGGAGATCAGGAAGGCTTCCTGGAAGTGGTGGGATTTAGGGTGCTAGGTGAGTGATGGGAAGCACAGGATGTTTCTAGGCCAAGGGCAGCAAGTCTGCTTGAGATAGGGCTTGGGGACTGAGGTGAGACAACTGAAAGATACAGAAGGAATGAGGAAGTATGGTAGTTGAAGATGTCTCACCCATAATGAGGTTAGAATGTTGGCTAAGGACTTGGAATTGGTCTGTGATGTGACAGGACAAGAAGACTGGCATGATCCCTGAGAAGCACACAAACTATTTAAATGGTTTGGGGGATCTTTATGAGTTCTATATACCATAGATCAGATGCTAGGACACCATGTCCTTCTGACAACTCCCAAACTTTCTAACCACAGAATTTCAGAGTTGCAAGGGACCCCAGAGGCCATCTGTGTTCTATGTGCTTCTAGTCCATCCAGGAACTGAACAAGAACTCTCGCTGGCTTGGCAACATATCTGATAAGATATCAATCATCCCATACTTTAAAGACCTATGAAGGAGCCTATTTGGGATAGCCCTAATTGATAAGAAGTTTTCCCTTCCCTAACTTGAGCTTAAATCTATCTCTCTGTAAGTTCCTACTATGGATCCTAATTTCTCTCACTGTGGTTTCATGACAACCTTAAGGTGTAGCTCCTCATTTTACAGATGAGGAAACCGAATTTAAGAAAGGTTAAGTAAATAGTCCAGGATTTGTTTGGGATTTTTTTTGGGGGGGGGAGTTTTTCGTTTATTTATTTGTTTTCTTTCCAGGACAGCCCATGGGTTAGAGGATGTGATTACTAACAATGTTTTACAAATAAGGACTCAAAATTAGCCTTCACCCTGGTGTCAAAGGCCCCTGGGTTGAACTCCCATCTCTGATGTCAGTCTAGGAAGGTCATTTAACTTCTTTCCTGGGACCCCAATTCCATTCATGCTACTTTCTCAATTTAGTACAAGCCTATCTATTCTTCATTCCACCTGCTCTATGGACTCCTACTTTGTAGGTTAGATCCTTCAATGAGAGACCTTCCTAGCCACAGAATGTGGACTCTGGAAGGAATTTTAGGCGTCCTTAGTCCACGTCCTAGCTGAATGGGTATCTCTTATGCAGCATTTCTGCCAAGTGGTGATCTAGCCTCTATCCAAAGATCTCCAAAGGAAAAGGGAAGTCACCTCCACCTCAGACAGCTCCCTCCACCTTTGGACAGCTCAGCTTGTATTATTATATCCTATCTGAGGACCTAATTTTTTCATCCTATTTGAGTGGAAATCTGTTCCCTCCACTCACTCCCCCTCCTCCACCATTTCTACCATCTGGGCCACAGCAGAACAAATGCAGAAGTTGTAAGTCAGCGTTTACTTCTGAGTCTGTTCCACATTAAAAAAAACATCTTGCAAATCAGAAGTTAAGACCTGGGTGGAGTGCAAGGGGGTCATGAAAGTGGCCTTCAAGTACTTTTCATATGGAAGAGTGATCAGATTACTTCTGCTGGGCAACAGAGGGTAAAACCAGGAGCAATAATATGGGAAGCCAAAAGACATAGATTTAGGCTTGTGTAGATAAAGAGCAAAAAATAAATAAATAAAATTTAAAAACCCAAAAATGTTCTGAACAATTACAGTTGTGCAGAAGTAGGGTGGAATCCTCCAAGAGGTGTCAACCCCTCTTTGTTTTCTTCAGGCAGGGGTTGGCTGTCCATTTAAAGTGGATGTGTTTTTACTGGCGATTCTTTATGAGTATGGCTTAGAGTACATTAGATTAGAGGCCCTGAGGTCTCTGATATCCTACAGTTCTGTGATTCTGTGACTAGACATGCTTAACTTCCTAGATTCTCAGAACAGAGCAAGGGCCTTCATAGACCATCAAGTCAAACCCACCCTGGACCAATCATCTCCTTTCCAACTTGGCCAGTAAGAAGTCATCTTGTATCTTCTGGAACTACTCAAGTGATAAGGAACCACCACAAGGCAGCCCATACCCCTTTAGAGCTGAAAACACCACTGAGACTTTTGATACATTCCATATTTAGCATGCTTGACCCATCTTAAAGTATTATATAAATGTATGCTAGTATTATAACCCTGCTTTTTCTGTAACTACCTTGAGTGGGGTCCAACCCAAACCTCTTCATGCTGAAGCAGATTTGCTAACAGCATCAGAGGGAGATACCAGTAAGGATTCTCTTTCTTTTTAAAAATAAAATGTTTTTATGACTCTTTCCCAAATATTCCAGCTCTGATGTAGAGTTTTGAGTCAGGAAGATCTGAGTTCGAAATATTTCTCAGGTATTTACTGGCTGTGTGTGATCTTAACCAAGTCACATGTCCTTTCTGAGTCTCCATTTCCTCATCTGTAAAATGGGGACAAAATAACACCTAACTCATCAACATCAAAGGAGATAACACATGTAAAGTGTTTTTCACACCTCAAAGTGACTTTTAAAATGCCAGCCATTGTATCATTACTACTAGCCTCAATCCTTTCTTTTTTTTTTTTTTGGAGGGGGAGAGAGACACATCTTCAAACAGATTATATTTTTAAAATTCTATACTTACTTAGTTTGTTCTGTGAGAAAAATATCATGTTAGAGTAGAAAGAGGCCAGAATTTGAAGTCACAGGAATTGCTTTCAAATCCTGCTTCTTGCACATACTTTCCATTTGATCTTGAGCTAGTCAAATTAAGGCTATTTGGGCCTGAATTTCCTTCTCTGATGATAATTGGGAGCAGGGAACATGAGGATGGTGATAGCTAACATTTATCTAGCACTGGAAGGTTTGCAAAGTGCTTTACAAATACTCTCTCTTTCTATCCTCACAGCAACCCTGGGAGACAGGTGCTATTATTATTTGTAAAGAGATCTTTAAATAAGGCACTTACAGGAAGTAACTGACTTCCAAGGTCCTTTTCAGATCCTTGACCTATGGAATAACTAGAGCCTCCTTTCCCATCTTCCCTTGCAAGGCCAATGTGGACAGCCTCCTTTCCTCCGTAGGCTGGCATTCAATGTGGAAGAAATCTCCGTTTCAGTTTGCCTCTGGAGTTTGCCTGCATGGATACAGATTCTGACAGATGTGGGCTAACAGATGTTGTACAACCTCCTGTCTTTCTAAGCATCCTCTAAATCATGTCTACCCCAACTCCTCTGCGCAGGAATGCTGAGCAGCCCTTAGAGCACAGATAGATGCCTGTCTCTCGGGTGAGTCAGCTGTCCTCAGGCTAAGTACTGTAATGTATGGGACAGCCCTTATCTTCTGGGTCAGGAGGAGGCTTGGCTTTCAGCTTTCTTTCACTCCCTTCTCCTTCACACTCTCTTTTTCTCCTCTTTCTTCTTCAGTCAAGTAGTGTCCCTACACACATGCCCAGTGGGAAATAAAAATTCCAGATGAGTTCAGGTGTTTTGTTTTTTTTTTAAAACAAATGGCTGACAACCAGCTAGTTTGAGGGAATCTAGCCTTTATTTGTGTTTCTTCAAACCAGTTTATATATGCGGGTCATGACAACTTTTGGCTATGGCACAAGGGAATCAACTAGGTGACCAGGGCACTTACAGGGCTGCCATTTGAAAACCCTAGAAAGAAGTAAGGCTGGCATATTGAGGTCTTTTATTGAGCAGGGATCTGGATTGCTTGCAGTGTATATAGAATGAGAGAATTCAGAGCTGGACAAGATATTAGAGGTCACGGAGTGCAGTCTCCTTATTTTATAGGGGATGGCACTGGGGACCAGAAATAGGGAAGTGATTTGCCTAAATCAAGAAGCAACTTGCGCACAGCTAAGTAGAAAAGCAAAGATTCAAACCCAAACCTTCTGACTTCAAATCCAGGCTTCTCTCCTCTGCACTGCGAATGTTGGGGGCCACCCGGGGTTGGGGAGTGTGGAATGGTCTGGTCCAATTTGGCCATGTGCCTCAAAGACACATCCTGAGCAAGCATGGGTATTATCAAGTCACAAGGAATTAATTAATTGCTTTTTAAAATGACAACAACATCCCAACACCTAGAAATCTATTATCCCTGCAAGTGCAGAAAACCAGGCGATGTGTGCCCAGAAATGCCATTGTGTTCAGCAGGTCCACACACACATTAATAACTGAAGTTTGACCTGATATGATAGGGACTCTTCCAATTCTTCAAAGAGTAATTCCCGCTTACCTTTTTTCCTCTTTTCCCCTTCAGGTTCAACCCCTTTTATCACACTAAAGTGCCAATCAATATTGCGAGATAGATGTTACATCTTAGCTTTTTATAACATTACTTGTCCCAGAAGGGTTACTGTATCTTTAAGGAAATGGACCCGATATCCTGTTTCTGAAGGATTAAAACACTTTAAAGAGACAGAAGAGGCTGTAAACCCCTATCATATTCTTACTCTCTCTTCATTATCTTGTCCAGTATCTATCCCTGCTGAGTAAATCTGGTTGTGTGTTTCTCCAAAGTGGTCATAAGAAGAAATTTATTTACTCCTCTTTGCACTGGAGGGGCATTACTGAGCTTCAAGGCTCTCCGAAGTAATAAAGATTTTGCAGTGTGTGCAAAAGAAACAGAAATTCAGAACTTCTTTCCCCCTCTGAGGTCGTTTGGCCATCCAAAAGGGGAGTCACTTCTCATTTTCTGACAGGGTTTATTTCCGTAAGATTTTCCAATTAGTAGGAAAAGGTCACACTAATGTTAGCGCTATACAAAAGAAGAGGATCACGCTATGCAAATAGAGACATCCTTGAAAGGACAATATAAAAAAATATTGTATTTTCCCCATTCCTTCATTTAAAAACGGGGCCCTTTCTCCATCCTGGCCCAGATACGCAGTTCCCCTTGGTTTTGTCGATCTTGCTTTAATGGGAAAAGCCAACCAGCCCCATTTTCAGCTGCCTTCCGATGAAGGCCTTCCACTTGGAAGTGGTGATGGCAAGCGAGGAGGATGGGGGAATGGCAGGGGAGCAGGGCTGAATCCTATGGCTGGGCCAGGAGCCATGCTAACTTTTTTTAATGACGAGAGAGCCCCCGGACCCGCTGAACAGCCAGGGTGCCATTTCTAAGCCTTTTCCGAGTGTTTCTCTGACACCGTCTTTCTCTGCTTTTGTTCTCTGGCTGGTTTGTGGAAAGGATGGAAACTTTTCATGATAATAGGTAAGGTCGAGAGTGGCATCAGGAAAGCCAGAATCCAGCCGCGCAGAGGACAAAAGTCAGTGATACCAATTAAAATGGAGTAAGTGGGCAGGTTCTCTTTGGGCTTTTTTTTAAATCACTTTGATACTTTTTTTCTTTTTTGTACTTTTTGCAAGTGATTGAAGAATGTGATTCTTTGCATCAGCTAGCCTGTATTTAATTGACAAAGAAAAGGACTTAGAGCTATTTTGAACCTTAGATATCATCTAGTCCATGTGAGCCCACTGAGACTCAGGGAGGAAAATGACTTGTCCAGGGTCACACTGACAGTAAGTAGAGATAGTATTTAAGCCCGTATCCTTTGAAACAAAATCCAGGTGATCTTTCCACTATATCCCATTGCCTAAGTGGGCATGTGAACACGGATGCTGCAGAAACCCTGGTCTGGGAATCAGATATTTGTTCAATTCCCACCTACTCAGGGATAAGACCCACAATGTGGATAATTAGGAGCAATTAACAGGTCTGGAAGAAGGGAATATACATAGAGGGAAAAGGTCCAGTCCAAACCATGAAATGAATGGGTAACAAAATGCTAGGCTGGCATGAAGCCAGAGTTCTCCGGGTAAACACCTTCAAAGCTTGAGGCAGGAATTGTGAAACAGAGATGCTAAGCTGAGATCTGGCCAAGTAACCTCCGGAAGGGGGGACGCAGAATGGGACATTGGCCAATGGCAGTTTGCCTCATGCAACATCTCACTTAGAGATCTCGTTCTTTGATGGTCATGCTAGCCACACACACCCCCATCTCTCCCTTGCCTGTGTCTGTTTACTCCCTTTATAGGCCTAGGCAGAACTCTGCAGGACTATTTCCAAAGAACAGGAGGAAAATGGAAGAGAGCCTTCCTTGACAATGAACTGGCCTTTCCCCTAGAAAGCCAGCTGTTGTGAGTGTTTCATCAGGCATTGGAAACTCTCCTCCCCCTCCCCCTCCCCCTCCCCCTCCTTCTCTCTATATCTTGGTTTTTTTTTTTTTTGCTTAAAAAGAAGCACAGCTGGCAGAAAATTATGTGGCCACGAAATGAAAACTTGCCAAATACCTGTCCGTTCTCTTTCTACTTGGTGTACTCCTTCCTCCCCCATGGTAGGCTAGTTCCCTTTTTTCATAAACACAGAAATACAGATGGAACTTGATGTGTTTGTTGTTCCAACAACAGCCAGGACCTATTTCTGCCTCTGCCCACTGCACACATAACAGAAACACTGCTCATGGTGGGGGCTGAAGGGAAGATGAAGAGAGGAAGGCTTTCTGTGTCCCACAAAGAGAGTCAAAATTATATGCTGACCTCTATTGAATTAAGTAGAATCAGTCCAACTTCAATCAGAAGCTCTTTCCATCCTTCAAGTAGAAACATAATGATCCATTACATTGTTAAGTTCCTGGAGGGCAGGGACAATCTTTTGCCTTTTATTGTATTCCCAGCACTTAGAACAGTGCCTGGCACATAGAAGGTATTTGATAAATATTGATTGATTGATTGACCAATAGCATCTCAGAGTTGAAAGGGACTTCAGAGGTCATCTACTACTATGATAATGTTGATCATGATGATGATGATGGTGATGATGACAATTCCCATTTCTACATCACTAAAAGGTTTGTAAAAAGCCCTTTTAATTGCAATAACACTATGATCTAGGGAACATCACTGTTACTCTCCCCATTTTACAGAAAGGGAAACTGCAGTCCCAAGAGGTTAAGTATCAGAGAAGGGATTTATATTTCATGTTTGTGGCTCCATATCTAACTTTTCTCATTATACCACACTGCCTTCACTGACTTTCAATATGAAAAATGAACTTTGCCATTCAATATGTCAAGCTCTACATGTCCAAAACAATGTATTATCTTTCCCCTTAGACTCACCCCTCCTTCTTTCATCCTCCTTTCTCCCAAAGATACCTCCATTCTTCCACTCACCCAGATTCAGAATTTAGGAGTCAATTTCAACTCTACTGTCACCAAACCTCAATAGCCAACCAGTTCTCAATTCATGCTGATTTTTCTTCAATATATTTCCCACCTTTCTACTTATACCACAACCACCCAAGCCACTCTCATCACCTCTCACCACGTTATCTCTGCTCTCTTAGTCCATCCTCCATACAAGCTTCCAAACGGATATTCTTAGAGTTCTAAGCATGTTACTACTCCATTCCAGAAGCTTCCCCATTGCCTTTAGATAAATGATGAACTCACTAGTTTATCATTGGAAGTCCTTCCCAGTCTGGTGCCAACCAATTTTTTCCATCCTGATCACATATTCTTATCCCTCCCACAATTTATGCTCCAATCAATTGGCCTGCTTTTTGTTCCTAGGATACAACATTCCATCTCTAGAGGTAATGTCTTTGTACAAGTTGCCCCAGATTCCTGGAGTTTTTCTTTCCTTTATTATGTATCTTGTAATCCCTCACTCCTTTCAAGACCTAACAAGTTTCAGAGAGTTCTCCTGATTTCCTCTGTCGTTAGTGCTGCCCATCACCATTACTGTATTTCAGGATCTTATATTTATTTATTTGTCTTCACCTTGTAGAATGTAATCTCTTTGAGGACAGGTACTATATCACCATTATAGTTATATCTCTAACACTTAGCACAATAGATGAGAAACACAGAGAGAAGAAGAAGAAGAAGAAGAAGAAGAAGAAGAAGAAGAAGAAGAAGAAGAAGAAGAAGAAGAAGAAGAAGGAGGAGAAGGAGAAGGAGAAGGAGGAGAAGGAGAAGGAGAAGAAGAAGGAGAAGGAGAAGAAGAAGAAGGAGGAGGAGGAGGAGGAGAAGGAGAAGGAGTGGGAAGAGGGAGAAGAAGGGAGAGAGAGAAGGAGAGAGGAAGGAAGGAAAGAAAGAGCTTGCCTAAGTGACTCAGCAGAGAATGACCTCAATTTTCTTTTTCCTCATGCATTTCTTCTTCCTATTCTTGGATTTTCTCCTTTAATGACTATGAGATCTTGTTTGTATTAAAGAAAAAAATGATATGGAGATTGCTAAAGATGGAGGGGGCATGTGAGTAAGATCTGTGAGCCTCAATTTTTACACCTGTAAAATGGGTGGGTTTTTACTTTGTATTACCTTCTTCTTTGATCATGATGGCAATAGCCATCAGTGACAAATGGAATCATTCTAAAACCACATTACTGGAAAGAACAACATTCAGGACATGATGTCTATAATTGCCAAAGTAGAAGACTTTCAACCTCAAATGACTAAAAAAAACTGGTGAAGTAAAAGCTTGTTACATGACATTAAAAGTGTTTGAATGGCTGGCAAAAGGAAGGATGAAACTTAGTCTATTTGGCCCCAGAGGACAAACTTGGGACCTATAGAGGGATGTTACATGCAGGAAGATTTCAGTTGAGTGGAAAAGGAATCTTCCTAACAATTGGAGCTATCCAAAAAAGGAATGAGTGGTCACTCGAAGTAGAGTTAGCATCTTGTTGGGAATGTTGCAGGCAGAGGTATCAAACACATGGCCTATGGTACATAGTCCTGAGTATGACCCAAACCATATTAAAATAGAATTTGGAAATATTTAACAAATAAATAAAAATGCAATAAAGCATAATAATGTTATAGTTCAAGACTAAGTCAACATAAAGCCCATGAGTATCCTTAATGTGCAGATTAGTGACTCTGTTTCTATTTGAGTTTGATACCACTGCTAGAGAGGATGTTTTTTACTCAGGTATAGGTTAGATTGGAAATAAGCTATAACATTCCTCTCTAGGTCCCAGTTTTGTCCTCTGGGGCCAAGCAGACTAAGTTTCATCCTTTCTTTTGCCAGTCATTCAAATACTTTTAATGTCATGTAACAAGTTTTTACCTCACAAATTTTTTTTTTAAGTCATCTTGTAGATTCCATGGTAAAGGGCTCAGGATACTTGAGAGTATAGTATGAACAAGGCTTAAAAAGTAGGTTGCTATTCAATTATGTAAAGTAGATTGGAGTGAGCCTTGAGTGTCAGACTAAGGAGTTGTCATTGTCGTCATCATCATCATCATCATCATCATCGTTGTTTCCCTTGAGAACAGGAAGCAACTGAAGGTTTTTGGTGTGGAGAGTAACATGCTAAGACCTAGGGAGGGATTGGTGCCATTAATCTTTAAGTGTGGGAAGAAAGTGTATTGAATTGAATGGACAAAGTTCAGAACCTCTAGGCCAGAGAAACTAAGGTCCTGACTTGACCAGTCAATCCTCCAATAAATATTGTGAGGTTACTGAATGGAAATACTATTTGAGCATACATGAAGGATGTTTTGAATCTATTGAGTAAGGATGCCTTCTGTGAGTTGACAAGGCCCAGAGAGATGAGAGGGAGGCACAGAGCAAGGACTGATGAGAAAAGATTTCCTTTTGCAAAGGTTGGAGAGTTGACATCAAGGCAAGCACTAGATTCATTTTGCTGAGCAGATATATCTCTCCTTTTGGCTCTGGGAGTTGCACCCCAGTTGCTTTGTATGTCACTACACCTGACCTATTAAAGGGAGCTCAAAGTCAATGAAACATTTAAGACTTTTCCAACATTGCCAAAGGCAAACAAGTCTAACATCCTGTTTGTAGCAGGCAGAAACCAGGTGATAAATAGCCCAGTAGAGAAATAATTAAGCTAACAATTTTAAGATTATTGATCAAAAAGCAGGAGTTTACTTGTCTCAATGGTTTAGGCCAGAAAATTTTCAATTGCTACACTAAGGTTGTGGACATGTCCCTGGCAAGGAAACTCCTTGGATTCATGGCTAAAGAAGGTGAGATGGCTACATGCTGTTTGCCTATATGGAAACAGTTTGGTTTTTGGGTACCCTTATAGGTTTTTGGCAACCTGAAGGAAGTGTGTTTCAAATTCTGTATAGATATATAATTGGTTCCACCTTTTTGGTTGAATTAAACAGAAGACAATATGGTTTAGGGAAAAGTACACTGGACTTGAGACTTTGGGGATGGCAACCCTCCTCTCCCACCTTGGTTTCCTCATGTGTAAAATGAAAAGGTAGATTAAATGATCTCTCTGGTCCCTTCTAGCTCTAAGTAACTTTAGTCATTCTATGAATCTGTAATTTAATCATTTTAATCATTTTAAACAGTTAATAAAATTAATAACCCAGTAATTTATTACAGCTAGATGGCACAGCAGATAGAGTTCTGGGGCTGGAGTCAGGAAGATCTGAATTCAAATTCAACCTCATATACACTTAATGGCTGTGTGACCTTGAGTAAGTCACTTAACTGTGTTTGCCTCAGTTTCCTCATCTACAAAATGAGCCAGAGAAGGAAATGGCAAACCATTTCAGTATCTTTGCCAAAAACAAACAAACAAAAATAATAAATGGGGTCCCAAAGAGTCAGACATGACTAAATGACTGAAGGACTACATGCTGATATGAAATAGCTAAAGCAGTTATATGTGAAAACATATTTCCCACAGGAAACATTTGGTTAAGGTTATAACATGTTGGGGCCCTGCTTCCTCTGACTATTGGGGTTCTACAACAGGTTAATTTAAAAAAGATGTTTTTCAGGATATAACTGCTGCTGCTCTTGAAGGACAGCTTTCTCTCTGCCCAGACCTTTGTTCTCAGTACCTTAGACCTCAGGCAATTTACAATGCAGCCCAAAGCACAAGGCATTCCACAAGGACATAAACAATAAAGGAGAATGTAATGGAAACCTGCTACATGGAGGTCTGACTGTCTCTTACTCTCCCATCTCCCAAAACATCTAGCTATACAGCTACAGTGTAAGGACCAGTTTAGAGAACATTAACGCAGAGACCTGTTTCTCCTACTACCTCCAGGCAGCCTCTGAATGGGAGAGAGACTAATGCTCACCTTAGGACTTCCTGCTTCACAAATTAAATTTTTCACCTCCCCACACACACTGACATAATTTCATAACTGCAGTAGTAACAGATAATTCAAAAGAAGGACAAGGCTTCTAGCATAAAAGTAAAGAAATGGAAAAAATATTGAATTTTTCCAGATGACCCATTACTATTAACTTAATTGGGGAGGGAGGAAGGGAAGGATTTCATTGTGACAATTTCACATTGTTTATGATGGGAAATTAGAACTTTTAGCAAATGCATAAATAGTTCCAAGCTATGAAAATCCTAAAATATTCTGGAAGTGCCATTCTAGGATTAAGGATTTGGTTAACTTGGATGCAAATCTCCTAGTTAAGTATCAATAAATAACTTAACTTTTAGAATTTTAGAGAATTATCCTGGGGTATTATACATATGGAATAGCTGGGAATGACTGAAAATCAGCCAGGGTATGTTCATGAGAATGAGAGGTCCTCTTGCCCTAGCCATTACCCAAGAGACACTAGGACATGGACCCAAATGTTAGAGCATTTTGGTAGGCTAAGACTATACCCTGTATTGAGCACTAGAAAATAAACTTTGTCTCTTCATTCAGACTCATTAAACTTAGTTCCCACCTCCCTAATGCATTTGCTAAGTAATAAATGTTATGTATGTGGTTTTATTCCCACATTAGACCATAAACTCCATGGAGTCAGGGATCCTGTCTTTTCTAGACTTATCTCTCTTACTGAAGAGATCTGTATTTAGCAGTTCTCTAATACCTACCAGTTGAATTGAACTTGAATCAAATATACTATATTTTCATATTAGCATGTAAGCTCCATGGGGGCAGGGACTAGGTCTTATCTGTTTTCCCATCATTTAGCACAGTGCTCTTCAAACAATTCTGCTTCTTTACTTCATATCAGCTATTTCTTCCACTGATACAGTTCCCAAACCCTTTTCCACTTAGCATATGGTTTTCAAGAATTTTTATGGCTGAAAAATTCACTGGAGACCAAGTCAGTGATAAGCCTCAAGGAACTTAGCTAGACTAAGTAAGTACTTAACGAGCACTATAAATGCATATGACTGTAGGTCCTTCCAGTTCCAAGTCTTCTCTTCATATAAATAATCTTATGACTATATGATTGAGGAGGAGGATGGACTTAGCTAGGCTGATCCTCAGCCATCCACCCTCTGGCTCATCCTTCCTGTTTTCTAGTATTTTCCAAAGCCTTCACTCTACTGTAGTAGTCTCCAAGAAACCAAGATCACCTCCAAGCTACACTGAGGCATTAAAGAAGGACTTTAGTAGAGGCTGTACACAGTTGGCACTCAATAGGTGTTCACTGGCTTATAAAATAGATAAGAGGGGAAGACCCTGTTTTATCATTGAGAGAAAAGCCACACCTAAGATTTCTCTAATTGACCCTGGTATCCCTGCTATCTTTTGACACCTCCCCCAACCTCCCTCCACAGTATACTCTAAACTCCCCAGACCGAAGGACTGGAAGGGAGGGGCAGCCATTAGATCAGCATCCTCCCTCCCCTCACACACACACACACACACACACACACACACACACACACACACACACACACACACACACACACCTCCTCCCCGAACTGACCTCCTAGGAGCTGCCCATCCACTAAGTGTTGCACTTGGCTGGAGTTCCCCATAGTCATTTGGTTAATGGGATGAACAGACATTTTAGTGACAGAATAGCCTTGCATGCTGCAGCCCATCAAAACTAATCAGTTGGCCGATTTCCATTTCTCAACCACTGACAGCTTCACAAGGAAGGTTAGTGGATGGTAACTTTTTAAATTGAAGAACTTGCTAAATAATGGCGATTGGAACTTGGCACAAGTCTTTTAAAAGAAAGGGGGGAAAAGGATCCATCCTGCTTTTTGGCCCAAAGAACTAATCTTGTTAGTGACTGACTTATTATTAAAAGGCTCTCCCAAAGACCCCTGAGAAAAGCAATCATCTTCAAATTGGAGTTCATCTCCTCTCCATAAACTGAAAGCATGAAGTTAGAGAAGGCAGGGGTTGATGTTTTTTCTTCTACACTTTAAGAGGAACATTGATAACCTGGAGAATCTTAAGAAGAGGGTGATTATGGTAGTGAAGTGGCTTGAGTCTGTTGTATGACAAAAGGCTTTAGGAACTGGGGATATAAAACCTAAAGAAAACAAGAGAAAACTCAGGAGACACATGATGAAAATTTCAAGAATTTGAAAAACTGTCTTGTGGAAGAAGGATCAGTTTTGTTCTGATTGGCCCCATAGAGCAAGACTAAGAGAAATGGATAGAAGGAAAATTTAGGCTCAAGAAGGGATGGGGGGGGGGGGAGACTTTCTAATAATTAGTGTCCAAATAGAGTGGGCTGACTTGGGAGGTAGTGGGTACCCTTTCATTGGAAGTCTTCAAGCAAAGGCTTGGATTATACCATAATGAGAATTGCTTCTTGGACATAGGTTTGACTACTTGGCTGTTGTGGTCTCTTCTAACTTTAAACTATATGATTCTGGACGTTTCTCCATGCCGTTCCATCTCCAATGCTTGCCAGGTACAGGAGCTTGGAAGGGACCCTGAGGCTTTCAAACGCTATGATGATGGGTTAAGCTCTACCAGGTCCAAAAAGCTAAGAAGGCTTTGATTATGTTCCTGAAGATAGAATCCATCTGTCTTCTCAATGAAATATAGAAAAGGTTCAATACCAGACAGTGGACTGCCAGAGGATGAATATTCTGGCTATGATGATCCATAAAGTCATCTTCTCAGGGGTTGCTCTCCAGGTCAGTGGAGGAAGTAAGCATGCTAAGGAAATCATGGACCTTTAGTAAAGTTGAAGAAGATAAGATTTAGGAGAATGTGATGGCTGTTCTCCAAGTATCTGAAAAACTATTATATAGAAGAGAGTGAGGTTTTCTCTGTGGCCCCACAAATTAGAATTAGGAACACCAGATTGGAATTGCCAGAGAGAGGTTTCCATGAAAAATAAGGCAAAAGGTGTTTCCTATCCTTCCAAACTATAACAAAGGAAAATGAGCTTGGTAGTGAGCTTCACTGGTTGGAAGTCTTCAAGTGGAGGTGGGGTGAACACTTATTGATGTGAAGAGATTCTTGATCATGTCTGGGTTGGCTGCTAAATGACATCTGAAATCTCTCTCAGCTCTAAAATTCAGTGATAATGTCAGACATTAGGCTCTGTGCTTTACATGAGGAAGAGGATGGTGCTAAGGAGGTCTTCATGGAAGAATGTAGCTTAAACTTACAAAAAGAAGCCACTCCAACCATCCTTAACTTGGTTAGGGATTACTGGGTCATTGATCTGAACAATATATTTATTTCAAGAGGCAGTTTGGCTTAACAGAAATCCAAGGTAGCTAGGTTATGTAATTGGTAGAACACTGGACTTGGAGTCAGGAAGACCTGAGCTCAAATCCAATCTCAGACACTCCCTATGACCTTGGGCAAGTCACTTAACTTCTGTTTGCCTCAGTTTCCTCATCTGTAAAATAGAGGAAGTATTGCACCTATCTCCTAGGTTATATTTATAAAGTGCTTTGTAAACTTTATGTGCTACAGAAATGCTAGTAGTTACTATTTTTATCATTATTATCTCATCTCATAGTTGGGAAGACTTGTATTAAGCCCTTTCTCTCATATTCACTGATTGTGTGAATTGGAAAACAGTTGCTGGTCTGCATTGCTAGGGGGAATTTTCTCATCACAGGAGTTTCCCTATCCATGTACCACTCTCAGATACTATAAGGAGCTAGGACTTTGTCAATGTATGCTTTTCCTCCATCAATGCAGATTATGGTTCCCACGAACACCTCTAATAGACTGTCTTTGTGAGTTCCATACCTGAAACATTTTTCACCTTGTGTAAAAAACATGCAATTTCTGCTGGCCAGGTTTCTGTTGATGAGTCTATCAGTAGCCCCAAAAGTATTTCTTAGAACTCCCTCCTGAGTGTCACACATTGTGCTAAGCCCTGGAGATACAAAGACCAGTGTCTGTACTCAAAAAAGCTGTATTCCGTTTGGGAAGGGAGAGAACATGTGCCTAAATAAGTCTATATAAGTATACAAAATGTACAACATGTATGTAATTATCAGCCAGATACATCCAAAATGACTACAAATATATAGCTTCCCTCTCATCTTAATGCTTTCCTTTATGGAAAATCATAATGAAAACAAAATAGATATTAATATAATAATAATAGGAAGTAGCTTTTATATAGCACTTTAAGATTTGCAAAGAGCTTTCCTCAGATTCTCATTTGACCCTCACAATAATCCTGTGAGGTAGGGGTTTTTATTATCCCCACTTTACATATGAAACAACTGAGGCAGACCAAGGTTAAATGACCTGCCTAGAGCCATATAGCTAGTAAGTAATTGGGTTCAAATTTGCACTTGAGCCTTCCTGACTCCAATTCCATCACTCCAATCACTGTACCAGTTTTCCAAGAGGTAGAGGCTGGTCCTCAGGAGACAAACACACCATAGTCCATGACTATACTCAAACCCCTTCCATTTTTGAGAGTCCCGTTGAGAGGCAAGAGTACCTTGCACATATAAACATTGGAGGAGGAATTAAGTGAAAAAAAAAATAGGAGCTATGGGGGGGGGCAGGGAAGAATCCATCTATCATCTGGCTACCTCCCTATCTATAGAACCTCTTGGTTCTTTATGCTTTCTCTGTACGAAAAAGAGACCAAGTACAGTTTGGAAAGAAAGGCATTTCTTGGAGGTCTTTAGGAGAACCTTTTAATCAGCCAGTCATGAACAAGATTAGCTTTTTGGACAAAAAGCAGACTCTTTAAAAAGAGTCATGCCAAGTTCTAACTGCTATAATTTAGCAAGTTCTTTCATTTAAAAAGTTAACAGCCGCTATCTGTCCTCAGAAAGCCTTCCCAGTCCAGTTGATCCTGCCAAAGCTAGCAATCGCCAGTCTTCAATGAAGCATTGATGGGGGGCTTTATCAGAAGTCCAGTAATAACCTAGTAACAATGCTGCCTTACATTCCATCAGTTAACAAGCATTCACAGTATTAAGGACCTACTAGGAAGCAGGGAATTGACATTCAAGCCAGGCAATACCATCAAGGGCAGAGAGCCCCACAGGAGGAGTCCAAAGGCTCAAGTCTTGGACATTTGGCCTGAGTCAACTATGTACCCCAACCTCGGGGTTACAATGGGATAAGGCGAGGGAAGGAAGTCCTTGGTGAACCTTACAGCACTAAATCAATGAAAACTATTGAATTACTGAGTAGGTGCAGGAATGGAGGAGCACTAAATGTGGATTCTAGAGACCTGGGCTGGAATCCCACTTGCCCCATCAACTTGCTTTGTGCCCACAGGCTATTGGAGCTTAGATTCCTCATCTGTAAAACGGAGCTAATAATTCTTGTATCATATCCTGCAAGGGTGTTGAGAGGAAAGTAGTTTGCAAGTGGTAAAAAGCTAAATAATTGAGGCAGCACGGGGCACTGGATAGTGATCCTCCATGTCAGGAAAGAAAAAAAAAAAACCTGAGTTCAAATCCTACACCTGAGTTCAATTGAGGTACCAGGCTAAGACTTTAAGTTGCAAAGGGGGAGTGGGGAAAGGAGGAAGGAAAAGGAGGGAAAAGGGAGGAGAGAAAAATGAAAAAGAGAAAAGAGGAGAAGAAAAGGAGAGGGGAGAGAGAGGGGAGGGAGGGATAGAAGGGGGAAGAGAGAAAAGAGAAGAGGGAGAAGAGGGAGGAAGAAAGAAAGAAGAGAGAGGGGAAGACAGAGAGAAGGAGAGAAAAGAGAGAGGGAAGGGGAAAGAGAGAAAGAGGGAGAAGAGTGAGGGAGAGAAAGAGAAAAAAGAAAGAGGGAGGGATGGAAAGGGAAAGAGAGAGAGGGAGAGGAAAGAGAGAAGGGGAAGAGAAAGGAGGGAAAAAGGGAGGAGAGAAAAAGAGAGAGAAGAAGAAAAGAAGGGGAGGGAAGAAGGGGAAAGAGAAAGGGAAGAGACTAGAGAGAGGGAGAGAAGGAAGGAAAGAGTGAGAGAGGTAAAGAAGAGAGAGAAGCAGGGAAAAGAGAGAAGAGATAAAGAGAGGAGTGGGGGAGAGAGAGAGAGAGAGAGAGAGAGAGAGAGAGAGAGAGAGAGAGAGAGAGAGAGAGAGAGAGAGAGAGAGAGAGAGAGAGAGAGGAGAGGGGCGTCCATTTCCCGACAGTGTAATGATTTATTTCATGCCTTTGGATATTTAAGTAGTCTACATTATACAACAAGCATCTGCAATGTTTATTTTCTCTTGCTTTAATGTGTGGGACCCATCACAACTCCATGCACACCCCAGGCACTCAATAAACATGATTTATGGAAGATGTAAATAAATCAGAGCCAAGATAACTCCTGAGCTCATTAGCTTGTGTGTCCATCAGTCAGTCCCCTACCCTCTAACCAAATTGACAGAAGAGAAAAATCCTCACTAGCTTAGAAAGGAAAAAGAAAAACAAAAATCATAAATGTGAGATATATAAACTAAGGTAGGAAGCAAGGTAGCCTAGAAAAGAGTTCCCTGGCGTAGAAATCTATGATGAGGGGCTGTGTTCTCTGCACTGTCATCTATACCTGCTGTGTGACATTGAAGCAACTACTTAACCTCTCTGGGCGGTTGCTCCCTCATTTTTGCTTCTGCAAATGGGAATGATATCTATCCCTTTCCTGCTGATGAGAGTTCTCTGAAGTTGATCCCATTGCCACATACTTCTGAGCTCCTGTGATAGACTGTGGGCTTCCCTGCTGAGGAAGCCCAGCCACCTTTCCTAGACTCAGACCTGGGCATCATCATTCTATTTTCTTCCCAAAACCACACAGGTATTCATCAGCGCTCAGGATTTTGTTGTGAGGAACAACTGAAATAGCATTCTGCAGATTTAGAAGCATTATATAAATGTTAGCTATTGTCATTTTTATTAAACTCCACACACTAAACTCAGGCCCCAGCAGAAAAATAGTAGGAAGCAACATTGGCAGCTGTCCTTAGGAGGGATCTGTCCCCGAAGTCCACTAACATGGCTCAGTTACTGGTAACCAGAAAGCTTTGTTTGGTCTCCAGATAAGTGATAATCATGGACAGAGCGCTATGCTCCTTCCATCCCAAACTTGCCATGGAATAGAAGGAATAGGGAAGAAAACTGAATGTAAAGAAGCACCTCAAAGAATGAGTTATAAGAGGTAGCAGAAGAAAGGTCTCGGTTATACTATTTTTAAAGGCTAATATGGCCATTAAGGGAGCACCTAGATAGCACAGTGGCTAGAGCACTGAGACTGGAGTCAGGAAGACCTAAGTTCAAATCTGACCTCAGACAGTTACTTCCTAGCTGTGTGACCCCAGGCAAGTCACTTAACCCTGTTTGCCTCAGTTACCTCATCTGCAAAATGAGTTTCAGAAAGAAATGACAAACCACTCCAGTATCTTTGCCAACAAAATCCCAAATGAGGGTCCCAAAGAGTAGGCTAGGACTGAACTACAGCATAGTCACTAAATTCTTTCCTGATGGCTAGGATTCCTTTAAATGGGGAAGGGAACCTGGAGGCTCTATGTACACAAGAGGCTGTGTTCTAGTGGAAAGGGCACTGGAATTGGGTTTGAATGAAGTACATTAGTACTGAATGAACTTGAATACTGGTTCTGTTCTTAGCTTTGTGACTTTTGGTAAGTCACTTCTCTTAATTTCATCCTCTGTAAGAAGCAGATTCCTCCTAGCTCTTAAATCTATGCTAGGGAATCCCTGAGCCTCAAGGATTCACTGATCCCAAGTTTTAACCCTTTGATTCTATTTGTTTGCATCTTGAACATACTTTTACTTAACTCTCAGAATGACCAGAATAGAGAGATCTAAATATCTCCATCATCATCATCACCATCCTTATGATCAATATCACATATACATAATGTTTAAGCTTTAAACAAAACTCTTTGTCATGTTTTCATGGGAATTTCAGCTGAGAGGGACCCAGGAAATCATCTTGTCCAACCCCCTTATTTTACAGATAAGGAAGCCAAGACCCTGAGAAAGGAAATTACTTGTTCTAAGTCATACAGATAGTAAGAGGCAGAGCTGAGACTCAGGGTTCTATGACTTTAGATCCTTTTTGTCAAGTCTTTCCCCAGTTATTAGCCCTATGAAAACAGAGTGTGTTACATAAAACCTTATACCCTCTGCAGTTAGTAGGATGAGATTGGAACCTACTGCTTCTGATGCAATAAACAATACTCCTTTCCCCCACCAATGCTGCCTGTACCACAGAGTACATTTAACCTGCATTTTCTAAGTCTTGATTGCAAAATCCCTCCAAACCATAATTCCGTATCAGTTTCTTCACATGATATTCTCTTCGAAATGGCATCTGATAAGTTCTCTCTGCACTGTTCTTCCTCTGAGGCTCTAGTCCCAGACTAATCTTCCTAACTGCAGAAATCTCTTTCCTACCTCTCCTCTGATCTAAAATTTCCAGGGACACTTTCCTGTCGAATGAAAGTCAGCCTCCTTTGCTCATCCTTCAAGGCCCTTCACAATCTAACACTACACTACCTTTGCAGCTTTCTCTTTCTTTTTATATCATGCACTTCAGCAAGACTGCACTACTGTGGATTCCTTTTGTGCCTGTTGCTCTCATGTACAGTGCCTCTGTGTTCCTATGTGTGGCATATAGACCTGTCCTATCTTTTCTCTTTCTTCAGCTGGTGAATTCCTACTTAGCCCTCAAGGTTCAGCACTAAAGCCAGCTCCTCCACGGAGCTTTCCCTGAGCCTTCCCGCTTGTCTTTCACCTCCTTCTTTGTTGATCATGGACACTTCTCATGGACACATCTATGTATTATATAGTGGGGCTCTATGTGTGTTTCATGTCTTCTAACCTGTAAATTCCACAGGAGAATAGAACATGCTTAATTGACCTCCCCTCAGCACAGGTGCTCAACCATGCAGTAGGCACTTCATAAATGTTTGTTAAATTTTATTATGAAGGATAAAAAACTTACACTGGGAGATGTCAAGCAGATAATTCAATGATAAGAATAGTTAGCATTTATTGAATGCTCTGAGGCTTACAAAGTGTTTAAAAATATCTCATTTGACCCTCACAACAACCCTGGGAGGCAGGTGGCAATTTTATGCCCATTTTACAGATGAAGACACTGATGTGACTTGCCTAGAGTCCCACAGCTGCCTCAGGTCTGAGGAGGATTCACACTTGGGTCTCCCTGACTGCCAGTTTAGCCCTCCATTTATGAAGTGTTTTCTGAGAGGCGGTGGGGTGTTTGAAACAGAGAGCTTGCCTCCAAGTTAGAAAGACCTATGTTCAAATCCTCCCTTTCTCACATACTGTCTGTATGACCTAGACCAAGTCATTTAACCACTTGGTGCCCTTGGCTAGAAGGCAATGGCCTACACTGGCATGAAATTCCTGATATCAATGAAACCAAAGGTCCAGTGTCTATCCCTTCTGTTTGCAAGGTCCTAGGGATACAGAGACAAATACCAAGCAGTCTCAGTCCTTCAGGGGCTCCCAGTGTATTGGGGGCTTTATATTAATGTAGAGATATTCTCACCTTTGAAATTGGCTTTAAGATTTTGCCCCCCTCTTTATCCTTCATCGTGTTTCAATTGTTTCTTCTTCTTTAAAGTTCTTTTCAAGCTCCGAGTCATTTTTGATTCAAAAAAAAAAAAAATGAAAAACAGCCATGCAGCCAATTGCAATTGAATTGTATGCATTTCTCCCCACCAGGCCTGAACTGTAGCAGTCAAAATGACATAGTTCAGACCAGCCTTACTCCTAATTCAATTAATTACAACCCTCATGTCTCAGATTGGGAAAGAGATTCATTAATCTTGTCATCACTTGGTGCACATTTCTAGCTACGGCTCCTGGCTCATCTTCTCCATCCTATTGTGTATGTGCTAGGACTTTATTTTGTCTCCTTGTTTTCAGACACTCACTGGGACAATTCCCTGCTATTTTTCAGCACTTAAATTATAGAATATTGGAATTTGAAGAGATCTGAGAAATCAACCAGTCTAACTCTATTGAATCACAGAAAAGGAGACTGGAGGCCCAGAGAGGGGAGAAGGATTGGTCAGTCACATAGGTAGTAGTGGCATATAGTAGAGCATAGGCAGAAGCAACCTCAAGTTAAAGATATTGCACAAATACCCTTCCTTCTTCTGAAGGCACAAGGAGATTGGGCATTAAAGGTAGGAAAAAATATAATCCAGGTGTTTCTAATCCTTTGTACTGGTGCAGTCTGGGCCTGAGAGCTTGTCAATGTTAACCAACTAAGAAGGTAACATTTAGTCACAGGGTGGGGAGGCCCACTCAGACTAGTGTGAGGCTCCCCAGATGATTTTATTCCCTCCTACTGATCCTGTGAGTCAGGACAGGGATTCTTTTGGGGAGTGGAGCATAAGACATGGGAAGAAAGGAGAAACTATGACTATACTTCTATGGTATTTTGTGAAAGAATAATGAACTTTTTCATAATAAAGATAATAGATTCTTTTTTTTTTTCATTTAACTCGGAAAAGGAGAAGAGTCACTGGACATTGGTTATAGTTGGAGTGATTTGTAATAGATTTCAGGTAGAACTTCCTGGTGATAGGTTTAATTTGGAACTTTAATGAACTGTGCCAAACTATACAATCTCTTTCCCCAAAGGCTCTTCAGGAGTGGTTAGATGCCTAATAGCTGGATGAAAGCTCCATCCTCTACATTATAGCATTTCTTCCCATCCTATGATGGTCTAACTAGAATCTTTTTATCACATACTGTGACTACAACAAGGATTTGGCATGAGAAAGTCATCTCTATGTCCCATCTCCCCACCAAGTGACTTCACTTTGTTAAAGTATCTAGAACCAACCCTTTACAACAAGTAGTCCAGTTTAATAAATGCATTCATGCCACCTATCTGTCTTTTCTTCTTCATCACCACCATCATTTTCAAAGGATGACGTTTCTTCACAGTTCTTTGGTTCAATAGTCAAAGGTCCTTCAACTCTTTAGATTTCTGCCATGCCAATTACCTGTTCACTCCTGTGTTCACTAGTTCAAATATCCCTGGAAATAACTTTGGATAATTCTCAAAACACCCATCCAAACACAAACAGAACAACTTCTATTTTCCATAGCCCTGGGAGGTTTACAAAGCACTTTTCATATAAAGATCTTGGGATAGTAGATAGTATAAATAGGATTATCCCTATTCTCCAGCTCAGTTAGGTGGTACAATGGATAGAGTACTGGATCTGGAGTTAGGAAAACCTGAATTCAAATTCATCTTTGGATAATTGCTAGCTGCATAAATCAGTTTGCCTTAGTTTCCTCATCTGTAAGATGAACTGAGGAAATGCCAAAGCATTCTGGGATCTTTGCCAAGAAAAGGAAACCCAAATAAAGTCACAAAGAATTAGACATGACTGAAACAACTGAACAACAGGACCTCGAATTTCCAGGTGAGGTGAGGGAAGATTTGAGGTGTAAAGCAACTTGACCCAGGAGTGGCATCCAGACCTTCTGACTCCAATGCCAGGGCTCTTTTGAGTATGTAACAATGTGACTTCAATAGTACAATCTCCCTCCTTCCCTCCCCCCACCCCCATCCCCCAGTGGATTCATTTACTGGAAAAAAAGAAGCTAAATATCTTGACATTTTCACATCAAGTGTCCATAGACAAGAAATGTGACTTATAAAGCAGGATTTCTGACAGTGAAAGAAAGTTAGTGACAAGGTGCTGGAGGCAGAATGGGGCCATGCACAGCATGCTGACTTGGGAGGCAAAGATTCTCAGGTCAGTTTCCATCTCTGGCACTATTTGTGAGACCTTGGGCAAGTAAGTTTCTTCATCTCCCCAGGTTTCCATTTTCTTGTCTGTGTAATATGCTTTGAAAGCCATCGAGTGTTATGTAAATGTTAGCTACTATTATTATCTGTAAATGAGGAGTCTGACTATTTCCTTCTATTTCCACTGCCTTCTACTTCTCAGTCTGCGGTCTGATGATCCTTCGGTGGTGTAACATGGAAAAAGCATGGGACTCAGAAAATCTATACTGAAACTGAGTTACTGCAGTTGTGAACAAATCACATAAACTCTCTGAGTCTACATTTGTCATCTGTAAAATGGGAATGGTGGTACTTGCATTATCTGATTCCCTAGATTCCCCTTCACAAGCTCCAAAGCCCTAGAGAAAGCTATCCTAAATTCTTATTACAACTAAATTGTAAGCTCCATGTGGGAAGGAGTATTGTTCTCATTCTCTTCTGTATCCCCCATAAGGGTTGGCACAAGGGTAGGTGCTGTCAACACCCGGAATATTATTCTACTTTCATCTCCCCTCCCCTCACCTAGTCCTGTGCTAGACCAGGACTCCCTATTGCAAACATTCAGCTCAGGATAGGAATGTTAATTAATACTTCTCAAGTGCTATTATTTAAGCAAGTCATATCTGGCCCAAGAAAGTACCATGGGAATAAATGCACAGTTGAGGACTCACTACATGGCCCCTGGAACTTCTAAATGTAATTTTAAAAGGAGAAACTATAGAAGGGGCAAAAAAACCTATATACTCTCCCCAGATTTCACAGCATCATGAATTAAAAATGACTCCCCCAAACACCAGCTGCCATAAATTAGCACTAGTTGCTAATTATTAGGGACAAAGCAATTTCATTAGTTAAGGTTTATGAAGATGAATGTAGAAGACAGACCCATCCTAAGGCATCATCTCTCCTTTATTAACGCAGTGGAAAGTTCCCACCAGATTCATGCCTTATGAAAGAGACCTTGGTAAGCGGGGCACTGGGGGCTCATAGGCTCTAGGGGGTCTAGTGCTAGAAGGGACCTTAAAGATGATCTACCCCCCTCCATTCCCCCCTCCCATTTTACAGGCCCACAGAGGTTAAGTGATTTGCCCAGGGTAGTTCATATAGCAAGTAGCTGAGCCAGGATTTTGGTGGAGGGTATCTCCTCTCTCTGAATGTGTTTTGCTGGAGAAGTGTGTACTGCCACTACTGACTTGTGAGCAAGCATTAGTATATCTGAGACCGCAGGGGGACTGTGGGGGTAAGGGAGAACTGCTGACATGGGAATGTCTGCTGGATTCTGGAGAGAGACGAGAACATAGGAAGCTGCCCTGGTGGGGTTGGGCTCCTGCAAAAAGCCTGGAGAGGAGGGGCAGAATGGCCCTTCCTTATTTGCTAGTGTGGAGTAGGTGAATGCAGAGTGCATTCCTCTGTTTCCAGGTAGCACTTTGCAAGATTTAACAAAGTGATAGCTGGCAGAGGCTGAAAGGTGCAGGGGTAACAACAGCACATGCAGCATTTGACCCTGGATCTCCTGTCTCTTCCTTTAAAATGCAAATTCCTTGAGGGATAAAAGTTATTTCATTTTGTCTTTGTATCTCCAGGATCTCCCACACAGCAAGTACTTACAAATGTTTCTTGATATATTAACAGGGGAGGGAGAGGAGAAAATCTTTTTATCGCTGTCCCATCCCCAGTCCCCTCGCTCCCTCCCATATGTAGCCTACATCAAGGCTTCGGAAGCAAGAGATAATGAGAGCTGTGTTCAGATCAAGCCCTGCCTCACTAAACTGTACCTGCAACAGTTAAGTAGAATTCCTGTTCCCTGTGCCTAGAGAAGGGTGCTTGGGAGTCCTGGAGACACTGGGGTTTGGGCTAGAGGAAATTGAACAGTAGCAGCTCCCAACTCAATTTGGGTCTAACATAGGAGTCACTACCCAAGGAGCGCTGGAGTCAGAGGAAATCACCTGCCTATGACCACCCTGGAGTTACCCTCTCTTCTGTTCTCCATTTCTCAATCCTAGTTACCACTCAGCCAGGTCCTCTACCCCCATCTCCTCACTCCTATCTTGACCCCAGTTTCTCATCATGCTCCAGGGCTCACCTTAATGTACAGCCTGAGATTCAGAGCCATTGAAGGCAAAGGAAAAAGTGTCATTAGTAGGTAGCTGATTCCCACATCTATGTACCCATCCTTCCCCGGTCTCCTCAATTCAAGCTCAAGTCAACTGCCACTTCCTACCCAAGGCATTTCCTCACCCTGCCCCCTAGGCGCTAACACTCCTCCCCTCACAAACAAAATTACCTTGAGTTTACTTTGCATATGTTTGCATTTACTTATCTTATAAGAGTATAAGCTCTTTGAAGTCAGGGACTGTTTAATTTTTGTCTCTGTAGTCTCTGTGTGTAGCACAGTTTCCGGACCTTAGTAGGCACTAATAAATGTTTATTGAATTCAATTCAATTCAAAAGGAAGGAGCCTGAATGCATAGGCAGTAGAAGAAAGAGGAAAAGGAAGAGATTGGGGATAGGAGCTGATTTTCTGAGATGGCTAAAGGAAAAATTGAGGTGCTTCATAGGTCCAATCACACCCTTCCTTCCCCCCCACCCCACCTCTGATGGCCCCCAGGCCCTAGTGATTGTCTCAAAGGGAGCTTCTTTATCCTCCATCCCATCTCTTCACCTCTCCTCCAACTCCAGGTACCACCCAGGCTCCTGTAACAAATTTCCCAGGAAACTTTCCAAATGTGAGACAGAGACAGATCTTCCTTCAGTCCAGACTTTAGTGTTTTAGCAGGAGCTGATCACTGCTATCATCATGGTTTGTTTTTCCACAATTCATAGTTCATTTCTCCCCATTATCCACTAGGTATGTATATCTTTATCTTTCCTTCCAGGGTCTAAGAGAAATATGAAGAAGCCTTTGTGGGTCTAGGATATCTGTGGAGTCTTTCTGTTTGTTTCCAATCGTGTCCAACTCTTTGTGATCCTGTTTGGGGTTTTCTTGGCAAAGATGCTGGAGTGTTTTGCCATTTCCTTCTCCAGTTCATTTTACAGATGAGGAAACTGAGGCAAACAGGGTTAAGTGACTTGCCCAGGGTCACACAGCTAGTGTCTGAGTCTGGATTTGAGCTCAAGAAGATGACTCTTCATGATGCCAGGCCAAGCACTCTATCTACTGTGCCACTTAACAACCGTATTTTTATTAGTGATCAAATCAAGAAAACCCCCAAAAGAGTTGTGGGCTTGTTCCAGGAATAAGTGAATGGGAGAGACAACATTCAAGGAAGGCATACATGCCAGATGGTGACATAGAAAGGGACACAAGCCATCCAGTACCTTGGGATCCAGGATCTCAAGTAGTTGAGAGGGAATCAGGTCAAGAAAAATGGCCCTGGGAAATCAAGTTGTCAGGCCTCCCTGGCTGTCCTCATTGACCTATCCCTGGCACTTCACTTTCCCATCAGCCTTTGGGCTGCCTTGGGGACACACATTGTCCTGGCCTCCTACCCAATTTGGAATCTGAACATCTGAACTCGGAACATTTTCCCCTCAAAACATTGCTTTCTTTGATACTCAGTTCTATAGTGGTATTAGGATTTCATTGGGATGGGGGTGGAAGGGAGGAAAAATAGATTTCCATTCATTTAAAAACAATAGAGAGGTGGGAGTGTGAGGCTGGTTGAATGTTGCATTCACTTTCAGATAAGGTCAGTGAATTATTTGTTTTCTTTAACTCTTTTACTTTGTTATAAGAGACCTCTCATGAAGTGGGAGTCATCTGTAAATGACTGTATAACAACACAAATCAAAATCTTTGTAATGTAACACAAAAAATAGGATAAATAGCAAAAAATAATAAATAGAAAAGGGCAGCAAGGAGGTGGAATGGATGAAGTACTAGCCGTAGAGTCAGGAGGAGCTGAGCTCAAATCCAGCCTCAGACGCTTCTGAACTGTGTGACCCTGGACAAGTCACTTATTTTTGACTGCCTTCAAAAATAAATAAATAATAAGTGTCAGGGACTTTCATCCAGGCACAGTCCCCCCCACACACACACACTTTATTTTATCCATGAGGAGAGTGAGAAAGATAATATCACTTGCTCAAGGTCACACAGCTATAAAGTGGCAAAGTTGGCACTGGAAACCAGTCCTCTGACTCCTGTTACAGGGCATTTGGAACCTCAACTAGGAAGATGGCATGCCATATTTGTTTGGGGAAAATTATCCTGTTCTGAACAACTAGTTTATGGATGAACTTTTGGGATATATCCGATTTACAAATTGAAGCAATTGTGATAGAAAAGAGTCCCTCCCTTGGAGTCCAGAGAACTGAGCTTGAATCCCAGCTTGGATACTTGGAATGTGTGACCTTGGGCAAGAAATGTAAACTCTCTGAGCCTCAGTTTTCCCATTTTTCAAAAATGGAGATAGCCTCTAACACTTGATTTTTTTTTAAGTTACTGTTGCAGGGTTTTGCAAATTTTAAATCACTATAGAAATGTGTCCTAGTGTTATTGAAATAATGGGGAGCAGGAAACACAAGCTTTCTTTGGGGGATATTTGCAACTCAGAAGATGTGTTGTCTTTAACTAATGCCATAGCAACCTGAATTGGTATTTGCATTTCAAACAGTAACTCGCCTCTTCATCGAAAGTATTTCTTTTCTTGCCAGAATGTAAATTGTTTATATATAGGTTAACAGGAAAAAGTGGCATCCAGACATCCTTCCTGGTCTGTTTAATTACAGATATGGATATTCAAACACAAAAGAATATTTGGATCCATTTGTAGCCACCTTAGGCATGTTTTAAGTCTCTATACATGGAGGACCAAATCTCATAAACAGAAGTTTGTGTTGATTTGCTAAGTAGACTAAGGGAGAAACTGAGATACTTTATAGCTTCAACCAGACATTTCCTTCCTTGTAAATCCTTTTAAAAATATTTTATTTTTCCCCCAATTACATGTAAAAATAATTTTTTAACATTCTGGCTTTTTTTTCACTTTTAAGTTTTCCTTGTAACTCCTGCAGCTGGTTTTACTCTGAGTCAAATAGCTCAGTCAATCAATTAGTGTTTATTAAACTATATGTCCTAGGGACTGTGTTAAACACTCACTGATCATCCATGACTTAACAAAAGTCACCTGATCTTCACCCATAGACTTTCCCTTTGAGTCTGAGTCTGATTATGTGCATGAGAATCCACAAAAGTCTTTCCCTTTCCCTCATCCCACTTTCAATCTAATTTATCTCTGACTTGTCTCTATCCTTGGAATCCACTGGGAGCCTAAGCATATCTCCCCTAGAACCCCAGCAGTAGCCATGGAGATCCAACCTATTCATATTAGGAGGACTTTTCATTCCCCCAAGACAAACTGTCAAAGATAGCTAAATGCAAAGTCTTCTACTTGGGTTCAGACAATCAATACCACAATCCAAGAAGATCCATGGCTACCTGGCAACCATGTGAGCTATCAGCAGTTGCTTCACTAGGACCTAACATTGTGTCCTGGCACCTAAAGAAACAAATATGTTCTTAAATGTACTTGGATAAATTATCTTAAGTTGCATTAAGAGATGCCTGGGATCCAGAATGAGGCTGGTCAGAATCCACTTTCTTCTCTCTTGATCGAGCTGTGTCTGGAACATGAAGTTCAATTTCCATCCCCTTGTTAGGAAGAATATCAACTAATTCAAACAGGAGCAGGGAGTAATTGAGCCACACAAGGATCACCTGAAGGAAATGAGGATGCAAAATGTGGAGAAGAGAAGTCTTAAGGAAGTCCTGATTGCTAGCTTCAGATACTTGAAAAGCTGTCACATGGAAGGAAGACTTATTCTCCTTGGCCCCAGAGGATAGAACTGGAATCAACAAGCAGAAGTCACAGAAAGAGATACATTCTGGCTTTATGTAAAAAAAAAACTTCCTAACTGTTGTATCCTTTCAATCATGTCTGAGACTTTGTGACCTCATTTGGGGTTTTCTTGGCAGATATTGGAATGGTTTTGCCATTTCCTTCCTGAAGAAACTGAGGCAAACAGGGTTAAGTGACTTCCCAGAGTCATACAGTGACTCAATGTCTGAGGTGGGATTTGAACTCAGGAAGATGAGTCTTCCTGATCCCAAGCCCAATGCTCTATTAGTGGAAAGGGTTTCTTTGATAGGTAGCAAGTTCCTCGTCATTAGAAGTCTCCAAGTAAGCACTAGGCAGCCAATTATCGGAGAGGTTGTAGAATGTTGGGGCAAGGATTAGACTAGCTCTAAAGTTTTGCTGAACTCTAAGGTTATTTGACTCAATCAAGCAAACTAATATTTATTAAGACCCTATTAGGTGACAGACACTGTGTAAGGTGCTGGAACACAAAAACAAAATTCAGGGATGATTTTGCCATGCCACACTTTTCAAGGGTCAGAGAATTGTCACCCAATAGGGAACTGGGTTCATCTGGGACAGGTAAGGGGACTCCTGTAATCCAGGTATGGGTACACTCTACCATGAAATCAGCGTCCCCTGTTTTATTCCTGGGTCACATTTTCCCTCAGATTGTAAATATCAGAAACAAATATCTATGGTAAAAAGTTTAAAGTTCAATCAGTCGCCCAGATGTTTGGTGTCTGAGGTGCCAAACATCTGGTTGGATGCTTGACATTATATAAGACAAAAATATCCAGGAGATTTTGCAACACGGTCACTGTTTGGCTGTAGCATAAACTAGATGAGACTTTAAAAAAAAGTATGAAAGTGCAGTCATAAGCTCTTAAAACCTTTCATGTCCCCCTAAGAAACCTTAAATAACTGCAATATTATGTTTAATTTTGGAGAGAAAAGGAATAGAAGTCATAGAAACTTGAAGGGACCTAAGAACCTAGAATGTCAGAATTAAGAAGGATCTTGAGTTCATCGAGGCCAGTCCTTTTGTTTTACAGAGGAGGAAACTGAGGCCCACAGAGAGAGAGGAAATTTTAGACCAGAATGAAGAACTTTCAGCCTTGAGGCTACATGTAGCCCTCTAGATTCTCAAAGGGATGAACTTGAGGACCTAGATGGTCACATGTGGCCTCGAGATTGCAGGTTCCCCTCCCCTGTCCTAGACAATTGAGTTAGGGTACAGGAGTCCACTTGGCAGAGTGCTTTCTTCCCAGACCAGTAGCAGAATGCTCCCTTTTCCAGCAGTTCCTTGTACACAGCCCCTCTTCTACCAGGAGAAACTTGGTTTCCAAGGTCAATCAACTCTCATTTCACCCACTATTTCAGCCAAGAGAGGGAAATAAGTTTTTGCTTTAACCTAATATGCCCTGATGTTTTTGCCAGGCACAGCTCGGTGTCCAAAAGACATTTCCCCAGTAAGAAGAAGTACCCAAATTGGGGAAGTCAAGCTAAAATTTCACCAAAGGGGAGGGGGGAACAGGCAAGCAAGTGATTCCTGTTTCTGAGCTGAGGCTAAGGGGCAGGAAGGGGGTAGCAAGGGGGAGGCCAAAGACAAATCCAATGAGGGATGTGCCAAAATGTGGATCCAAACATGTCCTCAATCCCTGAACATATTGGCCGCATGTGGCTCGGGTGCATTTGGCTCCACAGAAACTGGCCAGAGTGAAAGGCAGTTTCCTGGCAGCCAGTCAGCTTAGGGGCGGCTGGAGTAATGAGGAGTGGAATTATTCTTCAAAGGACTCAATTTTAATTACATACTGCTTTAAGAATATTACTTTCATAAACCCCTGCTACCTGTTTTTCCTTGCAAAGCCAAATGGAGCCGTATCAAATGCATGAAAGGTTCCCAAGTCACAGTGACAACTTGCCTTCTCGGCTCAGTAATGCTGGTTCTTAGCTCATGTGCCAGTGCTGGAGATTACTGATGCAGCAGCTTACGGGCTCCTAGACTCTGAAAAGCATTAGCCTCCCCCCGCCCCACCCCTACCCTCCCATTTCATTAAGAATCTGGCTATGAATCAAGGAAAGCTAATGTGTTCTCCACACAAGGGCCCATGCCCATGACTTTTATGACCCCAGCCTCCCAAACTGTTGAGATGTTGGTTACTCACAGATCCATCAAAGGAGAACCAAAAAGCCCTCAGAGTATAGAATACGAACTATCTGACGCAGGAGAACCCCTAACCTAGAAAGTCAAAGCCAGATAAGGCCTTGAAACACATATGCAGGACACAGAACATTTAATCTGAGAGAACCTTTGAAACACGGACTCACTGTGTCAGATGGACTCTTAGAAAAACAAGACACAGAATTTCAGATCCGGGAAAGACCTTAGGATATAAGATGTCCAAGCCAAGAGTGACATTCTTTAGATCAAAGAATGCAGGAGTTGGGAGGAACCTTAGACCATAGAACACAGACTGTCAGAAATGGAAGCTCACTACAGCATAGTATGTCAGTGCTGGAAGGGGCCTTAGGCATCATAAGGCATACCTCCCTTATGAAAATGAAGAAAGGCAGGGGGAGGGAAGGGGAGGAAGAAAGAAGTGATTCCTCCCCCATTCCATTTTACACAGGGGTGAGGAGGAATCCTGAAGCCTAGAGAAGGGAGGTGATTTGCCCAGATTATCCCACCCTAGCACATGTTTGCCCAGACAACACCAACCTCCACCGTCCTGTCAAGCCAAAGTCCCTTATACAATTCTTCTCACTTACCTTTGTCTCTCTATCTCTCCCTGTCTCTGTCTGTCTCTGTCTGTCTCTCTCTCTGTCTCTCTCTCTCTGTCTCTCTCTCTCTCTCTCACATACACACACACACACACACACACACACACACACACACACACACACACACTTTACACCTAAACTTGTATATTATGTAGTCACTCTCCATGAGATATGTCTGCAAAGCAGGAAGAGTTCATTTCCTGGATGCTGCCAGTCTTGTCACCTAAGAGACCCTACCTGGGGTTCCTACTTTAGATCTGGAGAACCAGTATCCCTTCCACAATTCTGTCCTGTTTTCTGGGAACAATTCTCCCTGGGCCAGCATCTGTTTTATTATGCCCACACTCAAACTCTTTGGGTTTTCCTTTCAAGAGTTTCATTGCTCTAGGTTATTTATAGTTTATTTTTGAGTATATGTCTATGAGTTTGTGGGGTGGGGGGAGCGGGAAGGGGAGGTTGTCCAATTCTGACTGTTCAGATTAGCGTGATCTGATTTATTTCCTAGTCCAGTTATTCATAACAAAGACAAGATAAAGATGAGTTATCAAAAGAAATAAAGTATCAATCCCCAGAGGACCACGTCCCAGGCTGTCCAGAACCTGCCAGACTGCCTTAATGGGTCTTCTGTTTTATTCCAAATTAAACTGATGGAAAAAAAATTCTTATAAATTCTGTAGTTTACATGCATTTTATGATTTTTTAAAATACCATAACAACCCCTTCTGAGCTCCTAGAACCTGCCCTATGTTAATTATTTTAGTCTTAGATCTGGAAACAAATCTATGAAAATAAAATACACTCTTGGCATGCATCTTCTTTCTTAACTGAGATGTGACCATAGTCAAATGTGTGAGTTCTCGGTGGGTTTTAATATCATTAATGGCCATATTTGCTGAGCTTAAAATTTGGGACACATGGATTGACAAAGAAGATACCTTTTGCAAAATCTCCCTAAAAGTGTAAGGAGAACCCATATGATGTAGTGGGAAAAATCTGCTCATGGAACTCAGTAAATATGGGTTCAAGGTTCACCACTGCCACCAATAGACTGTATTAACTTAGGTAAGTCCTAACTTCTGCATATCATTTTCATCAATTGGTATTGGGTCCAATAATCATATTGACCCTAACACTTCTCTCAAAGGCTAATCATAAGCAAGAAAGTACCTTCAAAAGTTTAGTGCCACATACACTTTCACTTTGTTGTTTAGTCGTTCAGTTAGGTGCAACACTTCATGACCCTGTAGACCATAGCACACCAGTACTATTCAGGGAGTTTTCTTAGCAAAGATACTGGAGTGGCTTGCCATGTCCTTCTGCTGCGGATTAAGGCAAACAGAAGTTAAGTAACTTGCCCAGAGTCACACATCTGATAAGTATCTGTGGCTGGATTTGAACAAAGGTTTTCTGACTCCAGACCCAGGGTTCTAACCATTGTGCCACCTGACCATCTCCATATACATATATACACGTGTATTTTTTTCTGCCTGTTATCTTTCATCCCCACATGAACCATCAGAATCAGTAGGACTTAGGCAACTTGATGATCCTCAGCATGTTCTTTTTCTCATCCTGGATACAACGCTAGAGGAAAGCAGCAGACTTTCCAATTAGTCACAACCCCCCGCCACGACCACCTCCCCACCATGGATTCCCCAACTGGGAGTCACAAACCATCAGATCACAAAGTAATATAGAAGAAAGAAAGGCTATGCTATTTGCCGTAGGCCTTTGCAAAGATCTAGCCTCAACAGTAGCCTAGAATATGGAGTGGATGCACATTCACATAAAAGGTCTCTGAGGCAATGTAATAGAGTGGAATAAACACTGGACAAAAGATCCTTCCTAGCCTTGTGACCTTGTGCAAGTCAAGTCCCTTCTCTGTGCTTGTAAGGGATGGAAACTGGACTCTCAGTTTAAGAAACCCTTAGCTGAAGAAACGCCATCTTCCAGTGAAAGTGGGTCCCTATCTACAACTTAAGACATTTGCCTAGCACAGTGAGAAAGCAAGTGACTTACCTAGGGACACCTTGTTGGTGTGCAGAGGGAAGACTTGAACCCAGGGCTTCCTGGCTTCAAGGTCAACTCTATTCATTAAACTGTGCTTATACTCTCATACTTACACACTATTAAACTCACATGGTGTGAAAATTGATTGAGATAAGCAAAATACTTCATACCTTTAAAGTATCAGATGAGCAGTAGGGTAGTAGAGTAGCTAGGGATTCAGCTCAGAAGTAGGACTCAATCAATTAACTAGTGTTTATTAAGTGTTTATTAAGTATTTATTAAACCTATTAGGTACCAATCACTGTGATAGGGAGACCTATCACAGGCCCTACCTCTGATCTACAAGGACTGTGTGACTCAGGGCAAATCATTTAACCTGTCAGTGCCCCCAGGTAACCCTCTAAGATTATAAATTACAGAAGCAGGTGGTGATCTGCTTTGGTAGAGGGAGTTCCTTACCCAGAGCTCCAGACAAAAATGAAAGTAGAATTCAAGTGTGGAAAAAAACAAAGGAAAACACTATATAAATGTAAGTTATGCTTTTATTCTAGGCAGCTAGGTGGCACAGTAGATAAAGTGCATGTCCTGGAGTATAGAGGACTCTTCTTCCTGAGTTCATATCCAGTCTCAGACACTTACTTGCTATGTGACCCTGGGCAAGTCACTTAACCCTGTTTGCCTCATCTGTAAAATGAGCTGGAGAAGGAGATGGCTAAACACTTAGTGTCTTGGTCAAGAAAATCCCAAAAGGAAATAATGAAAAGCTGGATATGACTTAACAATTTGTTTTTATTATTTATGAGATTATCGACCTAGAGATGTTAGATATGGCAGGGACCTTAGAAATCAGCTAGTTCCATTCCCTCATTTTGCAGATGAGAAAGGACAATGAGACCCACCAGAGATAAAACAACTTGCTTCTGTTCCTCTGATGGGTGAGTGCTTAGATGGTGCCACCATTTTAGGGCTGGTCCTAGCCATGCACATTTCATTTCCAGGAAAACTTACTCTCCAGACTTCAACTCTTCAACATCCGCTTTGCCCTGTAAGGGTATCCACTACTTTTCCAGCTCTCCTTTCTGTTTTATCTCTCCTTATTAGAGTATAAGCTCCTTGAAGACAAGGACTGTCTTTCATTTTGCTGGCATTTATATTCCTAGTGCTTAGCACAGTGTCTGTCATATAGTAAGTGCTCAATAAACGTGTACTCTCTCTCTCTGCATATTATATATATTTCTGTTTCTTTCTCTTCCCCTCTCTTTTTCAGGAAACAGTATGTATATGCTCTATGGAAACCTGAAAAACACCCCTTGAGCAAACTGTGGCCATGTAAGAGAGACCTAGGGAGGGTATAAGGGCAGAACAAGATAACTGAGCCCGTGACTTTAGCTTAGATGTGATTCATGCTGGGGTTTGTGGGCATCAACACACATGGACACAATGCTTGGGCCGTCTAGGTCCCCCCTTATGTTTCCCAGCCCGCGGATGGTACCTTCACAATTTTAGATGCCCTTTGAATCACACCAGTCATTTCATCACACGTATGAAGGTAGCTCTGACAGTTTGTGCTATCCTATCTTTCCAGATTTCTTAGGCTTTACAAGCTATCCTATCTTTCCAGATCTCTTAGGCATTACTCCCCTCTGTGACTTCTATCGTCCAACAAAAATGGCTGTGCTGTTCCTCTCACAGGGTACTCCACCTCCGTGCCCTTGATTTGACTAGTCCTCAACTCTCGAATATACTCCCTCCTCATCTTTGGCCTTTGAAATGCTTGGACTCCTTCAAGACTTGGTTCAAGGGCCTCCATCTTCATCAGGTCTTTTCCAGTTCACCCCAGCCACCCTCCAGTTTGGTACCAGACACATAGTAAGTATCTAAATAAAATCTTGTTGACTGAATGGAAACTCACCCCTGTTGGTCAAGAAAATGGGACCCAATTAACCGAAAACTGATCCAAAAATATACTTCTCCAGCTTCTTGGCAGGGTGGAAGCAGTGAATAACAATTACGATTATTAACAATAACGATGAGCATTTACATAATGCTCTAAGGTTTGCAGAGCACTATAGGTACAGTACCCATTGACATCTCATGATCTCCAAGTACTGGATTTGTAGGCAAGGGTCTGGCACTCATCCCAGCTCTTCTACACGGCACCTGTGTGACCTTAGATACTTCTCTAGACTTCAGTTTCCTTATCTATAAATGAGAAGGTTGTAATAAATGGCCTCTGAAGTCCCTTCTGACTCTAAACTCTACAACTTCCATACAAGCTTTGGAGAGAGTGACACACTTAATAATGGAATGGAACGCACCATGTGCTCAGTTGCTGGAGATGTTGAGCTATGGATGTATAGGCATGTTTAAATTTTGATACATCTCATTACGATAAGGTCTTGAATTATAGGAATTTATATTTTCGGAATGTAAAGGAGAGATTTTTTAAAAGCCAGCTGTTTGTTTAAAAAAAACAACAACAACACTGTAGCTTCCCCTGGTCCCCAGACACTGGTATCTCATATCACTTAAAAGGACAAGTAGAATTTATCACATTAACAGTTGTGTTCAGCACCAGGAGGTTGAAAGTTTACATTAATTTAGGCCCCAAGCTAAAATCTTGTTCATTCTCCTACTGCCTTGGATAAGAGCCTTTTATTTTGAGTTTTACAAATAGTCCGAGGCATTGATCCGTAGAACTTTAAAAGTTTATTTCAATTAGAGATATTTCACATAAAGATCAAATTAATTAAATTCTACCCCTTAAAGTTCATCTTAATTAGCCATTGTGCTTTTCTCGATTAATTTTCTGGGCTTCAATCTGGACATCTTTTAATAGGAGTGTGGTGCTCCCAAGTAAGGATAGCTGCATGGCCAGAAATCTCCTTAAACTGGGGGTAGTTAGATGGTGTAGTGGATAGAGAGCTGGACCTAGAGTCAGGAAGACCTGTATTCAAATCCAATCCTAGATACTCACTACAAGTGTGACCCTGAAAATGTCACTTAATCACTGTTTGACTCAGTTTCCTCATCTATAAAATGGGGATAAAAATAGTATCTATCTCCCAGGGTTGTTGTGAGGACCAAAGGAGATAGTATTTGTAGAATATTTAACATAGTGTCTGACACATAATAAGCACCATATAAATGTTAACTAGCAGTAGTGGTAGTAGTACTAGTACTACTACTAGTACTAGTATTTCAATGTAATTTGATTCAACAGACATTTAGTAAACCTCTACTACATGAAAGATTCTGTGTTAGGTACTAGCAATATAAACCTCCAAATGAAATAATTCTCACCTTCTAAGAATTTATGTACTGAAGATGGGGATATGGACTGGGACATATACAGAGATAAGTAAATATAAAATATTTCAAAGCAATCATCATTTTTACTCTAGACTAAAAATATTTTGTACTCAAATGGATCTCACCAATTCGGGAGTTCCCTCCACCAATGAAGATCATAACCCATCCATGCTTGCCTTTTGTGGTGGTTCTTTCCCCATGTTCTCCCATAAATTCGCCACCAAGGTGCTTGAGGATTTCTTCATTTTCTCCTGACATCTGGAAGATACCATGGATACACTCTAGCTATCTACCTGTCCTCCCTCACTCTTGCCAAATGAGCAGCCCATCTTGCATTCCTATCACATCATTCCTTGACGATTTCTTTTATTCCTGACCTTCTTGTTGGTTTTTTGTTATAGCTGCTGACACCTGCCATATATATCTTCCATTGCCCTCTGTGTGCTACTCATTTTTAATTCTACTACAACTGTATTCCATGCCTTGCTTCTATATAACAACCCAGTAGGATGCTAATCACAATATTAGCTAGCATTTCCATAGCACTTTAATGTTTGCAAAGCATTTTATTAATATTATTTTTTTATCCTCCCAACACTCCTGGAAGGGAGATGCTATTATTATCATGATTTTATAGATGAAGATGTTGAAGTAGATGTTCTCTGAGGTCCTTCCAGTCCTATGTCTGTGATATCTGCACAGCAGAGATATGATGAGAATGTCATGTTCCCAGGCTAATAGCCTAAGTTATAAGGTTATTTAGAGTGCAAAGAAGATCTTAGCACATTTGATTTACCCCTTTAGGTTGAAAATTGTGAATGTCCCAGATAGCAATGAAAAGATTCAGGGCAGGCATAAGTAAGCTGTAGTATGCTACTACTGAAGATATGCACATGACATTCCCAGCTGGACATGGTAGTGTCTCTATAGTTGAGTCTATTTTTCTTGCCACCTCCTGGCAGGGAGCATCATTAGATGTGGCCAAGACTGGCAAAGAGGGGATGAAATTATGTCTTTCACTTGACTCTCCCTTTGGGTGAAGATTTGAATTTTGATTGGCATATGCTAATTAAGGAGGGTATTTTCTAGCCCAATGATTCTTTTTCCACTAGCAGAGACACTGACCTCCTTATACACTCATAAAATTGATGGCATTTTAAGGGTTTTAGAGTAGCATAGTGGAAAGCATTCAATGCTCTCCATGATTTGATGTCACCCAAATTTTCTGGACTCATCTTGTATTTTTCCCCTCCCCTCCATTCACTCTTTGCTCTCTCAAGACTAAATTACTTTTTTCCCCTAGATAGATCCTGCACTTTCCCACCTTCCTATCTTTGCTACTCTTCTCTGTGCCTGTAATACTTTCCCCATTTCTTCCCCTGCTAATTTCCTCCCTAGTCTTTGAAGATCACCTAGAGATTTACATGTTTTAGGAAGTCATCCATCTCTCATCCCTATGCTGTTCAGTCATTTTTCAGTTATTTCTCACTCTTCATGATCGCCATTTGGGGTTTCCTTGGCAAAGATACTAGAGAGGTTTGCCATTTCCTTCTCCAGCTCATTGGACAGATAAGAATCTGAGGCAAAGTTAAGTGACTTGCTCAGGGTCACATAGCTGGTCAGTGTCTGAAGATGAATCTTCCTGACTCCAGGCCCAGCACTCTATCTACTCTACCACCTGCTTGCCCTTCATCTCTGTATCTCTCCCCACCCCCAGAAAACAACTTTTCTTTCATAACGTCTTGATCGGTAGCTCCCTAATTCAGTAATCATACAGAGAGCTGAAAGGGACTGTGGTAATCAAAGACTTCAACCTCTCCCTTAGTGGCATGGCCAGGACTTGAACCCACATCTCTTGACTTCCTAGTTCAGGCCCTTTCTATGACACCATGTGTCTTCAAATGAAATAATCCTCACCCTCTAAGAAACTACGTACTGGAGATGGGGATATGGGCTGGGACATATACAGAGATAAGTAAATATAAAATATTTCAAAGAGATATCTCAATGTCATTTGGTATAACAGAAAGTGTAATATGTGTAGAGTCAAAGGACTTCGGTCCACAGTTCATGGCTCTGCCACCTTCCACCCACATGGCACCTCACATGCATGCCGCCCACTTCCTTCATCTGTAAAATGAGAGGAGTTGAACTGATTCTCTTTACAGCCTTTTCTACCTCCAACTCTATGACCTTTGTCCCTCACTGCCTGCTAGACTGAGCTCCACAAGGATAGGGAGCTTGTCTCATTAAAATTTGTATTTCTTAGGACTTTGCACAGTGTTCTACATACAGAAAAGAGTTCCTGTTTATCGAAGTCATAGGATAAAATGAAGCCAAGGAAAAATGTGGGTGAAAGAGTAGAGGAGAAAATTCTTGATTTTATGGTGTGAGAATGAATCTTTGAAATGAAATGACAAATACTTCTGAACCAAGAACAGGGCCAGAGAATGATCTCCACCTCTAAGCATCAGCACCCCTGCCCTCATCTCCATAGGGACTCTCATTCAAGGAGGGAGACACTTGGTATCATTTACTAAAATGGACAGCTGTCGCAAGAAGGTTCCTTATTTTGGTCTTACGGTCAGATGTGACCCTGAGCTTTTTAAACTGCTCTTAAAAACTGAAGTAACTTCAGAGTCGGACCTGCTTCTAGATCATGGAAAAGAGCTGCCAAAGATTTATTTTCTCCTATTTAAAAAAGGAGATAAAGTGCTGAGTATCATTCTCCAAGGCAGAGATGTGAAACTGTAGATATTTGGAAGAAAACAAACAAACCAAAAACGCAGTAGTGTGAAATAGGTTCGTGGGATTTAGAATCAGAAAGTACTTTGGAGTTCCAGATCCAACATCTTACAGATAGTAATAGCTAACATTAAGGTTTGCAAAGTACTTGAGGTATATTATGTCATTTGATCCCCGTAGATACCCCGGAGGTGGGTAGAGTTATTATGTCCATTTGACATATAGGGAAATTAAGACTGAGATAGGATAAGAGACTTGCTCAAGGTTACACAGCTACTAAGTGTCTGAAGTGGGATTCAAACCTACATCCTCCTGACTCCACCTTTAGCACTCTAAGAGACCATGCTATCTCCTAAAGATGAAAACAGTAAGGCTAAGTGACCTTCATAAGGTCACCTAGTATCTGTCCCACAAAAGATATTCCATCTCTTAACTCCAGGAATTTTCTCTAGCTTTCTCCCATACCTGGAAGACTCTCCCTCCTCCATTCCCATTACTGACCTCCCTGACTTCTCCTACAGAAAGCCTTTCCCAACCTCTCTTAATTCTAGTGCTTTCCCTCTGTTAATTATTTCCTGTTTATCTTGTACATAGCATACTTGTACATATTTATTTGCATGCTGTCTCCCCCATTAGATTTGAAGTTCTGTGACGGCAGAGACTACCTGCTATTCTTTTTATATCTCCAGTGCTCAACACCATACTTATCATACAGTAGGTGCTTCATAAATGTTTTTGATTGACTGACCAATTAATAAACATAGTAACAGAGTCATCATAAGGTCAAGGTCATCAGGGTTTTGCCTTTGGGTACCAAAATTTGGCAGGTCCCTGAGAGCACTTGTACTTTTTCAGTGAGTAGAAATAATTTAACAGAGCACTTCCTTAACAAGAATAATTAAAGTAGAAAACTACCAAATAATTCCCCCTTCCAGGTTCCTCCCCGGCAGGCCTAGACCTAATCTCCCCCTTGAGCGATTTCTCAAGTGGCAACTGAGTTTCCTTGGTTGTAGGAACCAGTGTCCTGGGACCTCTCTTGGCCTGTGGACCAAAGTCTCTCCCTATACCATGTGCAGTGTCAGGCTCTCTCAGATTCTTTCTCTCTCAAATACTAAACTATAGCTGTCTTTTTTAAAATGTTGTTTCAAGGGGACTTTTCCTGCTCTTTATCCTGGGTACATTTCATGGTGCTTAAGCCCCAGGCACCCAGATTGGTAGTTACAGCTCTGACTAATAAATAAGAGAATCAGAATTTGAACTGGTGTCCTCCACCTTCTGAGCCTGGGAGGATTTTCTCTACTACACCAGGCTATAATTGTGAAGGAGGGATTTTGTGATTTCTTTTTTCCTGAACACTGCTATATAGACCATACCCCAGTACCTAATACAGTGCCTGGTATATTGTGGGTACTTAACAAATGCTTGTCGATTGAGTAATTGAAATATTGTCAAGCTGGCACCAATGTTCCATCAGAACATCTTGGACAAGAATGAAGTCTTAATAGAAATTCAAATTTAAGCTTTTCCCCAAATTCATTCTTGAGGCATGGAGTTGTGAGGACACGTAGACTCAGGCATGTAAGCATGTCTGTGCACACGCATGCACACCACTTGAAAAAGTCTTCAGCTGCAGTCACAACCAACCGCAGCCATGAAAGTTCTCTGACTCAGCACCTGCCAGGTTCAGTTGCTGCTGCCAAGACTAACTTGGTACCAGCTTCAATAATATCCCAATTCCGTATTTAAATAATTTGACAAGACTCCTTGGAAGCCAACCAGAGGCTGCTCAAGGCAATAACTTTCCTTTCAGGAGCCTGAGTTGAGATCTAGTTTCCCAAAGATAATACAACCCCACCCCATAGCTAGGAGAAGTCTGAAAGAAGTGAAAATATCACCAAGAGGAAAAGGGAAACACCGAGACATATTCTTAACAACGATGATCAATTTTAGTTCCCAACTAGGGAAATGGTCAAGTACATTGACGAGTATGGAGGCAGTCCAATGGGGCCTCTCTGTGTCCACTGCCCACCTAACTGCCAGTTTATCATATTTTTTGCCTCCTTCCAACCAATCCCAGCTTTACTCCCATCAGGAAGCCTCAACCAAGGGCTCCTCGTGACAGCAGTGAATTAACAACAGAAGTTTGAATAGCCCTGGAAAGCTGAAGTTTTCATAGAACCAGAGATTCCCAGGGGCTTAGAGAGCCTAACACTGCATGTGGTACACGCCTAATAAACCTTTGTTGACTTCAGTTGACTGTAGTTCAACCCTCTCATTTTAGAGAAGAGGAAAAGTGAGTCCCAAAGTGCCTTGCCTCCAGTCACACAATTGGCCAGTGGCAAGGTTGGGGCTGGAGCCTAGTTCTCTCAAGTCCAAGGCTGGGGCACTTCTTGATTCTACCACACAACATTGTTATGGTTCTTGAGCTTCATAACTGGGTGTAACTTTAAAAATCATCTTCTAGGAGTTCTTAACCTGGGGTCCATAAGCTTGCTTTAAAAAAATCTGGAGATATAGATAACTGTACCTAGTAAAACTGGTTTCCTTATCTTCCTACAAAGATCCAGTAAAATCCCCCTCTTCTATAAGAGACCTTCCCTCTGGTATTATCTCCAAATTATCTTGTATGTATCTTGCTTATATATAATAGTCCTCTGCATGTTAGCCTCCCATTAGATTAGGAACATCTTGTGGACAAAGAATGTTTTTGCCTTTCTTGCAATATTCTCAGCTCTAGTACAGTGTCTGGCACACAGCAGGTGCTTAATATAAATTGATTTGATATTGTAAACCCATGTATTTTTAATTTATAATTTTTTAAATATTCTGAGAGAGGTTGCTAGACTCCACTAGATTCCCAAAGCAATCCATGACACATTGCAAAGGTTCTTAACCCATGACTTAGTTCAGCTCTCTTTGATTTTACAGATGAGAAAACTGAGACTCAGAGAGGGAAAGCAATTTATTTGCCCAGAGTACCACAAACATAAAGGAAGCACCAGGACTGGGGCTCAAAGGTCTTTTAACTCCAAATCTAGTGCTCTTTCCACACATCCTTAATATTTCTGCGTTCATTTCTAACCTATTTACTTTTCCAATAGTGTACCCTAGAACCCCACTACTACTGATTAGATTGTCCTCCTGGTTACTGGCCTCCCAAATACGTTTTCCCACCACACCCACCATGATTGGAGCCTTTGCAAATACTTCAATCTTGGAACCATGAACTAAAGGAGAAATTGGCACCCTATGCACAAGAGCATGACAACTATTTGCAAACATACCCAAGACTCCATGTTCCCAAGTTGTTTCCATGTGTTTTAAACCAAACCTGTTATTTCACCCATGTAAGGGAGCTTCTGGTGAAGCTTTCTAATCTAATGCAGGTCAATATCTTCTTCACAAATTATAGTTTCAGATGCTGAGCCAGAGCACCAAGAAGATAAGTGACTTATCCAGAGTCACAGAGGCAGGGTACTTCAGAGGTAATTGAACCCCCAGTCTTCCTGACTCTGATGCCAGCTTCATTGATGATGCCATTTTGGTCCTTATATCACCAGTGCCTCGCATAATACTTGGCATATGGCAGGCAGCATTAATAATGGATTGATCGACAGGCTCACCAATGGAACACTGGCCAATAGGCAATGAATATTTTTGATAGGAAATAAAGAATTTTTCAGACACAACTCATCAAGGGTGGAGCAAACCACCCCCCTTCCAGTTTGGATCAGCAATTGTTTTCTAACTCACAGAATCAGAGCATTACTTGGGGCACTGAGAGAGTTATGTGCTATGCAGGGTCACACAGCCAAAGTCAGTGGTGGAACTTTAACTGAAGTCTTCCTGACCCAATCTGCTATCTATCCACAATGCCATACTGGCTTGTCTTCCTCCCCAGCTGCATGGGATAAAGGAGAACCAGGAGGAAATGATTTCCCAGGTTTCATTAATTCCTGCATCAGCAAGTTCATCACTTTGGATATTTATCCCTCTATTTAGCTAACTGACCACAGCTCACTTCTACCCATGTGACAGAAGATGTCCTTTAAGCCAGAGTGTAAGTTACAGTTATGTCACCAGACTATTAACCTCAGGATATTTGCATTATTAGCCAATTTCCTAGGCTCTTAGAGAGAAAGCAGCAGGAGAGATTTTTTTTTTCTCCATTTTAATGGAGGGGAGGGGGAGTAGAGTTCGTTGTACAACTCTGACAAAGGTGTAAGGCTAAGAGAGGGTTAAAGGACTTGTCCAACTTCTCACAGTAAGTTTCTGAGACAGGATTTGAACTCAGGTCTTGCTCATTCCAAGTCCAGTGCTCTATTGACTGCACCACATAGCTGTCTCAAAAAGCCCCTCTTATCTTCCTCCCTCCCACCCCCAAGTCCTTTTCACTCAGTTTCCTATTAAGGTTCTTTTTTCCAGGAATCAGCCTCACCAAATGCCTTCCTGGTGGGAAAATGTGCCTACGAGTCGTTAATTTATGAGCCAGGCTTAGAGCAGGGAGCACATTTATAAACAGGCTCTAAATTCTTATTCCCTTGTGGACGGTTACCAGAATTATCTTTTTGTCTGCCCTCTAGGACATCTCGATGCGGCAGCATTATAGGGGTCGGGAGGGGCCCAGTGGGGAAAGAAGGGGAAAACAGTTCAGTGAAGTACATTTTCCAGCAGATTTTATGATTATTCTCAAATTTCAGAGCATAACCACTCACATTTTTTCCATAGAATTTTGAGGTTAACAGAGCTCTTGCCTTGCAATGCACCTTGGGAAGGAAGTACTATGTGAGTTATAGGTATTGTGTCTAATTTAGAGATGAGAAAACTGAGGCTCTGGGAAGGTAACTGGCGTGCCCAGAGTGGTACAGTTCGTCAATGTCACAGATGCATTATGAATCCAGTTCTCCTGATTCCAAAGCCTGCATGGCAAAATGATACAGGAGATACAGATGTACTGGGAAAGCATATTATCAGGAAGCAGCTTTATGCAATTGAATACATGCTGGCTTCGGAGGTAGGGAATTTAGACTCAGAAGTTGACTCTGTATCATCACCAGCTGATAATAATAAAATAAATTTATAAAGCAGTTTTAGATTTGCAAAGCACATTACCTATGTTCATCTCCTTTGATTCTCACAATCGTATAGGGTAGGTATCATTATCCTCCTTTTACAGATGGGGAAACTGAGGCTGAGAGAGGTTAAAGTGACTTGCCTAGGGTCTCACAGCTAGTAAGTGCCTAAGGCAGGATTTGAACTCATCTTCCTGAATCAAAGTCCAGCATTCTATACACCGCCCCCACCGCATTTAATCTGTAAAATAGTGGCTGAACAGTGTACTCTAACCTCTCTGATCACTTCCAGTTCTAAATCTTTGACCTGATAAGCTGTGGTGCCAAGCATTGCTTTAAAATCCAGAGTAAACCTATAGAAACAATTTGAATAGTAGGTATGTATGTATATATGTATGTACTATACCATTTTATATACTATATATACATACATATGTATATACACACATACATATGCATGTGTGTGTATATATGTATGTATGTATGTATATCCCTCCAGACATGAAGTCTTGAAGACTCATTTTCCCGCGTTCAAATCTGACCTCAGACACTTACTAGCTTGTGATCCAAAGCAAGCGATTTAACCCTGTTTGCCTCAGTTTCCTCAACTGTAAAATGAGTTGGAGAAGGAAATGGCAAACCACTCCAGTATCTTTGCCAAGAAAACTCCAAATGGGATCACAAAAAGTCAGACATGACTGAAATGACTGACCAATAAATGTACCATATACATAATATACATATATGCATACACATATGTTATGTATGTTTATACGAAATACTTCACCAAGGTCAGCAAAGAAATGAGACTTAAGGAAAACAGAACTTCCACTCACTGTGGGGGTGGAGTTGGGGTGGAGAAAGGAATATGTGCAAATCTGGGCATAATCCCATCATTCCTCTGCCCAAGAGCCATTAGTGATTTCCTGTTACATATAGAATAAATAACAAATCTCTTACCTTGGCATTCACAGAGGTATAAACACTCCTGTGTCCTTCCCAGGAAACACTCAGACATAACAGTATCCATTTCATACAATGACACACTTCAAAAGATTGGAGATCAGGGATTTAGAGCAGAGCTGGTAGGGACCTCCAAGGGCATCCAGGCTAACTCCCTCCCCTTATAAATGAGACAACTTTAGTTACCTGTCCAAGGTCACAAAAGTCATAAGGGGGCAAAGATGAGCCTATTTTTTAAGGAGTCTAATTGCATCTTAACAATAATGTTAGTAATAAATGACTATATAGAAATATATAGATACACATGTATGTATGTATGTATGCATATGTATATACACAAAATATATATACACACATAAATTATATATAGCATGAACATTATATATGTAAATATCTCTTTACATGTGTGTACATACAGATGTATTTATATGTGTGTATATATACACATACATACACCTGCACACATATACACACATACGGGAAGAGATTTACTTTGCTGGTTTCCAATCCCTTTCCCACACATTAGCTATCTCATGGAGTTTTCACAAGGACATCTGTAGAGTTTAAGGAACAACGTCCCAAAGGTAGTGAGAGATTGTAAAAGAGCAGACTTTGGACCCATGTTCCATGATTTAGGAATGCAACAGGGTACTTGGCACATAGTAGGGGGCTTAGAAAGGGGCAGCTAGGTATCACTGTGCATAGACTGCTCAGCCTGAAGTTTGGAAGTCTCCTCTTCCTCAGTTCAAATCTGGCCTCAGACACTGACTAGTTGTGTAACCCTGGACATGTCACTTAATCCTGTTTGCCTCAGTTTCCTCCTCTGTAAAATGAGCTGTTGTAGGAAATGGCAAACCACTCCAATGTCTTTGCCACAAAAAACCCAAATAGTATCACAGTGTCGACAAAGCTGAACCAGCTGAACAACGGACCCTTAGTAAGTGCTTGGTGACTTGATTCATAGACTGGAAGCATCAAATTCAAATGGAAATGGGAGCCACTAATCTGTACGTAAGGATCCCTGCAGGCTATATATATTGACTCGATTTTAAAATATAATATTATCTATGTTTTATTATATTTTTATTTTGTTAAATGCTTCTCAATTATAGTTTAATCTGGCTCAAGCTGCACCGGGGAGCATTGTGGGCTGCATGCAGCCTATGAATGGCACATCTGATGCCTCTGGTGTACACCACACTGCCCTGTACACCATTGGAAATCTTAAAGTTTTGAATTATTGGGAGCATGATGCACTTATCCTGCCAGAAACGCAAGCAAAAGAGTAGTTTGAATCTAGTGTTTTGTACAGCTGCTGTTTAGTCAATTGTGAATCTGAGGTGCTTTGAGCAGTGGGTGAGGTCTGGTTCCGACAGTTCGCAAACTGCTCCTGTCAAAGGATTCTGGGTCAAAACCTGAGAAAGGTATAGCCTTCGATGAGGGGTGGGGGGGTCCCAAGTGGTCTGGGGCGTGGGGGCAGCACAGCTGGGGAATGGGAAGCAGGAAGGGATGATCTAGAAGACCCTTTCACGGGAGCTGAGCCTTTCCCTCTCTCTCCCATCTGTCTCCATGTGCCAGAGGTCCAATCCATGTGTATTATCTCAGATTATTCCCTGGGGTGAGCAAAAATCCTGAAATCTCTTCTATGTTTCTATTTATGAAAGATAGCTTTGGGTATAGCAGAAAGTGTTTTGTTCTAAGAGCCTGGGGATTAGGTTTGAAACCTGTCCAAAAAAAACCCAAAAAAACTAGGTTTGTGACTATCTCCTTGCAATATCCCCTTACCCTCAGTTTCTTCATGTGTAAAATGGGAATAATAGTATTTGTACTCTCTGCCTTACAGGGTTACTGAATAAATTGGAATAAATGGGGGGGACATTTATTACTTTGTAAGTGCTAAGTGCTGTCCTAAGTGCTAAATATTGAAAAAATAGTAAAAAGAGAATTGGTAAAGGGAATGCTTTGTAGATCTCAAAGTACCATTGAGATGACAATCATTCTTTTATACCTCTATCTTTAGAGGATGATGGAAGAGGATGAAACACATCAATTTGGGGAGGTGGAAAGTTTTCTCTGTGACTAGAGTATCTTCCTTGGTCCTGGGCAAAGGCTTCCCCTAGTGGCCCACTGTGGGCCAGAATATAGTCTTTTCACCTAGCCACAAGGGAGAATTGAGCAGAGAGGGACTGAACTGCATACATAAATCTTTCTTCTGAGATTGAGGGAACTTTCTTGGGATTTGAGTTTTAGAACTGGAAAGCACCTCCACAATCCTCTAGTCTAATCCCCTTATTTTAAGAGTGAGTAAAATGGGACTCAGATAGGGAAAGCGACTTGCTAAAGGTTAACAGACAGAGTAAGGATTTGAACACAGGTCCTCAGTCAAGGATCAGAATAGAGACTTAGCCTTTTGTTAATACCCACTAACCTGTTAAAGGACTAGTGAAGGCTAGGCTCCAAATAGATTGACTGAGTAAAGGCTTTTATGTGGAGTGATATCAGGGACTTTGGAACAGAGAGCCCTACTTCACAATACCACCACCCCCTTCTATTACCACCATTGGGCATGATGCCTGAAATTCTGCCACTAGCATTTGCTCCTCTGGGTCCTAAGGGCTTTTGTAAAATAGGGAATTGAAGAGATGATTGCCAAGATGATTTTCCCTAGCATCCTTCATTCTAAGGTCTCTTCCTGCTCTGACAATCTATGCTCTGTGTTCTAACATCCCTTCCAGCTATATAATTCCAAGGTCCATGACCTTCAAGAGACACACACAGTATGAAAATGTTCGTGTCCCTTTGTTAGAGTATTTTTGTCTTAGGCACTAATGACCAACGTTTTTACCTGGGGTGAATTGGTCATCAACTGAGGGCAAGACCCATGGCCCCAGAGGCCACAGAAATTACCAGCAAGAGGGAAAGGGGAAACGAAGAGGCAGCAATGACACACTTCACCAGCTTCACTGTTTTGCAAAGGATTGGTCTTCACTAGCATCACTGAAGGAATTAAGTCATTCAACACAAAGGGTCTGGAAAGGATTTTAGGAAGGCTTTTTTTTCCTCTCTCTTTTGTCCTTTCTTGTCAAACACTCCCCTTGCCTTATCCCTATTCTCTGCTGTCTCACTGGGGAGTTTGTGTACAAAAAAGTACGTTGAGATTGTATAAGATGCTCAGTGAGGAGGAACCAGACACATGAAATAATCACTTCCTGAAGAAATCTCCCCCTCTCTAAGCCAAAAGGATGTTTTCAGTAGTTCCCTACCCCTCCCCCCAAAAAAACCTTGGACTCCTCACTCGCATGAGGTCTTTGAGGCCAAGAACCAAGGAAACTGTGGCCCAGCTCAGCTGATCCTTGCTGCCGTCTTAAATGATCAATGTGGATTCTTGTACAATCAATTGGCTGCAGTGATTCACATTGATCATGGAGACAGCCAAAGTCGATTGGGTCAGCTTTGCTGGGGTCCAGTTTGGTGGCCCTGGAAACAATCCATTCTCATCCTTACAACTATTCTTGTGCCACCATATGCGGGGAAACTGAGACACAGAGGGAACAAAATGTTCTCAAGTCAGAGAGAAGAATTTGCAAATAGAAAAACCTCAGTCATCCAATCTCCATTATGGTTTTAGGAGGGGATTCAACAAACGGCAAATAGATCTCAAGGAAATTACTGATATTTGATGAATTGAAGTAAGCAATGATATTTGGGGAAAGGGAAGGGAAGAGAAGGGGAGGGAGGAGAAGGGAAGGGAGGAGAAGGGAAGAGAAGGGAAAGTAAGGGAAGGGAAGGGAGGAGAGGGGAGAGGAGGGGAGGGGAGGACTTCTCTTGGAGTCTAATTTAAGACATAAAGGTATACTATAGCAGGAGATATCCTGATCTTTATCCTTACAATTCCGGGGACCATAGAGGGTGGCAAGGCTTTATGTTTTACTAAGTTTCTCATCACAAGCAAATTGGAACTTTCAACTTATCTCACAAGGATGTTGGCATATTGAGACAAATAATCCTTGAACTAGACCAGACCTTGAAGGACACTGAGTCTGACCTCCAACTGAAGCATTAATCTCTCTCTAACAGAGGTTCATAAACTAGATGAACTTACTTTTTTAATGCTTTAATAACTTATTTCAATATTTCAACATAACTTTTCTTTTATAATTCTATACATTTTATTTTATGGATTTAAAAATATTCTGAGCAGTGGCACACAGGCTTCACCAGACTGCCCAAGGTGTCCACGACACAAAAAAGAAAGAACCCTTGTTCTCTGACATCTTTCCCAAGTGGTCATCCAACCTCTATTGTGCTGCATTTCTTTTTCTATGTTGCCAGGTTACATCAATCTCTAGCACAGACACAAAAATCTGTGTTTAGATATGTCAGGGGAGAGGTTAATTATTAGGTTATTTTAAAACCAAATCAGTTACCGATTTGATCTTTGGAGAAGCAATGTAGTCCAAAGAGCACCAGAATTTCAGATTGCTATTTTGTCAACAGATAGTTTGGAGAACAGAGCCCAGATTTTGAGGAGTCTTAGAAATATTGAAGAGCACTTGCTGGTCCCAAGGCAATAAAAGGAATCCATAGATTCCAACATGGTTTCTTTTCTTAATGAAGAATCAGGAAAAAAATATTGAAGAGGATCAGAGGTGTACAGCTGAGGTCTCATCTCATCCAAGAGTTAAGAACCTTTGGGTCCATGGATCCCCCGAAGGATAGTTTTCAGGTTATCGAATCAGGGTTTGGTTGCAAATAATACATCAATACTGTACAAGCTGTGTGACTGGGCAAGCTATTTTACCTCTCTGATCCTCCCCTATTACAGAATTTTTGGTAAGGAAAGATCGATGAAAATTTTCAAGTGCTTTAGAAAAGTAAATTATTATTTTTTTGCAATTCAGCTAATACTTTTCAACTTTAACCCATTGTTTGACTAAATTCAGTCATCTTTTCCAAGAAAGCAGTGTTTATGCGTAGATGTTAACCTAAACCTAAACTATTTCCTCTGTATGTTACTCATCAAATTTCTGGGATATGTGTGTGTGTGTGTGTGTGTGTGTGTGTGTTGTGTGTGTGTGTGTATACCAGTGAGTGCATATATGTGGGGAGTGGGAGGGAAGGAGGTGGGTGTGTTCACTTCTGGTTTCCAACAGGCTCTGGAACTTGAAGTGTTCCTAATATCACGAGAAAAGTTGCTGACATGTTATTTTAAGCTAGGCTCGAAAGCAGAAGTCCTGACCAGCTTACAAAACATCCCCATTCAGAGGCCTCTGGGGGCTATCCTTGGCTGTCTTCTTGAATATTCCAATGGGTCCCTCCATCTTAGAAGGCACCCAATATTGAAATCCCAGTAAGATGCCATTTTAAGTTTACTCTCTATGACAGATATGTATGTGATTGACAAACCATCCATACATGGCTATCTGACATGAAAACAAGTCAGGCTCAGAGCCCCAGAATCTCCTACCGTCCTTTATCCAAATGCTTTTTTTCGGTGATTCATTTGAGCTTTCCATCATGTTTCCAATGACAAGGCTGTGTCAGTCCATTTTCCCTTCTTGATTCCTTGGTAGGAAAGAGGGTCACTGGGGATAGTAGAAAAATCACTACTTCATGGAAGCATTGGACCTGGATTCAAATTCTGTCTTTGTGACCTTAGGCACCCCATCTATTGAAAACATCTGACTTTTCTGTAGCTCTTAAAAGTAAAAGGTGACATGATGTTGCAGAAAGGGTATTAGATCTGTGATCAGAAGCCCTGGATTCAAATACCAGACCTACTATTACAACCTACATGACCTTGGAAAAAAATCACTGCTCTTCTCTGAACTCCAATTTCCACATCTGTCAAACATAAAGACTGGACTAGGTGAAATCTCAGATCTCTTCTAGGAATAAATCCTGAAACTGGACAAGGAGCATCCGATTTTCAGAATCTCCTTTTGTGGAGAAGACAGTTTGGGGAGCAGAGCTCAGTCATCCTTCACACATGTCATTTGGGGAATTCTAGAAATATTGGAAAGGGCTTGCTAGCTCCATGGCATGGAAGGGAATTCACACCTCCCAAAGCATTTTATTTTCCTGCTGATGTATTAAGAAAGATGAGAAGTAGCATAGTTTTCGAGGTGGAAGGGACCTTAGATTTCATCTGGTCCAGAAGGTTTTAACCTCAGGTCTAGGCATATTTCAAGGGATCCATGAAGTTGGATGGGGTGAGGGTGGGGAAATCTTTATTTTATTTTCCACATCTTTATTTTCACTAACCTTTGGTTTCCTTTGTATTTTATTTTGTGTATTTAAAAATATTATCCTGAACAGAGGCCCATAGGTGTCACAAACTGCCCAGAAGATCAGTGATACAAAAAAGGTGAAAACCCCATCTAAGCCAATCCCTTACTTTACAAGTGAGGAAACCGAAACCTACTTGACTTAGGTTAAATGACTTGTCCAAGGTCATGTAAGTAGGAATTGAAGAAGTCTGAACTCCAACACAGAGAAGGCACCTTCCCTTATGTACTTTTGCCTTAGCATTTTTTGCTCTGACAGGGCCTTGTAAGCAAGTCAGACATGGTGCCCAATTGGCCTTTGGAAAGTGGAGCGTGGTGCTGCACCCCTCAGTCACCCAGAACATGTTTCCACAAGCTGGCCCAAGGTCGGAGAGGCAGCCGCCTCTGCGGGCTGCTCAGCTCGCTCGGTCCTCCAGCTGGGCCCAGGTCAGGCAGGCCCAGAGCGCCCGAGCCCTCATCCTGCCGCTGCTCTCTCCCTGCAGCATCCCTGCCTCGCCCCTCACCGCGCCGGACCTTTTCCACGGCTGAGCAATCGCAGCCCTGCTCGCTTCCTCGCTCGCCGGCCGGCCGCCGGCCCCGCCTTGGGGGAGCTGTCGTCCCCGAGCCCGGCTGGTAGCAGGCAGCGCTCACCTGGCCAGGGGTGACTGTCGCCAGCGGCAGTGACGCGCCGCCAGCCGCTCCCTCCCCGGGCTGGGCTCCTTGCCTGTTGCCATGACCTTATTTTATTGGGTGTTCTATACAAGCTGAAATGGATATTAGCGGTAATTACTCATTCCACGCGATTCTGTAGGTCACTCTTTGTACCAGAGTGGAAAACCTTCATTGTCTACATTGCTTAAATTGCTGAACAGTGCGCCATCAGCTCTGAATTAGTGCTCATTAATGAGCTGGGGCTGCGAAAAAATCCCTATTTATTATTCAGAGGCCAAGTATCATTCCGGCAGCTGCAAAGCAACGCTGCTAAGGGGCTGTCGCGGAAAAACCACAATTTTCCGGGGTTTTCTTTGCTTCTCTCCCTCCCTTTTTCTCTTTCTTCCTCCTGAACGAAGGCAGTGGAATGGACAAGGGATGAGGATCTGAGGCTCCAGCTCCAAGCTTGCACTGTTGAATTCAAATACCCAAACTGGGGGAGGGATACTTCTGTATGTTGTGTACTTACACTGTCCCACCGATCGACCTGTTTTTTTCTTTCTTTTTAATTTTTTTCAGTTAACAAACATTTGGTTTTTTTTCGTCCTCCCACCCGAGAAAGAAAAAAAAACCCTTGAAATAAATATGCATAGTCAAGCAAAACAAATTCCTACATTGACCACGTCGAAAAATGTATGTTTGAGTCCGTCATTTCTCTGGCAGGAAGTAAGTAGCAATTCTCCATCGTTGGTCCTCTGGAAACCTGGATGATCATTGCTTTGAACTAATTCTCTGTCTCTCTGTCTCTCTGTCTCTCTTTCTCTCTGTCTCTCTCTCTCTCTCTCTCTCTCTCTCTCTCTCTCTCTCTCTCTCTCTCTCTCTCTCTCTCTCTCTCTCCCTGTCTCTCTCTCTCTCCTCCCCCAAATCTCTTTGATAATTACTGCTTTCTAGGGTGCAGACCAAAAATCCTCCCCCACTCCCTTTTCTCCTTGTCCGGTGCAGCCTGGAAGTTTAAAGAGCTGTCTTTCCTGATCCTCTTTATCCTTATGCAGAAAATACCTGCCCCCACCCCTCCTTTCCCATGATCCTTCTTTGTTCCCTTTGTCCCTGGGCTTAGGCACCATAAAGGACTGCTTCTGGCTGAAATTTTAGAAAACTATAAATGGTTGAACAAGTTGTGTACGTGATCTTGGATGAAAACAAAAGCCCGAAAGCTCTTCAATAGTAAGATTTAAAACGTGCCGGTAATTTTTTTTTTTTAGGAGGGGGGAGTGGAGATGAAGGGAACTTCCAATAAGGAAACTCTTTTCCAATGCAGATCACTGACTGAGTCCTGGCATGCCTGGGGCACTGAGAGATTAAGTGACTTTCTAAGAGTCACACAGCCCAAAGGTGTCAGAGATAGGGCTTGAATCCGTTTTTTCTGACTCAGACTCTGAGACAGCCCTTGGTCCACAGTGCTACACAATGTCACATGTACTTGAGGAGCAGTTGTGGACAGATGGCTAGACCAGGATGTCCCAACCTCCCTAAACCTCATTTCTTCTGTAAAATGGGGATATCCGTAGTAGTTCCTCCACAAAAGTTATTGTATCCATCAAATGATAACAGTGTATTAAAGTGCTTTGCAGATTTTAAAGATTATATAAATTTCAGCCATTAAATATATAGATATGCAATTTAAGCTTGAACAGCTTAAAATTGAACAAAGCCTTTTGGGACACCATACCAGTGTGTGTGTGTGTGTGTGTGTGTGTGTGTGTGTGTGTGTGTGCGTGCGCACGCTTGTGTGCATGTGTGTATGTCTGTCTATGTATCTGTGTGTGTATCTGTGTGTGTGTCTGTGTGTTTGTAAAATGGAACTTTTATGTTTGCAAAGCACTTTGCATACACTCACCTTGGAGCTTCAAGATAAAAATCTGTGAGGTGGTGCTAGAGGTATTTTTATATCCCCATTTTCCAGATGAGAAGATTGAGGTCTGGAGAAGTTAAGTGCTTATACAGGTTATGTCAGAGGTACAATTTGTATTTCTAAAAGAAAGGAATGTAAAGGGAGATACAACACAGAAAAATAAACTGTCCTAGAAATCTGGAACAGGAAGACTCAAGTCCTATCTCTGGCACATCCTGACTTTGGCCATTCACAGAAGCTCTCCATGTCCTAGGACTTATTTAAAGTGTGGTCCTTGAATCCTTAGAGGTCTCTGAGACCCTTTCATGGGGTGGATAGAGTCAAAATGATTTTTCATAATAATACTGTTTTAACTTCTAATATGTTAAATATCAATAAATATCACCCATATAAACAAAAGCTCTTTGGGGGATTCCTCAACAATTTTAAAAGTAATGGGGGGGCAGGGTGGTTCCTGAGAACAAAAAAAAAAAATCGAGAACTCTTGTTTTATGTAATTTTCTAAGACTGTCAGTTGAAGAGAAGGTACCATCAGCATACACACAGGGAATTTCCTCATTGGTAGTTCCCTACATCAATAAAATCACGGGTCCAACTTCTGTCTGTCTGTCTATCTATCTATCTATCCATCTATCCATCCATCTACCTATTCACGCTTATATGTATGTGTGTATATACATGTATATGCACAATATATTATCATATATGTACATGCATATATCAGCCTCTACTGAAGTCCTCCTTTGATGGTTCATCTTGGTACAATGGTGGCCCCCAGTTCTCAATGGCTAGGCCAATGGTATGCAAGTCTGACAAAAACATGTCACCTAAGGGCCCTCTAACACACTATGCCCTGAGATCTGAGGACTAGCCCAGCTCATCTAAGACAGTTTCATCACCAGCACATCCACAGTGTGATGAAATTCCCTGCCAAAGACTCTCCACTGAGGTGTAAAGGGCTTGCAATTACACTGATGGAGGGCATACCCATGCTCTAGCAAGTACAGGTCTTTGAAAAATTGAAATATATGTGTGCTTGCAAATACTAAATGAAGTATAGTAGAATGTTATTGCATAAAAATATAGCATGAGATCATCTGCTATTAGGAGCTATGTGGTATAATAAAGGGAAAAGACATGGATCCAAGAGCTGTTTGCTTTGTGACCATGAGGAAGTTACTAAACTTCTCTGAACTGCCTTGCTTTCTTACTTCATAAAATGACAATAAATATGTATTGTCTACTTCACGGCTTTCTTCTAAGGCAAGTGTTTTGTAGTAGCTGTGACTATTATTATTTTATCCATACGAGCTTCAGTATGACCAGAATGTCATAGTTGTAGTAGTTTCTAGTATATTGTAGGTACTTAATAAATGCTTGTTGGCTGTTGATTGTAAATTATGTCAAAAGACAAACTTCCTGGCTAGAAGAGGCCTCCACTATTGACATTAAGGACTGTTCGAGGACACTGTACTTGGGAGGGCCTGAGCCAACCACTGGACTGCCTGTTGGTGGGCATTCCAGCATTTTTGAACCACAGGCAGGTTAATTTAGCCTTGTTCAGGTTCTTCTTGTATAGAAAGGTCAAGTATATATGCACACATGAGAGCCCATAAGAGTGCATACCCGAATAAAATCGGTATTAAGCCTTTAGGCCTGTAAATAAATTCCCAACCATGGTTTTCTGTTTAAAGAAAATTTAAGCCACATGTTTATTCTCCATTTTTCCACTTATTTTATCCAAATACAGCTTTGGAAGAGCCTTTTCCATTCCAAGAGGCCTCTTGAGGTGCCTTTATGAGCACACAGGCCTCTTTCCTTTGAAACAGGAAGTATATTTAGGAAGGACTAGATCTGCCTGAATTGCAAGGTCAGCTAATGTGGACAATGCAGACCATGACCATGACAAAGGACTCTCAATCTGAAGAAACAAATACTCCTATCCCTGCAAGACTGCTCTCACATTTGTATCCGAGGGGGAAAAGTTTCTAAATACTCATTGCACCAAATGCTGTCTCCCTGATTCTTAGAGCTGCCTTTACACCCCCAGAAATGACTTTGCATTTATACCATATATAAGTATATATACATATGTGCTTATATAAATATATGTGTATGTATGTATGTGTATGCTTTCACACAATTTCACGCTCTTTCAATTAAGCTCTCTATTCTTAATTTACTACTAAATCCAACTTCAGATATCTTAGATTGTATGTATGTGGGCCCTGCTTGTGTTGTGTCCCCCCAGTAGAACGTACACTCCTTGGATGAAGGAACTACAATCCCTTCAAAGGTGCTTATTTAAGTGACCAGAATTGAACTGAGTTACTCAAGTTATGGAAAAGAGAGACAGTGCAGCCTATCGGTAAAAGAGCTATCTTAGAGACAGAAAAGAGCTCTGTTCGGATTCTTCTTCTGGCTGTGTGACTGTGGATCAGTCTTTCAACCTCTCAGTGAACCTAGACAACTCTCTAAGAGAGTAAGAGGCAGAACAGGTATGAATATGCCTCTGAGAATTCCCTACAAAATCACGAGCCTTAACCTGCCATGCTCCCTTCCCTCCAAAAAAAGAAATCACTAGTTTTCAACTAGTTGGAAAGATAAGAGGTGACAGAGAAGAAGAAATTCCTTTTCTATGGAAAATTGTAGTGTGTTCTATCCTGGATTTAGAGTCAGAAGATCTGGGTTTGAATCAGAGCTCCCAAACTCGTCTTCCTGGCTCTGAGTTCAATGCTTTATCCACTTACAGGATTAATTCCTTTTGTAATGTTCTATAGTTTAATTTATGCAGCTGAAAGTACCACTCTGAGTAGGGGTCTGTAGTAATCACCAGATTGCCAAAGGAACCCGTAACACACAAAAATATTAAAAATCCCTGACCTAAACGATCTATGGTCTCTTCTAGAGCAAAATTATATCACTGTTATGATTAGATATTCTTAAGGACCTGTACCCTACCCCATGGCTAGCAGCCTTGCAAAACTAAGAGAGGGACAACTTCCAGAACTAAACCACAAATTAGCATCACCCAGAGTAGGGAGAAGAAAAAAAAAAGGCTTAAAGAAGTGCAGCTTGGGTAATTCTGGAAGACCACATCTCTCCCAGCTGCATACCCTTTGAAAAGCCTCAAGCATCTTTAACTTCCTGCTATAATCGTGGGCCAGGCTCTGAAGATATCTTAAGCCTCACTATTTATCTGCCTGGTGAGGCACAACACTTACTTATTAAAAACATATCTATCATGGTTAATGACTTGATTTTTTCCCTTTAATACGGCCCAATGACAGGTGTAGAGAGAAGATGAGCGTCAGATGCTGGAGCAATATGCTGCTGCCTTCTTAGAGATGCTTTGAACATCAGCATTCCTTCATGGTACCAGAGGAGAGAGAAAACACACACACACATACACACACACACACACCCCAACCCACACCCACAGATTACACGCCTGTGCTAGATAGAAAATCATGCCATTTGCAGTTTCAGATAAAAGCATGTTGAAGTGCATATGGAAAACACCATTAGGAGGAACTCCAGTGTGCCCAAGTAAAACGGGTCATTAGGCTTTCGTTTGGCGGAGAGTGTCTCCCATCTGACAGTGCCGAATGGTAGCGTTTTTAGGAGCTTATGTTCCCAGTTACATTAAACAGACAAACAGATTGACTATTTTGCATTTCTCATTTGACAACAGCTTGTCTTCATTTGCCGCACACTGGTGGTTGGGCTGAAAGCATGGAGGATGAGCGGATCCAAGGTCCTGGTTTTGAATAACAGCAGATGCCGACGTTTAACTTCAAAATCAATCAATTCTTTTTCCTGAGTATGGATAAAAGGTCTAGTGAAGCGCCTGAAGGCGGATTTCTGCTGTTTACAGCTGAGAACACGGAAAGCACATTCATTACAAAACTTTCGGCAGGCGTTAACCAATGTGGGTCATTTTTACTTAGGGAGGTGTGTGGTGGAGAAGTTATAATTGAGGCCGAATGAATATAATGATGTAGCCAGGATCCAGTGGGTCTGCCAATTAAGAGGAGGACGCTGTTCCCCTACAGGGGGTAGGGGGGTGGGAAGTAGAGGGTGGAACGTTAGGGACTGAAGCTGAGTCGGGCCAAGGCTCAGCTGTTCTGTCGCCGGCCCCGCTGTCCAGTGTTCCAGCGCAGTGATGAAGAGTGACTGACATACAATGGAACCCTTTTCAGGCAGGCCACTTCTCTCGGTAGCCTCTGGTAGTTTCCTTAATTAAAAGCTTTCTCCAAAGCAGGGAACATTCCAGCGGGCCATTTCGCTCTGGAAGCTTGGAGAACTAACTAGCTTGAGTCAAAACCGAGTTCTTCCTGTGTCACTTTCCCGACTGCTTTCAGGTCCACTCAAGACATAAGTTTGAACTCATTAAAAACCAACAATTTAACTCCTTTCTCCGAGACTGTCCTCTGCGTTTGAATGGGCACCTGGGGCTCCGTTGGACGTGCTGGTCATCAAATTCAGTTCAGCTCTACCTATTAGGCTCAAGGCCTGGTGTTTAGTAATAGGGCGCAGCAATGAACTCCGTATTGCTACAGGGGATCAAAGAATTTACAGTCTTTTAGGGGAGAAGCTGGTATGACATATGGAGATATGACAGGGACACAATTAGATCTAATAAGAGGTGAGAGGGGAAAGGAGAAATATAGACAAAGAGCTCTAGGGAAAATTGAGGAGAAAAACAGGCATTTCTCCATAGAGTATCAAGGAAGGCTTAGTGGAGAGGAGGAAGAGGTGTTGAAGGGAGAAAGTTTTTAACAAGAAGACATGAAAAGGGAGTGCTTTCAGGCTAAGTGAATTTCCTACATAGGAATTCTTGGAGGCTGGAGAGGACAGGACAAGACACTAGAACAACTGCAAGTTCAGTTTGACAGAAAGGAGTATAATAGGAATTAATGCTGGGAAAGTAGGCTGGAGCCAGATTTTTTTTCTTTTAAGCACAGGAGTGATATAGTCAGACCTGTGCTTGGAAAAATTATTTTGGCCATTGTGTGACAGATACTTTGGCTGCTGCTACTGATGATGATGATGGTGATGAATGATAATGATAACTACCATTTATTTAGTTCTTTAAGGTCTGCAAAGCATAATATTGATGATGATGATGATGATGATGATGATGATGATAGCTAGGAATAATAATTGCACCTCCTTTGTGCCAGGCACTGTGCTAAGTGCTTTACAAATATCTCATTTAAGCTTCGTAACAACTCTGGGAGATAGGTGCTATTATTAGATCCATTTTACAGATGAGGAAAATGAGACTGAGAAGGTAAGTGATTTGTCCAGGACCACAAAAGCTAGTAAGTGTCAGCATTTGAACTTCGGCCTTTCTTGACCCCAAGTGCAGCATGCTAACTGCCTGTGAGGCAACTGCTTGGGTCTATTTAAATGATATAAAAGTGGGAGGACAGTTTAGCTAGTTACCACCCATTATTAGTCCAGAAAGAAAACAGACTCGTAATTTATTTGTGCTTTTGGCTTCTAGGTGGCTCAGTGGATAGTGTGACAGCATTGGCATTCAGGATGCCCTGAGTTCTAATCCAGCCTCAGACACTTATTAGCTGTGTGATGCTAGCCGAGTCATTCGATCTTTATCAGTTTCAATTCCTCAACTGTCAAATGTGAAAGTTGGTATAGATAGATGATATACTCCCTTCTAGCCCTAAAAGCTATGATTCCAGGATCTTGAAGTATCATCTTTTTTTTTTCTAAAGAGGTTATTTGACACTAAGGTCCCCTGTCATTCTGACTCCCTGCTAATGGATGGCAAATGTTTAAAGAAGTTATCATGTACCTCTTATTTTTGGACGCCCCTCTCATGGTCTGCATTCTTGCACCCCTATTGCTAATCAAAACCCTCTTCCCCCAAGAGACTTCCTCCCTTTGCTTCTTGAATGTTAAGTGATTGTCTCTCTCGGGTACCAGAGCAGAACAGAGGTGATATAAAGAAATGTAGTTTCCTAGAAATGGATATAGCCCCATGTGTTTAGACAGCCCATAGGGATATACATAGCTTACAAGGACCATAGTACACACCCAACTCTAGTTTGCCCAATGAGACCTTCCATTCACTATGTCATCTACAAAAGGGCAGCACCAGAGATTTCCTAAAGATTTTTCTTCTTGTTTTGTAAGAACTCTCAGGTTTCATTTTTCATTTCAGGGAACCTAAATCTATGATTGAGATGTCTCAATCATGAGGATGCTGACTAAAATATAAACCCAAATAAGAGAATACCAAGTTTCAGTAGAATTTTGAATACTACCTTCTCTTCAAAAATCAAACAACAGCTTTTGTGGATTTTTTTTCTGTTTTAGGAACTGAAACTTTATTTTTAGATTGAGAGACAGTGCTGGATGAGATGATTTCTAAGGTTCCTTTCAGAAAGTTCTCAATCCTATAAGGAGAGGTTGGCCACTGAGTGACAGTTTTGTTTGACCGTGGTGACCTGCAAGTCAGTGTGGCATATGCAGGATGGGATAGTGAAAATCATGCTTCATTTGGAGTCCAAGATCTTGAATATTTAGAGCACAGGGCCCTGGAGTCAGGAGGTTCAAATCTGACTTCAGACACTAACTGTATAATCCTCAACAAGTCATTTAACCCTGATTGCCTCAGAAAAAGAAAAAAAAACACAATTATTTTACTTATTGCCTGTGTGACCTTGACCAAGTAATTTGAACTTCCTCGACCATAAAATGAGGAGATTGAATTAGATGGTCCCTTACTTCCTTTCCAATTCTACATCTTAGATTCTGGGATCTAGAGTCCTATAATAAAGCATAGTTTAGAAATTGATTTTTCAAAAACATCAATTTGGTCATATCATTCCCTTACTCAGAAATATATGGTAGCTTTGTATTGCTTCTAGGATGAAATACGAAGTCATACTCGCATCCACCTTTCTAGTGTTACTTCGTATCACTACCCTTCATGCATGCTCATTTCAGTTAAACTGACCTAGTTCTCCATGAGTAAGCTCTCCTGCTTCTGCTACCTTGCCCAGGCAATGTCCTATGCCTGTAATGCATATCCCCCTCACCTCTATCTATCAAATTCCTAGCTTCCTTTGAAGTATATATCAAGTGCCCATCCTACTAGTAGCTATATCCGATGAATGGGTTGAATATCATTGTTTAGTTATTTTTCAGTTGTATCCAACTCTTTGCGACCACATTTGGGGTTTTCTTGGCAAAGATGCTGAAGTGGTTTGCCATTTCCTTCTCCCGCTCATTTTACAGAGGAGGAAACTGAGGCAAACCTAATTAAGTGACTTGCCCAGGGTCACACAGCTAGTAAGTATCTGAGGCTGAATTGGAACTCAGGAAGATGAGTCTTTCTATCCACTGAAGCACCTAGATGCCTTGAACCAGTTGATAAGACTGACTATTACTATTATTAGTAGCTAGATGGTATAGAGTACTGGACTTTGAATTCTAGCCTCAGACATTGACTAGCTGTTATTACCTTGAACAAGTCACTTAACCCCTTTTTGCTTCAGTTTCCTCATCATGTAAAATGAGGATAATAGCACCTACCTCACAGGGTTGTTGTGAGAATCAAATGAGATAGTATTTGTAAAAACAATTAGCAAACCCTAAAGTATTATGCAAACATTAGTTTTTATTAGAATTATTTGGCATATACTTTGTGATTAAGGCAGCTAGATGTTGTACTAGATAGAGTATAGAACTTAGAGGCAGGAAGATAGGAGTTCAAATTCTGGCTCAGACACTTAATAGCTATGTGGGGCAAGTCATTTATCTTCTCAGTCTCTGTTTCCTTATTTCTACAATGGGGATAATAATAGCACCTATCTCACAAGGTTGTTGGGAGGGTCAAATGAGATATATAAGTGCTTTGCAAATATGAAAACGCCATATAAATGCTAATTATTGACATCATGATTATTATTAACTCATCCATCTACATATATATGTATGTATTACATGCCTATACAACCCCACCCCATCTCCAGTAGAATTTAAGATACATGAAGACAGGGACTTTATTTTTGCATTTCAGACATTTCAGTGTTGTAAGCATAATAGAGACTTGTCGATAGAACTGAATCCTTTTATTTTGTGCACAGTCTTAAAAAAAATGTGGTTCTTAGCATTGTCTGCTTCCTTTGCTACTACTCCAGCACCATCCTGGAAGAAGCAGGGGTGGCGGTGGGACAGAACGGGGACCGAAGGATTTTGTATTTGTCATTCTTTCATTCAGTGCAGAGTCACCTACAAACAGATGGGCCACAAAAACTCACCTTTTGATTTTTTTTAATACTGAGGTTCCTAATTCTCTATGACTATGAATCATGGAACACCACAATCACAGAGGAATCAAAATTGCAAGTGACCCAAAGGGTAATGGAGACATGCAGTGAATGTAAGCAGGCTGTGCGTGTAGCCAGCGATGACCTGTGAGTGAGAAAGAGACACTCAAGGACATGAGTGTTTGAAAAAGGATATGTATCAAAATATTGGTAGTAAAGATAGGAACCGGAGGTGGGCAGCCCAGAGGTGACATTGATCCCCTTAAGACATAAAAAAAAAACTTGCCAGTGTCTCCAGTGGACAGTCTGAAAGATTATGAAGACATGGGAGAATCAAATAGGAGAAGATGTAGATAGTTACAGACTGTGTCAGTGAAAGTAATGCCCACATAGGTGAGATCAGAACTTCCTAGGATCATACATATCTGTTTCATGGGTTGCTATAGCCAAAGAATCCTTCATATGATGGGCAACTTTGGGTTGATTAGGTAAGCTAATCCTAGTGTTAAAGAATCTAGCATAGTGTCTGCCTGATAGTAGGTGTTATATAAACGCTCTTCTCTTCCCTTTTCCTCTTCATCTTCAATGTCATAACTAGGAAATTTTGTACCCTGATCAGGGGTCAAAAATTGTTGCAAGGGAAAGTACCATGAAAGGGATGGCATGCCAAGGGTGAGGGTGAACAGGACCCCAGGAGACTGAGGAGAAGTCTATCCCTGTGCATTATCTGATAGCCTTCTATTTTAACCAATTATTCTTACTAACTTGGTACTAAGCTCTGTCGTTTCTATCCTGCTGAAGGATTGTAAGTACTATTGGCACCTCTAAATTCAGGACTCTCTATATTTGACACCCTAGGGCAGAGGTCTGATTGTGCCACCCTAGTTACAACTTTGAATCCTCAGGCAACAAATGTAGAAGCTTTCACTGGGCCTGTACTTGAAGATTTTCCAGCATGGTAAGGGCTTTGGTGACTGCTGGCATCGCTGTCAGAAACTCAGGGTCAACTTTATGTCATGAAGAGGTATTGAAAGAGGACTGTTAGCTGATAATTGCCTTGTTTTATAGTAGAGACAGCATATTGTGGTTCCCTGAAATGATCCTACAAACCCAAAGTACTGATTTTGATATTCAAAAGGCATTTAGGTTTTTGACAGCAGCACTAAAAGATAATGATGAAAAGTACAGTTGATTGCCTGGTTTTCCTCCTTCTGTCTCCCTCTCTGTCCCTGCCCACCCCACTTTGTGGCATTGCAGAGCCCAGCCTTTAGGGTCTTTGTTGTCTTAATGGAGCCGGAAATGAGACCAGGGCCTGAAATTGGCTGTTTTTCCCCCTCCATCCCTTGGTTTTGGCCTCGAAAACAAAGCCTTGTACTGCAGGAGTGGAGTGCAGAGCTTTCCCTAGATAATGAACAAAACCCTCATTAATAGGAGGTGGGATTTCCTAGTCACAGCTTTTAACGAAAGGGCAAAGGTCCCCCATTAAGCGGAATCCAGTCTAAACAGGTCTGTGTAAAAGTACAGGGGGAGAAGAAGTCAAATATTTGTTCGGATTTCTCGACTTGGTCCATGTAGAGAAAAGCAGGGAGAAAGCCAGTGAGTGATTCAGTGGTCTCATTCAGGCTACAAATTGCTGCCACTTGCGTTTTGTAGCAGGACTTGTTGCCTTTGAGTGATATTGCCCGTCAGTTCCTTGTATGCACAGTCAAACAGCCAGGCAGTGACAGATAGACTGAAACTCAGAGCTCCTCCATCACTGCTGAAGGATCCCCCTGGCTTGGAATTGTGAATGAGCACAAGCCCACAACAGTCCTGCTCCTGAGCATTTGTTTCCAGTGCAGCTCTGCCTGGCTCCTGGGCACCAGACGACCAAAGGCGAAGGAGTCACAGGGCCAGGATTTGAATCCCAAGAGGCTTTTCTTCCTGCTAACAGTACGAATCTGGATAAGATTGTAATCCACTGTTAGAATAAGCTTAAAAGGTAATATAATGGCCCCTCAAAACTTGTGGTTCCCTCCTCTTCAGCTTAGAGAGTTTTTTGTAGACAATCATGAATTTGGTCACAATGGCTTTGAGCCCCCAGTTAGGACAATTCCTAACATTTGGGCAGGAATTCGGCTCTCTGTTAAACTTTACATTTATATTTACCTTCAGTTAACCCTTGGCTTCTTTGGAGTTGATGTAAAATGAAGTATCCTGGAAATATTTGGTTAACAAAACAGGGGTTTATATTATAAGGTCTGTGGATAGACAGGCACTTGAAAGCAAAATCAGGGAAGGAGCTCCCTCATCTCCACAAACAGAGAAAGCAGTATGATGTCATGTGTTTGAAACTTACTGCCTGTGGGATCTTGGCTAAGTCAGACTAGTTTGCCTCTCTGGGCCTGAGTTTTCTAATAGAAAAAATGAGGGGCGTTGGATGAGGCAGCTTGGTGATGCAATGAATAGCATGCTGGGCCTACAGTCAGGAAGACCCGAGTTCAAATGTGACCTCAGACACTCACTAGGTTGGCAAGTTACACAAGCTCTCAGGCACTCAGTTTCCTTAACTGTAAAATGGGAATAATAGCAGCACCTGCCTTCCAGGATTATTGTGAGGATCCAATGAGGTCATTTTTATAAGTCACTTAGTAGAGTACCTAACACTCAGTAAATGCTACATAAACGCTGGCCATTATTATTAGATTATCTCTATCTCTTAAGGCGTAGGCTCTTATCTTTTTTTGTGTTGTGATTTCCATTGACAGTCCAGTGAAGACCATGGACTCCTCCTCAGAACAGAGGTTTTAAACAAATAAAATAAAATGCATAGATTATAAAGAAAATGAATTATATTGAAATATAGTTCTCAAAATTTTAAAAACAAAACAAGTCTATAGAGCCCAGGTTAATGACTTTTGGTCTTATTGTGCAAAGTACATCTCTCACAGGGACCAGTGAGGTAGGTAGCATAAGTAATATTGCCTCCATTTTGCAGAGAGAGTGAGGGAGACTTTCCTTAGGCTTATACAATTACCTGATATCAGGTTTCAGATCAGGTCTAGATATACATGCCTACCAAAAAAAAAAAAATGGCTGCTCAGCTCAGTCAGTTCAAACTGGACAGTTCAGTGAAAACCACAAGAGAATGGCCAGATCAGTGGATGGACTGAATTCTCCTCTAACTGGGGCAGAGTAGACCTAAAGTGGACAGATCCAAAATGGTTGATTTCTTTGGGTGGCACATGGAAGGAATGACCTTAGAGTCTGGGATCCTGTGTTCGGATCCAGGCTTTCCTGGTTACTAGCTATATCACTCCAGTCCAGAAGTCATATCTCCTCTTGAGGGCTCCATTTCTTCACCTGTCAATAGGGATTACTACCTGCCTCTCTGAATGGGGCTCAAATTTTACATACACACACACACACACACACACACACACACACACACACACACATATCTATATCTCTACATAGAGAGAAAAAGTACGAGGCAGTTTTCAAATGGACTGAAAGTGATCCTGGGTCACTGAAAAGTGATCGGGGGCTCCCTGAGACCTAAGCCTAGGATATCAGCAGAGCCCTGTCCTCTTTGCCCTTTCCTCCCTTCCCTTCCCCCAAAAGGAAATCTGAATTGTTTCTGTTCAGGTAATACAAATCAATAAAAGTGGCCTCCTATTTCTCCTTAAAAAAAATGCAGATGGGAAAGTTCCCAGTCTTGGCATCCATCTCCACTTGGGGGAGGGGGAGTGGCAGTATTGCATGGGATAGTTTTTATTATTTCGATGTGAGGTGATAGGGAATGCATTTCCTGTGGTTCCCTTTTGCTTCACCCTTCATCCAGTCCTGAGGTTTCTCTTTGGGTCCTTGGGGTATGCATGAAATAAACCAGAGCTGGTGGTCATTTGCAATTTGTCCAGAATAGATAAAATTCAGAGTCAGTCCAACTTGGGAGACTTTGAACTGCAAAGAGTTAGCAAAGACAGGATGAAAAGCTTCAAGGGAAGTCCACTGATTTTGTGGCCTGCTTTTGTCAGGGATTTGGAAGCCCTCTTCCAGACCCGACTCAAATTCCATTTCCTCCTGTACTGCCTGAATGGGAAATCATCCTTTGCCTCCTCAGATCAGTCCTGGCCCTTTGGGACCTCTTCTGCTCAAGGGCCTTACTTATTAGGGTGTGGTGCAGATGAGGGAGTACTGGATGTTGAGACAGAGCTCCACCACCCTGTACTTAACTGCTGTGGGACCTTGGGCCAGTCTGAATTTGTTTCCTCATTCATAAAATGACTTTAACAACACTTGGACTTTTTACCTCATAAGGCCAATGGGAAAAAAATGTTCTTGTAAATCAGGTGATGCAAAGTACAGAATACTGAGAGTCAGAAAAAGATGTGTTCAAATCCAGCTTGAGACCTATATTGAACTGTTCAACCCTGCATGGGTCATTTAACCTTTTTCAGCCTCAGTGTCTACATCTGTAAAATGGATATAATAATAGTGCAGTTGTGGTAAGGAACACATATAAAATACTTTGTAAGCTATAAGGCATTATATAAATGCTAGCTATTTTTATAGTGATCATCAGTAACTATAGTAATGGAGCTACCATTATAATTAGTATTATTGTGTTTTATGATGATGGACCTATGTGTCATAAGCCCCTGTGAGTCTGTAAACTCCTCAAGGGCAGGAACCAACTTATCTTTCAATGCTGAGTTCACAGAAGTGCATGTGGCTGTTGATGACAACAGGCCATTCTTCAGTTGTGTCCAACTCTTCATGACTCCATTTTGGGTTTCCTTGGCAAAGATACTGGAGTCATTTACCATTTCCTTCTCCAGCTCATTTTACAGATAAGGAAACCTAGGCACATGAGGGTAAATGACGTGCCCAGGATCTCAGAGCTAGAAAGTGTCTGAGGCCAGATTTGAATTCTGGAAGATGAATGTTCTTGACTCCAGGCTCAGCACTCTATCCACTGTTGCCACTTAGCTACTATTTATTGTTTCAATGAGGAGTAATCCCAATGAGGAGAAGGGCCCTTGAGGCACTGGCTATCAGGAATGGGAGGGCTCTTGGGGCGTTTGATGTCAGGAACCAGAAGAGCCCTTAGGCTCTTCCATTAGGACTGGAAGGAGCCTAAGTGGACATTTGGTTCCACCATTTTGTAGATCCATCAATCAACCAGAAAATATTTATGAAGCACCTCTGTGTGCCAGGCACTGTGCTAGACTCTGAGGACACAAGTACAAAGAACGAAACAATCACTCCTCATGAAGAGCTTACATTCTAACTGTGAGCATGTCATTCTTGTAGATGAAGAAACTGAGGCATGAAGGGGGAATTGGCTCATCTAAGCTCTCACACCTGAGGCTCAAGCCTAGCCCTCTTGCTTCTTGGTCATGGTATGGGAGATGGAAGGTTGAACCTGAAGTCAAAAAGACAGGGATCAAATCCTGCCTCTGACGCTGGATAAGCGTATAAGTGTGGTTGAGTCACTTCTTTGCACCTATGTAAAATGCAGACAATGACAATACCCATAGTACCTACCTACAAGATTATCAGGACAGTCAAATGAGATCAAAGTTGGGATGCAGTTTGCAAATCTTAGATTCCTTGTCCAGGGTTCTTCACAGCAGGCCACTCTCTTCCAGGGCTGTTTCAGCCTTGTGTTGCTGTGGGTAGTTTTTTATTGTGTTGTTTTTTTTTAATGTTTGAGACAATGTCTACAGTTATTCTGTTTATCACATGCCCCCTTTTTGATTCGATCCATAAGATTAAAAAGGGACAGACCAGAGGACATTCAGGAAAAGCAAATCCATGAGTTTTTATTAACTAGACTAAGATATGACCAATGTGCTCCCCGACTCATCTGATCCCTCCCCTCACTACCAGCCCCACTCCTGCTTTATCCCTAAAGGAGCCAAGAGGTTGCCATATCCCCAGTATCTCGTCCCTTCAGAATTTCCTAAGAATGCAAGTGTGGGAGATTGTGTCCATCTACATGCAGATCGTGATGAAATCTCAATTACCCCCTAGATCTGCCTCTGCCTTACACAATCACCAAATCTCAGCTTAATATGGAAAATCTGTGGGGAAAATCTCTCAGTAGGGCATCCAGAGAATGACCTACCCCTGGCAGGGGACTCAGTACTGAAATTGTCTGATCACATTCTCTGATAAAGATAAAAACCCTTCTTGCCTCATAGCCTTGCCTCATCCACCCCCTATATCTTCATTTTCTTTCTTCTTTTCTGAAGAATTACCCAACCAGCTGAACGATGTAGAATGATATTGGGAGCGTTCTGTTCCTAGGAGCTTACCATGCACACTAGATTTAGAGTCAGAGAGCTTGAACTTAAATCTTGGCTCTGGTGCCCATGTGATTTCTCTGGGCCTCAGTTTCTTCATTTGTAAAATGAGAAGATTGTTCTAGAAGACCTCTAAGGTCCTTTTCAGTTCCAAAATGTGCTTCCCGTGATCACTGCCTGTTTACTCTCCCTCTCCTCACCTAGTAAATCTGCACTCAGCATGGCCAAGCCAAGGAAAAGAAGAATGATTATGGCAATACATGGGAAAATTAGTCTGAAGTCTATTTTCTAGTTGGACTTTAGATTACTTTCTAGCCTTCTGAAAAGCCAGGATGGAATAGTTGAGAGGGCACTAAAAGGTCAGGAAGATCTATTTTCAAATTTTGCCTCAGACATTTCACTAGCTATGTCTCTTAGACAAGTCACTGACCCCTCTGTGCCTCCATTTCCTCATCTGAAAAACAAGAAGAATGAAACCCCTGGCCTCTGTGGTCTCTTCTAACCTAGTTCTATGCTCGTATGGCTTTGTGATATGAATTGGTGTATTATGAAAATTAAAAAATTATAATTTATAATAATTGATATTAATAGCTACTAGGCTGTTTTCAACTCCATTCCAATGAAAATTGTTATCGATGATGAAGATTAAATCATGGTTTATAAGTTTTGTAGGTACTTCACAGTCAAGAGGGAGAACTAGATTTCTATAGGACAGAATTCGGATCTAAATTATTCTTGATAAATTGAAGCCATAGACGAAATCTTAGTAGATAAAAAGTATTAATGAAATTTTAAATAAATAGGGATTAGACTTGGTTTGCTTCATCCTAGAAGGCAGAACTAGGAGCAGTGAGTGGACGATGCAGAGGGGAAAGTTATGGATCAATAGAAGGGAAATGCTTCCCAACTATTAAAACTATCCAAAAGTGGGATGATATTCTCATGGCATGTGGTGAGTTACCCATTATTGGAAACTATGCAGACCCTAAAACAGAGGTCCTTAACTTTTTTTGTGTATGAACTCTTTTGCAATCTGGTAAAGCCTATAGATCCCTTCTCAGAATAATATTTTTAGTGAATAAAACCAATTTAGTGGAAAACCAATAATATGGAAAAGGTCCCTATTCCCCTCCAAAAAAATAAAGTTCACAGAGCTCAGGTTAAGAACCTCTGCCCTAGAAACCAAAGGAATGGGCAGTCATTGGTGATGACTGAGAGGATTCTCTTCAGGTTTAAGTTGGGTTAGAGGGTCCCTAGGGTTTCTTACAACTCTGAGATTCTTTGATCCTTCAAACTCCGAAGTCCTGAGCTTGGCTAAAAGGCTAAGTGCCTACAGAGATGATGGGAGAGGTTTGTCTACTAACTGGTTAGGTAAAAAAGACCTGAAGATTTCAATAGACTGAAAGTGTAAGAGGAGTCAGCATCATGATATGGCCGTCCATAGAAATTTAGTCTCCACGCTAAAGAAGCTTCCATGCCCTTTTGCCCTGGTCAGAAGATATCTGGGCATGTCGGGTTCAGTTAAGGGAACTTCCCTTTAGCAAGACTATTGATAAACTAGAAAGTGTCCCAAATGGGGCAACCAAGATGAAAACCAGGCCATAAGAAGAATGTGAAAACGTTTCATCTTCATATAGAGGTGGCTAAGGAAGGACATGATTGACACCATCTTGTATCCAAAAGGCTAAGAAAAAAAACTAAAAGCTTTTTTAGGAGAACAAAGACTGGCTATAAGGAGGCAGGTTTTGGCTTAGTATGATGAAGAGCTTTATCTGAACTTTCAGTCTGAAAATAGAAGGAAAGATGAGCTTCCATTACATAGGAAAATAATTAATTGTGTAATTCCCTTAATTATTACCATTTACTTTGACATCTCTTCTAGTAGGTGTTTGAGCAAAGACTGGATGATCTGTTTGCTAGGGATATTGAGATGGATATTAATCAAGCAAGCTAGGAGTCAGATTATTCAATCAATCAGTAAAATCCATCAATCAGCAAGCATTTATTAAGCACCTACTGGGGTTAAGTTAGAGCCACAAAAATGAAATAGTCTTTGTTCTTAAGGCACTTACATTCCATTAAATAATCTCTAACAACTCTTCTGATTTAAAATTCTCCATGAAAGATAGGTCATAACTATTGGTGTCATTGGACCAATCGGAGCTAGTTCTTTCTACTTCTACAATGAGTGGGATCCAAATATCTACAGTACTTCTGGTGGACACATTCTAAGGGTGAATATATTGGTGTTCTTAGATCTGTCTACCTTTCTCTTGAACAAGAACAATGCCCAATGAGGCAAAGCACAGCCTAGCTGTGCTTCCTCATCCTGTATGACTCTTGTCCATTCACTGCTATAAATCTCCACAGATATGTCCACCCAACGTGCTGGGGCTCTTCCCATAGATTTCTTCCTATTTTGTGACTACCAGGCTCTCTGTCTGTTATCCCACACTCAGAGAACACACAAATGCATACTCTTGTGGTTTTGTCAACATGGGAGCTCCAGTCTCACTACCAAACACTGATCACCTCCACGGCCTAAGATGACACAGGAGGAAAGTCCTATGGGATTGGCTGAAACTGACTGATTTTCCCAGAATCACATAGCTACTGCCAGCAGCAGAATTGGGACCCAGGTCTTTCTGACCTCAATCCCAGAATGACTCCATCCTGCCTTTATTGCTCAAATAACACCCCAAGGAAAACCCTCCTGCCTAAATGCATCCCATGGAGGCCTTTAAGGTGCCATGTTGTATATGGATACCTATGAAGTTTCTAGGGAGTTTCACAGAAGGGTCATTTTGAAACCTGAGAGTCATGATTGTAACATAGAATATTTTATCTTGATGTTTCAGAAGGTACCAAACTGAGTACTTGGGTCTTATAAACTCATAGACTAAAAGGAATTTAGCTGGCCCTGCTCCAGACAAAGAACAGGAAAGCATATCTCAAGCCCGAGCCCAACGCCAGGCAGGAATTTTGCCCCTAATGGCTATCAGAAGGACAAGATGACTAAGACAGACAGCTGACTCTGAGGTTGGAGGACATGGGTTTGAATCTTCTTCTGTTGCTTATGTCCTGAGCGAACTTGGTCAAATTATTTAAACTCCTAGGCCATTTAAATGTCTAGGTATAATGACCAGTTAGACTAGCAGACCTCTTTTTTTACTATTTTACTCTGGACTTAAGAAATGTAATAAGCATTTCCATAACGTAGTAGAATAGAAAAAAATATGATTGGATACCCAAATTAACTACCAAGGATCCATGAAGGGAGATACTATCTGCATCTAGAGAAAGAACTGATAAATAGAAGTATGTAGAGATTGGGTTTCCATATATATATATATATATATATATATATATATATATATATATACACATATACACACATATACACACACATATACACACATATATGTGTGTATACATACACAATACACACATATATGCATGTGTATACATGTATACATACATATATAGACACATGTGTAAACATGCATGTATATGTATTTATATGTGTGTATTGTATATGCATGTATATATACATATATACATATTTGTTTCTAATGGTAGCCATATCTAGGGTGGGCGTGGGGAATGGGGGAGAGTAAAACAAAGGGAAAAAAAGGAGTTGCCTTTCTACTAAGTAGACTTCTAAGATTCCTTCCAACTCCAAAGTCCTTTAAATCTTCAATGGAGATTCTTAATCTCTCGTTTGTCGTGGATCTCTTTGGCAGTCTGGGGAAGGTTATAGACCCCTTCTCGGAATAATTCATGAAATAAAATGCATTGGATTACAGAAGAAACCAGTTCTGTGGAAATACAATTTTCTTTCAAACCAATTCCCAGACCCCAGTTTAAAAGCCCTTGCAGGGGTACAGCAGGTAAGGGATACCTAGAATGGTGTAGAATTTGGACATTGCCAAATCTAATACAGGCACAGGCTTTCTCCCAGGTTTGTGCTGTGGATCAAGGTAAGGGCTCTCTGGTGTGACCTGCAGAAGGGATCTGCTAGGCTAGGATGGAAGGACCAGGCAGCTCTGTGGTTCTCATTGGCAGTTTTAGGAGGATAATTTTCATTGTGGAGAAACAGAGAGAGAGAGAGACAGAGAGACAGAGAGAGACAGAGACAGAGAGAGACAGTGACAGACAGACTGAGATAGAGACAGAGAGAGACAAAGAGACAGACAGAGAGACAGAGAGATAATACAGTGCATATTCCTCTGTTTGGCATTTATAGCCCTTCACAATAGTTCACACTTGTCCGCTTCATACAGCCTATATTCCAGGTGAAAGTATATGACCCTTCAGATCCTGTCTTCTTCAGTCTTGTCCAGGTGGTCCCCATGCCTGGACCACCCTTGTTCCTCATCTTTGACCCCCAGAATGCCTGGCTCCCATCACACTTCCATTCAAGTTTCTTCTCCTTAGAAGCCTTTGCTGAATATCCCCAATGTTAATCCTTTCTCCCAAAGGTCTTTGTATTTATTTCCAGGACTTTTATCTTGACATACATGTCAATAAATTGTTTCTCTTTTGAAAGAATAGAAGCCCTCTGAGGACAGGGCCTTTTGGAGATTTAGGATTTTTTTTATTTTGCTTTTCTTTTTGTCTCTGTATTCCCAGGCTAACAAATCTAGGGTAGCTCTTGGCCTGGAGTCAGTAGAGTTCAAATCCAGTCTGAGACACTTACTAGCTGTGTAACCTTGGGCAAGTCACTTACTCTTGTTTACCTCAGTTCTTTATTTATAAAATGAACTAGAGAAGGAAATGGCAAACCACGCCAATATTTTTGCCAAGAAAACCCCTGAATGGGGTCGCAAACAGTCAGACACCACTAATACAACTCAGTAATAACAAGCACACAATAGGCTACTTAAAAATCATCAGGGTATCTAGATGGCTCAGTGGATAAAGCACTAGATCTGGAGTCAGGAAGACCTGAGTTCAAATCCAGCTTAAGACATTTATTAGCTGTGTGATTCTGGCCAAGTCTCTTAACTTGTGTTTGCCTTATTCCACTGGAGAAGGAAATGGTAAACCACTCCCATACCTTTGTCAAGAAAATCCCATGGTCCACAGGGTTACAAAGAGTCAGACATGACTGAACTGAGCTGAAATAACAAAAATAAAGCCCAGTGACTCAAATTGCACTGGACACGAAGCTTAGCTGAGCGGGTTTCTTTTCCCCTGTGCAGCTGAGTCAGTGGACCTCTGCCATCATGTAGGCCCCTGAGCAAACATTTATTGAAGCAGGAGGTTGAAGGGAGAAATAAAACCATCACTTCTCAGACCCAAAAGGCTTTCAAGAGGGAAAGATGTGAGCATTAGCCCTGACCTGGGGAATGACAGAAATGGTACACCGAGTCCTCAGAGAAACATCCTACTAGTTTATGGGAAAGCATTGACCAGGGTTGAAAGTATTGTTTGATGAGATAATGGCCAGCTTTTGTGGGCATCCTCAGTCATCTACTTTGAGTTCCCCAGGAGATAGCAGTCTTACAACCTATGGGGTGTCTTTCTTGGGAATAGAAAAGGTTGTAGCAGCCAGTATTTCATTTCCCGTGTTCTCTGAACTAGGATTAAGATAGAAGATCACCATGAGAGCATGGAAAGGACTAGGGTGTGAATCCCAGCTCTGCCACTAACATGCTGTGATGGTGGCAAATCATTTCATTTTCCTCACACCTCAGCTTCCTCAACCATAAATAACACAGGAATAATAAAAGATGATAGTTGAGAAACTACTAAACAAATGTAAAAAGACTTCTGTTAACTTGTGAAAATGTAAATGGATGTTTTTCAAAGATAGGATAGGATACTATCAAGTCATGTCAACACAGCTCCCTAAAAACTGACTGGAAATATTGCAGCTGAAAAAAAATCAGTTCCTTAATCACCTCTTCATGATATCAGAAAACTAGTGTGTCTGAATCTTCCACTGAGTCGGTTAACTTTTAAGAAACTAGATTTGTGGAAGCAAGCAGTTTCTTGTCTAATGACTCTTATTTCTACAGCCCTTGGAGGTTTTTATGATGTGCTTGGTCAGTATTTTCACATCCATTTTACAGATGAGAAAGCTGACCCAAGGTCACTTAGTAAAATAATAGAGGCAAGGACTTGAACTCAGGTCTCCAGATTCCAAATTCTTCCACCAACACCATGCTGCTTCTGTGGTTTTTAACTCCCTTATCGTTGGGTGAATTGACATGTCATCTGTCTTAAATTGATGCTACCAGAGAACTAGGCAAGCTGGGAGGCCTACTTACTGTTCTTCAGATCTGACCCTCCATCCCTCAATCCTACACCTTTGGGTTGCTTTGTTCCCAGGTCTGGAATGCTCAGGCCCCCTCACCTCCACCTGAGAGGTCATTCTGCATTTCTTACTTCCTTCAAGATTCCATTCTAGTCTTTTCTTCTGCGAGAGGTCTTTCCTGAGCTCCATGCTCTGCCCCCATGCCTCATCTCCCAGCTAATACCTTCCCTCTAAGATTAACCTCTATCCATTCCATATATATCTTGTATACATCTCATAACTTACATGTTGCCCTCCCCCATAATAATACCAGTCTCTTATGGGCAAGTATTGCTTGCACTTTCCTTTGTGTATGTGTGATATTGTGGCATATGAATACAAGCACATGTTATTATATGTGTCTAATATGTATGTTATATGTACATATAATACAATATGTGTATAGTATGTGAGTCACATGTGCATGTATGTATAAATTATGTTGTTCCATAATTTCAGTTGTATCTGACTCTTCATGACCCCATGTGAGGTTTTCTTGGCAAAAATACTGGATTAGTTTGCCATTTTCTTCTCCAGGTCAATTTACACATGAGGAAACCTAGGCAAAGAGGGTTAAATGACTTGCCTAGGGTCACACGGCTAGTAGGTGTCCAAAGCTAGATTTGAACTCAGATCTTCCTGATTCCAGACCTGGTGCTCTATCCACTGTGCCACCTAGCTGCCCTGCACATATATTTTTATATATCTATAGATAGAGAGATCAAAGATTTATATTGTGCTTTACAGTTGGCATAGTGCTTTACAAATACTATCTACTCAATCTTCAACAATAACCCAAAAAAGTAGGTACTATTATTACCCCATTTTACAAATGAGGAAACTTTGGCAGACAGAGGTTAAGTGACCTGCCCAAGGTCTCATAGTTGGTAAGTGTTTGAACTCATCTTCCTAACTCCAGTGCATCACACAATACACAGTGTGTGTGTGTGTGTGTGTGTGTGCATGCACACACGTGTTTAATAAATTCCTACTGAATCCCTGACTTACTAAATCAGAATCAGAAGATTTGTGTTCAGGTCTCAGCTCTGACATCTGGCTTGGTAATTATGGGGCCAGTAAATTCACCTTTTTGAGTCTCCATTTCCTTCTTACTTCTTTCCTATATACTCAGTTTCCAGCCAAAGAGTAACATCAGACAAAAGTGGGAAAGGAAGGATTCTAGTGTGTTTGCTATAACTTCTCCGGATAGGAGTACAGAGGAGGGATCTGCAGAATTATTGCAATGTCTTTAGCAGACATAAAGGTCATTTAGAGCTCTACCAAATCCCCCAAGTTCCCTTTCCTACCCATCATTTTGTGAGAGTTTGTTATGCTTCCTTGGGAGCCCATGTCACAGTTCCTAATAGCTATAAGCAGGTTGTGCTGTGGAAATGTGTATTTCTCCAGACAAAGATCTAGCATTTGTCTCTGGCAATGCAAAAAACTGGTCAGATTTTCCTGGTGGGCTGAAGCAGTAATGGAAATTATCTATAGACTTTCTTAGTGAAAGCGTGGCTGAGAACATTCTTTCTAAGTCTTCCCGTGTTCTCTCCCATGACAGGCAAACTCAAAGTGAGGGTCTCTCACACATAACTCACTCTTGTGTAATCTTGCTATAGGTACCATTAAAGTAGCCCCAAGGAATTAAATGGACCCAATGGTTCTGACAAACTTGATCCTGCCCATAAACACAGCCTTGAGAGCTTAAGGCCTGGACCTTTGTCTCTGAGATTCAAGGTTCACAGAGGAGGACTGTCACCTACCACCATCATACAAGGAGTCTATGGTCAGACACCTAGGATCAGGCCACAGGTGTGGACTTGCATCTAGTCCAGCCAGAAACATCTCACGGAATTGCAGCCTCTTGCATTAATAGACCGTGACTCCTTTCCTCTAAGCCCCGGGACCCTGGTTGCCCTGCGGCTCTCCCCTGTGCAGAAGCAGCTGGGTTTAGGGCATGGCAGGTGTCTAACAGCTCACTGCAAAACTGCCTCACAGGAAGTGAAAGAAAGCACCGTAGCCAATTGAAACTGCAGGAGAACACAGGCCTTAATGCCTAATTAACAGCTCTCAGTAATTTCACAGATTTGGGTTGCCATTGGAAAAAAATTAAAAGCAGGCATACACAGAGAGTAATGAAGCAGTTCTTGAAGGGTGACTATTTCTCCCACCCCCACCCCACCCCTTATTCAACAACCTGCTGAAATAACATGGAAGGAACTGGTTACTCCTGGCATCATGCTCACTGTTTTGGAAAGTTTTCACTGGAGGGCAATTCTGGAGAAATTTGAGTATGCGTATATGTGCAGTACGTATTATAAATATGTATATATATATGTGTACAAATATATATAATATATATACAGAGAGAGATGCACACGCATGGGAGTGTTAATGCATAAGTACATGGGTGTGATTTTGACTGTGGTATATATTTATGAATATGTGTATATATTATATGTGAGTGATATGTGTATGTATAAGCAACAGCATGGCACAATTATAGAGTATTAAATTTGGAATTACAGGAGGTTTTGAATTCAGTTTCTGCTGTTGTTTTTGTTATTTTTAACCTAGGTAAAGAGTAAGTAAATCAGTTTATTAGAAACCCTTGATAATTTCACAAAACTGGTCTGTTGTTAAAAAAAATTATAAAAGCTAATTTACATGGAAGGCAATAAAACCTGCAGTTTCCCCATCTGTAAAATGAGGCAATTGAGGGGGATTGTGTGTTCTTGATCCCACAAAAACCTCTGTGTGTATGTGTACTTTATGTGAATGTGTGTGTGTTTGTGTGCTTGTGTGTGTGTGTGTGTCTAGACCAAATAGTGTGCTGTAATAGAAGAAGCACTGAATTTAGGAGTCAGGAAACCTGGCACTTCCTATCTGTATATCCCCAAGTCAGGAACTTCCTCTCTCTCTGTACCTAATTTCCTCAAAATGATAAGATTGACTTACCTTGCAGCTCTGGAAAAACTGTGGTTATTATTGATAGCCATCATCTGCAGATTTAAGGTTTACAAAGCATCTTGCCCATATTTATCTCATGTGATACTCATAACAACTACATGAAGTAGGTTCTCTTATTCCCATTTTACAGATGAAAAAATTGAGGTTAAGAACCGCTTTAGGATCATGAGGTTAATAAGTGTCGGAGGAGGGATTTGAAATCAGGTGTTCCTGACCACAACCCTCTATCTGCTGCTTCTTTATGACTGTGTATGTGTGTGGCATGTACCACAGCCCTGGATGGTTGTGGAAGAAGTGTTGGTCAGGAGAACTGGGCTCAAATCTCTTCCTCTCATTGCCCATTAGCTTTTGGCAAGTCCTTTAACCTTGCTAGGCCTGTTTCCTAATCTGTAAATAAAGGGGTTAGATTAGGTGACTCTAATGCCTTTTCCTACTCCAATTCTGTAATCTGATGATTTTCTCTGAGGCATCTTTAGCCCTCTAAATATCACCCTTTGAGGATGCTAGTTACAGTTTTTACAGACCATTTTACAGACAAGGAAACTGAGGCTCCAACAGGTCAAGAAACAGGGCCAGACTCGGTTTGTCTCAAACTCCTAGGGGCATTTCTTTAAAAACTGCCAGTGAGGACAATCAGACACATGGCAACATGAGAAGCCAAGGCAGCCATTAAAATGCCGTTAAGAAATGTAAATGGGTCAGGAAACATTAAGGAATTTAAATGGGCACGGAATAGGTGTGTATGGGTTTCTGGGCCACTATTCAAGCCAAATAGTAAATAACTATTTTCGGCTCTGGGGTAGGTTGATATATTTGCATTCGCATGTGATCCAGTGAACAGCTATTTATAAACTGTCGTTAAATACCTGCAGCCTGAGAGAAGAGACACCGTCTTCAGTGAAAATCCAGGAAGGCAGGCACTGGGGTGCTGGCCAGAGAGGATTTTTTCTTTTCTTTCTACCTAGATCTACTGTCATGGACAGAGAGAGAGACAGAGACAGAGAGAGAGAGAGAGAGAGAGAGAGAGAGAGAGAGAGAGAGAGAGAGAGAGAGGGAGGGAGGGAGGGAGGGAGAGAGAATGTGTTGGGGGTGGGTAGGAGAGGGAATGGTGGAGATGTTAGCTCTCACTTTTGAGACCTTGCTGTGCCAAGTTTTACCCTGAAGCAAAATTTTCCATCCCTGAAAAAATTGAAGTTTGAATGGAAAGTTTGACAGTGCAAAGTCACATACCAGCCTTTCTAGTACTAAGGCCTATGAGATACCCTCTTTCTTTGGCCACCCCCACCCTCAACCCCTTAATCTTTCTGGGTCAGCTGCTTGTTTCAAGAAATAACAAGTGATGAGCTCTGTGCAAGGCCTGAACAGTATATTTGTTTCTGCCTCAATACATCTCTGCTCTGTTTAATGGTCCCTTAGTGTACCAGACACAAGGCTTAGTAGAGAGTATCTCTCATCTAGCAGAGAATCCTTTGAGATCGGCATAGTACAAGGAGTTGCAAAATCAGTATGGTACCAGACTTGGGTTTGGTCTCTTGAGAGATCTTTTGGGCTCTGACTATGATTTGCCACATGACATCCTATGGGTCACTTAACCTCTGTTTTCACATCTATAAAATGGGCATCTTAATTCTTGCAATCACTAGCGCTCCCACTTTACCCCTTTGGGGTGGCAATGAGGAATGTGCTTCTGTGAACCTTCAGGCACAGTAGAAATGTGAGCTACTCTGATCCTTTTAGATGAATCTTAGACATTAAATAAAGCCTGCTATGGCTAACAAGACTTTGCCTACTTGACATAAACCGATTAAAGGTACCTTGGACAACTGAATTTGATACTTCCCTGTATGAAGATCTTCATGTAGAAGGAAAGAGGGTACTCTCCTCTCTTGCAAAATGTATATTTAGAAAGAGAGAAGGCAGCTTCTTTTGCATGACCAGCTCTTGCATAACAAGTCATTGGGGTGGGTGTTTCTTTCCCCTTCAAGAATCCAAAGGATTAAAGGAGAGAGGGAAAAAAAAGCCACACAGAGCTGGCTGCTTAGTCAACATTTATATTATTTGCCATTGCTGTGTTTTTGAATGAATACATTTTTTTATATTCATATTGACATTGCTAGGAATATCTTAGAATAGGCCTGTACAACATACAGCCGATGGCCCGCATGCAGCCTGTCAAAGGTTTTTGGGCAGCCCTTGAAAAATGTTGTTCTCTCCTGTTTGTCACAAGCCCCATGGCAACCAACCATCGTCCCTCTCTCAGGAATCTGATTTTATCAACAAACAATGACAATATTAATAATAGCGCTTATTCCTATAACACATTCCAGTTTACAAAGCACTTTCTTCATAACAACCCTGTCAGGCAGATAGTATCAATATCATTATTACCATTTTATAGATGGAGAAACTGAGTCTCTGATAAGCCCAGGGCAGTTGGTGGAGGTTGACTTTTGACTTTTTTCATCCATCCATTCCCATACTTCAAAACCTTGAGTATTTCACCAGTGTGAGTACTTCCTCCATCATTACAGGTATCCAAATACCTTAGTATCACATCCTTGAATTAGACAGAGCTCCCCTAATTCTTCCTACACACAAGTCTCTTTCTATCCTCATTTGCAAATGTTCCATAGAACATAGAACTGTTGATTTGGGATAGGAAGGAATCTTGGAAGTCATTCAGTCCAACCCCTTTCATTGTACAGAAGTCTTAATGAGGTATGAATAGCTTATTTGGATGAGAAAACCAGCCCAGAGAGGTCAGTGCTCCAGGTCTCATGGGTTGTAAATGACTGAAGTGAGCTTTGAACCGGGGATACTCTGACTGCCCCTAATCCAGGACTCCATTCGTTGGCTTCACACTGTTGATACAAACCAGTTCTTACGCAAAGTCTCCGCCAGCCTTCAAATACCTCTGTGGTACCTGGGAGCAGTGTCTTGACCTATGCACCCCACTTGATCTGATGAGCAGACAAGCAAATGTTAGCAAACATGCTGGCTACGAATTCAACTCCAAAAACATCTGCAGTGATAGTTTGAAAGATGGTCCAAATCAAATCAAGTAAAATTTAATAGGGTTGTACGTAAAGTCTTAGACTTGGGTTAAAAAAATTAAATTTGAAAGTACTAAATGGGAGAAATTTGCAGCACAGTTCTTGTGAAAAAGACTTGGGAGCTGAAGTGGGTTGTAAGATTCATTTGGGTTACAAGAATCATTAGGATGACGCAGTCAAAAAAATGAATTCATTTTAGGTTTTGCTACTAGATGAACAAGACGTTCCAAAAGTCATAGGGGAACATTTCTGAACACTCTTTATATTAATCTACATGAGGGAGGTGGCAGACACAGTGTTCTGGTCAGAGTATGGCAGACGTATTTGTTCTCACTGCCTTATTGAAGGCAATTGACCATGTACATGGCAGGACGTGTTCTGTAGATAGTGAGGTACCCTCTGTGAGGCTGCGGTTCTGTGCGGTCCTGTTTTAGTGAAGTTCAAATACTATCATTGCAGTTTTTTAATGAATTACATCAATTCCCAACACGACACATGGCAAAACTAGGAGGCATAGTAGAGTCCTGGGTCTAGAGTCAAAAAGAACTGAATTCAAATCAATTCTCAGGCACTTATTTCCTGTGGGACTTTGAGCAAGTCACTTAACTGCTGTTTGCCTCAGTTTTTTCAGCTGTATTTTTAAGGACAAGAATAACACCTGTCTTGAAGGTGTTGTGAATATTAAATCAGATAATAGTTGTAAAGTGCTTAATATAGTGCCTGCACTCTAAGAATAATTTTTTTTATTAATAAATACCTGTTTTCTCCCTTCACATTCAATATCCATTCATCAAATCTTGTGCGCAAGTCTATCAACACTTCGCAAGAGTTCACCCAAGATGCTGGGGTCTTTTTCTAGATCTCTTGATATTACATGAAAACCTGGCATATGTGCCTAAGATAAATGCTTTATTTATCTATCTCTATCATCTATCTGCCTCTGTCTATCCATTTATCTATCTATCCTTCCAACCATCTATCCATCCATCATCTATATCTATCCAGTTATCATTTATCTGTCCATGTATTCTTCTATCATCCATCTGTCCATCTCTCCATCCATCTGTCCATCCATCTATCTATCTATCTAATATATCTCTATCTCTCTATCAATAGAGCCAGCTTTGTTCTTATTACATGATTGATAATTCTTCTTTTCTAGTCATATACATCTCTCTCTCTAATAATATTCTTTCCTCTAATTCTGCCCTTCTGGTAAATAAGGTCCACAATAAGCCTCTCCATGGTCCTTTGAGAGAAGCACAGCTATAATTTTTCAGAGAGGCATTATTCCATGACTTGCAGCTATATAGTCCCAGAAAATTATAGCCTCCCTGAGGGCAGGGACTATGTCTATATTTTGTCTCTATTTCCCAGAGTCAATCTTGGTGCCTTTTGCAGAGGAGGCAATTAACGAGAATTGAAGTGAATCAAATCACTGAAAAAACAGTTAATGGTGTTAACAAAGGGTATGCTTTGTTTCAGGGTGAGACTTGGGCATCATTAAAAGCATTTGCACAATTTCTCAAAGGCAATCCAGGTTGCTCTCCTCCAGCTTGTTCCTGGGCCCAGTTCTATGACCACCTGCACTGTCAGTCCCAGATAGAAGTACTGATGGACAGATAACTAGAATACACAATAATATCGGGCACCTGCCATGCTTCCTTCTTTTCCTGTCTTTTCACCTCAGGCAATCTCTTTCTCACAGGTCCACACACATTCTGTCCAACCCTTTTTCTCTTTTCCCTTACAATTCTTCCCCAATTAAATTTTCTGTTTCTCTCCTCCCCATCCACTCTCTCTCCTCCCATTGCCTCCCCACCTCTCTGGGCTTCCTCTGTCCCACTCTTTACCTACAAACCCACTGCACATGAAGGCAAGAGACCTGGGTGCAAACCTCAGTGCACCACTTACCAGCTTCATGATGATGGTCGTCAGTCCCTTTCCTTCCCTCTATCCCTCTATCCATCTCCCTTCCTCTTCCCTATCTCCCCTTTTCCCTTCCTCCCCCTCCTTTCTTGTTCCCTCCCTGTTTTGTTTCCAGCTCTGACATTGTTGGTGGTATCATAAAAAGAACTAGGTCTAAAGTCAAAAGACCAGGCTTTGCCATTAACTGTCACTGTGTGACCTTGGACAAGTCTCTTCCCATCTGTGTGTCTCAATTTCCCCATATGTAAAATGACGGGGTTGTATAAAGATGACAGTTTAGGCCTCTTCCAGTTCTAAATTCAATAATCTTTTTTTTTTTAATTTGACAATTTCGCATTGCAAATGGACAAGAACATTCTGGATTAAGTAGGTCTTTGTGGACTGGCCAGGGAACTGACCACCATGTATGACATTGCTTCTGTGGGAAAGCCAAGTTCAAGGTCTTTGTTCACTGGAAGCACACTGTTCCCCTTCTGTAAATTCCTGTCACACAGCAGAAATAGTGCTGTTTTTGGAGTGAGGACAATCAAATCTTGTCTATACTACTTACCAGTCATAGGATGCTGAGCAAGTCATTAGGTCATAGACGTAGAGTTGGAAGAATCTGATCCCCTGATTTTACAGATGGGGAGACTGAGGCCCCAAAAGATTAAATGATTTGTGCAATGTTAGACGGGAGTATCAAAGCAGTGGTTCAGACTCATGTGCACTTACTCTCATTGCAGAAGCCAAGTACAATGCTCTTTCCATCGTACTAGTTACTCCCCAAAAGTCATTTCACCTCTTGGAGCCTCAGTTTCCTCACCTATAAAAATGGAATAATATCTTCACTCCAGATCTCAAGGCCCCCAAGGTTCCACTATGAGGAAAATGCTTGTAAACCTTTAAAATGTTACAAGAGTGCGACCCATTTTGTTTGTTTTATAATCCACAGAGGCCAATGTGTGATCTTCCCTGACCTCCAGATCTTCTCTTTAGTCGCATTGGATCAGAATTTATCTTTCCCCTGGAACCATGCTGTTATCCCCTCCCCCTCTGCCCACATACCTTTTCCAAGGTTTATTCACATCCCAGGGTATCAAAGGCCCCATCTGTGTGCAATCCTTTGCTCCAAATCACAATAAAATAAGATGCACATTTTTTTCCCGTAAATGTAATTTTTCCTCTTAAAGATTACTGAAAATTACTTTTGCAAGTTAGTCTGAAGGCTTATCATTTGAGCAGTGTTCCAGTTTCCATGCTAAATGCCTCACATTATTGCTTGCAAGAAATGCTGTGGAGCCAATGAATTAAGGTGACAGAAATCAGACTCCTCATGGATGTCGTCGCCAGGAACCCTTTCTTTTCCCCGCAACCATCATGGTATTTATAGCCTTTTCCAAATCAGTTTGATTCATATTGACCTTTCTTTAAGAATGAACTGTAATGCCAAAAAAAAAAATTTTTTTTTTGGTTTTCTTTGAAGGCTCTGAAGCTGGTATTTAAGGGTGGAGATGAAACAAAAGCCTTCATCAGTCACAGCCTGGTTTTCAAAAGGGGACCCAGGGTTGGGAATTTCTGTGATAATCAGGGCTGGGTAATATGGAAAGGTCTAGATTGTCTTTCTTCTATGCACCTTGCTTTTTCCAAATGTTAACCCTCCCCAGGTGTCCTTCTGTCCTTGTGCTACCCCAGTCTCCAGCTGCATTCATTCATTCATCCAACGAAGAAGCATTTATTAAATATCTACTGTATGCCAGGTACTATGCTGGGGATATGAAGATAAACTACAAAATAAACTCTGACCTCAAAGATATCCCACTGTTCCCCCTCCCATAATTTTATCTTAGGATCATAAACTCTAAGAGTAAAGAGGATCATTAGATCATAAATCGAGAGCTAGAAAGAACCTCAGAGGACAACTATTCCAACCTCGTCGTTTCACAGACGAGAAAACTGAGATCCACAAAGATTAAGTAACTTGCCCAAGGTCACGCAGGTAATAAACCAACGGGGACTCGAACTCAGGTCAAAGTGAACATTTTTCCATTGCATCAAAATGACTCAAGGGATATGTTGGAAGCCATCTACTCCAACATACATGAGATGGAATTATCCTCTACAGCACATCTCCCAAAGGGTCATCCAGCATGTGATAGGGATCTTGAGGACTCCCAGGGCAATCCATTTTCTTTCAGTTTTGATAGTGTGATTATTAGTCAGTATTTATTAAAGCACCTACTATGTTCCAAGCAGTATACTAAGGACTAAATGATAATGATGATGTTGCTTGCTAGTGCTTATACATAGTCACCTCACTTGTCTGAAGGCATCATCACGAATACAACAGGGAGGTGTATTTAGGATGGTCATTGTTTTCAAGTCCCCACCAGATCACACCCCAGAAGTAGGCATCCCCTTTAGAGGCATGGCCCACTCTGGATTTAGCACTTCCACAGGTTCAGCTGGCCAAGCTCCTAGTCACTCGTGCCTCCCAAGATCTGAGCCTGCCACTTAATTAGGTTGTAACCACCGCTGCATTTTTTTTTGTGAGTGCGCTTGCAAGAAATCAATGTGGACCCAGCAAATGACACAGAGACACATTACTTCTGAAATAATAGCAGCTCTGTTTCGAAAAAAGAGGCACTTAACAGACCTGAATACAAGATCCAGCCCCAGCACTTGGTTGAGATAATAGTCTGATAGAAAAGGAAGCTGGCAGATCGCAAAAGAGAGAAATCACTTTGGAAAGAGCTTTCATCTCTTCTCTCACCCGCCCCCACCCCTTCCTTGGAAGCTGATAGATTTGCCATTCTGTATGAAGAGTACATCATTCTCTATACATGCTTCTATTGTGCCAGAGAAAGTGGCTATGATATTTATCTCCACACTAGTAAAGGGGAGCTAATGAATACACAAAGCCAGGGCATTCCTGGTGAAAGATACCACTTTCCGTTTTAATGATCTACATTTTGTTTGTCCTTCGCCCATGGCCTAGGATTCTATCACATGTCTCTCCTTATTTCTAGAGCCCCAAATGACCCCACCCACTCTGTAATACATAAATAATTTTATATATGTATCAATTTTATTTGTATGGTATAAAGTTTGTTGGTCTTCCACAGTTTCATTATAAACATCTGGAGGGAAGGCCAAATTTTCTACATCTGTGTTTATTCTATCAATGAATACTTACTAATAAGTAACAGGTATCCCACTTAAGGTAGAGGCAATATGATTGGGTGGATAGAATGCTCAGCTTGGAGTAACAAAGACTTGGGTTCAAATTTCACCTCATTTCAGTCGGAAGAAAGAATCTAACATTTGCTTCATGCCCTGATCCAGATAATCCTTAACAACGGACCCATTCAATTCAATTCAACAAATATTTATTACACTCCTACTACCATATTCGAGGATCTGTGATTTGGTAATAAGGATACAAATACAAGAACTTACATTCTACTGGAGCCGTATATTAAAAATAGCAAAGGATTTCATGAGACACCATAGCAATGTCTACTAGAGAGGAAAATCAAGCTATTATATCATTGTTAAACCACCCCTCCCCACTTCCTTACCCCAAGTATACAAATGGCTTCAGTCTCACACAGGCTCACAAACTGACAGGAAAGAGAGTAGATGCCAATCTGCTGCCAGTTGTGCCTGGAAACATCTTTCTTTTAAGCCCTCATGGTTCCAGTACCTCCCATTTGGGTACACAGTAGCTTTTTAATAAATGCTTACTGATGGATTAGTTGATTCATTCCAGTTTAGTCTTTGGACTAATCCAAGGACTCAGCTGCTTCTCCACTCTATCCTGCACCCCATTACACCTCTGACATAGCTTTTATTGGCTGACCTCTTTCTTCTGTTTCTCTGCTTTGGTATCACCAATGAGATTTCACATTTCACTGCTCTCTACTCTTCTCTCACCTCTTTGCCTCTGCCACATTCTGATGCTCTGAGGCAAAGTGTCATCACTTTTTAGGATGAGGTCACCTCAGTCAGATACTTGAGGTCATAGCCTATGTTTTTAAACATCCACAAAGCATCTGCCCATCTCCCTTACAAAAGCAGCTACTGTGAGACTTTCTTGACTTGCCTCTCCAAGAGAAAGAAGGTCCCCAGTCCTTAACTGCTATGAGAGTAAAAACAACTAATGTCATTTCATCTCTTTTCTGATTCAGACTGTGCACAATAGTCATCACCTCCCTTGGAGATGAAGCTGGATATAAATACAGAAACCCATCTTTCACCGGTCCTTTCAATCCCATCATTCACCCTAACAAGTAATGCCTGACCCTGCCTTGACACTTTGGTAGGCCTCAAAAAGGTGCTAGAAAAACTGGAAAGGAAAGATGGAATTAGCAGCCTGTGCCCAGCATTCTTCTCACCACAGCAAAGATTCCTTTCCTCCTTGTAAACCTTTATTTATTATCCAGACCCTGAATGCATTAATTGTGTGAATTGAGCAAGCCACTTTGCTTCACTGACCCTCAGATCCTTTATGTATAAAATGTATATAATAATACCAATTGCAATGTCCATCTCATCTCACAGAATTATTGCGAGGGAAACACTTTTCAAACAATATGGTGGCAAAATGGTGTTAGGTAAAAGAGGGTTGAATTGGCTTTTCAGCTGAGGTCCTGGATTCAAATTAAGACTCTGCGTGCTAATGGGCAGGGAAGGACACAATCATTTATTAAGTCCCTACTATGTACAAATATAATCTCATGTCATCTTCACAGCAACCCTGAGAGGTAGGTGCTTTTATTATACCCATTTTATATTTGGGAAAATTGAGGCAGATAGAGCTTAAGTGCCTTGTTCCAGGGTCACACTGCTTGAGAGCATCTGAGATCAGATGTGAACTCAGGTCTTCTTGACTCCAGGTCCACTCTACCACATTGCTGCTTCTAGGCAAGACACTTGATGTCTCCCTAGGCCTCAGTTTCCTCAACTGAAAAACAAAACGATTGTACTAGATGACCACTTCTTCCATGAAGTCTTTCCTGATTTCTCCACCCCTAGTTCCTCATACTTCCTATACATATATAGTTCCCATACATATTTCCTGCCTGCCTCAGTTTCCCTTATAACTGTTTTATTTTCCTTGTACTTATGGACATACTGTACCTTCTCCATAGAATCTAAACCCATGGAGGAGAATATTATTTTTTTTTCATTTGTACTAGGCCCACAGTCAGGGACCCCAGGTTCAAATGCTGACACTTATACTTGCCGTTTATGTGACCATGGGTAAGTTACTTAGTTTCTATGGATGTCACTTTTCTCATCTGACAAATGAGAGGATGGCTTTTAGGTCCCTTCTAGTTTTAAAGATATGAAGGTAAGGGTTAAAGAGCCAGCTTGGTGGTCCATAGAAAGGGCTAATCTTGCTTTGAGGAGACTTGGGTTCAAATCCTCCTTCTGACAAGTACTAAGTTTAGCTATGACTGATGGTCAATTTACTTGACCTATCAGCACCCTCATCTAAGTCTCCAAGATTCTAGTTACAGAAGACTTGCTAGGCAGCTGTGAAGGTAGCTTCCATAACTCCAAAGTTATAGGGATGGATCCTCCCACCTCCTCCCCACATCATAAAAAAGTCTCTAGTGTATGACCTAGAGTAAGTGCTTAATGAAAGTTTGTTGAATTGAATTGCATTGCTTCCTAAGAAGCATCCCCTAAAGCCTATTTCCCTGGTAGATGGCAGCAGGCCATCAGAGGAGCTTCGGCCCCAGGGCTGTGGTTCACTTTATATTTCTTTCTCAATCAATAGAGCTAGACCAATAATCCTTGGTTCCATTTGCAATTGAAAGGGATGAAGGAAACATTCTAGTTCTTCTCTGGTCCCTTTCACTTTCATTCCCTCCTTCTTTAATTATCACCACTGGCTTTTCTAAGTCTTAGGACAGACTCAGGGGATTTCAAAGAACCACAGAATGTCAGAGCTTGAAGGGGCTTTAGAGACCATCTAATCTAACCCCTTTATTTTACATATTGGAAAACTGAGCCACAGAAAGAGTCAGGGACTTTTTCAGGGTGAATTAACAGGAATCCAGGCCTGACTCCAAGCCCTGTGCTCTTTGTACAACAGCTTCATAAATACTTCCCAGAAATCCCTGAAACTGGAGGATCCATCCACTTATGTGAGCTTGGGCAAATCTCTTAACCCCTGTGGGCCAAGGTTTCCTCTTCCAGCTCTAAGGGTCTATGATTCTCATAGCACAGGCTTCATAGTACAATGGCAAACGCCCTGGTCTGGGATCCAAGACACCTAGGTTCAAATTAAAATCCTGCCATTTTCTAATCATGTGACTTACCAGAAAGTCACTTACCACTCTGAATCCATATACATAAAATAGTGAAACTTTGACACACATGACTAAACAACAGAAACATCATTAGGTTTCTACAGCAGCATAGAAAGGAGGTCTTCCATTGTGACTGCCAGCATCCCCCCTCCCTTCTCTGCCAATGTGAAGAGAAAGCCTATTAAAAATACATCCAACCTGTGGGAATTTCCCCAAAGCTACACTCTGAAAGTGGAGCTGGGGTGACAATATAGGTGATACTAATGTTTTATCTAACCCTGAGTCTGAGTCACCCCAGCAGCCAGCATAAAGATTTCCATGCAGTAGGTAGCTGGGGCATACATCCCTGAATGATAAAGGTTTATTAAACTATTGGCAATGAGGAAATACAATCATGGGAAAATGAAGGCTTTCAACTCTTTTTAACTGTCAAACTGGTCTGACCATATGACCATCTATTTCCTCTGATCTGGGGCCCAAGATCAGTAGTTGCACAACTCCTTCCTAAAACAATCTCTGGGGATGGGACACTTCAAAAAAAATTTTTTTGAAAGTTTTTAAAGTAGGGGAAAAGCCATTTCAAAGGAGTTCGAATATTCAGTTCCGTATTAATTGTACCCCAGGTGACTGAAAGGACCCAGATGCAATCAAGGAAGCATTGTTAGTAAATCCTAACATATTATGAAGACCCCCAGAACACTGAAGCCTTAAACATTTTGTCTGGATTTTTGAAAATAAGGAAAAATGGATTCTAAAAACTAAAGTTGGAGTTAAATAGCAATCCCTGTCAAAATTCTAGAACAGTTTATTAAAAAGTGAATTTGTAATACTGAGAAAACAAAGTGGTCATCACTCAAGAGTCACTATGGGTTGAATGAGAACAAATTATGTCAAACTAACATCATTTTATTTCTTATCTTTTGGACTGATCAATCAAGGGAATGACAGGCGATGTATTTTTTTAATCCCATTTTTTAAAGTGAAACACTTTACCCCTCCATCTTGGCCTCTTCCATCCACCCTATTCTTCTTAGACTTCTCTCTCCTCCACTTCCTCTTCAATCCAAAGACATTGACCTCCTTGCTGTTCTCTGTACAAGACAATCCATTATAGCACCATCCTCTGTACCTGGAATTCTCTCGCTCCTCATTTTCTCCCTAACTTCCTTCACAACTCAGCTGAAGTTCCCCCTTCTACAAAAAGTCTTTCCCACTCCTCCTTAAGCTCCCTCAGAGATTACCCCCAATTATCTTGTGTATCTCTTGCCTGGCCTATACACAATGGTCTGTAGGCTGCTGTCTGCCCCCATAGACTGCTGACCTCCATGAGAGCTTGCATCTCCAGCATTTAGCATAAGGTCCAGGACATAAAGGGAGCTTAATAAATTCTAGTTGACTGACTGATTGCACTATCAATATCGTATCCAGCCTCACCAAATTTCTGTGTGATAAATAAGCAAAGGCAAAACAGAAATGTGGACTGTTATTATTCCTGATTGTACCCCCAGTACAAGCTCCCTTTCCCTCACCAATTACTTTACCCTTTTAGACTTATATTTTATATTTATTTCTCTGGTTGCCCAGTATAATGCCTTTTCCCCCCAGTCCTACCCCAAATTTAAGTTTTTTGAGGGTAGAGGCTATGTGTTTTCTTCTTATCTATCTCCCTCCAGTGCCTAACACTTAGTAGGACCTAATAAATGTCTGCTCAGTGAATGAAATTATTGTCCTTGAAATTACTCTGATAATTGTCATGACATAGAAAATACCCTCAGATCAGTTAGATCAAAACATTTGAGTCGACGGTTTGACTTGGACATAGGTCTCAGTTTTCCTCAAGATACAAAATTCTATTTATTTCCATTTAATTCCATTCAACACTTATTTTGGCTGCTGGAGTTAGGCACTGGACTAGACTAGATTCCCATGGCAGCCAAAATCCAAGTGAACAGGGAACTCAAACAAGATCTGCTGGACTGCTCACTCAGGTGATGGCTAACTCATTTTGGGCTTCAGCGATGGGGAAGATGATTATGACTGTGCTGGTGAATCTTTCGTAGGTGTTTTTCAGAAACATTTCATTTCAATCCAGCTCAGAGAATCTTCTTTTGCATTTTGTTTTCTTTTCATTTTATAGTTCTATAATCTCCTAAAACCAACTTTTTTGTGTCACCCAGAATCACCGAATTCTAAAACTGAAAGAAATCTTAGAATGTAGAACACAGAATGCCAGAGCTAGGAGAGACCTTAGAACATGGAACATAGAATGTCAGAGATGAAAGGGATTTTTGAATGGAGAACATTAGAGTTTAAACTGAACTGAAAACCTAGAACTGAAAACAGAAGATCAGGGCCAGAAAGGTCTTCACTGAGTGTCTCATTTGTCATGAATCCCTTTGGCAAGTCTAGTGAAACCTATTGACCTCTTCTCAGAGTATTGTATTTAAAAGAATAAAATAAGCATATAGGATTACAAAGGGAACCAATTATATTGAAATAAATATATCTTCCCCATTCCCTATCCCCATCCAAGTTCACATCACATCCTTGAAATCTGACTCTAGATTATGAACTCCTGATCTAATCCCATTCTGACAGGAGCAGGAACAGAGACTCAGAGAAACATGATTTGTCCAAGGTCACAAAACTAATCAGTGATAGAACTAAATCTAAGAACCCTAGGCTTCCAAGTCCACAACTAGCATTGATAGTCATTTAGAGCTAGAAAGATCTTCCATCCAAACCACTGAGATCCCTTCTGCATGTGGGATGACCCAAGAGATGTCATGTGGTCCCAGTTGCAAGCTGCCTCATTCCATAGTCAGCCGGGAAGCAACTTTGTGGTCTGGTCCTCAGCATCTGAGTGCCCATAAGATGAAGGGCCCCAGGCTCCATGGTAAATGAGCTTGGCAAGCCTATAAGTAGGGGCCCCTTAGAGAGAGCACACTGGTTGCCAAGTGGGCCAGCTAGTGCTGTTCTGGCATGGCTCTTGGGCTGTGGCTAAAGGGGGCTTTAGGTTTCTCCACTTTTCATGTGGCACCTTTCAAAATTGGGCTGCTCTTGAAGTGGTTTTGTGTGTGTATGTTTTCTGATGTTTGCTGTAGAGAAATCCCCTCTAAGGCAGACCATGCTTTGCTTCTACCTCTCAGACAAACCAGAAGAGCTGAGATATCCGGCTCCAGAGCTCTGTGAAAGTGGTTTTGGCTGTTCTCACCATCTCTGTTCAGGGTTTCTTTTACCTCTTCTTATTTCCCCCTCTTTCTCTCCTCTACTTGACCAAGGTCAAACAGAACAAATCCCCCTTGTTTCCTAGGGCCTAGGATGTTGCTTCTCCTCCTGCATTTGGTGAGGGAAAATAAGTTTTAGGTATGGAGATCTAGTAGGAAGAAAACAGGATCTGAGTTTGAATTCTATCCCTCTAACTTAATACCTCTGTGACTTTGGGCAAATGACTTTATTTCCCAGGGCCTCTGCTTCCCTACCTGTAAAATATGGACATTGGATTTAGAGTTGGAGGGGACCTTATTTATAGGTCATCTACTCCAACTCTCTTTTTACAGAGGAGAAAACTAAAGCCCAGAAAATGATTGACCCAAGATCATAGAGGTAGTAAAAGACAGAGTCAAGATTTGGTATCAGGTCCCTTGACTCTAAGTAAACAAAACCAGGTAGTGCAGCGGATAAAACTTTGGCCTTGGAATTAGGAAAACTCATCTTCATGAGTTTAAATCTACTAGGGATGTGACCCTGAGAAAGTCACTTTAGGCTTATTTGCCTCAGTTTCCTCATCTGTAAAATGAGCTGGAGCAGAAGACAAACTACTCTAGTATCTTTGCAAGAAAACCCCAAAAGAGGTCATGAAGAGTCAGACATGACAGAAAATTACTTAACAACAGCCACCTCTGACTTCACTGTTCCTTCTAATTGAATGAAGACAATGTGTCTGCCACTGATGGACCTAAGCCCTCAATACTGCCCCTCACCGTACATGTCCTCTTCTGCTTGTCCTTGGCCAGGATTACCCTCCTCCAGAATTATCCGCCATTGTGCTGCAAAGAGTACACTTTGACCCAAGGGGCTCTAAGTCACCTGAAATTGACTGACCAATAAGTCACAAAGACAGAGCTATGCCATCCTTCTCCTAGCCTGGGGTAAGGCAGGAGGGAAACTTTCTCCCTATTACTGCTGCTCATGGAATGCTGGGAATGGAAGAGATCTTAAGGATCAGGAACCCCTTCATTTACAGAGGGAAAACAGACCTAGAGAAGGAGGTTGATTTGCCCAGAGACACACAACTAGTGAGTGGCTGAGCCATGCTTGAACCCAAGTCCTGTCAGGGCCCCTAGGTCTACCTTCTTTCCACTTTGAGGTCCTGTCTTCCACCCATGGGAGACACCTACAGGTCAGCTCTATAGGTGGGTTGATCTCTGGAGGTAGATCATTGTTCAAGTCTATTTACCACTGTTTCTTTGGTTATTATCTATGAAATAATGGTTTTAAAGCTCATCATAACTTGTTAAGGGCTGTGTTATAATCAACTATCATCTATTATGACCGTCCTTTCCCCTGCAAGAAAACAATTCCAAAGAAATTTTTGTTTGATAAATTTCAGGCTAGATCAAAAGGTCATTCAAAAAGGTATCATGGAAAAAACCCCAGCCCCAGAGACTGGAGCTCAAAACCCCGATATGCTACTTCCTATAGACTGATTTGGAATCAGGAGACAAAGTATGTATTATCTGCTAGACCATAAGCTCCTTGAGGGCAGGGATACATTTATTTTTGTCTTTGAACCTCCAGCTACAACCCAATATCAAAAACATAGGAGGCACACCATGAAGGCTTGTCAATAGGTTAATTAGTGAGCATATTCCCCCCGTCTCTGAACCTGTTTCTTCCTCAGAGAAACAGGGATGATAATAATACACTACCTTCTAAACAAGGCTTTTGTGAGGTTCAAACAAGATGATATAAAATACTTTGTAAAATTTAATGAGCTATATAAATGTCCACTATCTTTCCTGGCAGGAATGCCCATAAACTCTTTAGAGCTGCTGTTCGTCATCTGTCCTTCAATCTTTTCCAAGGGAGGAAATGGACCAGTCTACTTACTTTCTAACGGAAGGTTTCCGAGCCATCGTCATAATTCACATTTCTATAGCTTTCAGGTTTGCAAAGCACTTGACATATATTATCTCACTTGATCCCCATGACCTCCTGGGAGGGAAGGATTGTTGTTATCTCTACTGAGGACCCTGTGTTCAGGGTCACATAGCTAAAGTGTTGGAGGTAGGATTCAAACTCAGATCCTTCTAGTTCAAAGTCTAGCACTCTGTATACCTCAATATGTGTGTGTTTGTGTATGTATGTGTACATATATATGTATAGTTACCTCAATAAATCTGGGAGAGAAGGAGAGTTCAATAGTCCAGAAGCTCTGAAATCTCATCAATTCAGGATCCTGTGTAATGTTGCAGATCACAACTTGTCCATGCCTACCCATACTAACTCTTTATCCATGGATCCTCCCGGAGTAGGTAGGGGAGATGGAGAAAGGAGGTATCTAATGTACTAGGGGGCAGCATAGTCTCAGGAGAAGGGTACCAACTGTAGTCAGAGGATCTGGATTCCAATTTTATCCCTGATACTTGCCAGTGTGATCTTTGTCCAGTCATTTAATCACCATGGACATAGGTTTCCTTGTATGTAAAATGGGTGGCTTGGGGAGTTCTAGGTGGCATCTGAGGTCCCTCCTAGCTCTAAATCTATGAATCTTCCTTGAGTTTTCTTGTGTCACAATGACATCAATGGAGCATTGATTATCCATTTCCTTTAGCATGAGACCAGCCCACTTTCTTTTTTCATATATTTCTTTGATGACGCTCTTTATTCTGGTTTTCCTTTGTCATTCCCTTTTTGTAATGTGTAGCAGCCTGCCTCTGTGCCTCTCCATTACCTTCTGGGTGACAGTCATTTTCAGTTCTCTCATAATTGGCCGGAAGGCCAATACATATAGTTCAGTGATTATTATTTCCATTTTACTGATAAAAGAAAAAAAAAAGAACCTTACATAAATGACATGATTTATCCAGGTTGACCCAATTGACTTGTCAGAACCTCTCTCAGTTCTTTCCATTACACCCTAGGGTTTTACGAGTGGGACCCATGAGAAATATGCTCTCCCTAAAAAACTGGGAATGGGAAGAAACTGATCTTTGAGGTTTGGAAATGTAATAGAAAGTAGGTCTGCGTGAGGTTGAGGTTGGTGTTGGTTCCTTCCTAGTGTGGCATTTTCTCAATAAGTCCCGGACTTCACCCAGGCTATTTGCATGAGAGGAAGTCGGAGAAGCAGGGACAGTCCCCACATTGAAGTAGCAGGCCACAGAGGAGGAAACTGAGCAAAAAAAAAAAAGGAGAGATTAACAGTCATCCCATGTTGGCCACTGAAGTTCACTGAGGTTTCAAAATGGCAATATTCTTCATGGTGACCTTATTTCTGCACTGAAACTCACAATCCCGTTATTCTCTGCTCTCTCACTTGATCATGAGGCCTCGTGACAAATCAAGGCAATTGGCCCATCTGAGGATGGAGCCTGTAATGCTAGCTCTCTGCTGCTATTTCCTTGGCCCCGGATAGATAAGGGAACCTGGCAGAATATCTGATGAGATAGCTAAAATAAGGTCTCAGATGGAAAACGGCTTTGCTGGGATACAACCACTCTTCAAACTCAAGGCTGAGAGATCTCTAACAGAGCTCTTTTTAATTTAACTGGGGGAAAAAAGAGAATGACTTTGGAACCTAAGGAGGCAGGAAATTCTTTACTCAAATATTGGGACATTTAGAAAGGCATGTAGTAAGTGCTTAATAAATACTCATTTGTTGTTGGTTGCCCAATGAGTTGAGCAGCTCTCAGTAGGGGCTGCAGGTATATCTCCTAGTCTTTTTCTCAGTTTGGGGTCTCTTTTGAAATTAATCTCATTGTTCTCCTTCTATAGAATACCTGTTCTGTTTTCCGTTGCCCCAGCATACTGATGTATTAAAAAATTCTTGGCATCCATCAATCTACAAGCATCTGTTAGGTATCTACTGTATGCTAAGAACTGGGCCAGGATTTGGGGATAGATATATAAAAGTGAGGCAATCCCTGGCTTCTACTGGAGAAATAGCGCTTAGGATCATGAAAGCTGGCATGGACCTCAGAAATCACCTCATACAGCCTCTTCATTTTATTGATAAGGAAACTGAAGCATGGGGGTGGTGATTTAGTCATTTTATCTAGATTCTCAGACTTCAGAATCCTTGCTTTCCCCATTGTCATAACACTCCATTCATACCACATGCTAATAAATAGGTACATACAAAATTGAGCAGGGGAGGGAATACATTTACAACTGGGAGAATCAGGAATAGGCCTAGAGGGTCAACTGACTTTTTCTGAGTCTCCAGAAGTGGACGGATGAACTTGCTCTTCATCAGCTGTTAGGAATGGGAGTCATCGCCAAGGCCACCAGTCTTGAAATTAGAAGAGCTGGCCCTGGGTCTTGGCTCTGGCACTTAACAACTCGAAGGTATTAGACAATTCACTCTGAGATCTTGAGGATACAGCTACAAAACTAAGACAGTCTCTGCCTTCAGGGGGCTTACATTCTATGAGAGGATCATAAAACTAGAGATAGAAAGAATCTCAAAGACCAAGTCCTTCATGCTGTAGATAAAAGGAAATCTTAATTTCCTCATCTGTAAAATGGAGATAATGGTGTCAGAGAGGGAATTCCTATTCAAGTGTGAATTAAATTAGATATCTTTTGAGGTCTCTTGCTGCTCTGTGATCCTGGAATATTGGGACTGACTAGCTCACAGGGCTTTCAAGGAGGGAAAGAAAGCCCTTTGTAAGGCTAAGCCCTTTGTACAGTGTTGAACTTGACATCAGGAAGACCTGAGTTAGAAATTTGCCTCACATTTACCAGCTGGTTGAACTGGGCAGGTCAATTAACCTCTCTTGCTATGAGTTTTCTCATCTCTAAAATAGAGATGATAACAGGATTTTTGCAAGATAATATGAAGTAAAAAGCAAATCTTAGTGTCACATGTAGGGTCTAATTATTATTCATTCTTTAAACATAAAAAATTAGAGTTTTTATTATTCTTCGATCATGTCAGATATGACCTACAGGCAGCTAGATGGCATGGTGGATAGAGAGTTGGGTCTAGTGGCAGGAAAAATTGAGTTCGAATCCAGCCTCAGTTATTTTCTAGCCATGAGACCTGGAAAGGTCATTTAACCTTAGTTTTATCATCTATAAAATGGAAATAGTCATAATACCTACCTCCCAGAGTTGTGGGGATAAAATGAAATCATATTATAAAGTGCTTAGCAAAACCTAAAAACACAATAGAAATGCTGGTTATTGTTTGTGTTGTGGCCGGTTGTTGATTAGTAATAGAATTCTCGTTTGCTTCATTTCAGTCACTTCCTAAGAATCTGAAAACTTTGTCAGCAGGAAAGGTTTGTGGGGTAGTAGGTTACAACATTTAGAATCGGAAATAACTTTAGAAATCCTCTAAACCAATCCCCTCATTTTGGAGACTGAGGGAACTGAAACCCAGAAAAGGAAGGGAGACTTTGGATCAGAAATTTAGAGCAGGAAGGTGTCTCTTGAGGTCATCCAATCCCTGCCTCCCCCACCTCATCTTATAGATAAGGAAACTGAGGCCTAAATAAAGAAGCCTCAGAGAAGAATGATGCCTCTGGCCTTAGACTCTACATCTAGAGCTCTTTCCACTGGCCTAAACTCATGCCAAGTCACACAGGTAATTAGGCAAATGAGAAATTCAAACCCAGGTCTTCCAACTCCATATCCCATGCTTTTTTCCCCTTTTAGGCTGCTAGAGGGTACTATAGTACCCAGAGTGCTAGACCTGGAGTCAGGAAGGCCTGAGTTCACTTGCTAACTATGTGACCCTAGGCAAGTCACTCTGTCTGCCTTAGTTTCCTCAACTGTAAAATGGTGAGCATAATAGTGCTTACCTCACAAGGTTGTTGTGAGAATCAAATGAGATAATATTTTCAAAGTGCTTAATACAGCACCTGGAACACAGTAGGTGTTCTATAAATGCATATTCCTCTTTTTCCACTATGCCAGGAAACTAAGAAAACCTGAGTTCCAGGGCAGAGTCAGTAAGTCATCGACATTTAGGAAGGAACCTCTATGGGACCCCAGATGTGAGGAGACTGCTTAGCTCATCAAACAAATTCTGTCCAAGTCCTGAAAAAACATGACCAGGCTCTTGAGCGTTTTCCCTCTCTCCAGTGCTGGGAGCCCCCATGCCCATTCTCAGTGGGTTTAGGGGCAGAAGTTTTCCTTTTTCCACCCAAAGATGGGCAGACACCCTGGAGTATGAGATGTGGTGAAAGTTGAGAGCAGTCTCTGAGTGAGACTCACAGGCAGGACGTGACTAAGATGAGCCAGGGCTCTGCTACTGCTGGTAATTATGTCAGGGAAAATATACAAGAAAGGAACCAAGAGAAAGTATGCCCACACCCTCTCCAGGAACCCCTTGAGAAAGAGAAGGTGGCAGTGACAGAGGGGAGACAGAACATGGTCAGTAGAGTCAGAGTTGAGAACCATTGGATTCAAATTCCCCTTCAAGTCTTTGTTAACTGTGTAACCCTAGGCAAGTCAACTTCTATTTGCTTCAGTTTCCTCTGTTGTAAAATTGATAACAGTACCTACCTTGTAGGGTTGTACATATACATATATGTGTGTGTATATATATTTACAAACACAGTCAATATATAAACATAAATTTATGTGATACATATTTTAGGTATTTACATGATATATATTTTCCCCACCTTGGTTTAGAGGTATAACTGAAGCCATGTAACAAAATTGTAATTATTCAGGTACCAGTCCTGTTACCAATTTCCTAGTGATTACTTTACAGCTTTTGTGCATTCAAAGGTGTTGAGTGCATCATCAGATCAACTCTGCTTTGCAGTGTCCGTTTCCGGAGTCCTGTGATCAATGCTTACTCTACTTTACTAAATCCCACAGTTTGCTTTTTTATTGCCACATTCAAAACACATCGCAGCCAAATATAATTTTGTTTTGAGGCAATTAGGATTAAGTGATTTGCCCAGGCTCACACAGCTAGTAAGTATCTGAGGCCATATTTGAACTCAGGTTCTCCTGACCTCAGGGCTGGTGCACTATCCAATGTACCACCTAGCTTCCCCTCCAAGTATAATTTTTAAAAAATGAAATAAAATGCAAAAGTCAGACTTGATGGTCTCTAAGGACACTTCCAGGTTTAAATCTATATCCCATGATGATTCTTTGGAACCAGAAGGTCATTAATATGGGGATGTAGAAGTGGGTCTGAGGGACTGACTTTGGGGGTTTGGAAGATTCCTTCAGTCTCAGGTTCTGCTGCTCCAGCATTTAGCCCAGTAGTAGGTGCTTAATAAATCATTCCTTGGTTGTTCTCAAGAGGATTGACTTAAGCATCAGCACTGGGGACTGGCCTGAACCCTCTCTCTGCTCCCCATAAATTCTGGATCCCATTGCTACCAGAAAGGAGACGCTGCAATATACCCATCTCTATCAGTGCTCCTAATATCACCTGTCATCCAAGAGCCATGTACACTCGCCAAGCCCCCACCTACCCAGTACCTCCTCTGTCAATTTCAATGTTCATCAGCAAAGATTAGGAAAAGAAGTACTGCACTTGGGGAAAGAACTTGGTTTAAATCTAGTTCTTCTACTTGCTAACTGTGCTTGCTAACCGGCCTTCTTGAGATCTGTTCTGTAAAAATGAGAGAGTTGGATGAGATGTCTTGAAGATCCCTTCCTACTCCAAAGCCTATAAGCCTGTATCTTACTAGGGGCAGGCTGAGAGCACTGGCCAGGGAGGATGAAGAGACTGTGCGAACTTGGGCTCTAGGAACCAGTTTAGACTGCCTCCAGAGTCCTTTCCAGCTCTGAGTCCCTGGGATCCAAGGATAGCCTCCTACCCTACTACCCTCAGAACCCTGGAAGACCGCCAAGTGTGGTCTTCATTGTATCTAGAGACCCCAGAGGGAAAAGTCTCTGCATTTTTCAAACTTCTCTATGTCTGGAATAAACAGAACAAGGTTTATTTTTCAGGCGAAGGGAAGGTGAGTGCTTCTGACTTGGGTCTCTAATTTCTCCTTTCCTTAACCTCTATTGTTTTACATGTAAGAGAAATGAGTGAAAAAGGTTTTGGATCTGGGTTGCTGACCTGGGTCTGTTCTTTTTACTCTCTGTGTGACCTTGGATAAGTACCAACCCCTTTCTGGGCCTCAGTTTCTTTGTTTGTAAAATAGAGGTTTGGATTAGATATTCTCTAAAGTCCCTTCCAGGAAGAGATGTTAAAAACCATTCAGTTAATTGGTATTGTCATATTTTGGGAAAACACAAACCCACTGTCTGATTAAAAAAAAGTTTTGTGGTTATTTCCAAGCTCATTGGAGCTGAATGTTACCAAATCCTTCTAGGTGCCTTTAGGCAAAAATCAACATTGATTTGCTTTGGTGGGGACCATCTGGAGCATCAGCCATCTTAGGGGACCCCCTGAAAGCACATGCTTGAAATTTTGTACATCATGCAAATCGAAAGGAATTTTAAAGAAAATTATACTGACTGAATCCAACAATCACACTGCCTGGTACACTGTAACTATGGGAAATCTTTAGTCTTCATAGAAAAAAGGGAGACTGAGGGAGTGGCTCATTTATCCTCAATCATAGTCGGCTTTGCAGGGTTGGAAACCTTGTGCAGAATTACAACAGCATCTTCTGTGTGGGTGGCAGGAGCTAGTGAGCCCATGAATGCAAACCCCATCTCTTCCAGTGGCCCATGCCTTTCAGGAAATACTACATGTCCATCCAAATATTTTGAGATTCATTTTTAGGGACTCCAATTACCAGCTAAAACATAAATTTCTGGTAGGATCACCAATGCTCTCCATGGTCTGCCACTGGTCTAATTTTCCTCTCCTTGCCTTCCTTGCTCTCTAGGTCTTAGCCAAATCAAACTTCTTGACATATTTCATCCCTGCAAAGCCAGAAAGGATTAAGGACAAATGTGTCATTCCCAACCAAGATGGATGCCTTTTAGCTCTCAGGCTGTGATCCTAATTGGGAAAGGCTTCAGGGATGAGGCAGACCATGTGATCTAGCACCAATGAAATGATATAATTGAAAAAAAATTACATTTAGAGTCAGAGCACTGGGATTCCAATCCTGCCTTTGTCTTGTCAAATCATTTCCTCTCTGGGTTTCTGCTTCCTCACCTATAAAATAAGAGAATGAGACAATATACCCTCTTATGTCCCTTCCAGCACTAAATCTGTATTTCCTCACCTTAACATGGTACCTGGCATTTAATAAGCCTTTAACAAATGCTTATTGCCTTGACTTGTGGCCTTAATTTCAAAGCTTGGATAAGCTACTTATTAATGCTGAATAAATTTGGGCAAATTACTTGCCCTCTCTGGGCTTCAGTTTCTTCATTTATAAAACAAAGACTGAAAGGGAAATGAGGAAATATCATGATACCTAATCTTGCCCCTGTTCCTACCTCTTGGTAGTTGACACATTTTGCCCATGGTCACAACCAACAGCCTCCTGACCCTTGCCCCAGATCTTCAGGGCTTAGCTCATTTACCACCAATTCAATACAATTAGGTAGATTTGGAATGTATTGAATGACCAGGACCCAAATAGAACTCATTAACCACCTGAAGTGAACTTGGAGGTAGCAAAGCACTCCCAGGAACCTGTCTTTAGTCCAATGTGGTTCAACATTTTTATCAATGACTTGAATAAAGACATAGATATACTGCTTATCAGATTTAGAGATGACACAAAACTTGGTGTGGGATGACAGAATCCAAGTCTAAACCAATGGGGACAGTTTGAAATGAGGATTCAAGTCTAAAGACATTGAAGTTAATAGTATTAAGTGTAAAGTTATACTTGGGTTTGAACTTGGGTTCAAAAAACCAACTTTGCAAATACAGATTGGGCAGATTATTAAACATTAGCAAAAATATGGCTAGCATGTATATAGCTCCTTGAGATTGGTGAAGCCCTCTAATGTTGTTTGGTCCTTACAACAAGGCTGGGAGGTAGGTGCTATCATTATCTCCATTTTGAAGAAGAGGAAACCCAGAATGAGAAAGGTAAAATCACTTTCCCTGGATCACACAACTAGTAAGGCAGGATTTAAATTCAAGAATTCTAAGTCTAGACCTCCAGCCACTGGGCTGATTTTAGGTGGAGATGAAGAGGCTGTTTATTATGGTCATGGCAAAATGTGTCAATGTAAAGAGGTTGGAATAAGAAGGACAAAATTGCAGATCATGACATTTAGAACTGGAAGATCTCATGGTTCTTTCATTTTATCTCAAGGTCCTTCATTCTGTAGAGGAAGAAAGTTATTTAAATGAACTGTATACTCAATATGCATCAATATGCATATTGCCATGTTTACATCATGTTCTCCAGGCTCCTCTGAATAGTACAGTATCTAAAAGGAGCTCTGAACACCACATTTTAAGATAAACAGAGACAAGGTAGAGCATGGTAAGAGAGAAGGATAATCAAATGAGAGTGTCAATGAGATTCATTTGAAGGAATTAGAGATGGTTGAGCCTGGAGAAGACAGTATAGATGGGAATGTGGTTGCTGTCTTTAGGTATGATTATTGATGGATTGGGAGAGGGGATACAAGGCTTTAGTTTAGCCCCCTTGGGCAGAACTAGGAGCAATGAGAGAGAGTTTAGGTACAAGGGTAGGAAACCTGTGGCCTTGAGGCCACATATGGTCTTCTAGGTCCTTGGGTGTGGCCTTTTGACTGAGTCCAAGTTTTACAGAACAAATCCTTTTATTAAGGGGACTTGTTCTGTGAAATTTGGGTTCAGTCAAAGGGTTTTGCTTGAGGACCTAGAGGGCCACATGCATCCTTGAGCCCACAAGTTCCCCATCCCTGGTTTGGGAGATTAAGTTTCATATGATGGAAAGAAAACTTTCATAACATTTCGAACTCTCCCATAGTGGAGCATTGTGATGCCGGGGGAGGTAGTAGGTTCAGTCTCACTGAAAGTCTTCTGCAAACACTAGATCATTGTTTATTGTGGGTTTTATAGAATGGATTTTGGTCAGGTGCATGTTGTATCAGATGGCCCCTGACGTCCTTTCCAGTCCTTAAATTATGGGATTCTGAGTCTTGTTTCATCTCAGTGAATCCAGCACTGAGCACCCAGGGCCTGGTACTCATTGTCACTGAATCCAATTAAATAATCAGAGTATGACAGATGTCCCTGAAGAAGATTCATCTACCGCAGGATGCCCACACCCAAAATGTCTGCAAAAGCACAGGGTGCATATTCATCCAGGAAAGTCAAATCTGTGGTTGTGCATCGGGTGCTCCTAACTGTGGAATCCATCCACGGACTCCTGCAAAGCAATAATGGCCTGAAATGATGACCCAGGCAAGCTCCTCTATCCATAGAGTGACTTGTATCATCCTGCATGCCCAGGCTATAGTGAACATTCCCTAGACAGTCAGTCCTGGTTGGTCCCACCCTTACTAGAATGCTAGGTTCCTTTCCTAGACTCCAGAGATAACAGGGAAGTAAGAAGTGAGAGAGTTTTAAGAGGAAAGTGGCTCTCCACCCCTAAGATGACGAAACTTCGGGGAAAATTGACCTAGGAAGAAATATTAAGGGAAGAGGGGTGATTCAGCCTGAAGAAAAGGCTGGGGGAGGCCATCTTATCAATAATGGACCGTTGAAGGCTTTTCAGTAATGACTGCCTTGATTTCCTTAGAAACTAACGAAGCATGTAGTTTGAATATAGAGAAAGCCTTCTTCAGTGAGAAACGTTTAACTTTGAACAGTTAAGAGAATGAAAGCAGTATAATGGTAAGAGCTTTGAACTTGTCTCCTGAAGACTTCGTTTCCAATTCTGGTTCTGGTGTTTACTATTTGATCACTTGTTTCACTTCATTTTTCTGGGGCTTAGTTTCCTCGTCTGTCAAATGAGGGGGTAGGGCAAGATGACTTCTTAGTTCCCATTTAATAATGAATCGGATGATTCTAGGAAACGGTCACAGTTGCCTCTTGCCCACAGAAGGTCCACTTTCCCCAAGATTCAGCACAGTTCTTGACATCTAATTAACATTTAATAAATGTTTGTTACCTTTACTTAACCCCCACCTACACTGTCCAACACTGTGTTCCCCTCCCACAAAGATCTGGGGAGAGAATTCTCACCAGCCTGAAACAATAAAGAAACAAGTAATTGATCTCTGTGGTACTCTTCAGGTGACTTTATGAGGCAGGAAGTACAGGTGTCATATGCGCCCATTTTATAGATGCGAAAATTTGAGACTTAGTCAGGCCAACTCTTCTCTACACTGTATGAGTGTCTTACAGACATGTTAGAATTGGGAGAAGAAAAAGAATGATATGGGCCAAAAGCGGAAGTAAGGGATATGTCCAGGGGAGCAAGGAGAGCATTAGTTCCTAAGTCAGAGGACTTGGGTTCAGATCTGTTTGGCTCTTTACTCCCTATGTGATCTTGGGTATGTCACTTCCATTTTTCAGTCCTTAGTGTCTTCTGTAAAGTGAGAGGGCTGGACTAGATGGACTTAGACCTGGGTAAGTCACTCAGTGCTCCTTAATGCCAGTCTCTAAGATTACAGGTTGCATAGCAGTTGATGATCTGTATCTGGTAGAGAGAGTTTTCTTACTGGACGTTCCCTAAACAATAGAATACAGATCCACAAACTCCCCCCTAACCTGCCCCCATCAAGAAATAAATAAACAAGAATGAAAGGGTTTTTTTTTTAATTTGCAAGATTTTTCTTTTACAAGTCAATTCAACAGACATTTATTAAACACTTGCTATATACAAATCATGACATCATAATGGGCCCTGTGTGCATTTCCCCAAGTAACCCTTGCTAGATCCTATGTCTTCTTGTCTTCCTTTTCCTCCCTTTCACACGTTTCAGCAAGTCACTTTCTATCTTAAAAGGCAGCTTTAATAGGATAATAATAATAATGGCAATTAATAAAATTAAAATAAAATAAAATAAAAGCATTTATGAAATGCTTTAAAGTTTGCTAAGCACTTTACAAATATTCCAAATATTTACAAATATTATCTCATGTTATCCTCTAAACAACCCCAAGGGAGATAAAGTGCTATTATTACCCCCATTTTACAAATGAGGAAACTGAGGCAAGCAGCAGTTAAGTGACTTGACCAGAGTCACACAACTAGGAGGATCTGAGACTAGAGCTTCCTGACTCTAGCTCCAGCACTCTCTCCACTGTGCAGAGCTGGCCCTAAATCTAATTTCCTTTGCTCCCTTTCCAGTGTCCTTTCCCTTACAGACTGACAGTTTTCCAGATTCCCTTGTCCAAGAATTTTCTTAGCTCTTTTGCAAAGTCTTCTTAAATCCCTACATTCATTAAAAAAAAAAATCAATCAATAAATAAAAACAGGTTCGTATTCTTTCAGATCTTTCACACACCCACCATGTGACCTCCTGAGCCTCCTGTGGCTCTTGGTCTGTGTCTTCCAGGAAATGGGCCAGTGGGTTTCCTCTCTCACTCAGTCTCCTTCCAGAGGTGCGGCTGCTGCTGCTTTTGCTGGTTTCCCCCAGTGAATAGCACTGTCTTCTCATGACTAAGCATCTCCAATTTAGAGGAGCTCATACCTGGAAGCAATTTTCTGGGGCTCTCCAAAAGAGATTGGTTTTCATTACCTTACCAAAGGAAACCAGTTCTATCATGATTTGACCCACACTCACCCCAGGCAATGGAGGTCTGAGTAAATCAGCTTTGCATCTCACTGCCTTTGTGATTTGCTTGCTTCCTCTCTCTCTGCCTCAGTTTCCTCATTTGTAAAATGAGCAACTTGGATGAGCACTTAGCACAGCTCTTTGCACTTGTTAGGCACTTAGAAAATGCGTGTTGATTTGGCTTACTGATAATCACTGATATCTTTTTTTTTAATTCAATTTTGTTTTTCAGTTCTAAATTGTCTCCCCTCTCAATTCTCCTCCCCTGCATTGAGAAAGCAAAAAAAAAAAAAGAAAAGAAAAGAAAAGAAAAACAAGAAAAATACAAACATGTATTGACCAGGTGATATCAATGACCCTTCTTGTTCCCAGCCCTATGATTCTATGAGTTGTGTCGTATTTTAGGTTCACCAAAGGGACAGCCAATCTGATTTTTAAAAATGGCACGGTAAAGGTGCATGTGCCATGATTATTCTTTAGTAGGACTTTAAGGGCTGGCATGTGAGATTAGAGAGTGACGTTCAGCCCAGGAAATTATCAAGGAAGCAAGGGGAAATGGGCAAGGCTGGGAGACAAGATGGGAGAAAGGACCAATCAGAAGGGGTCAAGCCACAATGTATCCCTTGTGAAGTGCCTTGGTTTCCTTCTTTGTAAAATTAAGGGGTTGGATTGGTTGATCTCTAAGGACCCTCCTGACTCTAAATTCTATGATTTTATGTGGGTTTAATTTATAGAGTCTTGCTGAGATAGGTGCAGAGGAAAGATAAAAGAGAAGAAAGTGAAAAGATATAGTGCCTCATGTGGGGCATCTGGGGGTGGGGGAGGTGGGACACATTGTTAAGAAGTGGAATCTCAGGACCGTCCTGCCTGATGTAGGCCACCTTATGTTAGATGACTGAGCCAAAAAATCAATACCCTGAGTTTCTTAAGGGAGAACGTGGAAAGGGAGAGTACTGAATCTTGGGGACACCCAGAGGCTCTAGTAATATATTTATTTAGCACTTTTAACTTTGCAGATCTCTTTCGCATATGTGATCCCCAAGAGCAGGATGATATAGTGCAAAGAGTCAAGTTCAAGTCATATCACTACCACTTAGTAGCTACATGACTTTGAGTAAGGTGCTTCCCCACTCTGGCTTGTAGGGATCGTCATCGTCATCATCATGGTTGGCTTTTTAAAGTTTGCAAAGCACTTTGCAAATGTCTCATCTTATCCTCACAATTACCCTGGGAGGTAGGTATCATTATTGTTATTATTATTTTGTCATTTTACAGATGAGGAAACTGAGGCAGACAGAGGGGTGAAGTGATTTGCCCAGGGTCATATAACTAAGCAGTATCTGAACTCAGGTCCTCCCCCTGACTCCAACTCAGATATCTTATGATTCTATGTCACTTATTCCTTGAAACACATCCCACACAATTGCTAAGAGGGAGATGGGGCTGGGGTGTGGACACTTGTTTTTATAAGTGGAACCATCAAAACACAGAGAAGTCATTTGCCTAAGGGTGAGTCCAGGATCTGAACATGCCTCTCAGCTCATTAACTCATGGAATCTCAGAGCTGGAAAGGAATTCAGACATCATCCAATTCAACCTATACCCAAACAGATTCAGGATCGTGGGAATCAGAAATGTGGACCTCAAAGATCCAACTCCATCATTTTACAGGTGAGGAAACTGAGGCCTAAGGAGATTAAATTTGCCCATGTTCACACCAAGCCAGCATTGAAACCTCAGTCCTCTAATTCAGAAACTAGTGCTCCATCCATAGTACCATCCTACCTTGCAATCAGAATCTTCACTAAAATATACCCAAATGGTCATCTAGCTCCGTTTAAGCTGAGAGCAAGAGAGACACAGGCAGTTAGGTGGCACAGTGGATAGAATGCCAGAGCTGGAATCAGGACTCATCAAATCTGGCCTCAGACACTTAGTGGCTGTGTTACCCTGAACAAATCACTTAATGTAGTTTGCCTCAGTTTCCTCTGCTGAAAAATGAACTGGAGAAGGAAATAGTAAACCATTCCAGTATCTCTACCAAGAGAATCCCAAGAGGAATCATGAAGAGTCAGACATGACTGAGATGACTGAACAAAAGGAGACAGAGAGAGAGCCAAGTCAGAGGTGTGTGTGTGTGTGTGTGTGTGTGAGAGAGAGAGAGAGAGAGAGAGAGAGAAAGAGAGAGAGAGAGAGAGAGAGAGAGAGAGAGAGAGGAGAGAGAGAGAGAGAGAGAGAGAGAAGAGCAAAGAGGGATAGAGAAAGGGAGAGTGGGGGAGGAAAGGAGGGAGAGAGAGACAGAGAGAGGGACAGAGAGAGAGGGAAAAGAGAGACAGACAGAGACACAGAGAAAAAGAGAGAGTAGATGAAGAGACGGAAAGGGAAGAAGATGGAGAAAGAGACTAAGAAAGTGTAAAGGACAGAGACAGAAAAGGAAGAGAGACTGACAGAGAGAGCAATGACGGACAGAGAGACAGAGACGGAGAGGGAGAGGGAGAGCGAGAGAGCGTTAGCGTTAGTTCTCAGGAGCAATCCTCCCTGGATCTCAGGAATTCCAGTCCTCACCACATGTGTACACATTGTTTTCTGCTCCAGTACCCGAATGACTCCTGACAGTCCCACGCTCCCCACTTAATGAGAGACCGAAGCCTCGCACTGCCCCTCACTGCTGCCAGAGGAGAGAGTTCATTTAGCTGAGAGATTCCTGCCCGCTGCAGACCCTCGGATTGAGGGTGACTGATGGGGGTGTCAAGGCAATCGCCTCTGGGGCCAGGGTGCTGCCCTAATCATTTCCCCATCCAGAGCAGCAGCAGTCCCGGGATCTCATTCCCTGCACCTGTCACTTGGCGAGCCCCACGTGGGGCCATGAGGGAAGCAGGCAGCTCTTTCTGTGCTGGGTGGAAGAAACCCTGACTGCAGAAGTGTCATCAAAAGATCACGAGTACCTTGCCATTTATGCAACAAATGATTCGTTCAAGCATTTCATGAGTGCCCGCTGCGTGCCAGACAATGCCGAAGAACATCCACCTTCTACCAGACCCCATCGCTAATCTGGTAGAGCTTGCAGTCTGGTAGGGATCAATCAATGTAATGAATTCATTTCAACCTTACCACTCCCCTACTGGCCCCAGAGCACGAGGCTAGGCACTACGGGAAATGCAAAGTTTGTGTAAGACACGAGGGGGAAGGGAATAAAAGCATTCATATAGTTCCAACTATGTACTCGGCACTAAACGAAATTAAAATTACAATTTGATATTCATAACCCTGAGAGGTGGGCGCTATTATTGTCCTCATTTGACGGTTAAGGAAACTGAGGCAAAGAGTGCTTAAGTGCCCTGCCCAGAGTCACACAGCTAATTAAGCGCAGGGGTCTAGATTTGAACTAAGTTCTTTTTGAGGTTCAGGGCTATTCACTGCCCCACCTGGACACCCCCATGGAACAACCAGTCTACTAAAGGAAAAGAAAACACAGTTCACAACATCATAGATCTAAAGTCGGAAGAGATCTCAGAGGCCATCAAGTCCCCCTATTTTTACAGATAAGGATACTGAAATTCAGAAAAGTTAAGGGACCTGTCCAGGGTCACAGAGCTAAAGTCAACGGTAAATGGAATTTGAATGTAGGTCATCTGATTCCAGAACTTGTTTTGTCCACCAGTATATTGCTGTGATAAAAAACTGGGGCAGCTAGGCAGTGCCATGGATAGAGGGCTGGGTCTAGAGTCAGGAAGACCTGAGTTCGAATGCGACCTCAGACACTTACTAGCTGTGTGACCCTGAACAAGTTACTTAATCCTGTTTACCACAGTTTCCTCATCTGTAAAATGCGCTGGAGAAAGGAATAACAAACCAGTCCAGTATCTTTGCAAAGAAAACTCCAAATGGGGTCAAAAGAATTGAACATGACTGTAGAGACTCAAGATCAGTGTTAGAAAGATAGAAATCATCATGTGAAGGATAAAGAGGTTCAGGGAAGAATTTCTGGAGGAGGTAGCATTTGAGTTGGGCATTAAAGAGTACATGGAAATTCACCAAATTAAGAGGGGCCAGAGGTTTGTCGAAATAGTTTAAAGTGGAAGGGGAACCATATGAGAAAAGATTAGAAAGGTAGAATGGCACTGGATGATGGGAGGCCTTGAATGTCAACCAAGTTCAAATATAAATTTGATTGTATTAGTTAGTGGGAAGGAAGCTCAGAGATTATCTAGTCCAACATCCACATTCCATAGATGAGGAAAATGAGTGACTAAGGAGCAAAGTCACACAAATAACGTGAGGATTTGAACTCAGTTCCTACGATCACAGACTCCCAGGTCCTCTGACTTCAAATTCAGGACTTTCTCCACTATAGGATACCCTATTGATTGACGTTAAGCTCCAAGGGGGCAGGAGCTACCTCTCTCCAGCAGTTCTTGGTCCCAGTATGCACATGTGTTCACTGTGAAGGCTTAATGCGTTGTTCAAGTGTTTCAGTCTTATCGACTCTTCATGACTCCATTTGGGATTTTCTTGGCAAAGATCCTGGAGTAGTTTGCCATTTCCTTCTCCAGATCATCTTACAAATGAGGAAACTGAGACAAACAGGGTGAAGTGACTTGCCCAGGGTCACAAAACTAGTGTCTGAGACTGGATTTGAACTCAGGTCTTCCTTGATTCTAAGCCTGGGGTTCTATTTACTGTAACATTTAGATGTCCCAATAAATATGTAGTGAAATTCCATTTTTGTTGAATGAAAGAGGGAAAGGGGTTTCTGTGGATCTTTCTCTAGAAAGCTCAGTAAAACAAGGATCCTGATTTCTACCATTTGCCTATTAAAACATTTATCATGCAATCCTGTGTATTATAGTTACTGGGGGTTGTATTTTCTTTTCAGCCCCAAGTAAGCAATGGAGAATCAGTAGAGATAAAGCAGAAGAGGAAAATGAAATAAATTATTCTGGATGGTAAAAAAAAAAAAAAACAGTTTAGAGGCAGAATATAGAGATAGGAGGTGAGAAGACCTCCAAAAAAGGGTTTGTATAGTACTTTAGGGAAAGGGTGGTACTGAGGGCCTTCCCTACAGTGGCCGCCATGGGAAGAAAGAGAAACGGACAGATGTAGGAGATGAGATAGAAATGAAATCTACAGGATTTGGCAATGGCTTGGTCCTGAGAAGTGAGAATGATGGAGCAGTCAAAGATAACGCCAAGGTTATGACCATGGAAGGCTGGACAAATAGGGTGCCACTGATAGAAATAGTCGAATCAGAAGGAGGAGCAGGTGTAGAGGGAAAGCTGATCCCTTCAGTCCATTCTAGGTCTATAATAAGCTCAGTTTGGGACATGTGTCTTTGGCACAGCTCGGGAAGGTACTGTCTAAACAGAGGATTCATGTATAGTCAGTTTTCATACTTTAAAATAGAACTAAGACTTTTGGAATACCCTCCCCACAAGCCTTAAGACACAAAGACTAGCATTGTTGTAGGGATGGCCCCACTAACCGGGGGTCTCGAGCTAAGATGCGGAAGTTTGCCATTCTGATGATGACCTGTGTATGTTATGTTTTGGAACCCCTGCTTACTGATGGAAATTGAACTTACACCTGTTCCATGTTGACAAGGCCGTCTTGCTCAGGAGTCTTGTGACTTCACACCCAACCAGTCTCAGTTTCAGATCTGTTAGATGACATTTCAGCAGCTGGTCCTCTAGGATCAGGCAGATTCCTCAGCCCCCCAAAAGGGGGGAGACCCACAACTTTGGACAGTTTAGATCTCCTGTCTCAAAGCCTATAGAAAGAGACTGCTTTGAGAATAAGTGATCTGAGGCAGAATTTGAACTGAGATCTTCCTGACTTTGAGTCCAGCAATCTCTAAGCCCTTTTGCTTCTGTTTAACTCCATTCTCCCTAAACAAAGACTATTTGACAAACTCCACCCCCTCAGGAAGACACGTTCTGAGCTGCCCATTTAGGGATGACGTCTAAGGGCTCGGTCCACAAGGTCTCCCCCAGTTCTCTTTGGGCCCAGTGGCCTGATGAGATCATGGTCATTTGTGACCATGGAACAAGAAGGACATATTTTTAATGCTGGAAAATAGTTCTTTGCAGCCCATAGGTGTTTATTTTGCGATTAGTCAAATCACATGTTCCAGTGACATCTGAGAGTCTCCAGCAAAGTTACAGGGGGAGGGAAGGGGGTGTTGCAATGTTCACACCCTCCCCTAGGGTTCACTGATGTCTTGTTCTGGCTTTGGTGGCAAACAATCCCTATGTTCCACATCCTGGCTCGGTCTTCACCCTGAGGAATATTCTGAGATGGAAATGGCTGGCTTCTGTGCAGAAAGGCACACTCGGCGTGAAAGCTGAATTCTCGTTCTCTATCGTGGACCTGATTCTCATCACAGGTTGAGCTGTGGGATCATGTAGCCTCAATAATGAGGAGGAGGAGGAGGAGGAGGAGGAGGATTCAAGCTAGCATAGGTAGCACAATGGATAGGGTGCTTGCCCCGGAGTCAAGAAGACTCCTCTTCCTGGGTCCAAATCCACCCTCAGACACTTACTATGTGACCCTGAACTAATCACTTAACCTTCTTTGCCTCAGTTTCCTTATTTGCAAAAATGAGCTGGAGAAGGAAATGGCAAACCACTCAAATATCTTTGCCAAGAAAAGTCCAAATGGGGTTATGAAGAGTTAGACATGACTAAACAATTCAGTGCTTTAAGGTTTGTGAAACACTGTACATGTGATACTTCATTTGACTCTAGGGCTCAGTGTCACATAGTGACTGAGGCAAGATTCAAACTCAGTTCTTCTAGCTTCCAAGTCTCATACTCTATCTGCTATGGCACGATGTCTCTCTTCATAGGTCTGGGGCACCATGTTGTTAGTACGTGAGAAAGGCATGGCAGAAAGAGGCAAGTGGGTTGAATTGGGATGAAAGTAGGAGATTGTCTTCTGCAAGAACATTGAATGAAGGGGTTGGTCCCTGTTATAGATGGGCCTGAGAGGTATATTGGGACCTAGGTGGTATTGGAAGGAAAGGATTAGGCTGAGTGTTATAAACTGTGTGGGGAACCGGAGGCTCATAGGATCAGAGAAGGAGGGAAGGAAGGAAGGAAGGAAGGAAGGAAGGAAGGAAGGAAGGAAGGAAGGAAGGAAGGAAGGAAGGAAGGAAGGAAGGAAGGAAGGAAGGAAGGAAGGAAGGAAGGAGGGAGGAAGGAAGGAAGGAAACAAGCTATTATTAAATACTCACTGTATACCAGCAACTGTGCTAAGTACTTTAAAAAAATTTTGTCTCATTTGAACCTCACAACAATGCTGGAAAGCAGGTGGAATTATTCTCCCCATTTTACAGTTGAGAAACCTGAGGCTTACCTGGGGTCACACAGCTAGTACATGTCTGAGGCCTGAAATGAATTTAGATCCTCCTGACCCCAAGCCCATCACTCTATCCATTAGGACACCAAGCTGTCATCTACTCCAAATAATCCATAGTTTTTATCCTGGTTCTACCACCAAGTTAGTGTGGCCAGTCAACCAGCAACTACATGCCAACTGCTGGCCCCCCCCTGCCCCTTCTCTGCGCTTCAGTTATATCCTCTGTGAAAAGAAGAGGTCAAACTAAATGATCTCCAAGGACCTAGAAGTCCATAACTTTCCATAATTGTAATGAAATTGTAGAAGTGGTATCAGAATTGGGGTCCCAAGAGCCAGGATGAAGTCCTGGCTCTTCCACACACTAGCTGTGTGACTGTGAGCAAGTCACCGTCTTCCTTGAGGCCTGGAAAGGGAAAGGGTTGGTGTGGATAAACTCTGAGATCCTTTCCAGCCCTACCAGCCCTTCCTTGATTCTCTAATAACCACATATGTGGGCTAGCACTTTCAAAATGTCTCCTTTTCCCATTTTCTTTACAATTAATTTGCCCATGTTCATGCCAGTCATTAGTTCATCCACCTACAAAGTAGTTGGTGCCCAGTAATTCTTGAGGGAAATGGGCTATAATCTCTGTTTCTGACAGTCAGGGTGTTACCAGTCAGGGAAGGGACAGCCATTTCAGTCACAATAGCTCACTAGGTGTTGACCTGGCCTAATAGACCAGGGCTGCTCTGCTGGGGCCCAGTCACTGATTAACTTTCTTCCTTCATGGTGCCAGCTTCCTCCTCTCCTGGGAGCCCACTGAAGGTCATTCCAGGATTGGGGCAGGAGATACAAGTGCATTAAAGGGAGACGTAAGCCTCTGCTTCTACCACTGCCAAAGATGGAAACTTAAGGAGGGCCAGCAGTCCCCAAGATGAAGGCACACCAAGCCCTTCAAGCTGAAAGAATAACGGAATGGGACTGGGGAATGGAGAGGAGGTGTCAGGAAGAGAAATAGAGAAATGGGGATCAAAATTTGGAATGAAACCCCCTGAGCGAGTGAGTTCATATCACTGAACCCTTCTCAGCTTAACTCCCTCGACAGCTGCTCAAATGCCCTCATTTGCCTTCATTTGCCGGCTGTTAACACAGCACCTGGGAATAAGGAAGAGTCTGTTGTGGCCAGGGGCACCTGCACTGAGAAAATCAAGTGCCTGGCCTCTGTCCCTGAGTCTGGTCCCTAGGCGACAGAACTTGGAACTGGTTCAGTAGTCTGGCCCATATTTTATGGGACTGAATTCAAGCCTTTCTGTGCCCTGGTGTTAACAACCACCACTAATATTAACAACAGTAAATAACCCCACACCGGCCTGGGGCTTCAGCTGAAGCTTTGCTTTCTTTTGAAAAAAGAGGAGATATTCCAAGGCAGACTTTCTGAGGTCCCTGTAGGCACAGAAATAAATGGAGTCTGAGAGCGTCAATAAAGCAAGAGGGATGGTAGCATATTTTCCCTCTGCTGGAAAATGCAATTCACATTTCTGAAAGTTTATTTGGATTTAATTCCTTCTATAGGGCAACAGGCAGGCCACTGGAGTCCTTACATTCCCTAAAAATCAGGATTCTTGTATTCGAATGTTAGCGTGAAAGGCAGGGTAGTGCAATAGACCTGGCCCTGGAGTTGGAAATGAAAAGACTTGAGTTCTAATACTGATTTTGTCCCTTACCACTTACCCAGTGATGTTGGACCATATGTCAACCACACTAGATCTTAATTTTCTCATCAATAAATGAAAGAGTTGAGCTAGCTGGCCTCTAAGGTCCCTTGCAGCTCTCAATTTATGACTATGATTTTCCACCTGTGGGATCATGTGAAAGGCACAGCCTCAGTTTCCTCATCTGTAAAAATGAAGGGTATGGATCAGTGTCTCTAAGTACCCTTCTAGTTTTAAATCCTGTGATCTGAAGGGAGGGGTCCTCATTCCCCCATCAGATAAAAAAAATTAGATGATCCAAAGAGTTATCTCCAGTTCCTTTAAAAGGAGTCTACAATTCTAGCCTGCAGGAGAATAGTATTTCTGAACTGGGAGGGACCTCAGAGGTCAGAGGACATTTAGTCTATACCCCTGTGGAAGAACACAGGCTGTTTATAACAGAGGTGTCAAATACACAGCCTACTTTTAAGTGCAAACTAGATTCAAATGTATTTGGAAAATATTTAAGAAAATAAATAAAACAAAATGAAACCTAGATAATGTTAATGTATGGTTTTCTGAGTCAATCCTAATATACAATTTAGGGGCTCCCTTTCTGTTTGAATTTGACATGAGTGTTTTACAACACCTACACCAATCCTAGAAAGCAGTCCTTGAACAGGTGTAACTACTGTTTGTAAAAAGGGCCTAAATGAGACAGACTAAAATGGTAGATAACACACTGGACACAGAGTCAGAAAGACCCGGGTTTGAAACCTACCTCAGACCCTTACTAGCTATGTGTGTGTCATTTAAAAAGTCACTGTAATTGGAGAGTAAAGATCATCTCAAAATTTTATATAATCTTTAAGTGCAGGGGGCTGATGGTGTAGCTGGTATGGAGTCAGGAAGACGAGTTCACATCCAACTGCATACACTTAGTAACTGATTGACCATGGGCAAGTCACTTAATATTTCTGTATCTCAGTTTCTTCAATTGTAAAAAGAGGAAATTGAACATCTTGCCTTTATGGTTTCTACATCTAAAGAAATCTAAATTGAATTTTGCTTTCTTTTGGAAAAAGAGAAAAAAAGACATACCAAGGCAGATTTTCTGGGGTCCCTGTAGGCACAGAAATGAATGGAGCCTGGGATATCTAAATCTAAGGTCAGTTCAATGGACTTGGTTTTTATTCCCTCTGAAAAGAGGTAGGATTTCCCTGATGCTGTTGTCCTGTTATATGCAGGAGAGAGTGTTTTCTTTCCCAAAATGTGAACTGAGGGAATTCTGATAAATCTACTGTGATCCTGGACCCCTTGGCTGCAGTGTGTGTCTTCAAGATATGAACACAATTGGTAGACGTGAAAAAAACTCCTGGGAAGCAGGTTGTATAGAAACCAACCTAAAAGACAGGTATTTAACACCACCTTTTCTGTGAATTTAGCCCCTCCTTAGGTGTGGAAATACCAGTCGATAGGTGGATTCAGAAGAAAAGGCTCTGTCTTTGAAGGACGATACTTTGGCCTCATGTATGTTGAAGGGAAAGCAATTCTCAGACTCCTATAGAGAGTCTGTCATGACTATGGGGTTCATTTGCCAGAACTGGAGGATCTCATACTTAGAATGGATTACCCAGAAGACTTTGACAGTCAAAGAATGTCACTGGGGGAAAATGTTGACCATGGGCAAGAATTAAAATAAGGAAGCAGACTGGCATGGTAGAAACTGGCTACTTGGTCTGCATCCTGGCTCTGACATTTACTTCCTCTGGAGCCTCAGGCAAATCACTTCCCCTATTCGACCTAAGACTGAGAAGTCTGGATGTATGGGGCCCTCCCAAATCTGATGTTCTATGCTTCTTCTTCTTCTGGGGCTCTCAGGACTCTCTGTTCTTTATCAGTCATTCAGTAAGCAAACATTTACCAATTGCTTATTAGGCACCCAGCCTAGTACAGACAATCCAAATCCAAGTAGAAATAAAGGCTGTCCCTGCCCTCAAGGAACTTAAAGTTTAAAGGGAAAGATGACATGTTAAAAGCAGGGGGTGGGGGTGGGGAAAATGGAGGAAGGGGACAGAAGAGATGTTCCAGTGTGGGGCCATGATGCAGAAATCCAGAGGAGAGCTTGGTGAGGAATGAAGAGTTGGCTGGCCTGGGTACCCTCCAAGTTAAATGGAAGTTCTGAGAGCCCTCCACCCTCCATGCAGAAGGAAGGGCCTCAGGAGTCCTTTGCCAAACATTAATTAGATAACCCTTCTGAGGAGTGATTTCCAGGATGAAGGATAAGATAGAGAGGTTTCTTGGACCTGGTAGAGAGGAATGCAGTATCGGAACTAGACAAAAGGGATCTGAATTCTATTCTGACTACTTCCATAGCTGGGAAATCATTCATACTTTCTGGGCCTCAGTTTCCTCATGTGTTAAATGGGGTGAGTAAACTAGATTATCATCTGTACATAGCATAATTCCAGCTCCAAGTCTGCTGATTTTGAGGGTAGCCAGAAGAAAAATGATACTTAGTTGAGTTTTCCAGGGAGAATCCTAACAGAATGATACAGAGAGTCCTACCGACTCTCAACCCAGAGAGGACAGAAACCCTGAGAAGGAAATCAAGTTAGAAGACCAGACCTGACCAAAGAAACGAGCGACCAGTTGACAAGCAGAAATGGTAAATAGGTTTTGAAGATGAGTTAGGATGCAAGGACAGGGCAGTAGAAATCTGGTTGTACTACCACAGGATTTTTCTGACTTTGTACCCATTGGGAAAATCTCCTTATCCTGCAAAAGGTTTTGTCGGCCTTGGCACTCACAGCCCATCACTACTCTTTGTCCTCTACCCTTTGACTCCAAACCCTCCATTTAAGTAGAAGGCTCAGGACAGACAACTCCTTACTTCCTACCAGGCTCAACCACTTTGGAATTTCTCTGACTCCCTCCCGCCCCTTTCCCAATTAGATTATAAGTTTCTTGAGAGCAGGGACTGCTTCCTTTTTTTCATATTTGTACCCCCGGCCTTATCCCAGTGCTTGGCACATACTTAATAAATTTTTATTGACCATTGAGAAACTAGGGTTTGATTCCAGAGTGCTGGAATTAACAGAAACTTGCTAATTTAAAAAAAGAAATTCCTACTAGGAATCTTTGGATCAGAGGTAAAGAAAAAGAGTGGCTTTCCAAATGGAGCCCCTGAAGCCACAGAGTTAACTCAGTAATACTGGGGATCCCTCAGGGAAAAGGTAGAAGAGGCCAAGAGAAGACATGCCTCCTCCTTCCCTTCCCCTCTTTTCCCCTCCCCTCAGAAGAAATGAATGCACAATATTCCAAAGCTAAGCATAATAGGATTGAGATAGAGGAAGAAATATAAAGTGGACCAGTAGACAGATATTATCCAGAGTAGGCAGCGCCCTAAAACCTGCCAAGGGGCATGTCAATGCTAAGGGAAAGGAGACAGGGAAGTACTGGAGAGATTCTGGAAAGATCTCTGACATAATCGAAAATGTTAGACAAACCAACCACAGGATGATGAGTCTGGAAGGGACTTCTGAGAAGTAGCGTTGTTCCGGAGTGGAGACATGGGTTCCAGTTGGCCTGACGCAGTTCGTGCTTGTATATCTTTGGACAAGTCCTTTCCTGATCTTTGGGCCTTGGTTTCCTTCTTTGTAAAATAAGGGAATCAGACTAAATGATTTCTGAGGTCTCCTTTCAGTTCCAAAATCGTCTGATACTCTGATTATAATCCAATTGGACCCAAAATAAATATTGGTGATTCAAATAAAAATTTATTAGTCACATGCAAGATGAGGGTCGGTGATTCAGAGAGCTTGCCTCTTATTCAGGCTCAGGTCCTGTCTTACCTGAGCAGTGCAACCCCAGCTTCGTTGCTGTTCGGTTGTGTCGAATACTTCATGACTCCATTTGGGGTTTTCTTGGCAAAGTTGCTGGGGTGCTTTGCCATTTTCTTCTCCACTCACTTTATAAGTGAGAAAACTAAGACAAGCTGGATAAATAATTTGCCCAGGGTCACATAGTAAGCTTATGAGACTAGATTTGAACTTAGAGCTTCCTGTCATGGCTCTCTATCCTCTGGGTCACCTAACTGCTCCAGCTAGGCATGGCTTTAACTTCTCGATGCCCCAGGCAACTCTCTAAGATAGAGGTGGGAAGAAAAAGACAAAATGCTGATCTATCAGTGACAGGAATTTCCACACCAGGAGTTCCCTACATGTGGAGACAACCCTCCCTCCCCCTTCCCAAAGACACTTAAAATACTCTCACATGATAATAGCAGCTCCAATTTCAATAGCAAATTAAGGTTTACAAAGCACTACACACACACACACACACACACACACACACACACACAATCTGGGAGGTAGGTAGAAGATATGTAATTGTCTTGATATTTTCCACTGAACCTCAGAGAAGTGAGATTTCCTGCTCCTTAGTTGTGTCCCCTTCCTCTTTCCTAGTATCCCCGTTTTTCTCTCCTGTTCCTTCCCATCTTCCCCGCAGATCTCCACCTTCTTTCCTCCACCCCTCCCCACTCATTTTTCTGAAAATAGCTATATTTGGACCACCCAGGGTTAGAAACTTCCATCCTTCTGGCTTATTGCCATCTCCTGCCCATGAGTCCAGGAGTGGGAAACCAATCAGATTCTTCTGAGCAGGGCCCTTCCCTTTCCTACCAAAACCACCTATGTGTCATGATCTGGAATCATCCCTCATACCGTTACTGCTCCAGAAGCTGCCCTGACCCAGAAGCTGCTTGAACTGCCCTACCCATGGAATCCTAGCCCAGTATGGACTCCCTTGTCCTACTACTATGGTCTGAAAACCTTCCTGCCTAAGGCTTCTTAATGACATCACTGGTTGTATACTTTTAGCCCTGCCCTTTCCAAATCTTTGCTTTGACCAACTGGTGGCTCAGTAGAGAGTCAGGAAGACCTGAGTTTCTATCCAGCCTCAGACACTTACTAGCAATATGACCCTGGGCAAGTCACCACCCATGTTTGCCTCAGTTTCCTTTCTGTAACATGGGGATAATAATAGCAGCTACCTTGGAAAGGTTGTTATGAGGGTAAAATGAGACAATACTTGTTAAAAGCACTTAGCACAGTGCTTGGCACATAGCAGATGCTATAGGGAGGTTTATTTCCTTCCCTTCCATTCTTTTTGCTAGGATGGATGAGTCCCTGTCCCTCTATGAGGGGGTTGGTGATCTCCCCTAGTTTGAAGGTGTTGGTCCTAGGCTCACTGTGATGGGGAAATTGAGGGCCTCCCTTGCTTTGGAAGGGGCACTGCTGGTTGGAGTGTGAGCTCATTGGGAAGCTTTATCATCCTTTATTGGTTGCACCGACCCCTCCTCCCTTGGGTGTCTCCCAATTTCACTGTATGGTTTTCCCTTGAAGAACCATCCGTATAAGTTTGATGCCTTTGTCATTGACAAGATCATTTAATTCTTCCAAGAAGAATTCCCAGAAGCAGTCCCTGCTACATGATAAGGAAGCAGCAAGGTCAGGCCTCTTTAGGATAATAAATCCAGAGTTGGGAGGGACCTCAATAGTCTGCTTTGTTTTATAGATGAGGAGATGAAGGCCCAGAGAGGATAAGTGATTCACCCAACGTTACACAAATAGAGGCATCATCTTAGGTATGATTAGAACCCAAATCTTCTAACTTCAGAGCCAAGGTCCATGGGTCCATGCTGCCTCTCCAGTCTCCGTATTTTAATTCTCTTTTCTCTGCCCCACTGATGATGCCTGGACAATTGGAGCAAGTCAGTATTTCAGTTTGGGGATTATTTACCGACAGGGATTTCAAACCAGCCTAAGATAGCGAACTATAAAACGTTACCTGGTGTGTCACGTTTCTGGAATCCAGCATATAGCAGTTTTCTCAACAAAGGTTATTGTACAGTTAACACAGTCAGCAGGAATTCTGGACCTGGTCCCAGACTATATTTATATAAATAGATGTGAATTGTTCAAGACTTGAGGACCCAGTGTTCATTCTCATCAAACTGAGCTTCAAGTCTATTTTTGCAGGTCAGAAGTAGAAGATAGGAGACCCCTAACATGCCCAAATCAGATCAAGTCAACGCAGTGCCTGAAAGTGTGAAGGATACAAAGTTGAGATAGCAGAGGCTCCTGCCCTTAAGGAGTGCACAGTCCAGTAAGAGAGTATGACGCAAACACAGATAAGTATTTGACTCCTTCCATGATTCTGTGTTCTTATCAACATGGCCTCTCCCCACAGTGCTGCAGATTACACAACCTTCTCATCTCATCTCATCTCATCTCTTGTCTGTGCTCTTTTATAAATTTTCCAAAGGGGCATCAGCCCCCTAAACAGATGGGGTCATTCCTCTACATTCTATCTCTTGACATTGTCCAGATACCAGCAAAGCATGAGGCCTGCCTATAGGTTAACTCTTCTTGTCTTCAGTTGTATCTGATTCTTCGTGATTCCATTTGGGGTTTCTTGGCAAAGATACTGGGGTGATTTGCCATTTCCTACTCCACTTTATCTTACAGATAAGGAAACTGAGGTAAACAGTGTCAAGTGACTTGACCAGGATCACAGGTAGTATGTGTCAGAGGCCAGATATGAACTCAGGAAGATGAGTCCTCCTGCCTCCAAGACCATGGTGTTAGCTCTGGTTCTCCCCAAAAGATCAGCCCACTTTCTTCTGATCTTACATCTCCCTGATAACATCCTTTGTGCCAATCCTCTTATTCAGTTTTTCCATTTATAAGATGACTGATGGTGTAGTAGACAGAGTGTGTAGCTCAGAGACATGAAGTCTTGACTTCAGGTCTGCCCTCTGACCCCTGCGAACTCTGTGACCTTGGGCAAGTCCCTTAATCTCTCTGAGTCTGGTTTCCTTGGGTATAAAACAAATTAATAACAATGCTAATTATTGATTATTGTTATTACTAATCAGAGAATCTATCCTATCTCAACTTCCTATCTTTCATAATACTACTAATAATATTCATAAATAATGACTATTATTGTTCCTTATATTCAAGCTTCTGCGAGGCCTAATGAGAAAACATAAGTAGGTCCCGATGTGGTGTATTTATGTGTCAATAGGTATTATTAATATTAATTAGTAATTAATATTAATTATTAATATTATTATGGTGATGGTATTAGGTCTATTAATGTGTGGCTGTCCTTTTGCGTCCTCCACTTTCCCCTCCGTCGCCCTTCAGAAATCCTTATTTTTTTGGTTTGTGGCTAATACACATGCTATTATACAGTTGTGTCATGGGATACAAGATTAGTGCAAGGAGAGGGATGAAGGAGGAGTTTGTCACTAACGGGGCTGAGTAATCAGGAAAGGCTTCCTGTGTGAAGTGGCATGACAGCCGGATGGGAATGAAACAGAAAGCCACCCAACTAAATTATCAAATGCAAGTGCGAGTTCAGAATAAGTATTCTGAACAGGAAGTGTGTATCCCTACATAAGTCAGGAGATCAAAGACTGTCAGAGCTGGGAAGGTCCAGGGAACCTATGGAACAGAGAGCATTAGACCTAGAAGAGATGGTTTAGTCTAACCGTTGCGTGCTTATGGCAAAGGGAAAGAACAGTAACCTTGAGTCTAGAGTGGACTGGGTTCCAATCTCAGACACTTGCTAGTTGGGTGAGACCTCCTCTGTAATTCACACAATACTGACTTCATAGGATTGCTGTAAGAGTCCAATCAAATGGGATCATGTGGATGAAAATACTTTGCCAAACTTAAAGCGCCCCCATTCGTGTTTGCTATTTCATAAGCAGGTAAATGAGACTCAGAAAAGGGAAGTGATTGACTCAAGGTATCCCAGTCAAGGGGTGACTTGAAGGAGGAAGCTAGAGCTATAGATTTTATATGCTGTGCACAAAGACCCAAAGGGAAATACATATGTGTACGTGTGTATAGATATATGTATGTATGTATGTCAGTCAACTAATCTTTATTAAATGGACTACTATGTGCCAGGCATTGTGCTAAGTGCTAGGGATATGAAGAAAGGCAAACACAGATATGCACACATACATGCATTGTGTTTATATATGTGTGTATGTATATATATGTATATACATGTACGTGTGTATACATTGCTTTAAATTGCAGTAAGATTTTTGGGACTCTTTGCTGGGACACCCCCCCCCAACTTTCCCCCTCACCCCCACACAAATACATATCATTCCCTCTCTAGACCTTAGTTTCTTTGTCTATGAAACATCAGACATTTCTATAACACCGTTTGTTAAAGCACTCTAGACACATTATCCCATTTGAATTTCACAATAACCCTGTGAAGCAAATATTATAGAAATTATATTTTTATACAAGAATAAATCAAAACTCAGGGAGGTTAAATAATTTTGCTTTTAGTTATATTACTACTAAATATTGGCTCTGGGATCCTAATCCAGATCTCTTCCAACTCTAAAGAATATATCTATATTTTTATCTTTATCTATACTTATCCTTAGGAATAGTACATATCCTTATAGATATATCCATTTATATGACTGTGTAATTATAACTATAGTTGTATGACTAAATCTAGATGTCTAAATCGATGGATCAATGTATCTAAATCTACATATTAATATGACTAAATCTACATCTCAGTATCTGTTATCTTTATATCTAGACTTATATGTGTGTCTATCCACATCTATAGCCCTATATATCTATACACATATCAATACCTACATCCAAAACTATCTGTCCATCTATATGTTTTCTATCCATCTATCTTTATATATGTCCATCTATATTTCTGTCATCTACATTTTTTCTATTCATCTATCTTTCTATCTGTCCATCTATCATCTACCCATCTATCTATCCATCTATATGTTTTTCTTTCTTTCTTTCTACCCATCTGTCATCTATATATTTTTTCTCTATCTTTCTATCTGTCCATCCACACATCTATTTTTCTATCTATTCATGTATATATTTTTCTATCCATCTATTTTCTATCTTTTAATCTATCTATCTATCTATCTATCTATCTATCTATCTCTATTTCTATAGTTCTAGACGTATCCATTGATCCACTGAGGACTGCTATTTGATCCTTTTGTCAGGACCACATCTCCCACGCACTAGTGTTTGTGATGAGACCATGTACCACAGTTAGGATGCTATTCGAGCCAGTACCTCTTTGCCTTTGGGATGCTTTCTTTTGGAGTTCTCCCACACTCCTATGCAGACATGGTAATTCAAAGCATAAAGACCAGTGGCCTGACTCCAGGGCAGGGTGTGTTGCATTGATGTGGGAGGTATCTTACAGACAATAGAGAAGATAGGGAACTGCTGGATGGGAGACTTGGGCAGACCCCAAGCCTAGAGCAATGTTGGCCAGCTGTGTGGGCACAGGGTTGTTTTCAAGTAACAGTAAACTTTAATAGATGATTATTAGTCAGTTGCTGATGTAATTGAATCCAAGCTCTCGATCAGGGAGGCTCTTTGACTATAGCAACATGTCAGTGGTTCTCAGAGTGTGGTCCGGGGCCTGGTGGCTCCTTCCCTGCGGTCTGTGGGCTGGTCTCTTGAGCTGTTAATGTTTATCATATGATGATGCATGTACTGTGGTCTGGGACCTGAATTAAACAGTGATTTCTGATCTACCTGTGGCTTGGAGTTGTCCTTGTTGGGTGGGTGCTCTGCAAACCTTGAAGCACCACCAAAATCTGAGCTCTTTTCATCACTGTTATCATTATGAAAATAGATGGCGAATGTGAAGTACTCTGCAAACCTGAAAGTACTATTTAAATGCTTGCTATCACCGTAGCCAATGGTAATTTTGTTCTATTGCGTTCAATGTAGCACACTTTTGAAAAGTAGTGCATAAGTTTGTGGCTTCACAACAACATTTTTCTCCTTCATATACTGAAATTTTCACATTTGCTGATAAGTAAGTCCATAATTAAAAAGAAATAATTTTAATTAAAAAGATACAAGCTAATGATTTTTAAAAAGTAGTTGACTCAATGCAGATATATCACAAGACTTGGTGATCAGTTATTGACTAGGTCACAAAGGAGACTTTTGTTCAGGCATGGATTGATTCTTCCAAACCAGAGAGTCTGGGACTTTTTTTTCATTAATATAGGGAGTGGTGGTGATTTGAAACTGTAACAATGGAAATTTAAGTCCTTGAAGTATCAATAGCTGAATTGTAATATTCAATCAGTCTAGAATTCATCTCAATACCGAGTAAACAATGAGTCAAGGGCCAGTATGACTATAGTGATGTACTTTCATATCAACTCACATTTGAAAAATAAAGTTTCATTCCTTCCTGCTCCCTGCCCATAGTTCTTGGGGCTTTTGCAAAGCACCTACTAGGTTCCATATTGTATTGTAGTTCTCTGTATATGCATATCCTTCAACTATATTGTAAGATTGAAGAAGTCAAAAATTGTATCTTACTAGATGTTTTATTCTCTCCCTGGACCAAGTCAAGTGCCATATGCAACAGGATAGTACAGTAGAAAGAACCTAAAATGTGTGGGCTAAGGTGGTGGTGGTGGTGGTGATTGTTTAGTCATTTCTGACTCTGTGACCCCATTTGGGGTTTTCTTGGTAAAGATAGTAGAATGGTTTGCCATTTCCTTCTCCAGCTCATTTTACAGATGAGGAAACTGAGGTAAACAGGGTTAAGTGTCTTGCCCAAAGTCATAGTGGTCCATTTTTATGGATTTCCATATTGTGGAATCTGGCTGTCTCATAATATGCCGTTTCCCATTGCTATGCCTTTGCATAGGCTGTGCCTCACACCTAAAATGTATTCCTTTATATCTGCTAGTAAGTGTCTGAGACTGGGTTTGAACTCAGGTCTTCTTGATCCCAGGCCCAGAGCTCTATTCACTGCTTCATTTAGCTGCTGGATTAAAATCCCAGCTCTGTCATTTATTTTCTGTGTGAACTTGAGTCAATCAAAGTTGCTTCATCTGATTGGCTCTCATCTCCAAAATGGGGACAATGGCCAAGTTGACCCCTGTAAAGTCTCTTCTAGCACTAGGTCCTAGGCTCTTATATAACAAAAGTTATTTGTCAGATTTCCCCGAATTAAGTCAACCCACCCACTGTGTTGTCTACAGGCTAATATATGAGTGTTTGACTGATGGTTGGGATCAAATTGACTGAGTATCCAATATCCTCTATAGACAAGTCATGGTGAATTAAGTTGAAAGGACTTTTTAGTTCAATTTCATTGTCTGAACATCATATGAAATTCAAGTAGGAAGTGCTTGGCAGAATTAAAACATGTTCACAGAGCTGATGTTCCTATCTCCGGAGAACAGAAAAAGATGCCCTATTGAATGAGATATGAGTCCTTAAAAGAAGAGGAAAAAAAGAAAAAGTGAAAATGAGAAGAAAGGGATTGAGAAGGAGCCAAACTCTAGTAAAGTTAATCTTTAGTGGAGGAAAACAAGCCTGGAAATATAGACCTGCTCATCTCTCTTCATATTATAGTCCTGCAGAGGGAATTAAATTCCTAGGGAAAAAAGTCGCAGATTATGAAAGGATTTAATTGAGAAAAAGAATCTGGACTAGTATTTTCAAATACTTCTAAAACCAGAAGGATACTGAAAAAAATTAAGAAACACTGAGGGAAAAATGGAAAAATTCAGGCAAAGTAAAAAATAAGCCTACTAAAAAATAAGTGCCTACTAAGTATAGAGAAGTTCACCTACACATGATGAAGGCAGGCTCTGTTCTGAGTGCTAAAGATACAAAGAGAGAAACAAAACGGGTCAAGTAGGTCTCATTCCACTGGAGGGAACACAAATGAACCAGTACAAGATTTATTATGTAAAGTAATTTCAGGGGAGGTCCTTAACAACTTGGGGGATCAGCAAGGGCTCTCAGTAGGAGATGTCACCTGAGCTGAAGCCTGAAGGAAGATAGGAATTTCAAGGAGCAGATATAAAGGAATACATTTCAGGTGTGAGGCACTGTCTATGCAAAGGCATAGCAATGGGAAATGGCATGTTATGAGACAGCCATATTCCATAATATGGAAATCCATAAAAATGGAATATTATGAAGCCAGCTTGAATAGAACATAGAATGAGTGAAAGGGCATCATTTTAGAGAACCCTGAACATAAAGATGGGACCACCAGTAAGGCCACAGAGCCTCCAGCACGCTTCAGTCAAGAGACTGACTTTAAAAAGATGTTTCATGTGTGTAAAAACTTGCTTTCTGTAATCATCTAATTAGTTATCTTATCCTTTAATGTGTAATTAGACTAGTCTTAAATAAACCAAAGCACTTCTCAGCCTGGTCATTTTTAGAACAAATGTTAATCTATTAATAAAAACATTTTAATTCCAGTTAACTTTACAGCCACAACAAAAGGAATCAATTGCATAATTAATACATGTGCTGGATGACCTTTAAATAAATACTTACTCAGGGCAAATATGGAAAAAAGGGGTTGGTGGGGGCAGGCTGCATGTGGTGGGAGGAATGAGAACTCCAGTCTCAGGACAGCAAGGGACCTCTGAGGTTTGCCAAGCTCATCCATAACTGAATGGAAATCTCCTCTGCCACAAACTGGATGCTTATTTCAAACAGATCACGGAAGAGGGACAGAAGAGTTGAGAAGTCACATCTTTACAGAACCAAACGAAGTGGATTTGGGAAAAAGAAAAATTTGGTAATATACTGAACTGGAAGTCAGAGAACTTGGGTTCAAATCCCTCCCATGCTACGTCCTAGCTTATAGGTGACCTTGCTCTGGGCTCAGTTTCCTCATCTGTAAAAACAGAAGGGTAGACTGGATGATCTCAAAGACCCCTTCAAGCACTAAATTTCATGATCTGTTGGTTTTTTTTCCCAGAAATTCTCAGGCATCAAGTGTTCTATTTTTTAATGTTTGTGTCAGCATGCAAGATGTTTCATTTGGATGGGTCTCAATAGCCCCTTGCTATTTTTTCTTTTAAAAAAATGTTTTCAATACAAAAAATGGAGTGGGGGGAGTTGTTGAGGCACATTCAGATAAAACATTCGTTTCTCTTCCCTGCTCCCCACCCCCGTAAATGCTTATGGCAGCTTCTTTTGTTCCAGCTGGAACAAATGAACATTGGTTGATTGTGGTGAGGATGCCGGAGCAGTTTGCAAACGTCCACCCATTACTTTCAATGGGAAAGTGGTGCCTTGGGAAGCATTTACATGAAATATTTGGGCTGTTAAGGCAAAAACACTCTTCTTTCCCCTCTCCCTAATGCCAGTTCACCAAGTGCCAAATTCATGAAGCTCATCCCATGACTGAATTAGGGGGAATGCTATTTCTCAAGCAGTCTAGGACTTATTCTGTATGATTGGGGCATCAGGCTAGTGAAAGCATCTCTCTCTGTCTCTGTCTCTCTGTCTTTGTCTCTCTCTGTGTCTTTCTGTCTCTCTGTGTCTCTGTCTCTGTCTCTGTCTCTGTCTCTCTCTCTCTGTCTCTCTCTCTCTGTCTCTCTCTCTCTCTCTCTCTCTCTTTCTCTCTCTCTCTCTTTCTCTCTAATTTCCCCTTTCTCAGGGAATTAGTGACAAGGTAGGCAAAGCTCCATCTGAGTCAGCACTATTGATGTGGCGGCCAAAAGAGCTGAGGTCTAAGCTTAGTCTGCTTTAAAGGAGACATACTCCTCAACAAGGGAGGGAGCGGAGAGCCCTGCTGCTCTTTGCCCTATTTAGACCTTGCCTGAGGATGGCGGACAACTTGCAATGACCACTTTGGAGGAACAATGTTGACAAGTCAGAGAGAAGGGGCATGCCAAGTGACAACTCTTTGAAAGAACCTGGTTACATAACCTGAAAAACAAAAGACTTGGGGGAAAGATAACAGCTATCTTAAAGTACCTCAAGGTTTGCCCCCTAGAAGAGAGCTCAGTGTTAATAACTGACAACTCAGCGATCGGCCACAAGTCTAGGATATTCGAAATATGCTATATACCTCTAACAGATAGGTGACGGACTGGGGAGGGGTAATTTGAGGCATATACCTTTGGTGGTAGCAAATGTGGGAACTTCGCTTGACTGTGCATATTTGTTAAAAAGGTTTTGTTTTCATTTTTTATTTCCATGGTAAGAAGAGGAGAAGTGGTAGAAGGGGGAAAAAGTCTTTATTAATTAAAAAATAAAAAATAACTAAAATGTATGTAACTCTAAGTTTTATAAAGTATTTTATATATATATATCTCAAAAGTATTATACTTTAATAACTAAAACTATACTGAGACTTTTAGAATATTCTGTGCATATGTATTTGTGTGTGTGTGTTTGTGTATAATACATAAGATCAGAAGGAAGGATTCCTATGAGGAGCCCATGTAACCTGATGTACCAAATGTACACAAACCTTTTCATACCCTCAGTCTTAGCTTCATTTTTGGAGTACTTATTTCTCTGGCTACCAGTGAACACAACAATGCCACATCTGACAAAGGAGGCCCAACTTTCTGAGTTAGGTTTGGAAAGAACTGGGAAATGGGGCATCCTCCTCAGAATAGACTCCTCATTGGATCACCTTGGGAAAGGCACTTTGTTATAAAATCAGAAGTGAATTTCATTTTAAATTGCCTGGTAACCCTTGGAAATGTGAGTTACTTTCATGGGCAAGAGCCCCCCAAAGGGGTCTAGCTGAAGTAGTAGGGCCGAATGAGGGAGAGACAAGAGACAGTAGATAGAACTGCCACTACCACCACCTTGCCCACCATCTTCCCTTGGACCCTGATGGAGACAGATATGATCTTCCTTCCTTCCTTCCTTCCTTCCTTCCTTCCTTCCTTCCTTCCTTCCTTCCTTCCTTCCTTCCTTCCTTCCTTCCTTCCTTCTTCCTTCCTTCCTTAGCTAGATGTCACATGTGCTTTAGAAGGATTCATTTCCAGGTATAAGTTGGACTAGGTGCTAACAGACATCCTTTCCAGTTCTGAAATTCCATTTCTATGACTCTCTGTTGTCATCTCATCTCTGCAAACCCCAGTGACAAAAGAAGGAAAAGACAGTGAAAACAAAACAAACCAAAACAAACCCTCAGACCTCTAGTTTTCAGAGGTTGTATCATGGAGGGCTGTACTTATTATAAGGCAATTACAGCGAAGATTTACAAAGCTAAATTACATTTGTATAATAAATAGAATGAAAACCATACCCTCCCAGACTATAGACAACCACCACAGGGTTTTTATTTAGCCCTGGATAGAACCATCTAATGGACCCTAAATGTTAATGGATGTAAAAGATTTATACGTTAATTGTACTTCTCTGTCTTCTTATTTTACGAACTGGTTTTATCTCGGTGCATGGAGATCAACAGCCTGCCACAACAAATGTGGGTGACAATGTGACCCTCAGGAGGCCGAGGAGGGGGGTTATCTGTGATTAGAAGCAAGATTGGTTTATTATTTATAAATCTGGGAAAACATTTTAATTGAAATGGGCCATAGAGTTTAACTGACCTTGTGTTTTATAACACTCCCAGGGAAGTCAACTGAGAAGGGCTCCTGTTTTTAACCACCCTATCAGCATTATTAAGAAATCTGGACCCTGGTGGGGGGCCAAGGGAGGGGGAAGGGGCTGTTTTTCAGATTTGCAGCACCAGAGAAATGAGGTCAAAGAGAAGTACTCAACAATCTGATTTGAAGGCCTCTTGGCTGCTGCCCCTCACTGGGGACTTAACAGGATGAGTTTGGATTGGTCTTATTTTTTATTTTAAGTGGAGAAACAATTGATAGAAGTTGTCTGGAGAAGACAGGATCATAGATTTTAGAGCTAAACAGAGAACAGCTAGTCCAATCCTCTCATTGTACACATGGGGAAATTGAGGCCCAGAGACATGGAAGGGGTTTGTCACAGGTCACAAGTCAAAATGAAATCCTTCGACCAGAGCCATAACAAGGATTTTTTGTCCCCAGGCCAACCAACATAAAATAAGTCATCAGTTAAGGGAGGGGCCTGGGATGCTATCCTCAGGGAGGAAAGGGAAACAGAAACAAGTCATGGACAAGCCATTAGGGGGTACAGAACAGTGCATCTGATGGCTTACTATTTAAAATAATCAGTATTACTAACTAGGTCATGGCAGACCTACAGTATGGCAGTTCGATTGCTATAAGTCTTTCCAAATTCAGTGCCCCCAAGCAAAGTCTCAGTCGCTCCATCCAAATTAAGGCTCTGCCTCTGATCCTGGGCCCAATGTGGTTTTCTCTTTGTTTTCCTATCCCAACATATTGTTTGTAGGCATTGCCCATGTGAACTGAACTGGCATTCTTGGTTCGGGGCCTAATATGTGGAAGGAAGATGAGATTTGCAAAATGGGCTGCATTTCCAGACGAATGTAACACGTATTACATTTGAAAAATAAATGTTCTCTAAAAGTAATTAAAGCATGTTGGCTCAGGAATAATATACCATTTTACTCCTATTTGCTGAGTATGAGACAAGCCACTAAATTGACAGTGAACGCTCTATTATGTGATTGCCAACTGTTTTATAAGATTTTGAACATATTCATCTCTTCTATCTAGTTTGTCTTATCAGGCTATTGCTTTTTAATAAATTAATTTCCCACTGTCTCCAGGGTCTTCACTGGAAATCTGACTGAGAGCATAAATACGATTAATTTTGGGGTTGGTGCTTAACTACCAAGTTTGGCGACTTACAAATAGCACGGTGCCTTTGGCTACCTTAGGCATACAGGATGGTTTCCTGGCCTATATGAATGGGAAGGGGAGATGCCCCTGGGTGAAAGTATCAAGGGTTCATGTGGCTTAGCTCCAGGAGAGATCATCAATCCCCTTCTCCCTCACCATTTTTTTTTTTACAGACAGAGAAACTGAGGGGAAAGAGAGATAAAATGACCTGCCCAGGGACACAGAATCTGGATTCAAATCCTAGTTCTGTGCTCCCAAATCCAGCCCCGTTTTTCCTTTTTTGGGTAGTATGATACATGCTCTTCTGCCTTGAGTCTTGTAAATGAAATTATTTCTTTTTGGAAGATGAACTTGAGAACAAAAGGGACCTGAATCTGGAGCTCATCTCTTTCCAGTTGGTGCAAATATGTGTAACGGAGAAGGAAGAACAAAAATCTCATAATACTAAACAGTCCCAAACACTTTTAGCTGAGTGTATCAGAGCAGCTGCAGTAGGTGTACAGTAGTTAGAGCTCTGGTCTTAGAAACAGGAAGATCTGAGCCTGAATCTGATCTCCTACACTTACTTAGCTGTGTGAACCTGGGGAAAAAACTAGCTAACTTTGCATAGTCTCAGCTTCCTCACCTGTAAAATGGGGATAACAATAGCACCTACCTTGCAGGGTTATTAGGATCAAATAAAATAATTATAAAATATTTATATTTTATGATATTTGCATTATATTTGTATTAATATACAAATAGATGCAATATATTATATATAAATATCATACATTATATACTATGATGTAATTATACATATATACAAATATAATAATATTTATATTACAAATAATTGTAAAAACTTGCATATAGTAAATACTATAGAAATGTCACTTTTATCATAACAGTAAAATGCTCTATAAGCCTTAAAGTGCTATGTAGGTGCTACTTATTATTTTTATTATGATGAATGAGTGAAAGAATGAATGGAAGTGGAACTATGAAGTGCTTTCTACGTACCAAGGACTGTGCTAAGGGTGGGTACATGAATACAAACAGAGAAGATAGTTCCTGCCCTCAAGGACTTCACTATCTCACTGGAAAAAAACAGAAAGGTGGCACGGGTTATATGTGCACATTAGCATTGTTTGGAAGTGGCCAGTAAATTATAATTATTAATATCATTATTAATTACTCCCAAGTATGGTGGCTCTTATTTATAGTATTATGTCCTTAAATGTCTTTCTTTCCCTGTCTTGAGCTGCCAATTCGTGGAGAGCTCAGTGGCCCTAGATCTCAAGGGCCAGTGACCCATGATCCTGAGTTGAGTGATGATGTTATTGGGAAAAGAGTGTTGTTGTGGTAAAAAGAAACCCAGTTATGTAGGGGCTTTATTAGAAAGGAACCCAACACCCAGCCCAGCTCTGTGTACATAAAGGGCACTTAATAAGCAGTTGTTGAGTTGAACATTGAAGTTAAGAGGAAAACAAAGCATTCAGACTACTTACTTGATTATTTATCTATCGACATATATGTGTATGAAAGATAGACCCACACATTTAAAACACACACACACACACACACACACACACACACACAGTGAAATGGTTTCTGTGTTGAAAGAACTGGGAAAATCTGATCAGAGAAAAGGTGGATAGAGACAGACAGAAGATGGTTGCAGACAATTGCTGCCTTCATGTCAGGCCATTTAATTTCTATGGTTCAAGAGTTTCCTCATCTGTAAAATAAAGCATTGATCTAAGTAGTCTTGAGCATTCCCTCTGACTCCAAGTACCATGAACGATACATTGTAAGCCTGGGAGAGCAGGGATGATCACTGACTCCTATGATGTCTGTCCTCTAGTGTTTTATTGAAAGGCTGTTTGTGGCATATTCCCAGAGGCTCTTTATCATCCCAGTCATTCTCTGGGTGCTATAGAAATTATTCTATAACATCAATCAATCAATCAGTCAGCAAACATGTATATGTTAAGGACTTATATACCAAACAGATGCCAAGTAGAGGACACTTGTCTAGTTCTTTGAAGTTTGCAAAGAACTTCAATATATTATTTCATTTGATACTCACAACAACACTGTGAAATAGATGTCACAGGTACTGTTAGTCCCATTTGACTGACGAGGAAACTGACTTTTCCCCTGCATCATGAAGCAAAGAAGTGTCCACAAGTTGGTCGTTAATAGCATTGGTTTAAGAAAGTTTAGACAGAATGTATTGACTCAAAAATTCTCCATCACCAAAGGATTGTTGGATGGTAGATTTAGAGCTGGAAGGGAACTTAGAAGTCAATGAGTTCTACCTTCTGACTTTATGGATGAGAAAACTGAGACTGAGAGAGGTTAAGTAGGGTCCCTTGGCTAGGAAAAGTCCAGTACTCGACCCACTACACAACTGGAGGTTGTCAAACAGAGGCTAGATAGTGTTCTGCTTAGTTTCAGATGGGATTAGAAGCCCCCTGAGGACCTTTCCCATCTCTGAGAGTTTATATTTTCCCTTTTGTTACGTTTACAAGCATCAGGATGATACTCAGTCTTGATGGTGGTGATCTCTGGTTCTTGGCTACAGTCATACCCTCTGATTGCCAGTCTCCATTTGGTTCATTGAAGCCCCACATTCCAGAAGCTTCTTTTTCCCTGGTTAGATGACTGGAGGAAAATAAGGCTTACTTCCCCTTTCCCTTGGTGTGCATCTGTCTGCCTCAGACGTTTGCTTCTCCTTCTGAAAAGTAAAGGTATAAGTCCCATGGACTAAGGGAATCCTGGACAGGCCTGAGGGCATGCATGATCTCCTTGGACCTGGAGGCTGAGACCTCTGAATGGCCCTTGATTCTCTCTGTCCTGGATTAGCTGCACTTGAACAGTCTCTGGACCACATTTCTCATGTGACTTAATGTGGGCCACAGCCCAAAGGGGCACCAGAATAAGAGAAATTGAAGTCAGATCACTGCAAATTTCACCCTGAAGGTGGTTAGAGTCCAGAAACTCTGGGGCCCTGCCTTTTCCTGAGTTGCTGTCAGCTTCTGGCAAATCCGCTGCTTTGGAACGCTGCCCAACTTTGAGGAGGGCCCATCTGAGGGGCAGGGCCCTGAGCCTTGTCCCCTTGAGCGGGGCCTGTTTTTCATTTCTATGCTCCAACAGTGTGGTTGTGGTGCCCAGCTTGGCTACCTCGAAGCCATTTATCCCTTGATTTTCCAGAGGCGAAATGAATATGACACCCCAGAGGAACCTGCTGCTCCCTGTTTGGAGAGGAGGGAGAAGTTGGTAGATAAATATTTGAACTAGACCAGTCTGACAAGCTGCAACCAATTTTAGAGGAGGGAGGTTCTCGACTGGAGGGGAGGAAAGTCAGTAACTTCGGTCTGAGTTATTGCATTGAAACAGATATTAAGAAAAACAAGGCTCTAGTAACAATCCTCGCCCAGACCTCCCAGCATGATTGTTTTTCTTCTCTGTAATTATTCTCTAATCCCATCTCCTACAGGGTAGTTATCTGCATATGTTTTCCCTCTACTACTAGGCTGTGAGATTCATGCAGGCAGTCCTAGCAAGGAAAATCCCTCTCCCAGTGATCAGAATTGGCAGCACTTTATAGTTTTGCAAGTTCCCTGGATATTGAGAGGTAAAATGACTTTTTCAGAGTCAAAGCCAGAATGTATCCAAGGTGGGATTCAAACCCTGGTCAGATCGCTGTCTTATCTAGATTAAAAAAAAAAGTCTCCATTAGTGCTCTGAACACATAAGATTCTGCTAAATGAATGAAAATGTCTTTTGATTTGATTTTGATAATGATTTTAATAATAACAACTCTCATTTCCATTACTTGAAAAGTATTTCCTCCCAACTGCTGTTCACATTGAGTATAGTAAATATCACTATTCTCATTTTGTAGACGAAAAATTGGGGCTTAGAGATATGAAGAGATTTACCCAAGGTCATAGAGCCAGAGCTCAGACCCAAGTCTTCTGATTTCATATCTGGTATTCATTTCATTGTGCCACACTTCTTAATTATTGCCATCTATACTTGATTTGACCACAAAGAATAAGGTGAAGCTAGATTTCTGAGGGTTTGATGAACCTTCTCATTACATGGATGTGTCATAAGACCATAGCATTCATAGCTGAAAGATCACATATCTTGTTTCCATCGTTCTCAAAATGGAACCCAGAGAGACAGTCCTACTTTTGTTTTTTTCCCAGGGTTGCATAGGTGAAGGGTAAAGCTTCTGACTCTATGATCAATGAGTTTGTCATGTTTCTATCAGGCCCTTTCGCTGGACCTGCTTTCTTATCCTCATAGTATCAAATGATCTTGGATCTAGAGCTGAAAGGAACCTCAGAGACCATTTAATTCAGCCACTTCATTTAACAGATGAGGAAGGGGTAGCTAAATGGCACAGTGGATAGAGCACTTAGTCTTGAAGTCCAGGAGGACCTGAGTTCAGATCTGGTCTCAGGCACTTACTAGCTGTGTAATCCTAGGCAAGTCACTTAACCTGGATTGCCTTCAAAAAGGAAAGAAGAAAGAGAGAAAGAGAGAGAGCGATGAGGAAACTGAGGAAATTGGAGTCCATGGAAGTTAAGTGAGTTGCCCAAAATCATGTGGATAGTAAGCATCATAGGTGGGATTAGAATCCATTTCTTTAAACTCCAGAGCTAGCATTTTTTCCTACCTTATCACACTAAACCTTCCTCTTTCAATCTTTCCCTCTCTTCTGAGAGCCATTTTCCATCTCTTACTTACTCTTGGTGTCCTCCACCACCCCATGTCCCAATCCAACATGGTCATGGTATGGAGCGTAATGAGACCTGAGAAAATCTATGGTCATTGCTTGGGTGAACTGTACAATGAAATAGAGTATAAGCATGTGGCTAGAATCCTGATGAGAACAAGTAGAAAACAAAGGGCCCTCTTATCTTGGACCCTTGGGACATAGATCCCCTGGTCTACATGCTCTTGACTCTGAGTTTCTTCAGCTCCATTCACCTTGACTTGTGATCCCACTTGGTAATTACTTCTTCTTTGCATTTAGGCTATACCAATAGGCTACAGTTCCTGGAAGCATGTTTTTCTTGGAAAAGGGGAGAAAGATAATTGCACATTACTTTTGTGTGGTCAGCCATCAGGAGGATGCAGGGTAACCCATTTTAAACATGTCATCACAGAATGTACTTGGGAACTCTCTTGAAAGAGAAATTTTTCTTCCTGAACATTTAATCCTTAAGGAAGTATGATATTTTCAGTAGTAGTAAGCACATAGGACCAGAAATCAGGTAAAGTCAAATCCCGGCTCTAACATTTTGTTAGCTATTTTACCCAGCAAAGTCTCTCATGAAACGGAGATAATATTTGTACCACCAACAGGGTGTTGGGAGGAACCTTAAAGAATAAGGGCAGTTAGGTGGTGCACTGGACAGAGGGCTTGGAGTCTGGAAGATTTGAGCTCAAATCTGGCCTCAGACATTTACTTAGCTGACCCTGGGCAAGTCATTTCACCCTGTTTCCTTCAGTTTCCTCATCTGCAAAATGAGTTGGAGAAAGAAATGGCAATCCACTCCAGTACCTTTGCCAAGAAAACCCTAAAAGAGGGCACAGAGTTAGACACGACTCAAAATACTGAACAAAAAGCTATCCAAATATAAATTCTTACTGTTGGCTGACAAGTTTAAAGTCCATATGCAAGAGAGCCAGCATAGCACAATGGATTTGGAATCAGAGGACTTGAGTTTGAATCATATAGAGTAGTACTATGTGTGTCCCAGGGTGTCATTTTTACCTCAGTTTCCTCATCTGTAAAAGGAAGGATTGGCTTCAGTGAATCTCTCAGGTCCCTTTCAGCTCTATTATCTATGATTTTATGATCCTTAAAGACAAGGGCTATTTCATTGTTGTCTTTGTATACCCAACACCCAGTACCATGCCTGGCATACAGTAGGTGCTCAACAAATGCCAGTTGGATTGAACTGAACCTTTAAACACATATTAAGCATAGCTTTGTTTGCAATTCTGTGCTTTTCACTGAGGATATAAAATGACAAGGTCTCTGCCTTTGAGAAACTTATTATCTACTTGGAGAGTTAAAACAGTAGGAGGGAGATATGAAACATATTCAAATGAGTATATTCATGTAGCCATATATTTAAAAAATATCTATGTATTCAAATAAATTTATTAGGTATAATGTGAAAATGGCAGGGGTAGAGAAGGACTCCACAATGAAAGAAAACTAGAAAAGAGCAAGATTATTTTCATCATCATTTTTGGGGGGGATCCCTCAATTGGATGCCCCATGGTTACCCATGGAAGGCTTCACGACAGAGATGAAGAGGGAATGGCTTTAAGAAGGGGAAGGCTTCTGAAAGCAGAAACTTTTTCTTCTAGTATCGCCCGTCCTGTTGTCTTACAAGTTTATAGCCTGTTTATAGGAGAGGTGATTATAAAGTAATACTCTCATCTGGGTGCCTGGTAATCTCTAATGTTTACCTCTTTCTAGCGGTTGGTTCAGGGTGGTGTTTTATTATTTTTTTTAATAAGCAACTGTCCAGCAAATTGATAAGAGCCCCTTTTAATTAGCTAGTGGAGTTGTATGGTTAATGTCCCATATAAAAAGCCTATAAAAGAGAGTTGAATTAATAAAACGGCGGCTCAGCATTGGATAGAGTTTTCTGGAGCAACTTGGGAGCCTGGTTTTTCTGTGGGTTTAGCCCCATCTCCCTGTAGGCCTTGCCCCGATAGTGCTGCAGACCAGAGCATCCAGCCTGTCAGCAATGCCATTGCAGGATGGGGTGCTGAGAGGAGTGGGAACATTTAATCAGACTCTTTTGTCCAAAAGCAAAAGCAGTCTGTCTGCCTGCCTCCTCCTGGAGCCGACTTTACCTTTGGATAACTCCATCAGTATCCACTTTATCTCCAGCTGTCCAAGTAATTTCACCAGCATTTCTCCCCTCTTTTTCACTCCCCTCCTCACAGATGGATTAGAGCAGCAAACAGTTTACATGCTGCACATCATTAGCCATCCTCCCTCACTACCCGGCAAATAACAACTGGCCTCCATCATCGGGACATTTATAACACCTTGACACTTTTATAACTCCTCTGCTCTCTGCCAGAGCAATCTCTTCCCCTACGGCACAGGGCAACTTCATGAAATACCCGTTAGAAAGGACCTTGTTAGAGGTACTGCCCCTTCTGTAGGCCAGAGTCTACCATTCCAAGGAATGCCACCACCCCTCCCTCCTTCCCAGAATGGCTTGTGAAGGGGCGGGGGGGTAGTAGGTAAATGCCAGAAAGATTCTGCACCAGGGAAGCTGCTCACTCAGAAAGATTCCTCTTCTTTTTGCCTCAGTACTTTGTCAAAAATAACAATAATATTTTTAAAATGTGACATTCATACAGTTCCTTAAAGTCTGCAAAGAGCTTTCTATACATTATCTCATTTGCTCCTCAGAACATCTGCTTGAAGTAAGTGGTAGCTGCAAGCTTCGTTGTTCTTATGTTCTTAGCACGTAGCTTGGCACACAGGATCATAAGACAATGAACTAAGAGAGTTCAAGTTATTTGCCCAGTCAATATCAGAGGTAGAATTCAAACCCAGGTCTTCCATGCAAAGCCAACATTCTATCCATCATGTATGCTGACTCCTTCCAGCATCCCTCTGTCCTGGGGAAGGGGAAGGCAGAATAAATGTCATTAACATTTTTATAGCACTACCAGGAACAGCTTATTTTCCTGGTATTCACAAACCACTCTCCCCTCCAAGCCATATCTGTAGTTATTTTTCTTGGGTCTTTGAACTTTAAAGTGGAAAAATAGACATCTTCATTTTCCCTTGCCTCTAAAGAGAAATGTAATATGTCCTTATATTAGGGTCCATGATGCAAACAAGGTGAAGAGTCCCTGTTTTAAAGTGTCTGCAGCATTTTTCTGACAATAGCTCTGGGAAGTAAGGAGTCTAAACATTATTACCCCCATTTTACAGATGATGAAATGGAGAATCGGAACGCTGAAGTGTCGCAGCAGAGCCCAGATGTGTACTCACTTCTCCTGAGTCCAAAACTATTCTCCTATGTTACCCCAGTTTCCAGAGCAAACTGCCTCCTCTCTCACTGCTGAGCCCATCAGACCTGAACCAGGAACCAAAGATTTCTTAGTTATGTTTCTTCCATTGCATTCATTCCCCAATTTTCAATCCTGTGCTTTTGTATTGGCAGGACTGTTAACATATAAAGACGAAATCAGCCTTGGAAGTTGTAAGCACAGTCAGGGACTTTTGGATTATTGCTTTGGAAATTATGCCACTAAATTCTTTAAAATTTAGAGCAGCCTCAATGTAGCATACTCAGTATGGCAGAGGGTGGGGGAGGCAGGTTTCTCCAACAAATCATTGCTATCTAGACCTGGAGCAGAAAAGGAAGCTCTGTCTAGACTTCTTCACTTACATGATATCAATCAAGATGATGATAAACTGGTTAGGTAGGGTAAGTGTATTGGACTGGCTGGGCAAATTATTTCATGAAATTCATAGAATGTCAGAGCTAGAAAAGACTTTTGAATACACAGACTGTGAGATCTGGGAAGGACGTTAGAACATAGAACGCAGGATGGTCAAAGCTAGCAAACGTGATGACAAGAAAGCTACCTTTGGGACCAGAAAAACCTAGGTTCAAATTCAGTTTCTGACACATCCTGGTTATATGATCTTAGGCAAGTCACTCAGCCTCTCAAGACACAGGCAAATCTTTAAGACTCTTAGAGGCAGCTAGATGGCATGGAAGCAGGAAGACTTAAAATCTGATCTCAGATTCTCACTAGCTGCATGACCCAAAGCAGGTCAATTAACCATTTCCTCAATTTTCTCAACAGTAAAATGAGGTTGTTGTGATGACCAAAATGAGAGGATATTTGTCAAGTGCTTAGTATGGCATTTAGTTAATGCTTACTTTCCCTTTCCCTAAATTGCAGAGAAGGTGTTGATTTATATTGATAGAGAGAATTTCCCCATCTGAGCATTTCCTGCACTTGATGAAGTCACTAGTCCAGTCTTCCATTTTCAACCTCATCCAACACATTATGGTAAAGTCGTGAGGTTTCCTTAGCTTAACATAGGATTTAAGAGTTACAAGAGGCCATAGAGATCATCTCATCTAATGTCATCACTTTGTGGACAAGGAAACTGAGGCTCAGTGAACAGCAGAATTAAAATCCAAATCTCTTGAGTCCCAGGTCATTTTTCCTTCCATTACATTTAATTTGTCAGTGGACAATTCCACTTGGATGATAAAGTGTATGAGCCTAGGAAAGATTCATAGGGTATAGTTTTACGGCTGACATAACACACACAAACAGACTTTTTTTTCAGGGGGCACGAAATTGGCTGAATTTAGACTGCAAAGTAGTTGGGTTTGTTTTGGCATGGAGAGAAGAATCTGTTATTAATTGTGCCATACCCAAAGATGTTTGATCAAATTCAAAATGCTTTCAAATGTTTCAACTGCTTTAATGTTTCAACTCATTTTCTACTTTCTTTCTGGGTAATGTTGGGCTAGTTATATAATCACTCTGAGCCAAATGAAGGGCTTGGACAAGGTGATGCCCAAGACTGAAGTCCTTGATCCTTTTCTGATATCTTTTTGGTGACCATGACCTCTTGAAGTTTATTCCATCAGAGTATAAGCTGTAGAATGTCCAAACAAGCTGAAAAGACTCCAAGGACAAGTTTGACAATGGGCCATGTGTCCATGGTCCAGAGACCAGCCTAGTTTAGTCTGCAGAGCCACCCAGAACAGAATGAAGCAGTTTATAAAAGTCATTTCCCAAGGCATGGCACATGGCATTTGTGTTGGTGGTGAGGGTGCCCATACCAAAGGAGACAGTTCCTTCAGTTTGAATGTGAGCTCTCCTTTTAGTAGCTGCTTGACCTTGGTCTCAGTTTCCTTATCTGTAACATGAAGATAATACTTGTTCTACCTACCCCATAGGATTGTTGTGAATAAAGTGTTTTGTAAGCCTTAAATCATTATGGAAATGGGAGTTATCAGAAGTTATAGATTAAGAGCTGGAAGGGACTTTAGAGTGAATGAAGGAAGAAGCATTGATTAGGCATTTACCATGTGCCAAGCTAGGTGCTAGGAATACAGAAATAAGCACAAAGATCATCTATCCTCTTGAGAAGGTACTAGGTATCCTCCTAGTAGGGGAGAGGATACAAGTAGGGGACTGTTGTCTAGGAACGGGAGATTGGTGATGGAGGGCAATATTATATAGGATATCTAGTTATTATATATAAGAATAATTAATTAATTAGCAATAGTTGTTATTCTGGTGCTTAGAATCAGAAGATCTGACACTTCTAACTGTGTGACCCTGAGCCATTCACTTAATCTCTCTACTTGGTTCCATTGACCTCATTTATGAAATGAAGATAATTATCCCTATATTAATTTTCTTACAGAGTACATAGGATCATAGAATTAAAGGTGAAAGGGATCTTAAAGGGCATCCACCCTAACCCTCCCATTTTACAGATGGGGCAACAGAACCCCAAGAGGATGAGTAATTTGCCCAAAGTCATCCAGCCGCAGAACTGGGATTTGGCTCTGATTCGTCTAACTTCAAATCTAGATCTTCTTCTGTTAAACCACAAAGAAACTGTTAAGAGCCATTATTCCTTTTTGAAGTGTTTTGTAACTATAACCACTGACAGTAATTTCCCCCAAGTCAAGCTTAAAAACACTAATGGCTCTGAAGGCAGGTAAGGACTTGGGTCAGCACACAGAGCACTCTTTCTGGAAGTCTAGTTAACATTAACTACAGCTAGTGGAATTACAAATATACAATGACTCGTGTTCCAATTTTTTAGGGAGGCATTTCAATTTTTAAAATATGACTCTAGCTATGGTTAGGCATATGTGATCAGGGAAGGGTTTTTCATGCCTCTTAAAGGGATGACTATCATGTAGGTGGGTAAGGCAATCCAGGCATGCCCCCATCTAACTTAATCGGTCTGCTGGAAACTTAATAGGAGAAACAATGGTATAGAGAATGCTCTGATTTATAGGAATGCAGTTATAAATGTGAAGTCTGCTCCTAAATGGCCAAAGTTCAAACTATAAAAGGTTAAGTTTTGTCCCTAAAGTGGCCCAAGGAGCCTATAGAAGCTTTATAAAGCTTCCTTACAATGACTGCCCTCTTCCCCCGCCCTATAGACTTGGGGTTTCTCACTTGGCAGATGAAGAAAGAGGCAGAATGAAAATGAACCTTGCATTTAAACTCAGAAGACAGCTTCAATCCTGGCTGATATTTACCCTTGGTACGACTTTGGGAAAATCCTTTCTCCTCTCTGAGACTAAGTTTACTCATTTATAAGATAGAAGTATTCGGTTAGATGATCTCGAAGGTGCTTTCTAAACCTAAAATCCTATAAAATATGGCCCCCATGCATATTCCTTCTGCTCTGTTAATGGACTGGGGAGGGAGGGAGTAAAAAGGGTTCTCAGTTGTTCTAGTGCCCTGCAAAACTTCCCCATAGAATCTTCCATTGCACTGGAGGGATCTCAGAAGCCAATCTAGTCCAACCCATCCCTGAACAAGAATCCCTTCTCCTGCCACAATAGGTCATCCAAGCATTTCTTAAATACTCCAGATAAGGAGTGACCTCTTGTCTCCTGTGGCTATTCATTCCACTCCTACGAGACTAATTGATGGGGAGTCAGTTATTCCTTACACCAAGTCACCAAAACCTGTCTCTCCATAACTTTTACCCATTGTTCCTAGTTCTGAGATAAGCAGAACAAGGCTCCACATGATGAACTTTCAGATCCCTGAAAGTTGTTTTTGTCTTTCTCCCCTGGTTCCTTCAGGCAATCCTCATTGATCTCAAGTCCTTCTGCCATTTATTTATTCAACAAGCAAGGATGAACTATAGGATGTGCAAGGCACTATACTAAATGGCTTGGGATACAGACAAAACAAACCAGTCCCTGATTTAGAGGAGCTCACATTCTACTACATCCATGATAATTTGGAAAGGGAAAGAGCACTAAAACTAAGAGGGTCCAGGAGAAACTGACTTGTAGAAGGGGGAGCCTGAGCTGAGCTTTCCCCAGCATGCCTGCCAGCGAATCCATCAGTCACCTTCCTCAAAGGTGCCTAGATCTGAGCCTGGTACTCCTGAGGCTGACAGACAAGAGTAGGACCACCATGGATTCCATTCCAAACATTTCATATCTCTTAATGTAGTTTAGGGTAGCATTAAGCTTTCTGCTGCTGTTACACACACACACACACACACACACACACTTGACTCATATTGAGTTTACATTCTGCTAAAACCTCTGTGTCTTTCTTTCCCCTGCAGGAACTCTTGCATAGCCATGTATCCTCAATCTTATACATCTGCAATTGGTTGTTGTTGGTGGTGGTGGTGGCATGCTATTAAATGTCAAATGTATAACTTTATATCTGTCTTTCTGCTATTTCACATTGTGAGATTTGGTCTCTTTTTCTAGCCTCTTGAGATCTTTTTGGATTTAAATTCTGTAATCTAATACCTTATACAGTTCTCCCTGATGGGCATCATCTGAAAACTTGATAAGCATGGCATCTATGCCCCGTTACAAAGCATTGATAAAATTGTCAACCAGAATAGGGCAAAGCACAGATCCTAAGGGCACTTCACTAGAGACTTCTCTCTAGTCTGATTTCAAGCTGTTATGACTGAGGTCCTTAACTATACCATCATTCCACATATGTATCATCATAAAAATTACATGGGAGACTTTGTCAAATGTTTTCCTGAAATCTCTGATTCTGAAGTATGCCTAATACATTTCCTAAATCAAATATTCTTGTAATCCTGGAAAAAAGGAAATGAGGTTGCATTACATGACCTTTCTTTTAGAAAGCTGACTTGGGGTAATCCAAGTTCCCTTTTCTAAAAGCTCACAAATCATTCCTTTAATCATTTGTTCTAGTTGTTTATTTTTCTTCCAGGAACTGAAGTCAAGTTCCCTGGCCTATAGTTTTCAAAAACTAACCTTTTTTAAAAAATGAAAATCAGTTCATTTGCTCTTGTCCACTGTTGGGACATCCCTTCAAGCTTTGATTTCTTCCTCTATATCATAAGAAGGATGAGATCTCAGGTCCATTTCTACTTAAAATCCTGAGTTCTGTGCTTTCCCTCTGTAGCTACCCACATGGCAGGTGTCAAAAAGGTAGACAGAGGGGTAAACAAATAAAATCTTTCCAGTGTCTATTCTCAGCCAGGCAGGGACCCTAGACTTTTGTGACAACCCCTATCTCTATAGATTACACAATTCACCAGGCTTTTTCCTTTGAGGTAGTAAGTAAACATGTTATTCACTCCATTTTACAGATGAGAGAACTGAGACTTAGAGCGGTGAATGATTTGCTCAATTTCAGTATCATCACAGAAAATAATAACTAGTTTTGGCATAGAGTTGTAAAACTTTTTTAAATAGGATTAAATTAATTTTTTTATAGAATTTTTAGGTTTACAAGGTACTTACAACAACCTCAAGGTATTATTAGTCCTGTTGTAATAATACATAAACTGAGATAGACAGAGTAGAAATAATTTGCCTTTACTGGTCACACTACCAACCACAGAATTGGGAAATCAGAAACTGGAACTCCCAGTCTGGTGTTCTTTCAACATCCAATGATATGTTGTATATAAAGTATTTTATCAATTACATAGCACCACATTTGCTTTCCTATCCTCTGCCCTCACCCCATTGGTTCCCTTCTGAAAGGACCATCTACTTTTTACATATCTTACATATGTACATAGTTATTTGCACGTTGGCTCATGGACAAATCGCTTTCATTCTCAACTTCCTGATCTGTAGAATGGGGATAATATTATTTGTACCTGTACCTTGCAAGGTTGTTATGAGGAAAATGCTTTGCTATAATTAAAATACTATAGTTTTGCTTTCGTTTCCCCAGAACAAAACTCCCTTTCCTGGTCATCTCTCCCCTATGTGTGTTGTCTTTCCTATTAGAATATAAGATCCTTCAGGGCAGGGACAATCCTTATTTTATTAATGTTTGTAATTTTGGTACTTAACATAGTGCCTGGCCAACAGGAAGTCTTTCATATATGCTTTTTCCTTCATTTATCTTTTAAGGGAAACCTCAAAGATTTTTCCCTGCCTCAAAAGACTAAGGTAAGCAAACCTCCATACACTGACCCAAATGTCCAAGGGAGGAATTTTATTTCTTCTTGGTGCGACTGAGACCCGAATGTGATTACTTAATACTATGAGGTACTAGCAATACCAAGTTGGATATTTGCTAAAATTACAAAGCTTTTTCCTTATGAAATCTTTTTTCTTCTGCTCACATCATCCTTTCAGATTTTTTAAAATGCTTTAATTTTTGGTTAGGGATTTTTTAACCTGGGGTCCATGAACATTTTGGAGGTTTTGGATATGTAGATTTGAACAGGTGGGGGAAAATATTATAACTTTATTTTTGCTAACTTCTATTCTAAATAGCATTCCTTGAATAACAAAAACATTTTTCCGAGAAGGGGGTCCACAGACTTTACCTGACTACTAACGGGGTCCATGACACCAAAAATATGAAATATCGCCTTTGGGGGTTGTGGATAGATTTCCGAGTCTGGGACCTTGGATGGGAAAAGCATTATATCTTTATTTTCACCACCTTCTAACTGAAATGTAGCATTTTTTTCAATCATTTAAAACCATTTCTTTTCCAAAGAAAAGGTCCATAGACTTCACCAGATTGTCAAAGGAGTCTATGACACCAAAAATATAAAATATTTGTCTTCTATACTGATAGGAGAATTCTGGAACATCTAATTAATTCTAATGTGCAAGGAAAATTTTTGGTTAGATAACAACTTTTGCACAGCAAACACGACTGGTCTTCTGGTAAAAAAAGGAAATACCGGCTCAGTGGTGGAGTGGAGAGATCACTGGCTATGGAGTCTGAGGTCTGGGACTTGAATGCCAGTTCTACCCTGTACTGTCTGGGTGAGCTCGGACAAGTCCTTTCTCCTCTCCGAGCCTCAGTTTCCCCCTTTATGAATCAGAGTTGGAAAAAATGCTCTATAGAGACCTTTGCTGCTCTAATTTGTCCTGTCCTCCAAAATCAAAGGTCAGATGCTGAGCAAACAATAAATAGGAAGGAGCCTCCTCATGGTGAGAACTGGAGCTGCCTCCCAGGGTGATCAGAGGCATCTCATTAAGGCCCAGCTGTCAGCAAGATTAAAAGGCCTTTGACATCCTCATGCCAGAGATGGACAACATGGCAAACAGATGCATTCAGAAGCAAGACAGTCTTTGTGAGAGCTGAGGCATGTGTTCACAGAGGGAGGCAGTATTTCTGCAGAGAGGAGGTTCAGATCCCAGACTCCCAGCCAGCCAATTAGGCTGACCATGCCATTGGTCTGGGTGTCAATCAGCAACACTGTTCCTGTGTCTTGGAGATAATACAGTCTCTTGTTGTAACGAGAAGAACCTCAGTTGGGTAGCCTGTCCTCATCAGAACTCATAGTTGAACTGATTTCCTGTATTTTTTAGTAAATAGGGCAATCTTTTTGCCGTTTTGGTACAGAAATTTCCCTGTGCTAGGAGTCAGGAGATTTGGGTTCAAATTCTGATTCTGTCACTAATTCTGTGGCTTTGGGTAAGTTACCTTACCTCAGTTGGTCTCAGTTTTCTCATCTATAAGGGGGGAAGGCTTCTGAAATCCCTTCAAAGTCTAGGTCCCTGCTCCTGTGAGCTAGGATCCTTCTCTGGACCTCAATTTCTTTAATGGTAAAACTAGGTGATCTCTAAAGTCCCTAAACCTCTGGCATTATTTGTTCTGCTTTCAAAGTTTCCATGCTGCTCTTACAATTGATATCCTCTAGTCCAAGACCCCTTCTAGAAATGACATTCTGGGTTCTGAGTTTTTTTTAGTTCTAATACTCCCAGAGTCAGGTGTCTGTGAATATCCAGTACATGTAGACCATAATAAGGGCCTGGGACAAAATTAAAGGTGATGATCCTGATTCTTGAGGGGCTTACATCCTGCCACATCAGAAAAAGAACCAATCAGAAGGCCTGAGTTCAACGGACATCACCTCTTCAAGCTTCAGGGAGATAACACTTTTGCTACGTGCCTCTCATAGTTTTGAGAGAAATGTACTTTGTAAATTGGAGAGTGGTTTAGGAATGCAAGTCATCATCAATCATCATTACTACAGAGAAAGAGTAGTAATTAAATAAACCTGTTTTAAACGCCTTTGTGTATGAGTTAGACTAGCTGGCTACTAAGGTCCCTTCCAACCCCCAAGTTCTATGAGTCTATCTATGGCACCATAAAGGACTGTGGTCAATACTAGAGATACAAAGATTAGAAAACAACCGCTCCTTCCCTTCAAGGAGTTTGAATTCCATTTAGGATCAAGAAAGATGGGGAATGTTACATGTATGTGGGTGAATAAATACAAGGTGAGGACAATTGGGGAAGGGTTCCAAGAAAAGGTGGCAGCTGGGCTGAACCTTGAAGGACAATAAAGATCATGCAAGGCCTAGATGGGAAGGAAAGGGATTCTAGGTATAGGGGCACCGGATATAATCAACCACCATGGAATATGAATAACGGATGGAGAACAACTTATAGGCCAGTTTGGCTGAAATGTAGATCTGCTTGAAGGGGAGTACTGTAAAAGAAGGCTGAGAAGATAGTTTGGGATACCTTCATGGAATGCTTTGAAGGTCAGACGGAGGGATTTTTCTTTTTATCCATTAGCATGTAAGCTCTTTGATGGCAGAGACGTTTTCATTTTTGTCTTTGTGTTCTCAGTACCGACCACAGCGTTAGGCACACGGTCATGACATAATAAATTCAATTGTCCTAGCATAATCTTGCATTCAATTATCCCAGAGACAATAAAGGAGCAGTGATTTTTTTTTTAATGAGGAAAGTGATATGATCAGAAATGTGCCTTGGGAAATTTATTTTGATCTCTATGTGAAGGATGTATTGGAGAGAGAGGCTATTACACTATCTAGGTGAGAGTCTAGGTGAAGTCCTGAACTGAAGTGGTGGCTAGGTGAGTTTACAGAAAGGAATGGAAGCAGGAGATGCTGTCAGAGCAGAATCACTAAGCTTTCACTATTGACCAGAAATGGAGATGAGGGAGAGGAAAGACTGAAGGATGACTGAAGCTACAGACTTAAGTGATGGAGAAGGTCTGTGCCATTCACAGAACCACAGAACTTGAGAGTTGGAAGGGATTTCAGTGACACATAGTCCCACCTATGCATAAAGAGAATCCTCATTGCAACTTATGTAAGTTTTCAACAGGAGAAAATTTGAGGCAGAACTTGGAGTGGGGGGAGATGGAAAATAGGATGAATTTTTTCTTGAATGTATTGGTTTTGAGATGCCAGGTAGAGACATCTGGTATGCTTTTTGAAATGCAGGATGTGCAGGAGAGAGATTGTGTTTGTATATATATATATATATATATATATATATTGGAGAGTCATCTGTGCAGAGATCTTTTATTCCATTGAACAGATGAGATCAACAAGAGAAAGAATGTAGAGAAAGTTGAGGATGGAGCTTTGGGGGATGGTCATGGTTAGGGGACAGGAAATGGATGGTATAGCAAAATACCACAACAATAACAAGTAGACACAACTTCTCATGGATTCAGTATAAAATTAGTTACAGGCTATAACAGAGACATTCAGTCACATTGGTTATTTGGTGATATGTGAAGCAGAAAATCCTAATTTTATTGACGTAAAAAAAAACTCAAAACACTGAATTCAAAGCAACGAGTGTGTGTATATAGAAGTAGCTGGACAGAATTGATAAATGCATTTGAAATATATTCCTTTTTCTATAAAGTGCTATTCCCCAGAGAGGATAGAAGCATCTATTGGGCTCTTTTCCACACCAAAGTTTCTGGCCTACTCATAACCTTTAATGGAAGCAGCTGGGCCTACTTCAGTAAAGTTCAACACAAAACCACCAATAACCCCATTTTGCAGAGCGAAACCACAAGCCACAACCTTCAGTCATGGTGAGGGGCGGTGTGAGCTGCCGTTTCCTACTGATTGGTTGCATTCAGCCTGAACAATCTCTGTTAGCCCGTACTAAAAAGGAGAGTTGGCCCAGGCACCTGGGCTGGGTGGAAATCCAGGTGGATCCCAGGGAAACTCACAGACTGGGGCTGCACTTCTCATCCCATTTAGCTTGTACTCAGTCACCTGGATGTCCACAGGGAACTCTGGGCATTAATTCCAGTAGCTGAATTATAGAGAAGAGTGTCCGGGAGTCTTCTCATCTTGTCTTTAGCGTGGATGTACAATGTGATCTCTGGGCCTTAAATTCCTCATTTATAAAATGAGGGGGTTAGAGTAGATGAGCCCTCAGGTCCCTCCCAGTTCTGACATTCTATGATTCATTATGTTTGGTTCATAGTGACATTCTCCATGCCTAGGGAAACAGTCGAGTCAATATTCAATACCATTCAATAACAATAACATACCCACTATGTTCCAAGCATTATGCTAAGTACCAGGGATGCAAAAAGAGGCACAAGACAGCGCTTAAAATTAGGACATTTATAATCTAATAGAGGAGATAAAAGATAACAAATATGGACAAACAAGCTCTCTCTCTCATACACACACACACACACACACACACACAAGAGGAATAGGAAGTAAACAACAGAGAATGACATTAGAATTAAGTGGTTTAGAGATGTTTCATGTAGAAGATGGAATTTTAATTGAGACTTCTAGGAAGCCAGGGACTTCTATATGGAAGTCAGTAGATGGAGATGTAGATTTTGTCATTTGAACAATTTAGCCATGTCTATAAATTCATTTACCACTCTTATCTATAGACCACTCATGATTTAGAGAACAGTACATTTCCCAAAGAGGAGTGAAAACAAGTAAAGGCTATGGACATGGGCCCCCGAGAAGGTATCCATGTCAGAGAGAAGTCAGCTACAGGAGGGTCTTATCTGAAGCCCACAAAGGCCAAGAATTCCAGGGCCCCCTTTGGTGTTTTAAAAAGCATTACAGATGGAGAGTATGGGGGGACAGACAGAGAAAATGCCCAGAGGCAAGAGATGGAATGTAGGGATCATGGAACATAAAGGAGTTGGCCAGTGCCACTGAACAGAAGGGTATATGTCAGGAGTAAGGTGTAAGGGGACTAGAAAGATAGAAGGAGGTTAGTATATGAAGGTCTTTGAATGACAGAAGATTTTGTATTTGATCCTGGAGGAGACTGGGAACCACAGGAGTTTATTGATTGAGGGGAGGGGTGACATGCTCAGATCTGCACTTTAGGAAAATAACTTTGGTGGCTGAATGGAGGACGGATTGGAGTGGGGAGAGACTTGCGGCAGGCGACCCACCAGTAGGCTGTTGAAATAATGAAGATGTAAAGTGATGAGGGCCTGTACCAGAGTGGTGGCAATACCAGAAGAGAGAAGTGGATGTATTTAAGAGATGCTGCAAATGTAAAGTTGATGGGTCTTGACAACAGCTTGGATATGACAGGGGGAGGGTGTGGAGAGATGCTAAGGAATTCAGGATGATTCTTAGGTTTCAAGCCTGGGGGACTGGGAGGATGGTGATGGCCTTTACATTAATGAGGAAGATAGGAAGGAGGGAGGGTTTAAGAAAGGAGGTAAGTGTTCAGTTTTGTACAAGCTGAGTTTAAGATAGGGACCTGCAGGAAGATTATAGATAGACAACTAGAAGGGACCTCAGAGATCGTCTGGCTCAGCCTTCTAATTTTACAGATGAAGAAACCGAGGCTCATAGAAGTTAAGTAACTTGTCTAAAGACACACAGTAAGGCAGTAAGCAAAGGAAGGGGTAGGGAAAAGGACATACTGGAGTATGGATGGGGACAATGCAAATACTGGCGGACAAATGAAAATTAGCAAAACTATCTGAAAGGCATATGTACATTCAAGACTGATCTCACAAGGTTGTTGTAAGGATAACACTTTTTGTAAACTTTATAAATGTAATAGAAACATGAGAAATGTTGGTGAACGAATCCTGCTCTGGGTTGATGAGACGCTCTGCTATTTCTCATTTGAACAATTTAGCCATGTCTATAAATTCATTTACCACTCTATCTATAGGCCATTCATGATTTAGAGAACAGTACATTTTCCAAAGAGGAGTGAAAACAAGTAAAGACTATGGGCATGGGCCCCCGAGAAGGTATCCATGTCAGAGAGAAGTCAGGCACAGGAGGGTCTTATCTGAAGCCCAAAAAGGCCAAGAATTCCAGGGTCCCCTTTGGTGTTTTAAATTGAGCCCCACAGTCTGTGTATCTGCTTCACTCCTCTGGACCCTGAACCATCCTTTCCAGCCAGGGAGCTCCCAAGCTGATTACCTTTTTTTTTTAACTTCTCTTCGGAGATACACAGAACCCAGGGGGCACTGGAGAAAGGAGTATGGCCCTTTGATACATACACACACACACACACACACACCACACACACACACATCCTCCTAGGCCCAGGTAGTTTCCAATGGGGGGGGCTGGGGGAGGGGAAGGAGAACCCTCAGCAAATAGCTCATTTGCCATAAATGACACCCAAGAAATGTGAAAGCACAATTAACCGTCTTCCTGTCTTTATCTTGTTTTCAGAAGATGTGATACTGGGATGCTGATGGCGTGAGACAACTTTCAGGCAAGAAAATAGCCACAAAGCACAAAAAACAAAACAAAAAAAACACAACTCAACTCAGTGAAGACGCAAGAACCCTCTTTTCAAAGCATCTACAAGAAGCTATTTATTTTTCCTTGGTTGTTTTTTTTTTAAAGAGAAACTGATACATTTAAAGGAACAGTACAAATGTTCTCTACAGGGGACAATATTTGAGCATGTTCTTTTATTAAAGCATAAAGATGAGAAAACAGAGACAGATGCAAGCAGGATCTGGCATCAGGAGAACTGAGCTACTGAACCTCAGAGAAATCCTCCTTAGAAGTCTCCACAGAGAGTCAACCCCCTAACAACCTTTCTGTATTCTTAAAGACCAGGGATCTGCTTTCCTGATCCTAAACTAAGCCTTTTAGGGAGTAGTGTGCGATATACTTTTTTGCTATCTCAAAATACTCTTCAATATTTAATCAGCAGGGGAGGAAATGACCACTGCTTTCTGTGTATATATTTGATAGTTCAGCACCACGTATTTCCTAACTATCACTGAGGCATTTCTTGTTCAGAGTAAAGGGGGTGGAGGGAAAGAGGACCTGAGATTCTCCTTCCTTTCCATTTCCAAGCCCGATCAAATTTGGTCAGGTTGCATGAAGCAGATATTTCCTGATCAAGATCAATTCTCAAAGACATTTCCTTCCCCAAAGGGGCTGGGGAAGGACAGGAGGGGGATTGTATGTTGGTAATTTGCAGAAGATGTAGCCAACGAAATCAATGAAAAAGTTGGCTTGTACTTTTAAAGTAGCACAAAAGATGCCCCACATTTCACTGAGGGCTCTACTTTGCAAAGGCTACAATCCTAAGGAAAAGTAAAAGTAAGCCCTGGAAAGAGATATTGTCCCTTTAACCTACAGAATTCCCTACTTCCCATTAGTACTTAACATTTTTCACTATGTTGTGACTGCTATTATTTTGTTTAACACTAGCTAATCTGTAACCAAGGTACATGGAAACCCTCTAGATGATAAGCTTGGAAAGGTTCCAGAGTTGGCAGTTTTCTCGTACACATACATACACTTGGTGTGTTTTGATCCTTACAGGAGGTCCCCTCCCCATCAGCTGGTCTGCCTGCCAACTCGTTCTTGGATCAGCCTCTCACTGAGCTCCCACAAGGCCCTCGACGTCACTTCATTCTGGGCCTCTGCTGAAGGCAAGCAGCGACAGCAATTGTTGAAATACATTCCTCCTAGGCCCTCCAGCTCTGGGGCCACTGCACAGTACACGGTGGTAGCCGCTCCTTGTTGCTGAAATTCAAACAAAGAGTAGGAATTAGCAAACATGATCTTGACCTCCTCAGGTTCCTATCTTACTCAAAGGACAGCCACATTTCCACAGGCTTCCGTGATGCATTCTAAGCACAAGGCCCTGAAAGATGGGACTAACCTGGGGGTAAAAGAAATTCAAGAACTTTCATTGACAACAAGTCAAAAAACAAAATAAAATAAACAAACTCAAAACCGGAAGCCAAGGGAAACACTTAAATATGAAAAGCCAACCGGTGTAAGGAAGAAGGCATGGTCTACTAAGTGAAAAGAGGAGGCAAGAGTGTTATTTTTACAAGCAGAAACATACTTTTAATTTCTACATCCTACTGATCTAGCTAAGAATGTAAGGTGACAGTTGATTTTTCTAAAACCTTCTTTCAGAATTATCCTAGGCACTTCATTTAAAGCCTAACACGTGGAATACTTTTGGGGGCCATACCAGAGTTCCATATATCTTTGGCTTCCTATAGTGTAACAGAGGTTAATGTCACCATTCACGCACACTCACACACACACATACACCCGACATGTGCACTTATACAGACAGTGAAATAATTCTGGATTTTAAGAGATTTAAATTTCTCCTTGTCCTTTGGAATCATTTTGTAAATCCCAAAGAAATCTTGCATTTAGATAAATACATAGAAAAGGCAGGGTGATTTTGTCCCCTCCCTCTTCTTCAGGAATGGAACTGATCCCTTCCCATTGGGATCTCTTCCCATGATGGAAATCTCCTGCTTAGCCAATCTCAGTTTTGATGATGCATGTGCACACATGTGTACATATTGGGGAGGGGGGAGTGCAGTTGATGTAGTACTTTGTGGGGTCTGACAGAATGCTGTCAGACGAATTGTAAAGAGGGCAAAGAAATCATTATGCTTCACCAGCGATAATTAAAAATAATAAGCTAGAGCTCATAGAGAGACAGTACGCACTGCTCTAATTTAAAACCAATACAATTTATCTGGCATCTTATGAGTATTTATGTGCATCATAGGCCTTGTCGAGGTAACTAATTATAAGCTGATAGCAATCAGAATACGCAGGATGCCAAGAAAGACACAGAAGATAATGGAAGAGAAAATCGCCAATGGAACATTAGGAAGATGTGGTGAAAAGAGCCATCTCTTGCTGTCCCTGATGACATCACTGCCTCCTCCCCCACCTTCTGCACCACCAACCAACCACCTCTACAGCCTTGTCTGTCCCCAAAGGGTTACAGTCATGGCACATTACCAAGCTGATTGTAGATCAGGGGAGAGTCATGTGGCAATGAAAGCCTGGTGTTTGTTCAATGTGATTGGCTCCCTGTGGTTTCAACAACCCATAGTCACTTGGAAGGCTGGGGTTCCATGGAGGGAAACTCCATATGGTGAAATTATGTTTCACTGGTTTCAGGGTGGGTGGCCTTGTACATGTTCTAACCTGCACAAACCAATCTGAAAACAAAATGGTCAAATTCAGTCAAATTGTAGGTTACTGTTAGGGACAGAGGATTGGCTGCTTGAATTCATTTGCATTCAATAAATAACCAATAGAATTAACCATTGTCTTTGCTTAGAGGAGAGTCCTTCCCTCTGAGGGGAAAAAAAAAAAACGAACAGTTTGACTAACCTGACCTGTTTTTCTTTCAAATTGGAGTGTGTGTATGTGTATATAGACACAGCCTCTGCCAGTCCCATTTCAGTGTGTCCAAGAAATGTTACTCTTTCTCCCTCCTGTAATAATATGTTTAATGGACTAGTCATCAACTATTCCTTAAAATTCTAACACTGTGATGGCCGTTTTCTTCAAAGTGTTCACGATATTTCTCCATCTTTCCCTCAGAATCATTAGGTCTACTTGACAAGAAGGGAAACTGAGGCAAAAGCTGTATCAATGAAGGAAAGAGCTGAATTAAGTCAGTTCTCCAGCTAACATAACACATCAATAATGCCTTGGGCTTCAATGATCTGAAAAATCAGTTTTCCCTGGAGTCTTTGGATATTTGCCTCAGTTTTACACTTATACTTTGCAACTGTGAACCCATCCTAAAAGAAGTTGAATGACCTGGCCTGTATTCTCTTACAAAACTAAGAGGGTAGGGATTTATCCTGAAGTCCAAGACAATCTAGAGGACCAAAAAAATATCCACGCTAGCATTCAACTTGACAATGGGGTATCACATCTGCATAGATGCTGAGTCAAAGCTGAGGTTGGTCATAATTAGGTGAGAGGAGGAAAGTGGGGCGAGGCATTTTTTTCCTCCGGATGAAGTTGTTTTCCAAGCATCATTTTGCTGTACAAAACAGTCTGTAAGAAGATTGTGGCTCATTGTTGAGGCTGCCTTTTCCTAGGAAAATCTGTCTTCACAGTGATCCCAGAAAAAGGTGGTTAGGAAGCATTTTGTCCTCATCATCTGACATCAAAACATTCAAAATTCATTCATGTCAACTGGCATTTGGCAGCCATATTGCAACCCTCAATTCTAAAATGTTTCATTGGATTGGATTGGTTGGTTGGATCACTACACTACTTATTTGGCGTGAAATGCAAATTTAATTACCTCACAAGAGGCTTTTTCGTTTTTGGTGGGAAAGCACAGGATGTTGTCATCTGAGAGAAAGGACTTCTCTACCCCAGGATTATCTGTATTCAGCTGGCACAGGCTCACAATTTGCCATAATTTGCAAATACCACTAAAGGGAATGGTCTTCTCCTTCAGATTACATTTGGCAACTTTAAGAAAGAAATGGCCACTTGGTATTCAATGTGCCATTGGTTCAGTTTCTCTACAGATGTTCCTTTGGCCACATTTGTAGCATCTTCTGATCAACATCTTTATACAATCTGACATTATGACATTCCATAACAAGCTTTAATTTTTTTGCTCATCATCTTTCTGGTTCACATATCATCAGCATAAGACAGAACGGACATCTCATTAGGAAAAAAATTCCATGCTGCTGATAAAAGAAAAACCATTCCTAAACTGATAAAAAAAAATTGCTAAAAAAATAAATAAAGCAGAGCACTTTAATCACTGATGAATGACTTTCAATGCTAAGCAGTTTGTGGCATGTCAGTTGGGGATTCTGAAAAGATGAAAGTCCTATAGAAAAGAATTAATGTTAACAACTTTGTTAGAAATTTCCTCAAACAACAGGCTTGTCAGTCATCACCACTGCCTGCTGATCCATTGTGATTAAAAAAAATAAAAATAGTTAGCATATAAATAATGATTAGAGCTATGGGTTCTCCCACAAACATTGGTTTCAATGTTTTGTTTTTTAAAGAAAATTATCTGACTTGTCATTTGCACGAGGTTGCTAATCACGAGAGCTGAGGTCAAATATCTTTAACCTGTAACAAAGACAGTGAATTTGGATGATGGATACAAAGGATCCCGAATTTCTGGGAAGGCCAACTGAATCTTTAATCATGCCTGAATGCCATTTCCGATCCAGTCAAACATTTGCAAGCTGCCAGAGGAGGGCTAGGCCATCAATCTTGATAGTGTATGTAAAATTACCCAGGATTCTTGTTCTGGATTAAGTTAAGAGTGTCTTGGTAATAAGGGTTCATCATTCTCTTTCACAAATCATTTGTCAGATGTGCAGTACAATCTGAGCCCACAGAAGGGTGGTTGGAGGAAGCAGTTGCTGTTTATTTATGGTGAGAGCACAAAGACCTAAATTATCTGTCCTTCCAAAATTCTTTGTTGGGAGGAAAATGTTAAACAGTGGCTTTTCATTGGAATTTATTTGATAACTGCTAGCTATCAATTTGATAGCTGTCGCCATTGAATACAAATGAGTATCAAATATCTTAAAGGTAAAAGGAAAGGGATTTCTGGTGTATAATATATGCTTAAAAAAAAGTTACACCTTAATATACGTAATGCATCTGTTAGTGTTTGGAGATAATCCTTGCATTCTTAATAAGAAGATATGTTACACAATTTAGTTTTTCATTTTGAATTCATCTATTTTCAAATGCATGTTTATTTGTACAGATTAGATTCCTGTTAGAGACAGGTTAAGGTATACCATGCTGAAGACTAGCTTCAGAACTGTGGCATACCTAGATATTTGGGCAGGGCCAGAGATGAGCCAGCACTGGCATTGTCAAGCAATGCCAATTGCATCAAGTTTTCCAAAGAGTATTTTCTTCAAGGAAGAGTGGGAGGATAGGTTTGGATTGCCGTGTGGACCCCAAGGCCAACTGTGAGGAGAGCCACTATCGGTTGCCCAGCTGTACCCCAGAGCTCTGAGGGGCAACGTGGAAGGAGGAGGACTGAGCTCCACAGAGGCAGGCCTGGCATTTGCTTTCTTCACAGTCTGGACACCTTTGTTGTAATTCATCTCAGGTCTATTAGGCAAAGCAAACACTTTCCAAATGCAAAAACAGCCGCTAATCCAGTGGTATTGTGAACATGCCACACAGAGCGGAATAATTTATTATTACCCAGCAGTGGAGGAGATGAGGTAATAAGAGTGCATTCCACCCTGTGGAATGAATGGCCATCTCCCCGCCCTCTCCATCTCTCCATGTCCTCCAATAACACTTCTGCAAGAGGGTGTAAAACCACTCTGCTGGAAAGGGGCCATGCCAGGTTTCCCCAGCTTCTTTGTGGGCCTCTCAGCAACGACTAGGGATCAATTCCACAGGAAACAGTTACTTTAAAATCCCTTATTTTGAACCAACAGTGTAAAAGCAAACACTTCCAAAAGCCTATTTATTCTCAGCCTCACTGTGGGAGGACAGACAACCTGAAAATGGACTGAATTGGAAAATTTTCCATTAGCTAATGACAAAACTCAGCCCTCATGAAAATGAGGCTGCTATACACCCTTCTGAATTGGCATTCATACTGATATATAAAGGGATGGTCCCTCACCAGTAATTAATTTGGGGAGCAGGGTGTGTTCATTCAATCCATTCTACGTTGATTAAATGCCTACTGTGTGCAGAGGTTGTTCATTCACTAGGTTCACTGAGCATTTAGTAAGCACCTACTATGTGTGGAGCACTATGCTAGGCACTGAAGGAAACAGGTAAGAAACAATAAATAAGATTTATTAGTGGAGTGGAGTGGGGGGGTAGGGGAAGAGAGGGAAGGAGAAAGAGAGAGACAGAAACAGAGAGAGAGATAGAGAGAGAAGGAGAGAGAGAGGTGGGGGGAAGATTTTAAAGCAGGGAGTTAGAGCTCATGTAGGCTGACATCTTCATTTACAAGAGGAGGAGGCCAAGGTCTAGAGAAAAAAAATGCTGTGCTTGTTGTCACAAGAACGGGTAAGTAGCAAAGTTAAAATCTGAACGCAGGCCTTCAGTTTTACTCCATTTTGTTTTTGCTTTGTCTGAGGACTCTAGTTTAGGGTTTCTTTGTCTGAAGATCTTGGGTTCTGGTATTTTCTATCTCCCTCTGGAGTTATAATTTCATCTATAAAATAAGGGCATTGGAAAAGTAAGCCTCTAAAGCCTTTCCAGTTCTAACTCCTTTGCTTCCAACTTTGAGTAGATAAGGAGCACAGGGTACTTTCCTTCTGACCTAGTCTGGCTTCTTTGGCAGACATCTCAAGGCACATTCACTCAGAGATGGCCACTTGATAAGTACCTGGAATAGTCCCTGTCCTAAGAGAGCTCATATTCTGTTGCTGGATCTTACATTCATTCGTTATTCAGATCCATCATCTCTGTAGGTAACATCTTTCAGCTATGCTGAATACAAGAATCGAGGGGCTTAATGTTTACCAATTCTACTTTTGGCCTAAAAGCAGGATTGTGCATGCGATATCCTGGGAGACATTCTGTAATTTGGATGATCCTTCAACTGTCTGGCTCTCATTAACTCGCACTAATTAAGACATAAGCTTTCTCATACTCTTCTATCATCTCCTCTTCCACATTCCTCTCAAGGTGACAACATTCATTCCATTCAGACACAGCCTACAATAAGCATAACTCTCTTTAGGTGATCAGTGGGACATAGGTTGTCCTTCGGCAGCTTGGTGAACAAGCTAAATTGACATTATATCCACTTGGATGAACAAGAATGAAGGTCCAGCCCTACCAGAGACAAGCTAAGAGCAAATGACCTCCAGATGATGAAGTTGCACCTGCAGCAAAATGGCACTTCCAAAGTCCAGCTTCCTCTCCAGTCAGAAAACCCAACTTGAACTTACTCTTTGTCCACAGACTTTTTCAGAGGATGAACTGGACCACCTCAAAACTAGGGGTATCTCTACAATCTGCCTAATAAATCAGTACCTAGCCATGGATGTAAAGAAGTGCAACTTTTCCAAGGAAAACTAAAGGTGCAGTCTATCTGATCTGCTTATTTCCTCTGTTCAATTCCCTCCCAATTAATTCCTGAAAAAAGTTGACTATAAAGACCTCCCTCTCCTGTCCATCAATCAAGATATTGCAGATCTTTTCCAGGTTAGTTTTAAGGGAGGACTTTCTTCATGGCCCATGAGAGCTTTGTATATGTAGAGCAGACTAATATATATATATATATATATATGTATATATATATATATACACACACATATACATATACATATATATGTATATATATTCTCCTTGAGTAGGAAAAGAAAGGAATTCATTTAAGAGTTTTCAGCTCTCGAAGAATTAAAACATAGTGATGGTGAGAACAATTACCCTTAGGCTATGTTCTGTTTTTTACCTCTGAAGGAGAAAATGTTTCCATTGCAATAAATGCATTTTGATAATACATTATAGTGTTTGTGCTATGCAATAAATAACCGATATGCTCTTGGGAATGGAGAGAGACACAAGGGCCTCAAAGCCTAGAGATCACCATGCAGCCAAATCCCTCCTCCACACTCTAAGCTGGGAACCTGCCCCATGGAAAGAACTGCAGGGAACTGCTCTCGTGGATGAAGGGTTAAGAGGAAGGGGAGACAAGCAGCTTATCTTCTCACTTCAGGTGAAGACTTGATCTGAGCTTGATATCTCAGAAGTCAACATGCTCAAAAACTGTGAAGAACTAACAGGTTTTATCAATGATCTTGGGGGCAAGAATATACCTGAAACTATCTTGCATCTTGATTTACAATCCTCTCCTCTCCCAGAATCTCCCAAATGACATGGGTTCTCATCTGGATCTCCAAATTCCCTATTTCCAAATATTTGGTGTAAATATCATTTCTCAAAGTTGGAGGGAATCTGCCACTAAAAATGGGTCTGTTTCTAGATAAGATTTTGTCTTTTTTAAACTCTGCATATCCAGTAGGCTCTGGATAAATGACTGTTGAACCTGTTTGTGGAATTTTTCAAGAATTTATGGGAGCATTTCTTCATCTGACTCCAGCTTGGGGAGAAGTCAAGGAAAAGGAGAGGCCAAGAGTTCTCTGTTACTATTGTCTCTGGAAAAATTCCACAGAAATCCACCCAGATGCAAACAGATCTCAGGCATGAAACTTTGTAGATATGAACTTGTAGATAGTGAAACTGGACTCTTGGAAAAGTAGTAGATTTATGAAAAAGTACTGTGGTCTGGTGGCTCCTTTTCCTGTAGTGATTCGACTAGTCAATAGTTAAACTGTATGGTACTCTGGGGCAAATGACCTTGGCAGAATTTCAGGGCTTGTTATTTTCAAAGAGATAAAGTGTCTTTCATTTTTTTTTCTAAAATTCTGGAGCCCCTTCTCCCTCTCTTTCTCCACTTCAAAATTTTAAGTTGTCTGTTCTGTCTCACCTTGGGTTGCCTTTGCCAACATCCTGGCATTGCCTATGGGCTTTGCTGTTACTGGTGACCAGCTCATTCCTTTCTCAGTGGTCCCCTTATTCCTACAACAAGGAAGGGAAGAAAGGATGGGTTTAGACTGTCTGAGGATATTTTAATGCCCTTATTCTCCTGCTCATTAGCACTTTCCAGAGACATGAAGAATAGTAGAGGTCTGGACTCAAGGACTATATATCCTTCCTCCCACAGTGTCCAGGACACCCAATGTCAGTGAGGTGGTAACTCACAGAATGACTTCATCCTAGAGGATGCCATTTCTTTTCCAACAGAGTCCACAAGGAGCATTTCTCTTGCTGGAATTGGAAGTCATGTTGGGATATCTGATTTTCCTCAACCTCAATTGATAACAGTGGAGTGAGCAGGCAGAGGGACTCAACATGAGGCTACAATCACTCTCCCACCATATTGGAAAACTTTATTTGGGAGGCATATGAAAAATTTCCAGTGATGACTGCTGATGCAGTCCCACATTGGTTAGAAAAAAAAGAGAGAGAATTTGTGAGATGAAGAATTTCTGTATTTAACTTGTGTTCACTTGGAACATTTAATATTTTGACTCTCTGTATCTTATTCAACTTCTGTTTTGCCTAGCACTATATACTGTATATAAATGTATGCATACATATATACCGTATATATTTATATAGACTTTTACTATTATTACCTTACACAATTAATGATTTTAGTTCAGACATAATATTGCAAAGAATAGTCTCATAATGCAGCAAAAAGCAACCACTTACTTCTCCCCTTCTTTGGTACAGAATTATTTTGGCCTGACTGCAGCCTGACTGTGACTTCCACAGAAATGCAAGCTGCAGTAGAGGGTTTCTGATAGGGGAGGCTTTTAGGACAGACACCCACCAGGTGGTTTGTTTAGATTTTTAAAGCTAATGGCTACTTTTCATCTGCTGAAATGGACACCTCAGTACCTATAATACATTGGAAAAACCACAGGGTGTTCTGATGGGCCATAGAGGGCTAAGAATTAACTGTTAACTCTGTCTTCCAGAAATTGATTAAGGGAATGTATTTTGCAATAATACCCCTCTAGTAACCAGGCCTCTAATGACCAGACTTGGCGCTCTAAACCGAGCACTTCTGTGTAATGTATGTGTGATGTTCATAGATAGCCGGTTATAAAGTGAGTCCTGTTAGCGTGTCTCTCAGGCTCAAAGACACCGGCCTTGTTAATATTTCATTTAGAACATACTGTAGCGAGAGTCTCATTTATATTACGTCCATAATTAATGGTGATAGCTTAGGCACTGTCTTTCCAAGGAGAGATCTCTGTATGCTGGTCGATGGCTAATAAGAAACAATAGATATTTCATTCACCAGCAGCTTGTCGCTAGTTCGTAGGAAATTGTTGTGTGTACTGTTGCTTTAATTGCCAAGGTAAATATTGCTGCCACTTTAGTGCACATTTTAAAGCACTTGATGCAAATAGACTAGAAAGAAAACAAAACACACACACACACATCCCTTAACCACGCTAGTCCTTAGCATAGAAGACATAAAGGTATGTCTTAAAAACCTTTGTGTTCTCTCAATCAAATATGATCCCAATATGCATGCACTGAAGGTCCCCCAACTGTATTTTCGGGGATACAATTAGGCTGCCTTTCTCTTCTCCCATGTAGACTGTAAATAACTGTAGATCTCTCTTTCTCTGGTTTCCCTGATGTAAATAGATGTAAATACTCTCAAGCTATGCATGTTGATATTCTAGGCAATTTTAGGTACTTTTATAAGCCAAGGCATGTATCCAAAATGGTTTGTTAAAAAACAAAAAACAAAACAAAACAAAACTTTCTCTTAAAGCTTACTCAAAATTAAAGGTTTCTTACTAGACTTGTCGTTTCCATTTCTCTTACTGCTTTCTTTGGGTCATTGTTGGTATCTTGCCTTGGCAAAGACAGCCAGCTTCAGGAGGGTCGCCCTCCCTTCTAAGTCTTCCTGGCACAGGTCCCTCCCCTTCCCCAAGTGAAGCATACAATCAATGGTGAGGGAAGCCCAACTTCAGAGGAATAGTGTTTGCTTCAGTTTCCTCATCTGTAAAATGGGTTTAAAAACTGCACCTACCTCCCAGGGTTGTTACGAGGATCAAAAGAGAGTACATTGCTTGGCTCATAGTGCTACACAAATGTTAGCTATTTTTCTTACTGTTATTATTACAAACACTTGTTTCTTCATATGTAAAGTAAGAGAAAGTTGAACTAGCACATCCCTTACAGTTCTGTGATTCTGGATCTATTATTATTGATATAAAATCGGGTCAAATGGCCTCCTCTGATGCCTCACCATAGGGTACAGTGATCCTAGGTCTTCAAAGATGGTCTCCGTGAAATCCAACCTCTACCTGATGCTGCCAAATGGTAAAGATTATCAGCAGGCTTTGGGTCTGCCCTCCAAGGACCAACTTAGCCAGGTACAGAGAGTTTTACGGCCAATTCAAATGAATCCATAAAACAACAAGAATTTATCAGGCACTTAATATGTGCCAGGCAACAGTGTTTAGTGCAGGGTACAAAGATCAAAATCAAACAGTCTCTGCCTTCTAGGATCTTACACTTCAATAAGAAGAAAATTAGAGTAAGTCATGAAATAGTTAAAGATACAAAATAATTCTTTGTGTCATACAGCCCCTTTCTGATCTGAACTGAGTGTGTCAGTGTAGGGGCAGAGAGAGTTGAGTATTATGTTGCTCGTGGGTTGTCTCCAGGGGAACATGGACAACAAAGGCATGAGAGGAAGGCTATGGAGGAGTGAGATTGGAACCGCAGAAATGAATACAGAAAGCCATCTAAGTACTAGCGATAGGAACGGTTTGAATACTGTAGCACTTGAAGGTTCAGAAACCACAAAAATTTCCTCACAACAAACCTCTCAGCTAAGTAGTATAAGACACCGTCCTCATTTAAGTGAGTCTCAGGGAAGTTAACACACTTATAGAAACTCACAACCTTAGTAAGTGGTGTGTTCAGGTTTCTTTAGAGTATTCAGCTATCATAGATTTTAAAAAGGAAGTGATCTTAAGAGTCCATCTAAAAGGCCAGATTCCTCATTTTAAAGATTAGGAAAATGGCACTTCAGAGAGGCTTACAGTGACTTGCCCAGAGTCATACTGTTGGCAGAGGTGAAAATGGAATCCAGGTTTTTCTGGCTCCAAGCCCAGGACTCTTCCATTGCCTCATTCATTCAAAAATTAAACCGGCTGAAATTTTAACAAAGGTCTTCTGGTCCTAGATGTACTGCTCATTCCACCAGCACAACAAGAACTCACATTGCTGAATTACTTGACAAAGCTCTTTCCTTTCTACCAACTGTAGTATGAGGGCAGCAGGGCAGATGTTTTTCCCACCATTTTAAAGATGAAGAAACCAAGGGTCCAAGGTAGCCCATGACCATATAGGTAGCCAGAAATAAACCCAAGACTCCAAGCTGGGACTTCTGGGTTCAAATATTGTGATCTCTCCACTACACAATGTCTACTCGAAGATTACTCTTAGATCTGGCACTACCTCATTCATTAACTTATAGAACACTAGAGAGAATAGTGTTTGAATCTAGTGATATCTAATAGTGATATAATCTAGAGATAATCTATTCCAACGACTTTATTTTACAGATGAGGAAATGAAAGCTCTGAAAGCAGAAACAATTACATTGAACCCCAGACTCAGGACCCAGTGTCCCTTCCAGCACAATCCTGTGCCTGACAGATGGTTTGGGGTTTTACCAGGCAGTGAATGGATGCCCTCACACCTTACCCTTCCTCATTTAAACTAAGCACCCATATTTCCCCTTTTAGTATGTTTTTGAGTTTGATAGACTGGAAAATAATTTGATAAATGGTTTGATAAATTCCCCATCTCTTTCTTCCAGATAGTCTACAGCGTGCCTGTGGAAGCCATTTAGTTGGAGGGAGGTGAACAAAAATCAAATTACTTGAGTTTATAGATCAAGCTGTCTTCCATGGACAAATTTCATTGCCAGGTTTCAATTTAGTTATCTTTTGTTTTCATAAATGGGGACTGAGAAGCAGAGTAAAGAAAACTCTAGCAGACAGCACGCCCTCCTCATTGAAATGAAAAAGGTAGTTTTGCTTTCTGTAGCTATGGAAACCAAATGCCATGCAAACTTTTTAATGGCTGGAGAACTGCGCTGGTATTTGAAGATTCTCTTCCCAAGTGCGGTCTTTCAGTATAAATGCATTAATTGACAGTCCCCTTCACGACTTTGTCTTGAAGTTTCCAAACTTAATTTGATGGCTCAGGAGGTTCTCCAGAGCCCTTGAATATACTGTGAAGATGGGTGTTTAAAAAGCTGAGCTGACACGAGCATCCTGTGAAACTCAAGCTGCACTCTCTCTAATAGAGAGCCAAGAAAATGGTTCCCTCTCTTATTAGCCTTCCACAAAGAAAGCCCATTTCATTCACCTTGGAAGGGGAGAGCCTGTTTTTAACCTCCATTTAACAGGAATCAATATCTGCACCTCCTGTGCTGGTGAGGGTGGTGAAGGCAGATCCAATGTGGGTAGGGAGGCTTTGAGTTACTGCCAGGTGGGAGGATGGAGAGGAGGAAATGGGCAGACCACTGGAGCAGCCACTGCTTCACTTAGGGGACTGCTCTCCAGGGCAGCAGGCCAGGTGCTGGCCATTTTTTCTCCTCCACAACTTCTCAGATCTCAGTTCCAGAAGGCATCCAGGTCTCCACCCACCATAATCTCTCAACCTCGACCCCAACCCCAAGGCGCCCAGGTTTCTTCTTACTCTTGTATCGGTAACAATGAAGAATGGTTGGTTAGATTTTGACTTGCAACTTCCTAGGCTTTTGATAAAACAAGAAAGCTATGCCTCCCTGCCCTTCTTTCTCATGAGCTAAGAACCCAGAGTCAATTCTTTGAACAGTGCAGTTGAAGTGTGGGAATTTACACATGGGCCACTTATCTGAGTTAAACAATGAAAGCCACTCTTCCCATAGTGGAACACTGGTCCCACAGATCCCCTCCTCTATTCATTAAAATATCCTAGCTTTAACACTCTTTCTCTCTTCCTTTCCTTTAATCGCAGAAGAAGAAGTAACTCCACTTCTCATTGAGGTCAGTGCCTCTATTTGTATTTTCATCCCATTCTATCAAATTTCCTTTAGGATTTTGTTCTGGAAGCCACCTAGTAACTCAAAAATCTCTAGTCCCATCCATTTGTCAGAACTCACTACTTGTATCTCCAACAACCTATAAGATATGTTTTCTTATTTGTTTCCCATAAGCACCTCATAGATTCACAGGAAGGACCTCAGTCACTATCTTGTCCAGACTATTACTGACCAAAAATTCCCTCTGTAACAACCCTAATAAGTGGTCATAATAGTCTTCACTAGATGACTTCTGCTAATAGGGACAGGGAACATCTCTACCAAAGCAGTTTATTATATTTTGGGGGGATCACTCTAGTTGACAGAAATGTTGTTTTTTGTTACATTGAGCTGAAATTTGCATCACTGTAACTTTAACTGGAGGCAGGGTGGTACAATGGGAAGGTCACTGATTACAGTCAGAGAACCTTGGGTCAAATATTACCTCTGATAGGTACTTACATCCCTCAGGTTTATCCTTCCTGGATCTCTGTTTCCTTTTCTGTAAAATGAGGAATTAGATGGTCTATGAGGTCCCTTCCAATTCTAGATCTACAACCTTTTAATTCTTCTGGGGCTAATAAGAACAAAGCTTAATGCCTTTTCCGTTACACAGGCCTTCAAATACTGAAAAATTGCTATCCTATGTTCCCTATCCTACATTTTCTATTCTCCCAGGCTAAATATCATTGGTTTCTTCAAGAGATCCTCCTTTGGTGTGATCTTGAGTTCCCTTCCTATCTTGGTTGCTCTACTCTGGCTGTCAATGTCCTTCCTAAAATGTGGTATGAATAACTGAACAAAATACTTCAGGTGCCTCCTGTGTTCTGGACACTATATCTGACTCAACCAAACTTCAGTTTCATTTTTCTGCCTGTCATATCACACTGTTGACTAATATTAAGCTTCTAGTCCACTAAAATCCCTAGATTTTCCATAGGAACTGTTGCCTAGCTACTTCTCCATCTTGCCACAATAGTAATGGGAATAAATTACATTTGTGTTGCACTTTAAAGGCTACAAAGCACTTTATACATGTTATCTGGAATTTCCCAGGAGCCCTGTAAGGTAGGTTCTATGGGTACTTGTGGGATTGATTTTTTTGAACCCAAGTCTTAAACTATACATTTGTCTTTATTAGAATTTATTTGATTAGATTCATCACATGATTCTAGCCTGTTGAGATCTTGTTGGATTTATACTCTTGTCACCCAGTAGGTTAGCTCTCCCTCCCAGTATTGTGTCATCTGCAAATGTGATACATATACTATCTAAACCTTTATTCACTACTATTAAATAGCACAGAGCTAAAGACTGATTCTTGCTACATCTCCCTAGAGATCTCTGGCTGAGGATGACATTGTAGCCACTTGGTACCAATCTTTCAGGCTAGTTATTCAACTAGTTCCATTATGGTTTTAACTTATAGTTCTTTTCTCCATAAATTCAAATTCAAGATAAACCCTTCATCATGCCTTTGGGCAAGCTCAACCTGGGATGTCTTCCCTTTCCTTCTTCATCACCTGAATTCTGAGTATCCTTTAAAACTCAACTCAATACTACTTCCTCCAGAAAGCTCTTCCTAATTTCTTTAGTTGGAGTTGATCTTTCCTTCCTCCAATCTCTCATAGCCCTTTGTACCTCTCTTTTGATATTATCTTTGATATTTGAATTTTATAATTCAAATTTCTAATTATAATTTAAATTCAAATTTCTAATTATAATTGAAAATTATTTGAATTTTAATGTATAGCACTAATAATGTGAGTAGAGTGGCTTTGAGTTACTGCCAGGTGGGAGGATGGAGAGGAGGAAATAGGCAGACCACTGGGGCAGCTGCTGCTTCACTTAGGGGACTGCTCTCCAGGGCAGAAGGCCAGGTGCTGGCCAGTATTGTTTTGCATATTTGTGCACGTTATAACCTGCTGCTAAACTATAAGCACTATATGACCAAGGACTAAGTCTAAATAATCATTTCATTTCCTGCAGTGCCTAACACAGTATTTACACGTAGTAGGTATTTGATTCATTCATACAATGAATGAATGAATGTTTCTCCCCTCCTCCCAACCCCCCCAAAAATGGATATCTAGTCATGTCATCTTGTCAGAATTCTTTCATTATTAAACTACGATGGAACCTTAATTTCTACAGGACAAATAATCCTCATTTCTTTAAGTTTTCACAGACCAATCTATCCATAAGTATTTATTCAGCACCAAATACATTCTAGTCACTAAGCTAAGTACTAGAATCACAAGATCTAAAAGTTGAAAGAAAATGCAAGGGGCATCCAATCTAACTCATGCCTTACTAGGAATCCCCTCTAAAATATATCCCACAAATGGTCAGCTACTTCCTGTTTTAAAATATCCCGTGTGCTGGAGCGTACTATTCCACTTCTATCTAGTTCTCATTATCAAGAAGCTTTGCCTTATACTGAATTCAAATTGCCACCAAACAGAAAGATAATCATTGTCATCAGATACTTGAAGGAAATATTCTCTGCCCCAGATCAACCCTTCTCCAGGCTAATCATGGGGCAGACAGAGATATGACTAGGTCTAGAAGGTCTTTTTTAGCCCAAATGTTCTCTGATTATATCAGTCACATTCAGGAAAAAAAAAGGCTGAGATGCTTTGTTAGCATCTGAGAAATGTATCTGCTCCTGAACACTGACGTCTGTTATAAGCTGGCCACCACACAGGACTTCTCTTCTTACAACAAACAAACAAAGCATCATGCAGACTATCCAAGTGACCATATAGAGAGATTGGCTATGTGGATTTTTTCCAATAAGAAATCCATTTTGCAGCCACTCCACCCTACTGACTCTCGTCCAAGCCAAAGGTCAAGGTCCTGGCAAAGGATGTGTCCTTGCTTATTATCATCAACAACCTCTACTACTGTGAGTGTGGGAGGAATCTAGGTGTAAGGTATAGCTATCACATGCTCACAAGCACAGCCAGAAAAAAAAAGAGAGAAAAAACATAGGAGAAACAGTTATAAGAACAATGTGGGTATTTATCATTTCTCCTCCTGGTGGCTCAATCAGTTTGGAAAGATTTGCAACATTTAGTAGAAAGAGCACTGGATGTGGTTTGTCTGAGAACTTGGGTTCCAGTACTGGTTTAATTGATTTAATGAATATGTAGATTTTGGTGGATCTCTTCTCCCTGGTCTTTAGTTTCTTCATCTGCATAATGAAAAGATTGAATTAAATCATCTCAAAGGTCCCTTCTAGCTTGAAATTCTATGATCCAGTGATGGTGGGTTACCATCTGAGAACAAAACGCTTCGGGATAATTCACTCATCCTCACAATGCGATCAATGTCAGAAAAAGAAGGGATAGCATTCTTGGAGATCCCCAAAGTTCAGAGCTGAAACGAACCTCAAACAGTCATTCTAATCAATGCCTGAACAGCAAGTATAGAGATAGATGATTGATAAGTGGATAAATGGATAGAGAGATGATAGGAATATGGATAATAGATGATGGTTAATAAATGCATAGACAGACAAGAGAGAGAGACAGAGAGAGAAACTATTCATGAGCTTACTATGTGCCTAGTATTGTTCTAAGGGCTGGAATACAATAACAAAAACAAACAAAAGAGAGTCTCTAGTCTCAAATATCTTACATCGTAATAAGGAATGACAAAATGTAAGGGAAATCTAGAAAGTGAGGGTGAAGGTGGTCATGCAGCCTTTTCTTGAAGAGCTACATTGAAGGCAAACCCCTACTTTCTGAGGTGTTTGTAGTATTCCAATTTGTAGCAGCTCTCCTTTTTAGGAAACAGATGCCTACATCTCCCCCTTCAAGACTTAGAAATGAAAGCAGCCTTTAGCACTGCATTACTTCTCATGAAAAGGCACAGATCCAGAGCTCCTCAGTGGGATTACACAGACGAAAGGAAGTAGAGAATTGAGTGGTTATATGGTAGACAATGACTAGAGATGTCCAAGCCACAGAAGACCAGTCCAAATTGGACATTTTCCACAACAGCTGGAAGATTGGGGTCAAACGTATCCAGATAAATAAGATAAGGAGCCTCTCAAACTGCTTAGTGGTGTAAGTGAAAGTAGGATTGAGGCTGGTCTTCTTACCATACAACTAGAGCTACCAATCACAGATGTTGGCTGCTGGTAAGGATTTTTGAGTGGACTGAAATGAAATCTAGTTTGGGTTATGCCATTATCTAAGCGATATGTCAAACAAGTTAAAGACTGGCAGAAGAAGGTGGCATAGCGGTAATAATATGGGGAGAGCTATGATGGATTTTCCATCTTGGCTGGGTAGAGTTCATCTTGATTTTGGTAATCGTAACCATGAAGCACTTCAATAGCCCAAATTATATTGATAGAATCATAGAATTTTGAGCTAAAAGTGACCTGGGAAAATTTAGTCCAACCCTTTCTTTCTCACTGAGGAAAGTCTTGAGACTCAGAGAACAACAGAAGTGAGCTACTTAAGGTCACAAAGGTAGTCAGAAGCAAAGTAGGATTTGAATTTAGGTCTTCCCAATCCAAATCCTGTACTTCCCTCAATACATTGCACTGCCTCTTGAAAGCTGGAATTAACATGATTATAACCTCCAAAAATGGTGATCCCAGGCTTTTGAATTACAGTGGCCAAAAAAAAAAAAAATCATTCCCTGGTGACTGATACCAGCTTCTCCATACATAAATAGGCTGGACTCTGCCTCATATGGATGAAGGCTCATGCACTCATAGCTGGAAGAAGTCATCCAAATCAACTCCATCGTTTTATAGATGAGGAATTGAGACCTGGGAAGGTTAAGAGACTTGTCCAAAGTCACCCCAGCAGTCATCCTCAGAGGTAGGATCTGACCCCAGGTCCTCTGACTCTACAGTTTGTGCATTATCTGCTATATCATGGCATCTCTGTATATACTGGTAAGACACAAGACATTCTAGATTGGCAAGACCTGCCAAAGTCTGCGCTAGTATATCCTTCTAACAAGAAAGTGATGTGGTTCCATTTCTCCAAAGAGAAAGCAGTACGGTTGCAATTCCATTAGCTAATCACGTGAAAATAATGATCTGCAAAACACCCAATCTCCTATTAATAAATGGCAAACACTCTGATACATTCTCTCAAGCAAGGGGAAAAAAGTTTACTTCCTTTAGTTATGTTTCAATTTTCAGAGCTTTTCACTCTTAAGCTGCTTCTTGCTTCATAGGTTTCTGTCAATGATCAATTGAGTTAAGCCCTTCTTTCATACATTCAAGGCTGGGTCTATAATTGCTTCAGATTTCATGTACCATTTAACCCTGGGGGCTAAGGGCTGGGACTCTGCTGTTGTTTGTATACGTGGGTTTTAAAAAAAGGCTTTTTCTGACCAAAACAGAAAGCTAAAAAGACCTTCAGGTTTATAATAATGGAGTCTCTGTGTCACCATGTTAGCAGCCTCCAGTATAGGCTACTGTGAGATGCTCTAACTATCCCAGAGAACACATCTTGGATTGACTTCCTGTCATTGCAAATGGTGCAAAGCTTCAGGAGCAAATGAATAAAGGCCAAAGCTACGTATTTGGCCTGATATTAAAGAAATACATCTCAAAGAAGTCAGGGAACCCCAATTGTTCTTCTCTGGGATGGATGGTGTGCAAATGACCATGTAAATTCCCATGAAACTTAGTAGTTGGTTTGGAGAAACAAAACACAAAGACAAAAACCCAGAATGGTTAAATATGGTCTTTGTGCTCCATGAGAAGCAGCCGGTATAGTGAAAAGGGTATCCAATCTTGACTGAAACTGTATGGTACCCCAAACTGGACATGCACTATACTACTTTCAGGTTCTTTACCTATAAACAGGAGGTGGCCATAAATAATGATACCTCTCCTCCCATCTCAGAAGAATCAAAACTGCAAGTGACCAAAAAGCCATAGAGAGATAGTCAGTCAACAAGTTTTTATTACTTACTTTGCCAGGAACCAGGCTAAGTACTGGAAATACAAACAAAGTAAAAAAATTCTTCCCTCAAGGAATGCACATAACTAATGCAGGAGACAATAAACAACCTACTATGTACAAATAAGCTACATACAGAATAAATTGGAAACAATCAACAGAGGGCAGGGAGTAGCAATTTTGCAGAAGCTGAGACTACGGGACATTATTAAGAATGATCTATGGGTAAGAAGTGGTACAAAAGACAAAATTCAGGACCTGTGTGTTCAAAAAGGGAGGTAAGAAAAGTAAGAGTTATTTCTTGTACTACACTGTTACTCATAGAACAAACAGGAAGAAGTCTGCCTTCATGTTTGAGTGGTTCATCTATGGAGGATTTGGGAGAATGTAAATGGGAATTATAGATGATTGGGGACATAAGGAAGGATTTCAATCTACATCAGGAGGGTTTCCATCACTGTGATCCCAGAGATGTTGAAAAACCTCTGTACTATCTACTATTATTTTGAGGAAAGAGCTTTATAGAGTGCTATAGCACGGTCAGGTAGCATGGTGCTTGATACATAATAGAAGTCAATAAATGTTTGCTGATTGACTGTGAGTGGAGGGCATCATGGAAGATAATAAATCATAGCTATGCTTTTCACACACTCTTACATCTCCCAATAAACAGATTAAAAAGCTAAAATTCCTGGTAGCCTTCCCACCATTTTGAAGTAGATGTTCTAAAAGTGCCCTCATTCCAGTTTATAACACCAAAAGTCAATATGGCCCCGAGCTTACATAGGATGGCATATTGAATCAGCAACTAAAATTCACAGAGGGTCAGAACCTCTAAGTTATGTTTTTATTCTTCCAATACTTCCTTAAGTAAAAGCACGGACAGGTTTGTGTTGAGGAAAGCAATATCAATTACATTTTCTAAAACGTCTGTTTTTTTTCAATACTACACATTCACAGATCTTAGTGCTAGAAAGGAACTTGGAGGCCACTGAGTCCCCCGCCCCCATCTTACAGAGGATGAAACTGTGATCTTGAAGGTAGAAGAATTTTGTCCAGTGTCACAAAGTACTTACAGAGATGGAATTCAAACCTATATTTTCATGTTCAAGATAACTCCATTATATCATATCATCATTCCCATTTTCCAATAGAACATTTGTTAACTAATCTGTATTATTAACTAACTGCAGAGATAACCTAGGTAGAGTAGGGGATAGAGCACTAGTCCTGGAGTCAGGAAGACCTGAGTTCAAATCCAGCCTCAGACACTTACTTAGATGTGTGACCCTGGGCAAATTACTTAATCTCTGTTTGCCTTAGTTTCCTCCATCGTAAAATGTAATGATAGAATCTACCTCCTAGTGGTATTGTAAGGATCAAATGAGAGAATATTTCTAAAGCACTAAGTACAGTTCCTGGTATATAGTAGATACTTAATAAATGCTCATTTCTTTCCTTCCTAATCTTTATTATTTAGGTTTTAAAGGCATTTCCCTTAAGAGGCAAAGTCATAGTTGCTTAGACACAAAGACAGATCTGTAATGGCTTTGGTATAAGTACTCCCTCCAGCCAAGCCTATCTCAATCTCTGAACACTTTCACATCCAAGCTTTTCTGATGTCTGACTTTCTACGAATCCTCCATAAAGAATCGTTGAAAACAATGGCAGCCTTATTCATGTTCTGTTCTTTTATAGAGGCCAGGATAGGACTTGGGAGGCCCAGCTCTTCCCCTTCACTCTGGCTACATGGCTTTACCACCTCCTTCACCCAGTCCTATATGACTGTGATGGCATCTTTCATGCTGTTTAGCATGTGTAACTCAAATGTCACAACCTACTCATGCCCATCATGTGTTTCTCTATTGCCCTTTAGGTCACTTGCAATTTTTTTCCTATGAAAACTGCAGGTGTAAAACATAGTTATCCTCAAAATAAGAAACCAAAGGCAATCTAGAAAGAAAAAAGACAAAAGCAGTCAACTTTCCTTTTTCATTCAACCTCCTGAAATGCCCCTTCTGTAAATTCCAAATGCTGTCACTAAAGACCACTGGGATTCTTTTCTCCCACCTATAGTTTCTGTCCTGTTTGTTGCTTCCCAGATAACTTCTTTCACCTCAACCAAGGTCACACAAGTGATAAGTGTCAGAGGCAACACTTGAAAGTAGGTTCTCTCACTCCATGTCTATGTCTATCCCCTGATTTACTACGTTCATGACTGGATTGAAGCACGTGGCTTTGTAGCCTTCCCATAACTCAATCTGTTCTCTGAAAACCACTGGTTTTACATTTTGTCAGTAGTTAACGGTCCGAATCCACAAGACTTAGAGCTGGAAGAGAACTTAGGGTTCATCTAATCCAACCACCTGATTGTAAAGACCAAGACAGAGGGAATGAGCTGCCCAGTGTCAGACGGGTAGTACTTTGCAGAGTGGAGGCAGTAGGATGAATCTGAGTCAGGAAACCTATGTCCAAATCATGCCACTTCTTACCTCTGTAACCCTGAGTGACTCATTTCTGGCTTCATGCTTCATAAAATGAGACAGCTGCATGAGATGGTCTCCAAGGTTTGTAATCTCTAATATTTGGCATTAGTCAGATAGTATGTCTCCAAATCTACTCTTTTGACTTCACTACTATGCCACCGGAATCAAGATAAGGGGAAAGGAGAAATGGGTGAATAGGCTAGGAGTTTCCAGAGGCCTTTAGTCCCTCCCAGAAGCACTGCCACCCTGCCAACTACATCCCTACTGTTCCCGAGGACAGGACATGATGAAGCAAGGCAAGCAGGGAAAAGCAGTCGCCAATGAGTCAACAGCTTTGTGCTGCAGATACGCAGGTGCAGGACCTGTGGGGATGATGCAGGTGTGGCGAAGAGCAGGTATAAGGCTGAGTTCTAAAGATCAGGAGTTATAAGGGAAAGGCACTCTTTTCTTATCTACTGTAATTCAGCTACCCAAGCCCCTCCTATCTATTCTCACAGGTCATTCATTACTCTAGTGTAGGCCCTCATTATACCTGCCTGAAATATAATGATGCTGATAAAAATAAAAATAACACCTACTATGTGCCTGGCACTGTGCTAAGTGCTTCTTAATTATGATCTCACTTGGTCCTCACAACCCTGGGAGGTAGGTGCTATTAATATCCCCATTTTACAGTTGAAGAAACTGAGGTGAAGTTTAAGTGACTTGCCCAGGTTAAATTAGAGTTTGAGGCAGGATCTGAACTCTGGTCTTCCTGAGTCCAGGCCTGGTGCTCTATCCACTGAACCACCTAGCTATCTTGACACTATCATGATAGTCCCCTAACTGACCTTAACACTATTCCCTCCCCCTCTAAAGTTCTTCCTTTCCTTCATACCTCTATCAGAATAATCTTTCCCATAGATCTCATCATGTAACTCTTTTACTGAAAAAAAAAAAGATCTTTAGTAGCTCCTTCTTTTAGAATTTAAGACCCTTCCATAATCTGCTCCCATCCTTATCTCTCATGTTATTCTTGCATACATACTCCAGTCAAACTTGATAACTCATCCCCTAAACTTAGTTGCAGTTTTTGGATTATACGTTTTTGCCTGTGTTATTCACTATACTGAGAAAGACCTTCTTTTCCCATTTCCAGCTGATATGTATTTACCCTTTAAAGCTCAAGATAAATTCTGTCCTCTTCATGAAACCTTCCCTGATTCCCCATATGTAATAACCTTCCCCCATGACTTCATATAGCACTTTGTATCTCTCCAATGTACTTAGCACAGAATATTATGTATTATAGTTATCTGTGTTTGCATCTTATTTTTTCTCATTTATCACAAGGACCATGGCTTTTCTAAAATTTGTGTTTGCTAAGTGTCAAGCACAGTGTTCAGAATATAGTAAGTATTTAGGAATATATGTTAAAGTGAATTGAATTTAACTTATCTCCCACTTTAGAGGCAAAATCTCCATAACATTCCTAACTTTTCCATCCAGAGGATGATTTTCATTTTTCCCCTAAAGAAATGTCAAACTTCTTTCTCAGGTAACTTCAAAATATCACAGATTTTAAAGCTGGAAGGAACCATTAGAGATCATCCTGTCCAGTTTTTTTTCTCATGCAGGGGAGATATTATCCACATTTTAAAAATTGAAATGAAATGAAATAACAAAGGACTAATGAGGCTAGAAAAAGCTGTTAAATTTGTTAAAGTGATATCTGATAAAAACAAATGTAAAGCCTTGCAGTTGGGTTCAAACAATCACTTGTACCAATGGACAATGGCGAGATGAGTCTACATAGCTACACTTGTAAAGAACAGCTAGGGTTTTTAGTGGATTGTAAATTCACCATAAATTGAAAGTGTGATGTGACGTTCCTCAAAACCAAAAGAAACCTGAGGTAATCTTAGGCTGCATTAAGAAAGGGATGGGGTCCAGAAAGTAATGGTTCTGCTGCTGCTCAGACACATTTGGGGCACAGTGTTCAGTTCTAGGAACCACTTTTTTGGAGAAGGATTATGTCTAACTGAAGTATATATGGAAAAGGGGTGGCAAAAGGGTTATGGACCATTCATATAAAGATCAGCTAAAGGAACTGAGTATTATTTAGCCCAAAGAGAAGATTTAGGGAGACATGATAATTGTCTTCAAATATTCACCTAACCTTTCTGGGCCTCAGTTTTTTCACCTGAGGAAAAGAATAATAATACCTATCATTCTTACTTTATCCTAAGGATTAAAAGAGAGAATGTTTGTTTAAAAGTATTTTGCAAATCTTTAAGGGTTATATATGTCAATTTTTGCCTTTGCTCTATCATGTGACAGAGGGATTAGATTACTTTAGCAGGAGCCCAGAGAGCAGAACTTGAAGGAAATGTGACTTAAAATTACAGAGAAATATCAGATAGTAGCCCAAGGAAAGGAAAAAAATTTCTAAGAATTCAGGCCTTCTAGAAGTAGGATATGGTGCCTACGGAGGGAGGGAGTTTCCTGTCACTGAAAGTAGAAGGGATTCCTGCTCAGATGCCCATTGGAGGTTCCTTCCAGTTCTGAGGTGCTGTGATTTTATTTTAATTTATTCTCTATGTTTATGTCTTTTCTCCCTGCACTAGTTCACAAGTTGAGGTCAGGGACTGCAGCTTACCTAAATTTTGTTTCTTCCCCAGTGCCCAGTACCCAGTGCCCAGCACAAGGCTCTGTAATCATTAAGCATGACTAACATTTATAGAGTACTATAAAAATCTCCAAAACGCTTTACCATCCTTTATCTTATTTGGGCCTCCTAACAACCCTGGGAGGGAGGTACTACAATTATCTCCATTTAACAGATAAGCAAACTTGGTCTCAGAGAAGCTAAGTGACTTGCCCACGGTCAAACAGGTTGCCAGTATCTTGGGCAGGATTGGAATCTAGGTCTTCCTGACTCCGACTCCAATGCTCTATTTTGCTCTCTGTACTCAGGAGATATGAAATCCATGTTTGATCAAAAGCATGGACACTAATACATGCCTTTTTTTCCTCTCCTAGTCACTCCTATGTAACTGAGACTAGGATGTCAGCAGGGCACTCAGCAGCTCCATGTCAACCGCTGTAGGGAAGAAGGTTGTTGTAATGATAAATAAGTAACTATCTAGATTTTTAAGAGCCCAGCATTAATTTCTTCTATTAGTACAAGTGCAGTACACACAGCAAATCTCAACTTCTATTTCATTCATTTTAAATGCTCATTTTCCCCCTGAGGGCATCTCCTTTGGTGAATGGGCTCTTTACTCATTCTAAGTGGGAGGACTTTTTAAAAGGGGATGAGGATTTGTTCTTCCCGCAGGCCTAAGGGCCCTTTGTGCTCTGACACTCTATGAGTCTTTACTTCATGGCCTGGTTTTCCTCGTCAAGGCCTGTCAAGATGGCAGCCTCAGGGCCAGCTCTGATTCTTAATTACGGCATCTACTGTAGGAGCTTTTCTGATAAGTCCAAGGGTGATTTAATAGGAACTTGTCCAGATCTTCTTTACTGACCAATAGAGGAGTTCCCAGAGGCTTGAGTCGAGTTCTTCTACACCCAAGAAACCTGTGAGCTCAGTGGTTTTCACATTACCCCTACTGACTTAGGCAGAAAGTTCCTCCTTCATACCTTTTTTCAGCCTAGCAGATTCTGGTTAGAAGTGAATGAATAAGACTTTCTCAAACCTTGGGAAGAAGGAAAGAGAATTTCCTTGTGCGGATAGAGTTGTTTTGAAACAAATGTCACTGAAAGAATAGCAAACATTACTGCTGTTGAATAGACTTCTGAAAAGCCCACACCGAATTTCTAACCACAGCCACGTGTGGAGAAATTCTTGAAGTTTCAAAAAAGCCTTAGACTTCTCACCTTCTAAATTCATATGATTCAAGCTAAAGGAGAACAAAGGGGCAGATCAGAAGTAGGTTTGCTTATAAACTGTTAAAAGGACAGGCCAATTGGCCAAACTTTACAGGTAAGGATAACAGGAGATTAGGAGCAATTTTATTTTATGTTTCTAGGGTGAAGAAGGCCCCAGTTTGAATGTGACCACAGACAATTTACTAGCTGTTTGATCCTGGGCAAGTCACTTAACTTCTGTCTGCCCTGATTTCCTCAACTGTAAAAAGGGTAAAATAACAGCATTTATCTTGTAGGGTTGTTGTGCAGATAAAATGAGGTAATAAACTCTTCGTAAAACACTCATATAAATGCTAGTTATTATTATTTTTACAATAGCAAAAAAATTAGTTCTGGAAAAGGATTGGTATGAGACCTTACTAAGCCAGATGATCTTGGGATTTATGAATGAAGCTATAAGGGCAACAACAAATGGCTTTTAAGTGGAACAGCTATTCTCACCCGCAGCAATAGGCGAACTACCACATATCAACCTCACCATTTCAAGACTTAAGGAACTAAAAGATGAAGCTAGCATAGTTGGACCTGACCAACTACACATAGAGAAGAAATGCATGCTAGGAGATCCACTAATTTTAACCCTTATTTACAAGGAAGGAAATCTGTGCCAAAAGACTGGAAAAGGTCACTGATGGTATTTTACAAATTTTTTTAAAAAACTTTTAAAATGACTGAGAAGGTATCAGCAACCGCTTGTCAACTTAGTTAAAAAAGGGAGGGGAGGGGTGCCTTGAATGATTTCTTTTCTTGCCACAAAACTAACTGGTCAGACTTTATGCAATCTCCTCTTGAAGGAGTCCCTATCTTCCTATTAGCTCCAAGGTTATTTGGGGATAGTTCCAGTCTTTAAAAATGCTTCCCAATCTACAATCTATCTTTCCTAATATCATTCTACTCACTCATAAATTTCTGCTACAAATGAGAACATGTTAATCCTTTTCTCTTCCTCCTCCTCCTCCTCCTCTCCCTCTCCCTCCAGCTATCTACTACTATCACTACATTCATTTCATGGCAGTGTCAAATAACCCAGTAGTCATACCCAACCCAGTGAACACATCTTATTTACTGTTTCCCAGATCTCCAAAAATGGTTTTCGATAGTTTGGAGGATTATGTAACTGCTAGTTGTGTAAAGAGTTAAATTACTGAGAAAATTACTCCTTTCTTATCAACAGCACATGCAAAATAATCATTCTCCCCTCCTCCCCCCTTATCTGGAAGTTGGTAATACTTTGTTATGCCTAAAAATTCAGCATGGCCAAGCAAATTCAAACATAATATTAAAACCACTGCCTGACACATTCCTCATTTCTTCTGGCTAACATCTGTTGTCAGAAGTGCACATTCTAAACCCTCTCACAGAAACAGGAACAACTATGCATAATTATTCCTTAAGAATACATTTTCCTAATAAACCCTCTTTCATTAATTTCAGTCTCTTTTTCAGAAGGTTAATGCTATTTTAGATGAATATTTACTGTGGCAGCAAGAGAATAAACCAAATACCTAGAAACACATTTTCCACCTGCAAGTATCTGTCAACCATCGTACCCGAGTCCTAAAAGCTTTTTGCTATGTGTCACAACATAGATTTGGATACAATAAAGACTATAATTATTGAGCATTTATGAGAAATAATATTTTCCCTCTGGTGCATGTTATAAAAGTGGTTAACACACAAGTGTGAATGCTAATGTCACAAGCCTGACACAAGTATTTGGGAAAGGAAGAGAAAAAAGCTCCCAAGTCAAGACTGAGGATTATACAGGAAATACTGGATTTGGACATGGGTTCATCTCTCATCTCTGCCCTTTAACTGGCTATATGACTTTAAGCAAGTTTCTCTGGGCCTCAGTTTCCTCATCTGTAAAATAATGTGGATGCATCCAATCATTAGGTGTTTCATGAACTGAATTGAATCTATGATTGTTGCAGAATGGAAAATGTAGACATCAATCAGAATAAAGCACACTCTGCCTAACATCATTAATTGGGTCTGTGAAAACAGCGCAATAGACAAAATGATGTTGCAAGGGGCAGAGGGTTCTATCGCTAACTATGTATGTTATCAGTGTTAGAAATGGGCACCTGGCCAAACAATGTTGCACCAGGATTTGACTACCTTATGGTGGGTTGGTTTCTCATGGAACAAGGCTACCACTTATGGAACGGTGCAGGCTGGGCCAAGTGTATGCACGGTATGTGTGTGTAGGTTCCTCCTGAACATAACAAGTTGATGGGAAGTGCAATCCTGACATAAAGCCTGCAACGAGACCGTGGGATTTAAACAGCATGCCTTTGTGCTAGGCTGAACAGAAGACACAATGCTGAGCACGCCTCAAAGACTTCTACAGATGCTACCCCAGCAGATGGCTTAGACTGGCTGAATTACTCTAGAAACACTTAACAGAAAGTTTGATTTTATAAGTGTGGAAACGATAGAAAACAAAAGGAAAATGATTCGAAGAAGTACTTGCATTAGTGATTTGTAATTTCTCCACAAAGTTTTCTAAGCCAGGTTGCTATTCAAGCATTCTCTGAGAAAGGAATTTGGGGCATCTCGGAGAGGAAATGTATACCATTTGAGGAAAGTGGAATGGTTATTCAAAAAGGAAATAAGGCATTTGGAAGGTAAATATGCCTTCTTCCTGCTGCCTTGCTGTTTCCAGTCTTTTTGTCCTCCCCCCAAAAAACTGCAAACTCCTCTCACTTTTCATTTCCTCTTTTTGAGCAGTTCCCTTTCCCTCACCTCCTTCTCTGGCCTCCTCTTCCTCTAGGACTCAGCAGCTGGAGGCGTCACTGAAGTACATTCTAGAAAGGATGAAGGAAGAAAGCCACTTGAACGGGAGCATCACCAACAACGAACGTCAAGGGAGGAAGGTGGAAAGAAACACAGGAAGCAGGAGAATGTAGCTTCCCTCCCCATGTATACAGGAGATACGAGGCAATTAGAGATAAGGAGGAATATGATTAATTTTACATTGCTGGAGATGGCATAACCCACTAATACTGAGACACTGCACATGTTTCAAATAATTAATGCAAAATTTTTACTTTTCCAAATGTAAGAGCTTTTTAAAAAGTACGGATTCAGTTTGTTTGCTTTTTTTAATTGCAGATCATTTTTGATAGCCTAATCTATCCTTCGTGGTGCATGGAAAAGGCAATGGATTTGGAGTCACAGGGTTATATATTTGAATACTAGCTCTGTTATTTTTACGACCCCTACTACCCTGAGCAACTCTCCTTTTCTGGTCCTCAGTTCTGTATGCGTAAAATAAGGAGGGTGGGTTGGACAGTATCTCAGGCTCTAAGTCACAATTGGCAAGATGTGGGAGAAGGCAGAGGGAACCTTGTAAAGCAAGGCAAAGAGGCAGAAGAATATGACTCGAGATCTGAGAATGGCAAGTAACCCATTTTGGCTGGTGTGGGGGCCATATTTTCGAAAGCAGCATGTAAATCTTAACTGAAAAGATAAGTTGAGGACAGATTGTAGAGATAGTCTCATCTACACCCTGCTGCCAATCAAGAAGCTGGTAGAGTAGAAAAAAACATATTGGTTTTAGAGACAGAAGAACGGAGCTCAAATTACTTTGGGCAAGCCACTTAAGTACTTTTTGCCTCAGTTTCCTCATCTGTAAAATGAGGGAGTAGGAGTAGATGGCTTCTTTGGACCTCTTCCAGCTCTTGAGCTACAACTTTACAATCTCTGATTTTAGGACGAAGGGATCTCTAAAATCCCTTCAGTTTTGAATACCAAAATCTAAGTCCTATCATCCTAACGCCCCACTGAGGGCTTTATTCTACTGCTCTGAAATCTTCAGTGGCTCCCACAGCCTTCCAGATAAAGTCCAAACACCTGATCCTGGCATTTGAAACGTTTCCCCTCTGGCCCCAGTTTCCTGCCTGGTTTCACATTATTCTTTCTATATGTACTAACACACAGGCCAAAATGGACAACTTACCGTTATCTAGTCACAACTTGTGCTCAGCCTCCTCTCTGCCTTGGCTTACAATATTTTCTCTGCCCATAATGCTGTCTCCCTCTCTACCCACTCATCATGGCCTCTGAGGTCCTATGCAGTTCTGCATCCCATCTGCTGGTAGAACCTTCAAGAACCAACATTACCAGCACTCAGAGAGGAGGCGGTGGGCATTTGGTAAGTGTTTGTTGACTTGAATTGTTGAATTCAATAAATAGCTCTTCCAGCACCATCTACCATGGAATGGAACTGCTTCATCCTTTCTTTTCTTGCTACCTCATTAACACTGGCACTTGTATTAAATCCTCTTCAGACCACTCCAGAAAAACAGGAGGACTCTAGCAATCTGTGTCCCATATATTTAATCGGTCTGATTGCATCATAAAATCCCAGAAGTTTTGCACAGCTCCTACAGAAAATGGGCTCAATCCTTCCCTTCAGGCTCCAGGGAACGTAACAATATATTTTCAGAGCTGCAGATGGAGGAAATGCTCCTTCCTGATTCTCTGGGGCCCAGCCGGCATGTCCTTATGCCTAACTGTGGCTCCTACTGGTGACCACTTAGCATAGTGCCTAGAATATAGTAGGGGCTTCATAAATGATGATTTTTGCCATTCTTCATGCATGGAAAAGGCAGTATTGTATACAGAGAGGCCTCTTAGGACTGGGAAAAATTGGAACTGTTCTATTTGGCCTTAAAGAGCAGGCTTAGTTTCCAAAAGGTGAGAGTTAACAGAGACTTATTTCACTTGATATAAAGGAAAACTTCCAAATTATTCAAGCCTGGGAAAGCATCAGTGGATTGCTTCAGGAAGGCAGTGAGTCTGAGATCTTTAAACTAAGCCCGGATGCCCATTTCTTGGCACAGCTTTGGGGTATACTGTGAGTCAAGCATAGCTGCTCTCTGAGGTTCCTCCCAGGTCTAAGATTCTAGGACTTGACTAATAGAGAAGAAGGAGATGGGTGAGGGAGCTGAAGCCAGTGAGTTGCTGTCCCAATGGGTTGAATTATCTACTTCATAAGGACATTTTGTAAAATGTCTTGCTTTAGAAACATGATAGTGCAATTAAAAAAAAAGGTATGGTATGAGATACAATGAAAAGAGTATTAGCTTTGACACTAGATGACCTGAACTCAGGTCCTGCTCTGTCATTTGTTAGGTGATTTGTTTTTTTCAATTCTCAGTTTCCTTATAAGTAAAATGAAGAAAGTAATACTTGTACTCCCTAACTTATAGTGAGGAAAATATTTTATAAATCTTAAACTCTGGAGAAATTTGCTGCTGCTACAATATCATCATCCTCCTCATCAATAGAACTTTCCTATCTCCAGATCACATCCCATAAAGAACTTGCTCCCCTTAAAAAAAAAAAAGTACAAAGGTACTTTGTGAACAAAGTGGCTATACTTCCTTAGCCTGGACTCCATCTTGTCTCTTGCACACCAGAAACCTTCCCTTCCTCCTCATGTCTTTTCAGCTTCCTTTGTGTGTGCCTTGTATTATGTCTTCCCTGTTAGATTAAAAACTGCTTGGGGGCAGGGACTATCTTTCTTTTTTTCATTTGTATCCTCAACACTTAGTTCCTTGCACATAGTAGGTGCTTAATAAATGTTAATTGGCTCTGACTTTCAGGTTTATGGAAATCCATATAACATAAGCAAGAAAACAATTTCTGGATGGAAGCTACCAATGTGAACAGATGCATATATAATGTGCTGTTGTTTTAAGTAATAATAATGTAATAGCATTTATATAACACTTTTTCAAATATCTATTTTAGCCAACTCTGGAAGTAGATGTTATTATTATCCGCATTGTACATACAGATGAGGAACTGAGGCACTAGGCAGGTTAAGTGATTTGCCCAGGGTCATATAGCTCATAAGTAACTAAGGTTGAATTTGAACTCAGGTCTTCCTGACTCCAGGACCTATGCTCCATCTCCTCCAAATTTCCGTCTTCTGATGTTTCCTAATGTCAAGCATCTAGGTCACCAAATTTATCTTCTAAATCCTCTTCTGATGCCTCTTCATGGCATATGAAAGACTCCAGATTATCAAAAGCAATGCCAGCAGGTCTCCTTGCCAAGTCCAGGGAGATGATGGCCAAAGGCAAAACTATTTTAAAATATATATTCATCTGTAAAAACCTACAGGAGGACAGTAGAAGAATTGGAGCCATATCACCTCATAAAACAACTAAATGTTGTAGAAACAACAAAAAGTTTATATAAAACTTGGCATGAGGACAAACTTAGATATAGCATCTCATGAGGATTCAGTAATGAATTTACCAGGAGCAAAACAAATACATGGAAAACAGAACTGGTTTTTATCAGTGTTTCTAGAATGACTCTTATTATATCAATACATTTAGGACAAATGTAGAAGAGTGGTTTTAAGCACACAGCCAGCTGAGCACTGAATCAGATTAAAATGTAACTGGGAAGTATTTAATACAATAAATAAAAATATAATAGAGTATAGATAATGCTAATGTGTGGTTTTCTAAGTCAATATACAACCCTCAGGGATCTATATGTATTAGTTTAGTAGCCCCATTTCTATCTGAATTTGATACCTAGTGTAGAAGACATTGACAGAGATCACCATCTATCTATAAGTTATAATCTTAGAATTTAAGTGACTTGTCCAAGGTCACACAGCTGGTAAGTGTGGGAGACAAGGTAAACCTCAGATATTCTGACCTCAGATCTTGTATGCTATTCCCTGCTACACAATGCCTCTCTTAGACAATATTACTACCTGCTAAATGCAATAAACAAATACTGACCGACATACCTACTTTCCATCTTTATAAATGCTTTATGGGAACAATTTATGCATATGTCAAGGGTATCCTTGATATGAATGGAAAATGAAGGCTTTTACAAATGATTTTCTATAGTAGACCATATCTTTGGAGTTACACAATTGAATCAAACTAGCAGAGAATGTAAAAAAAAAAAATCCTGCTGCTTATTGTTTGCTGCTTATTCCCATACCCTCAAAAAGAAAAGACAAAGTATTTGTTAAAACCGAGCAAAATGTTTTCATAAAAGTGATCCTTCAACAAGGAGCACTTCAGCAACATAGGCTAAGTTCATACAAATTTTTCCTACATACAACCACATTGGTAGCTGTTTAAAACTCTCAGATTATTACTGTTAAATGAAACCTAAAACAGAGAGGTATATACTTGCCCACAGTGTTTCCCAATGACACGGAAGAATGCTTGGACCATGTCCAAATGTAAGAATTTCTTACAGATGGTAAAGAACTTCAAATTGTCCTTTTTGAATATGATACCTTAAAAACATCGAATCTTAGACCATTTTAGTGCCTCCTACAATGAAATCTAAAAATTACTCGAAAGAGATTTGCTTAACAATGCATACAGGAAAAATGAAATGGATGAAAAATGTCTATTGCCTGGACATGTAGTTGAAAGGTCACTCAGTTGAATTTTGTCTGCATGTGCAGTAGACAGGGCTGAAAGAACATAAATAGAACTTTGAAATAAATAGGACCATGAGGAAAGGCTGTATAACATTTTAGAAAATTGCATGATGATTTCTAACCATCCCAAGCTACTCTGTAACACGAAAACCCTAACTTTTAAATGTAAATATTTTCCAGGATGGTTGCAATACTTACAACCCCACAATCTCTGACAAATCAAGTTATGGATGACTCCAAGGGAAATTTATGATAAGTACATATTTTTAATGACAATCTAGGCAGAATGAATGGTATAAATGGCAACATTGAGTCAAAGGATTAAAAAGTGTTGAGCTAGCCACATAGAAAGTCCAAGGATCATGGGTCATAGAAAGAACAGATACCCTGAGTAGCACTAGTACTCACTAAAATGGCAATGATCTAGGGAAAGGTCTTTAGGAGAAGGTATGTACTTGTTGAGATTTTTACCAGTAGAAGGAATATTCAGATGGAAGAAATCACAGGGCCACTGAATTATTACAGGACATCTTCCTCTGAAACTGCCTCATGCCATTAGGGGTAGGGGGAAAAAACCTATGCCAGCAGAGCATAAGATCTAGTAGGTCTTAGGAAGGTCTTGTCATGCTGGAAAGATTTTGAATGTGGGTTTGGGAACAAATTGTATTGTATAAGTCATTTGAGGACCAATCAGTCTCACTGAGTATGATTGACCATTAGAGATGAATTATTTTGGTCATGGCCAGCTTAGAGCTACTAACCAATCTGTTACTAGATGAAACAGCTTATCAGTTATTGCTTTGGCTAAAGACTTAGCTGGTGAGTGAGTTCTTGGGCTAGAAAAAAACTGTGCTATGTGGCAGGGGGGAGAGGGGAAACCCTTAGGAAGCAGGAGAGACAGATTCAATGCAATGGATACAGCATCAGGCTGGGAATTAGGAAAACCTGAGTTCAAATTCACTCTCAGACAGACTGACTAGCTGCGTAACCCTGAACAAGTCACTTAACCCTGTTTGTTTGTCTCAGCTTCCTCGTCCATAAAATGAGCTGGAGAGGGAAATTGCAAACTACTCCAGTATCTTTGCCAAGAAAATCCCAAAATGGGTCATTAAAAGTTGGACAATCCTGAAATAATTCAACAATAACTCATAACATTGACTACCAAGGCAGGGAAAGTTTGAGATCCACATCACTGGAAGGAATACTTTCAGAAAACCATAAATCCCTGAAGTATGGAATTAAGTCCATAAAAAGTAACTTAATTCATTCAAGGTTCAGTTAAAGAAATAGGGGATATTTAGCCTGGGACAGAGAAGACTCTGAGGAGATATTCTGCTATTTTCAGGTAAGTGAAGGATGGACATACAAAGGAGCTGGGACCAGTGATGGGCCTCATCTCCAGATAAGGAAATTCTCCCTAACCCTTAGAACTGTGCAAAGTGAAATGGGCTGTATTAGGAGAACATGAGCTCCCATCAGGGGAGGTTTGGAAGCCAAGAGCTGATGATCAGCTATTGGGGATGGTGCAGAAGTGAGCATATGTTCAGAGTTCTGTGTTCCTAAGTACATGCTGTCTATACATCATGGTAGCCAGGCTCGAGAGCAGCATCCATGTGGATTCTCATTCATTTTCAATCTCATTTCTTTCTAGAGAGACTGCATGGTACAAGGATAAGGCCAATGGACCTGAAATCAGGAAACTTTGTTCAGATCCCAGCTCCAGCAGTTAGTGGAGAGGGAAGTTGAATGTCCTCTCTGAAGCTCTGTTTCTTTCTCTGAAAAATGGGCATGATGATACTCTCATTTCCTACCTTGTGGAGTTGCCACGAGAAAAGTCTTTGGTAAACCACAGGGTGCCACAGAAATGAGAGTTTTGAGTATTTCCTGATTTATTTTACATGCTGCTCCTTTTCTCCCCCAAACCGAGGAGGAGGAAGAGGCATCTAATAGGTTCCAGATGAGATTCTGTGAAATGTTAACTGGGCAGGTGTTTGACACTATGCACTGTATTGTGTTGATTTGGCCCATAAAAGTACAGGGAGCAGATATTTGATATGAGCTCTGGGCAGCCCTTCATCCAACCCAGGAAGACAAAACATTTGGGGTTTGGGCACATATTGGTTGAGGCCTCTTGGTTCTACTAGTATCATACCAACAAGGCACTGTGACAGAGAGTAAGGTGATGGAGTCAAATACTTACAAAAAGAATGCATAACGACTCCAGAAAGCATTCCCATTTTCTGTCCTTAGCCCACTCTGGATAGAATAAAGCTCTTTCCATCACATACTTACTTCCTCACAGAGTAAAATCACAGCTCCCTAGCATCAGACTCTGGACAGTGTGCTATAGTGCTGAACTCAGGAGTCAGGAGACCAGAGTTCAAAATCTGCCTCAGATCCTTCCTTTCCCGGTAACCTTTAGCCTAGTTATTTAACCTCTATGAGCCTCAGTTTTTTCATCTATGAAATGAGAGTTCCACTCCCAGGGTTGTTGTGAGGACCAAATGAGAGAATGTACATGAAGCACTATGAGAACCTTAAAGTGTTATACAAATCTCAGCTGATAATTGCTAGCATTGCAAAGGAGTACAAAAATTATTGTCTCATTTGGCTCTCACAACAAATCCGCAAGATGTGTTTGGTCATTTTCAGTTGTGTTTGACTCTTCAGGATGCCATTTGGGGTTTTCCTGGCACAGACACTGGAGTGGCTTGCCATTTTCTTCTCCAGCTCATTTTACAGATGAGAAAACTGGAATAGGGACAGCTTAAGTGACTTGCCCAGGGTCACATGACTAGTAAGTGACTTGGATCAAATGTGAACTCAGGTCTTCTTGACTCCAGGCCCAGTATTCCATTCACTGCAGCACTTACCTTTCAACATTATCATTAACCCAATCTGTTACTAGATGAAATAGTTTATCAGTTACTGCTTTGGCTAAAGACCTAGCTGGGGAGTGAGTTCTTGGACTAGAAAAAAACAGTGTGCTATGGGGCAGGGGTGGGGTGGGGGAGTGGATGGGGGTTGGGAGTTGGGGGGAAGCCTTATATTAGGAAGTGAGAGAGACAGATTCAAGCCTTACTCTTCTTATTTAGCTGCTGCATCATTTGGGGTAAGTGCTTTTCTGTCTTTGGGCTTCATCCTTCCTCTTTCTATCAGGTGAGAGAATGGGATCACAGAACCTCTAAGGTCCCTGTTGGCTAGCATTCTTGGATCAGCAGAAGGCCAGGAAAATGAGCGCCATCTTGGTCAGGAATAGCTTTGGGGTACCACTGGGTGGCAGTGGGTGGTCATATCTTTGCAGGTCTGGCCACTAGTATGAAGCTTCACTAATGAACTGTGGTCTGGCCAGAAGCTTTCAGAAGAATTCTTGTTTGTAAAGTTATATTAATAACAACAGCTCAGCCCAAGGGGGAATGCAATGATCCCAATTGTTTATCCTGTGGTTTGTAAAGTGCTTTGGGATGCATTTGGATGAAAGGTGTGGCAGAAATGTGTAGGATTGTTATTGGTAGCCAAAGCCTATGGGCCTCCATTTTCCCTCTGTTTCTTCCCTGAGCAAGCCAGAAGCCTCTATTCTTTTTCTGACAACTCAACAATTTGACAGCTCCCTCACCACAAGACCCTTGGTGAGGCATTAAGAGGCAGCCCCCCGAGTGGCTCCCCTAGACAGGCAGCTGAACCTGATTACAGAGACAACATCTGCATGGCATGGTTTATGTCAATTCCATAATGGGTGAAACCCTCTGGAATTAATATCTGATGAAGAAATAAAACTGTTAACAGGATAGATTTACAGTATTCAAATGATTATTGATCCAGGCAGTCCACAACTAATAAAAACCTTCCTTGCATGACCTTCCACCTTCTGTGCGCTTAAGCAAATTGTCTCTAATAAACAAGTGTTATATGGACCTGAGAAAAATGTCAAATCATAAATTACCAATAGCTTTCTGAAGTGAGTTGAAATCTGAGGGCTTAGTTTACAGATCCAATGATAATAGTCCCAGAGAGTTGGCTTCTAACCAGGGAGCGACTCTGGACACATCATGGTCATCTGTTTCTTGCTTCTTCCAAATCTAACAATATGTCTAAGACTTTGAGGAGGAGGGCATGGAGAGAAGGAGCTGAATCATCTGATAAAATTGAAAGACTGGGACCAATGAGGCCAAAGACAGTCACTCAGATGTTAAAAACTTGCTGTGTTGAGTCAAGGGTCCCATTGTTCACACAGATGGAAAACAGAGAGAGTGGGATTGTTAGCTCTGGTATTTGGTAGACAGTAGTGAAATGAACACTGGGCGGGATCATCTGGTTCTTGGGCTCTGCTACTCATGAGATATGTAACCCAAGAAAATCACTTCCCCTCTCTAGAATTGTTTTTACTTCTATAAAATGAGATATGTGTGTGTGTGTGTGTGTGAGAGAGAGAGAGAGAGAGAGAGAGAGAGAGAGAGAGAGAGAGAGAGAGAGAGAGAGGAGAGTGAGTTTGGGGGTGGGGTGGACTAGATAATCTATAATCTCGATAGAATTTTTAAAACATAGAACACAGAAAATGAGAGCTGACAGGGCCATTATCACAGAATATCAGAGCTGAGAGTAATCTCAGAATGTAGAACTCAGAATGTCAGAGCTGGAAGAGGCTTTAGAATGTGGTGCATAGAAAGAGCAGAGACAGTTCTAAGAACATACAGAATAGAGTGGCACAGCAAGAAGGGGCTTTCAGATCATCTAATTGAACAGCTACATGCTTCAGATGAGAACGTGAAGGGGGAAAAGATGTCCCTAAGGTCATCTGGTTAACGAAAGTCAAGACTCTGTAACTGGTTAATGGCAGACAACCCTGATCACCTAACTCCAAACTCATTGCTTTTTGTGCCCCACTACTCTCTACATAACACCCCCAAACCAGCTTTCTACCTCAACTATCCCGTCGATGTTTTAGTCTTCCAGGCTAGAAAACTTTGTTGTTTTTGACCCTTATTTCTTCCACTTTTATATCTTTTCTGTGTTCCAGTCTTATTTATTTTAAATGCCTTCAATACTCACTCTTCTTCATTTTTACTGCTTCTCCCTTGTCTTGAGTCATCAACATCTCACAACTCGTGTGTGTGTGCATGTGCGCGCCCGTGTGTGTTGGGGAATTGGCAATAGCTTCCAGTTATTCTCCATGTCTCTCGTGTTTCTCCTATTTTAATCCATCCACCACTCCCACTCTGTCCGTTCCCTACTCAAAGTCTATAAAGAAGTTAGAGAAAGAACAGAACCTGGGAACTCAATTGAGTAGACTCTACACCAAAGGGGAGTAAATGACCCTCTTCCATTAAGAATGAAAGGTTCTGCCATACCAGGAATTATTGTTACTCATTTGCCACACACATGTATCTGAGACATGAGGATCACCACGATGGACACTGTAGATTTGTGAGATAATGTGTCCCATAATAAGCCCCAAGGTTATAGGAGCAATGGCATGTAACAACTGTTCTTACTCCACAATTTTAGTTTCCCAAGAGCTAATTTAATCTACTAACTGGGAAGCACTTTTGGGGTTCATGAGCTGAAATAATAGGACGAGGAGGAGGAGGAGGAGGGAGAAGCAGCAGCAGCAGTAGCAGCCCACAAGGTTGACCCTAGAATTTGAAGTAGCAATCACTAGATCTTTTGATGTATTATTACTAGTAATCAACTAATTATTATTGCTGATTAATACTAAGTACTAAAGCTATTTTCACCATCAGAGGCAGCTAGATGGCCTAATGCATAGAATTCCAAGTTAGGAAGATCCAAGTTCAAATTCCATCTCTGATACTCACTGTGTGATACTGGGCAAGTTGCTAAACTTCTCTCAACCCGAGTTTCCTCATCTGTCAAATGGGGATAGCAATAGTACCTACCTCACATGGTGATTGTAATAATAAAATCAGAAATAAAATGAGAAAATATATGTAATAATATGCTTTTAAAACTTTAAGGCTATATAAAAAGACAATGTTATTATCCATAGGAAAATTATAATATAGATGGTCTAAGCTACAATTACACAGAGCACTGAGATGGTAGTCAAGAAGTTATGACTTTAAATCCAGCCTCAGACACTTGCTAGCTGTGTAACCCTGGGCAAGTCATTTTAGCCTCTGTTTGCTTCAGTTTTCTCAATTATAAAATAGGGAGAATAAGAGTACCTATTTCCCAGGATCAACTGTGAGTTGTGAGGACCAATTAAGATATGTGTAAAGTGCTTAGCACCATGCCTGTCACATAGTAGGTCCTAGATAAGTGCTTATTCCATCCCCTTTCCTTCCACATAGGATACAATTAATTGGTAATTTTTTAACGAATGGAAAGATAGCAAGGTTTAATCGATGAATAATCCCTCTGATGCTTCCTTTTAAGGAGCCCTAAACCTAACTTTCCTAGTCACTAACAGTCTAACAACAAAGAAGATTTGGACAAGTACATATACATATATAATATACATATAATATACATGTATAATACATATATGTGTATATAATATATATACACATATATGTCTCTAAGTGTCTAGCTAGCTTCCTTACATACATCCTTCTCCTATTTTCTGCTTTCCTTCCTACAAGTTTTTATTGAGCACCTAGTATGTGTGACACTTGTATAATAACAGTAATAATTGCTATTATTATTATGTATTGTTATAGCAGCTAATACTTATATAGTGCTTCAAGCTTTGCAAATTTCTTACATATTTCCCCTGATCTTTACAACAGTGTGGTCAAATAGGTGCTTTTATAGATGAGGAAGTCAAGGATAAGAGAGGCTAGGTGATTTGCCCAGGGTCATATTTTTAATGAATGCCTGAGACAGGTTTCAAACTCAGGTCTTCCTGTCTCCAAGTCCAGAATTCCATCTGCTATTCCAGCTAGATGTTTCTAACCTTTTTTTCAGTCAAATATTCCTTTCTCTCTGAGGTTCTGTTTTTCCTCCTGTAAACTAATCAACCAGTTCGTCAATAAACATTTTACTATTAATTGTTTACTATGTAACAATCACTGTGCTAAGCTCTGGGGTTACAAAAAGAGTCAAAAAGATGGTCCTGCCCTCAAGGAACTCACAACTACAAACATAAAGGAGGTGTGTTAGATGGTTTTTCAACAGTCAAAAAAGAAAGTATCGTAGTTGTTGAATCATGTCCGACTCTACATGGCAAAGACGCTGGATTGATTGGTCATTTCCTTATCCATTGTGTCCCCATTCTTTAGAAAAAGATTTGAGGCAAATAGGGATTAAGAGACTTCCCCAGGGTCACACAGCTAGTAAGTGTCCGAGGCCAAATTTAAACTCTGATCTTCCTGACTCCAGGCATGGTGCTCTATCTGCTGCACCACCTGGCACTGTGACTTAAATCACGGACATAAAAGCTCTAAGGAACGTGTTAAGTTCATTTAATTTAATTTCCCCTTACCCCCATTTTACAAGTCAAGCCCCTGAGGCCCATAGAATGGAAGTGAAGTACAAGGCAGAGATGGTAACCAGTGGCAGGGCTAGGATTCATCCTGGGGTCTTCTGATTCCAAACACAGTGATCTTTCCATTACCCAACTCTGCTTCTCATAAAACTTGCTCAAAATGAACTAGGCCTGAAGTTGATTTCCTCTCCTTTCAAATAAAAGAGCTAGTGAATTGATTAAAGGCAATAGAGTTATTGGACGCTGGCAGGAAAGGGATTTAAGGGAGATGTAATGGTGTCATAAAAGCTTTGTTGGGTTGCTTTTATAAGGCCAAATCCGCTTCAGGGAACCTGGGCCCTAAGAGGTGAGCGGAAGTCTGAATGGGACTTACTTGTGGGATAAATGCAGAGCACAACCCTTCCGGGGAGGGGGAGAAGAAGAAAAGGCAAACCAAATGACAAGTAGGGTACTTTCCCAGGGAAAATGTCCTCCGAAAGGGAGCAAGCAATGAGGCTCGGAGAGGAATAAATGGTGTAGAAATGACAATCGCTCTTCAGCCGAGCCCGTGACTGCACTCATGGCTGATAAGATCCAGCATGTGTCAGTTGTCAAGTGTCTCTTGTCACACTTCAATGTGAACTTTACAGCGAAAGGGGGACAAGAGGCAGCGAAGGGGAAAACAGTGTGGCTCAGAAGGACTTGTGCACTGAGTGTGAAGCCATTTCAATTTTATATTCCAAAGGACTTTGGAGGTGATCCCATGAATGCAATTATTCTCACCTAATAAAAGCAACATATGCTAAGACAATTAAAAGATTTTATGAGACATCTATTCATTGTACTCAATTTCAGGCTGGAGGAGGGAAAATGGGTGGGAAGGAACCTGTTTCCAAGAAGGTAGCATGGCATGGCATGGGGAATTGGGAGGGGGTCAGTTTCAAAAAAGAAAGGTCCATCAGCTGGCCCCACCCACAAGTAACTCTTTCACCTCTTGGCATAATTAGCTTTCCAGTCTTGTCTCACATTAATCCGATCTGCATGCCTTTTACTCCCACCAAACTTCCAAATGGAAGACAAGCTGTTCCTGACTCTTGACATGGTATCTCCCACACTTCTGCACATTAGCATGGGGCAGCCCCCAGGCCTTGACAGTCCTGTATCCTTGTGTTTCACCTTTCTTTCTTCAAGGTCCAGATCAGGCATCAGCTTCTCCATGAAGCCTTCTCTGATCCCACCAGCTGAATGGGATCTCTCCCTCCTCAAATTTTTCTTGAACACTTAGTGTGGATTTCTCCTTCGATCTTACCACATTCTACCTTTATTTGACCTGTTTACTTGTGTACATTTATTCTTCTCTGCTGTCTGAACTGAGACACTGTTCATCTTGTATCCCTGGGGCTGGGCATGGTGGGTGGTATGACAGGTGAGAGGAACCTGAATGATAATCTAGTCCAGGTACCTTGTTTTACTTATGAGGAAAACCTAGGTCCAGAGTAAGGAAGGAACTTGCACGAATTATAAATATCAGAAAGGGATTTGAATCTAGGTCTTCTAACTTTAAAAGTAATTGTACTTTACACTGTACAGCATCTATAGCATGTGCTTAACAAGGATGATGATGATGATAATGACATTTATGTAGTACCTCTGTAAAGTGCCTTCTAAAATATGACAATAATGGTAGCTCTCATTTATATGTAATGCTTTGAAGTTTACAGGATCCTTACCATAACCAGGTGAATTGGGAGTCATTATCCCATTTTATAGAGGAGAAAAACAAGGCTCTGAAAGTTTATGTGAATTGCCCAGGGTTATTCAACAACAAAAGTGGCAAAAGTGGAATTTGTAATGAGGTCTTACACGTTTCCGATGCCAGCTGCTGGGAATGAAGTAGGGGAGTTAGTATACACCTAGACCGAACAAGATGGTGTCACCTACATGGAAAAAACTAGTGGGGAAATGAAAGGGTCTGTGGACATTGTGTTGGCTTATCACATGGTTGGGAGTTACTGGAATGGCCTGTGTCATTAAAATGAGCTGACTCAGCAACTATGGGGGCTTTTGATCCAAACATGCACCAAACACTCACTACCGACTGCTCCAAACTATCTCTCAATAGTAAAAGTTTATTTAAATTGGATTGAAATCGTCAAATTAGACCGCAATTCAGTTTGAGAGTTTGTTGTCTCTAGGTGCTTTTTCTCCTGATACTGGTGAATTTGACATCAGACAATTCTCCCAAGCAGCTAGAAAATAAAGAAGTTAAAAGGTCATTGAAGCTTCAGGAAGCTGACTGACCCCTATGAAGATATAGAATGGATGTATTTTCATTCTGGAGCAAATGGGAAAGTAAGAGAACTAGCTCACATTTCTTTAGTACTCTGCAATTTATGAAGCAACTTTCTCAAAACAGCTCTATGAGATAGGCAGTGCAAGTATTATCATTTTCCTCTGACAAATAAGGAATCTGAGATTCAGAAAGGTTATTCCAGAACCTTCAAGAGTGTGATCTAGTCCAACACTCTCACTAAGTGGAGGAAAGGATTTCCTAAAATTCCATGTTTATTGGAGTTAAATCAGCTTATGTTATAGCTATGGGAAGCTATAGGATAAATAGGAAAAAGTTAGTTAAAATAATTTCCCAGAGGGAATGGGGAAGGTCTTGGATACTCAAAGTCTACACCATCAGAGAGAGAGAGAGAGAGAGAGAGAGTTTGGCAGGGGAGAGACAGACAGACAGAAGGACAGAGAGCTCGACCAGATCTTCCCAATATGGAAAGGCTTCAAGGACAGGCTCAGGGACAGACAAGATTTCTTTCTTGAGGACTAGCCCAATTCAGTGCAGAGATTTCTGATTGCCATAAGGACTGACCAATAAGTGATGAAACTTTTGGCCACAATAAACCATATCTTGAACTAGAAATATTAGACAAAGGGTATGTATTATCATAAATCAGGCAAGCTCATAGCAAACGTCCATAAACTTCATGAAGCTTGCCCATATTACAGGCTAGTCTGCCATGCAATATAATGAGCTTCCTGTCACTGGTGGTAGGCAAGCAGAAACTGGCTGATTACCTTCTTGGAATGCTGCATCCTTGTACTCTTTAGTCTCTGAGGTCTTTTCCAGCTCAGAGATTCTATGTAATGGTGCTAATACTACCTACTTAGAAAGGGGATTGTGAGGGTTTTAGAAAATGTAGGTGAAAAACCTTTACATCCATAAGGTGACTTCCAAGAAAGCCACTGGAGTAAATGAAGAGGACAGCAATGGCATTGCCTTGCCATCCTCTCCCCAGCCCCAAGATGGAGCTTTGAAGGGCTGTATTCTTGCATTCTGGAGCCCAGAGATGACCTGCCCTCTTATGTGGCAAGTTGCCAATTGCATTTGAAACCAAAGTCTCTGTGTAGATAAAAATGCAGGAAGCAATCTTAAAAGGACATACTAATTAACTTCCTGGGATCTCAAATTTTAAAAGCTTCTTGGATCGAATGTATTGCAGTAATTTTTTTTCTTAAGGATTCTAAAGATTGGTTCTGCTGTCAGGACATCAAAAAAGAAAAGAATGAGATGGCAAATTTTCTGTTTCTCTTGCTCAGTTAGAGTTCCCAATATGATTTTAAAAAAACGTTCTGAGATTGGCTGATAAAAGACAGCAGCCCTTTGGTATGATGCTCAAAATTTATAATACATCAGGAAAGACCAGAATTCCTTTTCAGGCAATTAGGGATGATAAGATCATAGATCCAGAGCTGGAATGGACCTTAGAAACTATTTAGTCCAAAACACTCATTTTACAGATCAAGAAACCAAGGTCCATCATGTTCAAGTGATTTGCCCAAGGGAAGGAACCCTTTGACTTCAAATCCAATGCTTTCTTCCCTGGAGAAGTGCTGTTTATTTGGCACTGTTTAGGCCCTTGTGGCTAATGTGAGATCACACAGATGGCAGCTCGTCCTCATAAATCAATCAACTGAAGGTTCACCCTATGCCAGATCCTATGTTTCATGCCTGAGATACAAAGACAAATGTGAAATTGCTCCTGACCTCAAGCAGCTTATATTCTGTAGTGTGTATGTGTTGCTTTCTCCATCTTTGAGCATTCCCCATTCCACATCCAAAAGAGAAGCTTTTACAAAGGCAGAGTAGGAAATGAGAGATGATTAGGGAATAGGGACAAAGGAAAGAATGAAAATCTTTCGTGAATGAATATGACCATAGGATGCAGGAACTGGTAAGACTTAGACAATACATGGTTTAACCTCCTCATTTAATAAATGAGAAAACCCCGTTTTGGTACAGCTAAGTGACTTACCCAAGGTAACACAGATAGTATAGGAAAGAAATGGGGTTCAAACCTAGGTATTCTTATTCTAAACCCAGTGTTCTTGACACTGTGAATAACTTACTGGACCAGAGAGATTGACATCATTTAGATCTGAGAATGAAATCCTCACTGGGACTTTACTTGCTTGTTAAGACACATAAATATTTTAAGGATTTGTGATTTCAACAATTTGAGATGCCCCCCATACACTTTATCCTACAGATCTTAATGGATTTTTGTGACCAAAATAAACCAACATACAAAATCATTCCCTGGTGGTCTTCTTTCTGTTGACTAGTATCTCAGGACTTGCTTTAATGTGATGACCAATTTTGTTTCTAGAGGATTGACAATGAAAATGCAATCTACTTCTTGACGAGGAAATGATGGGCTCCAATTGTAGAAAAAGACTTTATGGAACTAGCCAATGTGGATATTTGTTTTGCTTGACTTTGTGTATTTATGACAAAGGCTTTGTGTTTTTCTTTTCTTTCAAATGGTGGGGAGAGAGGGATGAGAGGTAAAGATGGGAGGAATAGGGTAGCAAAAAAAAAAAAGAAAAAAGAAAAGAAGGGAAAAAAGGAAAATATAAGAAAGAAAAATAAAAGGAAATCATTTTGAAAATGCTCAGAAAAAAACAGAATGAGAGCCAGAAGGAATCACAGTTTGGTAGGATAGCTTTGAAAGTTATATGCATAATTTATTACATACTTAAAAAAGAAAAGCAAGTTATACTTAACAGAGATCTACAATTTCATGTACAATTCTCTTTTTCTGTCCTATTTATAATATATATGTACATATATATGTGAAAATGTCTATTTTATTTGTTGTTTGCTAAGTTCAAAATAAAATTTTTAAAAAAAGACGCACCTTGGCCCTCAGCTAGCAAGGCTGGTTCAGTGAAGACAGGACACTCTAGTTCTAGAACATACTTAAAACCTCAGTGCCTCAAGGAACAGTATGGGTTAGTTTGTTTTAGAAGATAAATATGGCTTTCCATCCACTCAGATTGGCTATGGATTCCCATGGGCTGGTGTAAGGTGAAATATAACTCTTCCCTGGTATAATGTTGATTTTCAGCTCCTTTCATTTCAAAAATAACCTGGTGGATGGAATGTTTCTTTGACAGGATCCTTTGAATGTCCTCTAAAGGTCTGGTTCCTGAATCTTAGGAAGCTGGTGTAACTCATAAAGTCACAAAGCCCCCACCCCACTACAACTGCCCCTGATACATGCTCTATTTCTAACTGCCAGCTCAAGGCCGAGGCATATCTGATCTAGATCCTCAGTCTCTGGTCCTGGTTTGTGCTAGTGCTCAGCAAGTCCCTTTGATTTAGTCTCCCCTTCAGCATCCATTCCTGGCAATTGTCTTGGTTTGACAACTCTGCTTACAATTATACTCTCAACTTAATAAGAATCCACATTTCTGTAATAGATGACATTTACATGGCCCTTTAAGGTTTGCCAAGCATTTTATGTAGATTGTCTCATACGAGTTTCACATCAACCCTGTGAAAAACAGTGGCTATGGGAGGGATTATTACTGTGTTTCACCAATGAACAAACTGAAGCTGAGAGAGGTTAGTCACTATGGATCAGATTTAGAATCGGAAGAGACTTTAGATGCCATCTAGTCCAAATGTCTTCATTTTACATATGGGGCAACTGAGGCATAGGAGGGTAGGTGAGTTGCACAGCATAGCATCAAGGGCAGGATCTTAGTCCAAATTCAGCATGTTTTCCATCGTACCAGATCACTATCTCTCAGCAAGGTCAGCAGAAGCAGCAGGTCTATTTGGAATACTTGAAGTTTTATAAAGATTTTAACCCATTAAGCAGATGTATTATTCACAAACTAGGAAACACAGACTAGGGCTTCAAAGGTAGATGGACTTGGCTAAGGTCACAGAGCTAAAAAGTTCTGATGCAGGGATTTGAACATGTCTCCTGACTTTTTTATTTATTTTACCAAATCTAATCTCCCATCTTTTAATAAAGGTTTCCATATACTCCTTGGGAGGCCCAGGTATTTCTCCACTTTCTTTACCACCCTCCTATCCATGCCATACAAAGTTAACCCATGTTCTATCTTCTGTCACCCTCATCATAATCCACTGTCTTCCCCGTCTCCTTTTCTGCTTTTCTGTAGAATGAAAGTCTTTATAGAGTTGATAAGAAGCCATCACGTTGCTCTTGAGTACCTAGCTATTGAGCTATCATACTTGGCAGCCAATACTGGATGACAGACAACTTAAAAAGTTGGCACATTCAGCAATCTATCAGCCTTAATCCTGAGGCTTACAGATTTGAGACACCAAACAGGCCTTAAGCAAGGGTCCCTGGTGTGTTAGGTGAAAAGAGGAATCAAAAGAATATTTATCACAAGTAGTCATGTACCAGGCATCAAGAATAGGCTGGCAAACCCAGAGTGGGTAGAGCCCTCCCTGAAGGATATTCAACTCCAGGGGAAGGGGAAGATGCACTTGGGAGAATACTGAAGGGGGAGTCACAGGACCTGCATTTAAATCTCTTCTGCAGGGTTTCTTGTTTACTTTGGGCAAGCTGTTTAATCTCCTTGGCTTCAGTTTCCTCATCTGTAAAATGAGAAAGCTGATCTAAATGTCCTCTGATGTTTCTTTCAGATCTAGGTGCATGTTCCTATGAATTCCCAGTCTTTAGAAAATTATTATTGTTATGGAACAAAAAAGACATTTGCTTGGTATATCATTTAGGGGTGGTTGTATATAACTGCAGAAAGGAGGGGGGAACTCAATAAATTCATTCATTCAGTCAAGAAGTGCTTACTAAGCATCTACTAGATCAAGAGTTCTTAGCCTAGGGCAGGGGTAGAGAACCTGTGGCCTCAAGGTCATATATGGCCCCCAGGTCCTCAAGTGTGGCCCTTTGACTGAATCCAAACTTCACAGAGCAAATTCCCTTAATAAAAGGATTTGTTCTGAAAAACCTGGGCTCCGTCAAAAACCACATCCAAGGACCTAGGAGGCCACATGTGTACTCAAGATCACAGGTTCCCCACCCCTGCTCTAGGGTCTATGAAACTACAATTTAAAAAATACATATTGGTAACTGAATTTCTATGTCACTGGTTTCCTTTGTACTTCTATGTATTTTATTTTATGCATTTAAAATCATTTCTCTGAGAAGGGGTACATAGTCTTCACCAGACCACCAATGGGGTCTAAGATCCCCAAAGGATGAAAAACATTTGCACTAGAAGAAAACAAAGCATATGTACAAATAAGTAAACTATAAGGTACCCTAACATTCTGACAGCTATTGCAAGAGTGCAGGTCTTAAATGACAAGGGCCTGTACCTGTTTCAGAGGAAAGAAGAGGGCATATACGAGAGATGCCACAAAGGAAAAATTGACAGGTGTTGGCAACAGATTGGATCTGGGTGGTGAAAGCGAAGAGCTGAGGATGTCATGTAGGTTGTGAGCCTGCATGAATGGTAAGATGGCGGCATCCTCAACAGTAATAGGGAAGTTAGGGGAGGGTTGGAATGGCAAGGGAGGGGGAGGAGAGAAAGATAATGACTTCAGTTTTGGACATTTTAAGTTTAAGATGTCTACCAGACATCTAGTTTGAAATATGCAATAGGCAAATGGAGATGCAATTCTGGAGGTCAGCCCTAATGGGCCAGATCTGTCTTCAGATATTTCTTAGCTGGGCAAGTCATTTCATTACTGTCTTCCTCAGTTTCCTCATTTGTAAAATGGGGATAATAATAGCATCTACTTTCCAGGGTTGTGAGAATCAAATGAGATAACATTTATAAAGCACTTTGCAAACCACAAAGTACCATTTAAATGCTAGTTATTAGTACTATCACCCAATTCAAATGCTACTTCATAGGATAAATAAATTCCTGATGTCATAGGATCAGATTTAAGCAGTAGAAGGGATTTTGGAGATGAACTAGTTTTACATCTGAGGAAACTGAACCCCCAAGAGATAAATTAACTTGCCTAAGGTTACAAGGCAGTAAATGTCAGAGCAAAGAGAGGAGCCCTTTCTTCTAGAAAGGAAGTCTTCCTGATGCTTCCAGTGCTAATGACCTTTCTTCCTTGGAACTCACAGAGTACTTTGTTTGTATCTTTCCAATGCAATTATGATATGATGCATGTTAACAGATACCTGTCTACATTTGTGATTTACCCCAACAGACAATAGACAATATGCTCCATGAGGATAGGGATCGTATTTTATGTAAAGTTTGTATCTTCTACAGTGTTCTGCATGCAGTTCTGTAGATGCTGGATAAATCCTTCTTATATGAACAAATAAAGGAATGAGCTCAGGTTTCAGTCAGAGAGCGATGGGAAGCAACTCGAGTTAAAACAAAGGTCAGAAGATCACCTGGACAAAACACTGCTGAAGAATGATCATGTCATGTAAAGCCTTACTAAACGGGTCCATGAGAGAGAAGATTACAGTCATTTTTTTCTGAAGATAAATGCTAACAACATTTCAGTGTCAACCTGCATTCAGGGTGCTGGTCCCTGCCTTTGAGAGACAGGTTTTAGCTCCAATTATTTGTATGAAAGTGAGAGTATATCTTCTTTTCTTTCTCTATATTCTCCCACACCCTGAATTTCTGGGTATGCAGCGCTCCATGACTTCAAAGGGATACCATCCATGGCTTGGCCAAAGAAGATGAACAAAGAACTATGTGGATGCTACTTGTAAGAATTCTAAGCCTGACATTGGGTGAATACATTTACACAGCCTCACTGTGTACAAACACAACCACGAAGTAAAGGCTGTAATTTACAACACTCCCCTCCACTTCCAATCTTATTGATTTCAATGCCTTCTACTTTTCTTGGTTTGGTTTTTCTCATTCATTCTCTGTTTGTTTTCCAGATATTATCCACTCTAGGAGGATTGGACTTAAAAGTGGAAAGGGTCCTTAGAGGTTGCCTAGCCCCAGAACCATAACTAGGCATTTTTATAACTGTGGGAGAGAGAACAATCATGGGGGCAAGAGGGAAAGAAGCACACCTTGGAAGAGTGTTTGTGGTGCTCTCCAAATTTTTCTGCCTATGGCAAAGAACTAATTATTCTAACCTAGTTGTAGCTCTGCCTCATTTACTTTTTTACATAGGAGGAAATAGAGGCTCAGAGAGGGAAAGAGACTTCTCTGAAGTCATAAACTAATGATTAGCAGGACTGAGATTCAACCCCAGATCTCCTGATTCTAAATCTAAATCCTGTGCCCTATCCATTCCGTCATACTCTCATACGATTGTCCAAAGGACAATTCATCATCTCTATGATAGAGACGTGGCCATAAATAATTTCCAAGTGTGGAGTTTGTATCTCAAAATATGATCAGATCTCCAAAAGCATAACTTGGGCACATTTTAAGCCACAGCAAGTTTCTGAGGGATTGGAAGGCAGTGTGATTAGAGGGTAGGGACTGAGCCACCAAAGCAACAGTCCTGAGTTTCCATCTTGACATGTTACTTAATCTCTCAGTGACTTTGGGCAAGTCATTTAACCTTCTACACGGCAATGAGAACATCTTTTCAAATGGAGAATATGATGATCCCCATTTTAACTCACTATTAACGATGAACTAACTATTTTAACTGTGAGGCAGGTGACAGAGGATGAAGAAGGACTATGAGGCAGTGGGGAAGTCAGCTGAATGAGTTAAAAGCATTAATAATCATGGCATTTCAATAACACTTTACGTTTTATAAAGCACTTTGCCTACAACAATTTCACCAAGTAAGAGAGATTATTATCTACCCTTTAAAGGAAAGGATTAAAGAAATGGAATGACTTGCCTTTAATTCCACTGCTCCTAATAATCATAATTATTAATAGCTAGCAACGGGATAGTGCTTTGAGTTTTACAAGGCACTTCACATACATTATCTCATTTGATTCTTATGATACCCCCTGTGAAATAGGTGCTATTAGTATCCTCATTTTACAGAGGAGAAAACTGAGGCTCAGTGAGGATAAGGAATGTGCCCAGGGAGGCAGAGTTAAGAAGTTGTCTGAAGTAGGATTTGAACTCAGATCTTCAAGATTCTACATCCAGGGATTTAGTCTTTTTACCACCTAGTTTCTCTATAAATGGCGGTAGCTTTTGAACCCAGGTTTCATGATTTCAAGTCCAATAATCACTATGCAATACAACTGCTGAGCAAGTAGAAGAGATTGTGCTCTTTTTCCCTTGATGTTTTCTGAGAATAATGACGATTATTATGTCAACTCTAATGACAGTTATAGTACGTTTTGCTTCTAGGGTGTCATGGGCATAGCAAACCTTTAAGGTAGGCAATGTGTATATATATATATATATCCATTTTACAGGTAAGGTAATTGAGAGACAGAAAGAGGGCAAGTGTTTTACCTAAGAGCTAAAGCCTAAAAGTGAAAGTCCACATGATTCATGGACTATATCAGCTCCTCTTGGAGGTGCTGCTGGGAATGGAAAAGTCAGAGCACTGTAGCATTGGACTTCAGAGAGCTGTCCAGCTTCCTGTCTCTGAGCACAGCGAGCCTTCTTCCACTTACGTTGGGGAATGGCCACTTCCTCTGACAGAGTTCTAAATGTTTATAGAATTGTTGGGGTCACTTTGGAGGCTCTTTGTGGATTCTGGCTCACCATCCTCCCTCTAAATCAGGAAACCAGTGATGGGGAGCAGCCCATCACCCCATGCCCTGCTGGCTCAAGGTTCTAAACAAGAGCTCCTGTTCATTCTCTAAAGCTCAAGGAAGGGTTTCTGGCCCATTCGAAAAACTAATCAGGCTGAAGTCTCTGAGTCTTTCCTTCACCAGCAATTGTTCTATTGGGAAATGGTAAAAATACAAGCAATAACCCAACTTAGGTGATTCTGAAAACTCAGAGACATGGGAACTTGACAAAATAATATATGTAGAAATGCTCCATTAACGATAAAGGACCATCCCGACCTCAGGAATTGCCATCACAGAAACAAGGCATTTGTGATACTTAGGAGGCAAGATACAGTGGAAAGTATTCTGTGTTTGGAGTCAGAGAATCTAAATACCTGGACACATACTGCTGGGATAAACAACCATAGACAAGGCACTTTTAGTCTTCCTGGGTTGCATTTTTCTCATCTATAAAATGAGGGGGGTGTTGAGGGGAAGGGAGACTAGAGGGAAACAGCATGATCCAGAGTAAAGAGTACTGGCTTTGGAGTCAAAGATGGTAGATTCAAATCCTTTCTCTGGGGGCTTGCTCCCTCACCTAGGGCTATTCACTTAGTGTCCTCAGGTCTCAGTTTCCTTATTTGTAAATGATAGACTAGATAGCTACTGAGGATCCTATGGAATTTATGCTTTTATGATGTATGACCGTAATCCCTTGCCAGTTCTTTGCTATCATCTGGCTTATGATCAACAGTCTGGAAAAGGGGGACAAAAGGTAAAGTTGCAATCAAATAAGAACCTCAAGTTTATCCCAAGGAGGAGAAAATTAAGGCGTTCTCTAGTATTGTTATCTCCCCATAGGGTCTCAGAAGCCTTTCAGTGATTGTCAGACCTAGAGTGTTTTCATGTCTGTTAGATGTGTAGAAAAGGAAACAGTAAGGGGAGTATCTCTGCACATCAGGGTAAAGACAGGAAGGCCTAGATTCTAATGTGCCTTCAGATTCTACCTGGCTGTGTGACCTTGGGTAAGTCACTTAGCCATTATCTGCCTCAGTTTTCTGAATTGTAAAATTGAGATGACACCACTTACCTCACAGGGTTGTGAGAATCAAATGCGATAAGAATTATAAAGCACTTAGCACAGTACCTGGCACATAGTAGGAATTTAATAAATATTTATTCCCTTCCCTTCCTTTCCCTTCTCCCCTACACCACAAGTACTTAATCAATGCTTGTTCAATTCAATTCAAATTGATTCATTCTTTCTCAGGGCACTTGTATGAGGCACATGCTGAGTTCTCAGTTAGGTAACAGCCCTTTCTTGCCTATTCCAGATTGGATTTTGCCCTGCTTTTCTGATCAGGGTTTTCTCAACTTGCCCTCAGGCACCTTCACTTGGCCATCTTCTTTAATTCCAGTCCCCCAGGCATGTGGGGACAGACAGACTTTTTATGACACTGGTTTTCTCCCTTGCCCTCAGGCTGTATCACTGGGCTCTCTCCCAGAGCCCTAAGTGGGTAGCTCAGAGCCTCAGCTGAATCCAGTAACCCTTCCCCTAGCTGTTCTCCCAGTAAATGGGTCATAGCCTCATAGCTCACAGGATCTCAGTTATGGAAGGGCCATGTGAGGCCAGTTAGTCTGAAATCTTCTTGAGTAGGAATCCCCCCTAAGAAATCCCTGGCAAGTGGTTGTCCAGCCTTCCCCTGACAACTTCTAGTGACATGGCACCGACAGCTCTTTGAGTAGTGGACTTCTGCACCATTCCAGTTGTTAGGAGGTTGCTCCTTACATTGAACTGAAATCTCACAATGTGCTTTTAGTTTGGCCTTCTGCGGCCAAGCAGAATAAATCTAAATCCTCTACCATAAGAGAAAACTGCTTAGATATTTGAGAACAATATCAAATATGTCTCCCCTGCCACCTTCCTCCAAGTCTTCTGTTGTCAAGGGTTAATATCCTGGGCTCCTTCAAACACTCCTCTTTGATGTGGAGTCCCCTTATCATCCTCTTTGCCCTAGAGATCTATTTCTGCTTGTCTTTATCACTTAGTCCCTGAACTGAATGTAACATTCCAGTTGAGGTCTGACCTGGGCAAAAGATGGAGAGACTGTGGCCTCCCTTGCCCTGTAATTATACGTCTGTGAATGCAACTGAAGATTGCATGGGCTCATTTAGTTGCCTTGTTATACTCCCAGCCTCCTCATTAATAGCAGATTCCCCCACATAGTCACAGGGGCAACAACCTCTCTACCTCTCCAGCTCTGACCTTCAAGAATAGCAAAGGGTCAGAAATGCCCAACCTATCCACCATGCTGAAGTGTGTTTAAGGGGAAAGGGTGAAATATAAGTGCATCTGCTTGTAAGAGAGAAGTGGGATGCTTTTTTCTTCCTCTTCCAATGTTCATACGGCATACTGGATCTGTCCTTCATCCCCATCGCTGTCTACCTTGTGTTATGCTTAGATATCACAAACCTCTAGTAGAAAGTAATCTGCTTGAAGGCAAGGTTTATGTCTTTAAAAAAAAAAAAAAGAGGACTTTGTTTTCCTATTGCTGAATACGGGACCTGCCCATGGCAGGTATTTTAATGAATATTTGGATTTGATATCTTGGAATCCTTGGGTTCAAATATCAACTCAGACACTTATTAGCTATGAGATTCTGGGCAGGCCATTTGTAAACCTGTCAGCTTCAGTTTCCTCGTCTATAAAACGGGAACAATGACAACACCTACTTCACAGGGTTGCTGGGAGGGTAGAAGGATCCACTATATGCCAACTGGTCCACAACCCTCAGAGCTATATAAATGCATGTCAGTGTTATTATTAATTATTATTACGATTTGGAATCAAGCTGAATTTGAGGGCAGAGAGATACTGACATGATATTTTGGCTTCCTTAATGTGGAGAGAATGTATTTTCCTTGTGCAAAAGGTCAAGAATGGGATATGGCAAAGGATCCCCTTGTTCTCTTGTTATGCTGTGGTTGGAAGATAGTTTATGTTGCTGGGGAAACAGTCTTTCTTTTCCAAGGCAATCACTGTACCTGAAATGTAGGTAGTTATAAAAATGGCATTAATTTGCTTAGACCGAGAGATTTTCACAGGAGAGCAACTAGCAGAAAACATTATGAAAATGTCCGAGAGGACTGGTAATTGAGTTGATTAGTATGACCTTGGTTATGAAGGTAATAGAAGAGTGAGCGGTGCTTAGACTGAGTTATAACCCTGCTCCCTGCTTCTGAGATGTAGTGAGGGATGTAATTTGTTCAGGCTGAATCGGGGTAGCCTCGCTTTCCTCTGACAAGGTAATACTCTGACTAGCCGAGCTTGGCTCGTTGCTTTTTTTACCCTGGTGAAGTAAACAGCACAGGGTCAAAGAATAAGGATGTGCTCAGATTGGTTTGCATCAAGGCTCGAAGGGTGATCTGTCTCCTGGACGAAGATTCTTTCTGGTCCGTTCATTTTTCTTTAGCACATCAAGGTATATTAAGACCTTTCTTCTCAGTAGCCCTACAGGGCAGGTTTCTTTCTCCCATTCTACAGATGAGAAAACTAAGAACCAGATAGGAGAAATGATATTTTAGCTTTTCCGTTTGATCTAGAACTGCTATTTCAGGCTGAATTTTCCTGTTTGAGAATTTTGTCAGAATCCTGAAATAAGCTTTCATATGATTGTGGTACAGCATATAAAGGGGAAAAAAATCACACATAGGCTGCCATATCTTAGTTTCCTGAAGGAAGGGTCAGGAAAGAAGATTTGGCCTGAAATCCTGACTCTGTTGTGTACTTCTTCTGTGACCTTGAGCCATTAATTTGATTCTCCTAACTTCAATCTGTTCATCTGTAACATGGGAATAATGACATCTGCCTATTGCATAATTCTTGTAAGGATTAAATGAAATAACTTATGTAAAGTATTTTGTCCATTAAAACTATTACATAAATATCAACTATTATTATTGGAATTATATAATACATAACAAAAACCAGCCCAAACCTGAAGGGAACCAAAGAGAAGCCCAGTCACTACAGTGCAGATTGTGCTGAGTCATTGAGACATGACAAAGTTTTATGGATAATGATAAAGTTATAGGATACAGTCACATATGGATAACTAAAAAAATGCTGTCTATTCACTGATCCTTACTGAGTATCTACTCAGGCTTGCTTCAAAGAAATTCGAAATATTGACAGATAGAAAGAATGAGGATGAATGTAAAGGATACAGAGAGGCATAGGAAGATTTCTTATGAACTAATGCAAAGTGTAGAAAGCAATCCCAGGAAAAAGGTATATGCAGCAATTATCGGAAGCAGAATCTGAAGCCAACTTTCCTTGGCTCCAAGTACAACACTCTACCCCACTGCACCATGGTGTGTCTTCAGATTTACAGGTCATTTGGAAAGCAAAAGACTTGTCCTGCTCTGCTCCTGAGGGCAGGAAATAGGACCAAGAGGATGGATGGGCAGAGAGACAGATTTCAGCTGAGTATGAGGAATAAGTCAAAGGTGGAATAGGCTGCCTCAGATGGTAGTGAACTTGCCATCATTGAGAGAATATAGACAGGGGAGATCCCCTTAAGAGACAGAAGACCAGGCTAGATAACTTCTGAGGTTCCTTCTAACTGTGAGATTTAATGATTCTCTACTTTGAAAACTGTCCTTCAAGCTCACATCAGAAGACTGTAACTCAAGGTAAGATCATATACATACATACATACATACACACACATACAAATATATTTTACACATATATATATATATGTAAAATGCTTTGCAAATGTTAAAGCACTACAGACACCAATTATCTTTACTATTAGAGAGCTATGTGGTCATTGATCTTATCTTTGTTATTTAGCCTATAAAGTCCTTATACATATAGATAATATCTGATTTATCAGTTAATCTACCAATATGAATTTATGACACACCTCCTTGGCCAACAATCTGCTAGATGGCTCATAGTGTAAAGGAAGCTCAAGGCATCATCCCTGACCACAAAGTACGTTATGGTCTATTGGGGCAAATGAGACATTGGCATATGAAACAATCAGTGATGTAGCATGATATATCACAGCAATATACGCAGATAGAACAAATGGCTAAACTTTGTGGTACCGACAGAACAGGAAAGTGCTAAATAAGCTGAGAGATGTGTGGTACTGACAGTAAATACAGATGAAGTTGCGGAAGGGAAAGATGACTGGGCTGGTGCTGTCAGAGAAGGGGAAATTGTGACTGGCAGAGCCTTGAAGGATAGGTTATGATGTGGAAAGGCACTGAGGACAGGTAGAAGGAATAGTATGAGCACAAGTAATGGGACTGAAGTGAGCATGATGTGGGAGAGATAGAAAGATAGTTATTAAATAGGTTGTGTTGAGGAATGGTAGAGGATGGATATACAGGGAGACAGTTAAGTCACAAGCATGGTATAGTCAAAAGAAGATTCAAATCCTGCCTCTTTCCAGCTGGATAAAGCACTTTAGCTTCTCATCTAGCTTAGCCCAGTGTCTTAATAAATGTTTACTGATTGATGATACAGTGAGAGGTTTGTAATGCAGCCCTTCTAGCTGTGAATTTTTGATCCTTCTAGAAAAATGAGATTAGGCAAGAGGTAAGAGGCAAATTGTGCGAAGCCTTTAGAGCCAGATTAATGTGGTAGGGCCAACATTGGCCATCAAAAACTCCTGTTTTTTAGTGTCATACTCAGTCTCCTGAGTGCAAAGCAAAACAGCAAATTGCAAGCATAGATTGTCAACACTGAAGTCCTGGAGCATCAGAGCAGAGATTTTAAAAATCACAACATTGCCAAACTAGGGAGCATTGACCCTAACTCCCTCATTTTGTAGTTGAGGAAACTGAGGCCAGTTACCTAACTAGTTAAGTGCAAGAGTTAAGACCTAAACCCATATCTTTGGGATCAAAGTCCAATGTTCTTTCTACTATGCCATAAACAAAGCTCCACGGCCTGAGGAACACCTGGTTAGGCATCACAAATACTGGTCCCAAATAGCCATCCTAAGAGATGAGGAGGCTTTGTCTTATCAGAGAAATCTTATCCAACCTGTGAGGAAAGGAGTAAAATCTTCAAACATCAGAGGGACTGAAGGTGACACTCTACCCCCACACCCCCCCCCACATAAAACAACAAAGACCCCAGTTTACATCCCAATCATGCATAGATATGTCGCCATTAGCATTTTCCTCTGAACAGGCATGACTAATGTGTTTGTGTGTGTGTGTGTAACAATAAAAAGAATATGTGGATGATAGAGGTGTTCACCTCAGAAGGTTAAGAATCTCTGAGCAACTGAGTAGTAGACTCACACCTTAAAGTGGTCCAAAGCCTTCAAATTTAGTGAAGAAGGTGGCCTGTCCAGTGGTTATTGTAAAAGTTAGGGCCTAAATTCAGTGTCTCTTTCACCAAGTATGTCAAATAGTCGTCCTTGGCAGCATTCTAAGCATCCTTACCACATTCTACTTCTCATTTGTGATACAGATTTAATTATGAATGTGTCTTCAGGAAAACATGAGAATAGGCATCTGGTACTTATCCTGATCAAGCCCCAATCTTCTGAAGACAGCAGCCTTATAATGACCAACCATGATCCTGGAGGGCTGACGATAAAGAATGTTACCTGCCTTCTAATGGACTCAGCATGTCAGTGAGTCATCTACGTTTGACCATGGTCAGTGTGTGCATTTGTTTCACATGATTATGCACATTTGATACAATGGTTTTGCTTTTCTTTTTTTTTTCCTGGGGGGGGGGGGAAATGGGGTAGGGTGGTGGTATTAGAAAAAGAAATGCTTTTTAGTTGAAAAAATAATTTTTTTTAAAGAAAATGTACTATAGTGAAAAAATAAGTTATTTAGTTACAATTAAAAAACAACTGCAAAAGACACTCTAAAAGTCATATATGATGGGAACAGAAGGTCAGCCAGTCATGAGTGACTAAGAGCGTAAACGAAGAGTGAGGAATAACACATGGACAGTGTCATGCTGCATAGTGACCCACATAAGAGTAAAAGAACCAGAGAAAGTCCCATCTTCCCCCCACCCCCGCACTTCCCAGAATGCTGAGTGAATTTCCTGTGGAGAACGATTTACGGGAGAACACGGGGAAAAGACATGCACAATGGAAGAATATGCAATGATTGTGATTTGTGCTGTTTGGGAGCATACCCATAAAGGCACCCCCCGATACACTAAGTACTGAAGTAAAAGTACTGTGTGCCCCCCTGGCTAGGGGCACACAATGAGTAACAATTCCCATGCCTAAGGTACTTTCAGGTTTACCAAAAACTTTCCTCTGGGAGGCAAGTTGTGTGTCAATTTTCTAGATGGGGAAACTGAGATGCAGAGAGATGAACTGAGGTGCTTGAGGTATGAATAGTTGAAGCAGGATTCAAACCAAGGTCCAAGTCTTATCCACTTACCACAACCCCATGCAGCCTCTCCACTGTGCCCTTCACCAGTTGGAACTGTCAGATATCATGCCAGGATATGGGGCCCAAGAGGCTTGGATCAAATGGGTAATAATCTTGGTTCATAAATTATTGCTTCTTTCCTGCTTGTTTTGTTTTCTGTATTTTAGTCAAAACCAGAGTTTCTGAGTCCAGGCTAAATCGATGACAAAGGGCCTGGAATCCACTGTATCCTTGGCTCTGTCACGGTGCCTGCTGACCCTCTAGTGAAAAGGCTCTGACCACCACATGCGAGCAGAATAAATTATCGCTGACACTCCAATATTTAATTATGCAGCTGTCAGAGCGGCCCTTTCGAAATTCATTTTAATAAAGTGGGAACTTTTCCCTTTCAAGGTTGGAGTCATGGGAGTCACCTTCGGTGTCAGCCCGAGGTCTCCACCATCAGCTCCGTATTCTTCCTCTGGAAGCCTGTCACTTGGCCTGATAGAAGGACCAGATAACAGCCCTGATGTCTATTGGCCTCCCCCCTCCCCCTCCCTGCCTGAATGAACATCCTTCATTTAAACCCGCAATAATGAGGACCTCAAAGTCAGACAGGCAAGCACAAGGGCAGCTTGTTTGAAAAAAGATGGCTGCTTATTATAAAATTCACTCAATGTTATAGCAGCAATCTAAAAGCAATCATGTCCATCTCCCCATTGTAACTGGGTAACCAGAAATATTTAACATGGTGAAAAAAAATGGGAAGAGAAAACTCAGTAGAGGTTGGAACCCACAGGCCTCTCCTCCCCCCCATGATGGCAGCACCCCCAACTTGGGAAGCAGACGTAAAAGTATTGATTTATATTTCACTATAAAATCAAAAAACGGTATCATAGTTTTTGCAGTCAAGTTTCTGGGCCATAAAGTTGTGCAAAGGAAGAGCTTTTATATGGCAATCTGTGGGTGTGCATGTGGTTGTGTGTGCGTGTGTATGTATGTGGGTTTGTGGGGGGCTGTGTTGACCCACAGTGCATATATGTAAAGTCTGTTTTGAGTGTCTATATTCCAGCCAGTGTCTATATCTAAATCGTGCCCACAGGCATACTTGAGAGCTACACAAAATTTATATTTAAAGATTCAGTATCAGTTCTAAATAAGTATTTTTTTTCCTCTCTCTCTTCTCTCTTGTTTTTCTTTCCCCCCCATCCATACAAGTATACATGCAGTCACACACACAGATTGGGATATAATAGAGAGCACATCAGAAAGGAAAATAAAAATGATCATCACAAAAACTCACATTTATAGAGTGCTTTAAGGTTTACAAAATGTTTTCACCAAAATGACCCTATCAGGTATGTAGTTCAAGGGCAGATGAAACCAAGGCTCTGAGGGACTGACTTGCTCAGAGAGTCAGAGCTAGGGAATCAGACCCAATTCTCTAGACTCCAAACCTAGTTCTCCTTCGACTACAAGCCAATGCCTTTTTGTCAAAGAAATGACTTGTTATAACATGGTTATTGTCTATGTTCTGGTAATTTGGTGCCATGTCAATATTATAAAAGAGTTCTACTCTGTGGGCATATTTGTTTAAATATGGAAAAGCAAATGGGATACAAATAATATTTGGGAATATTGTCTTCATACAACACAAATTTTTTTAAGAAAAAAATTTTTTTGGCATTTTCCTCATGGAGGTTTCCATGAGAGGGATTCCTAAGAAAAGTGGAAGCAGAGATCCACACATACTGTTATAGCTCAGGTTTATCTAGCTGGGTGGAAAGGTTAAAGGGAAGGATTTTGAGGCCCACCTGGCCCTTTCTCACAGTAGCATTCAACAGCTGGGCCCATATCAGTGGCTGGACTGAAGCAGTTTTGGGGGTTGCCAAAGGCAGAATAAGCCCCTTCGTTATTATTCTGGAGCGTGTCTTAATGGGAACTCACATTAGCAGAATTGGGCAGGCCACAGCCACTGGAGCAGCCTAAAGATTGTTCAGTGATGAAGGTTGAAGCCATCTGACCTAGCACTGCCCCAGGGCAAATTGCTCATCCCTCTCTGGGCCTTCTCCTTAATTGTTCTCTGCCTTACTTTAGACCTAAACCCAGTAGGGAGTAACTGTGTCACTGCTGTGCTGTGCCTCCACGGGCTGCACGTGTTGTCAGCGCTCAGTAATAACCAGGATGATGCATCCTTCCCAATGCTCTCCCTAAATGTCACCCATTACTAAAAACGCCGGTGTTACCGAAAATGCTGACAGGAAACTTCATGTTTACTGCCTCTGAAAAGTTTCCCCAAACAAGCAAGCAGGCATTGGAATGGGAGGGGAAGATGGTCTGTACTGGGGCAGAACCATGTCTGAAAGGAGCAAGGGTGGCACCAGATAGCTTGCCTAATCCAACCCCTTCATTTTGTGGACCAGGAAACTAGAACTCAGACAGGTTAAAGAGTTTGTTTAGGGCCACCCAGCCAATAAGTGGGAAAGGGAAGAGAATAAGCCTTTATATGGTACCTACTCCATGCCAGGCATTATGCTAAGAATTTTACTGATCCTTATAACCACCCTGCAAGGTAGGTACTATTCTTGTCCCCATTTTACAACTGAGAAAACTGAAGCAGATGAAGGTTAGATGACTTGTCCAGGTCATCCAGCTAAATAAGAGTTTGAGGCAGAGGCAGGATTTGAACTCAGTCCTCTTGACTTCTGACAGTGCTTTATCCACTATATCACCAGTTCCCTCAAAAATCCATGGCTAGTTGTTTGGGTCTGTATCCAGTGCTCCTCCCACTACACCATGTTGCCTTTCAAGGCTCTGTACTATGACAGGTAATTTTTGATTTACAAAAAAAAAAATCTGAAGCTAGTACATGTTAGTGTACATGTCTGCAGTGATTGACAATATTCAAAGCAGTTGCCTAACCACATCCTTTGATGTAAATAGTACAGTGTTATTCTCAAATTCTCATTTTAGAGCTGAGAAGCCTGAAAGAGACACGGACAGACATAAAGAGAGATGGAGAAAGGGAGAGGGAGAGAGACATAGAGAAAGAGAAAGAGAGAATGAATGAATGAATGTACTAAGTGCTTACTCTGTGCCATGAATTGTGTCAAGCACTAGGGATACAGATGGAATCCAGCAAGATAGTCCTGTCATCCTAATGTGAGAAGACATCCATAAAGGGGAATTAAATGGGAGACGGGGAGAGATCAAGCCCAAGAGATATGGTCTAGAGCTGGGAGTTGACAAGATGCATGTCAGCTTGAGGCCAGGCAAGAAAGAGAGAATGGGCAGAAGTTAGAGAGGCCTGGATTGGTTCCAAGTGGAGCCCAAGATTCTTGTGGAAAGATGACTGTCAGGGTGGAGGCAGCAAGGTATAGAAATAGCTGTGGTTATAGAGGCTTGGTTCTGGGCCAGAGAAGGCTGGGCAGTGACCTGGCCATGGTAACATTGATAGTAGGAAATAGACCTGAGACATGAACCTGAGGTTCCTGATGCTTGATCCAGGGCTCTTTCCACTATGACATGTAAGTTATATGGAGTTAACATATGCTACTTAGCAAAACATGGAATGTGGCACTGTCATGGAGCAAAGCTATGATATGAACCTCTACTATTACCTTTTGATGGGATGGTTCCATTAGTTGTAAGATCTCTGAGGGTAGGGACTGGCTTTTGTTTCTTTTTGTATCCCTTGCACACAATACCTGGCACATAGTAGATGCTTAATAAATCTGTATTGATTGACTGACAGATAGGGAAGTTTGGACCTGTGATTTCATTGGTGTGGGGAATTTTTAGTACAAAAACTCTCCTCTGATAAGAAATTGGTAACTCTTTTCCAACTTAGAGCCTTTAAAAAGGTGCCTGGAACATTGTGAGGTCACGTGACTGTGTCACATGAAGCACAGCTAGACCCACAATTCATATGTATCATGGGAACTCAAGTACTCCTGACACTAAGGCAGTTCTGTTAGCCACCATGCCACACTTCCTCTCCTGCTAGTACCACTGTGGGAAAAAACATTGGGATATCTATTGATCTAGCTCAATGCAACAGGAAATCAGATTCCTCCATCATTCATGAGGCAGAAATAATTCTTCACCAAAGTGACTGGTGAGGTGGTAGTTTTAGCATAGTATGATGGAAGGAGTGCTAAACTTGGATTACTAATAGATTTTGGGTATAATTTCTGTCTCATTCTTCCCTGGCTAAATGAGGTTGATAAGCCTCTCTGAACCTTAGGCTCCCCATCTGTAAAATGATGATACATTATCTGCACTATCCACATCCTGAAGAGGACACTTTGACTTATAAAATAACCCTTTATGAAATAGCCAAAAATCTAAATCTAAATGAGTGTCATCTTGGGAGATGGCAGTGGGGTTGGAAGAGGGTAGGGGGCCACCTCAGGGAAACATCCCTCAAAGCTTCTCATTCTGTTTTCTTCAGATCCCCAGTCCTTTACTCCTCCAAAATGCTAGCTCTTTTTACTCTGGTCTAAAACTCTGGTTTTCCTCTTTTCCTTAAAGATCCAGTGATGATCTCAAATAAGCAATGCTGAGTGTTTCATCTACCCATGGTTGGCAGGACATATGGAATTGTGTGAATGTCTTCCTGGGATTTCAACTATATCTGTAGTGATGAAGTCAAATAATTTTAAGGAGAAATCAAGTCAAAAGATAAGAATCCCTCATGTTATTTGGTCTAGTCGATGCTTTACTGTTTATAAAACTCTTTCACAAATACAAATTAATGAAAAAGTACTTATAAGCACTTACTCTGTGCTTAATTGGCTAAGCACTGAGGATACAATTATAAAAAAAGAAAGAAGCTTATATTCTAATGGAAGAACACAACACATAGAGGGCAGTCATAGCCAAAGAGAAGTGTTTTGGTCTTGGAAGTTACAGAGAAGGTGAGTCATGGAGCAAATGATTGACATATATCCTTTCCTGGAATGGTAGTGTTGATCTGATTGCTATTCTCAGAGCAAGAGGTAGGAAGTAAGGCAAGATGGCACGAAGATGATCAGAATGCGATGTGTGGTGGGTCTGAAGGCAATAGGATATAGTGAACTCTCACCAAGGGTCTATGGGTACTTAGATAAGGTGAACTCTCAACTCATTGTGGGGAATTGGGTTCATTATCCCCATTTTCCAGGTAAGAAATATTCATTAGCATTCTCTTCCAATGGTAGAGATCCTGGGTGCTCCAGGTTAATACCACTGACAGGTCCTATCATATTGGAAAGATTTCAAGTACTTTGCTGGTGACATACAGCATCACCTTGCCTTCCAATGACTTGCTTACCTAAGTGCAAAGGGACTCCTCACTTGAGGTTTTGAATTTGTCCACTATGGAGACTAGTTAAACAATCTACAAGACACAGACTTATGACTGGCATTGATGGGGAAACACCCACACCAGTGAAACTCTTTACCCTTGAAGTACAGACGCTTAAGTACAGAAAAGGGAACTGAAGCCCAGATATGTGAAGTTCTGTGCTCAAGAGCACAAAGTAAGGAGAAGGCTGAGTCCCTAGGCCTACAAGTTGTCCAGGTTTTCCTTATTCTCAGACTGACACTTTTTCTATTATACCCATTGGCTACTTTCATCTCTGACATTGTCAGTCAGGAAAAGCCATACATTGACTTGTTATTGCAGCTGGCCTACACAGATCTGACAGTTTCAGTCCCAAAGACTCATTTGGATGTTCTCTGCCTCATAATACATGCTTGCAGATTTCTTTGCCAAGTGAATTTAGACAATGTTCTCTATGCCAATTCTCTTGTTGCCAATCGGAACAGATTTACAATACATTTGGCACGGCCTTCCTTGTCACTGGTTCTGCAGTTAAAAATAATTACAAGACAAAACATCAAAAAAATTCCATCACATACCAAGGACTAATCTGAATGCAGTCACCCAGGAGAGGTTGGGACTCTGATAGCCAGGATCTGAGAGGTGCTGGCAGAGACCTTGGAACAATGGTTGCTGGGTGACAGAGATTTTTTAAGGGGGTACACAAATTCTAATCCTTAAATAAGCAAACATAATTTCTACAGACTGAATTATAATATCTCATACAAATTTATTACACTTTCTCAAAGTGTATACATGCTTTATGATTAATACAACAAATTCATTTAATAGAATTATTGACTTTATGATTTTTCTTGTCATTAACTTTTTTCTCAATCAATGGACACTTTATAGTACAACTACTCGTGTGTGTGTGTATGTAGGTGTATCTGTGTGTGTGTGTTAAGGGGTGGTGAGGGTCCCACAAAAAAAAAGAGTCCTTACATTTAAAGGACAGAGGCAAGACTATGAGTTACTTGATCCAAGGATCTCTCAGGTGAGTAATCTTCCAATGCAGTTACTACTTTCTCTGCAATCTATAGTCTTAAAGAATTGCTTAGAGCACTGAGAAGTTAACCTGGATGAGGAACCTGTGGCCTCAAGGCCACATGTGTCCCTCTAGGTCTTCAAGTGCATCCCTTTGATTAAATCCAAACCTAATTGGATTCAAAGGGCCACACTTGAGGACCTAGAGGGATGGCATGGCCTTCAGGCTGCAGATTCCCTACCCCTGAATTTGCCATGGTTATATAGCTATCAGGTATCAGAAGTGGCACTTCAAATCAGGTCTTTCTGGCTCCAGCGTCAGCTCTCCATCTAGTTAAGGCAGAGGTGAGGTGTCAAATATGTGGCTGAGATTAAATGTAATTGGGAAATATTTAACAAAATAAATAAAAATACAGCAGAACATTTGATAATGTTAATAAGTGGTTTTCTAAGCAGAGATCCTTAGCAGCATTGTTTCTATTTGCGTTTAACACTACTGTACTACACTGCCCTACCTCTTATGTTTGAGGGGATTGGTAGAAACAGGAGGCTAGAAAAGACCTTAAAATATAGAATATTAGAGCTGAAAGGAATATTGGAGGAGAGAATATAGACTCTCAGGGATTTTAGAACATTAAACAGTGGACACTGGAGCTGGATGCCAAGAGATGGAAATAAGTTGACCAGTGTGATACAACTTGAGCTTGAAGAGACAGGTGGAGCTTGAACTCAGTATTCAGGAGTCCAAGTTCAATGATCTTGCTGTTACACAATTGTTGAATGCCTTAACTGGGGAGGGAAGGCAAGAGGTGGGAAAGCACAAATAAATCCTGGCTAAACTAGAAGGCTTAGAAACTCACCTAGCATGGGGAGAATTCTCACTCCACAAATTCCTTCTCGACTGAGTAAATCTAAAGAAATAAAACTAGATTGAGCATCCCTTTAATACTGGCTGTGATCGTTTTCCTCCCTCTGCTCACTGGCTTGTTAAATATGAAAAGATTTGCCCTGCAAGGAGGAACAGGGAGATGCAGCCTCAGATGGGTTAATTGGTTAATCCCAGCTTTTCCGTTTGTCACCCCGGTTGGAGAGATAACCCGCTATTATAACAAGAGCCTTCCTCGGCCTTGTGTACAAGTCTCAAATATAATCAGTGATCTCATGGCCATCCCCTAATAGGAGGTGCGGTAGAAAAAGATCATTTAAGATGCCAGGAGCTTCCCTCCTGACCCTGCCTGCCTGAGAGGCAAATTGCATTAGAAAATGACATGCCATTCATCTCCCGAGTACTTGCAGGAACATTTAGCTAATTAAATGATTAATAAATTTAACACTGCTTTATAATTTCATTTAGCCGTGTTGGAAATCACATGGTGAGCTGCATGTGCACCGAATGAGATTAGGTGGGAGTGAGGGTTTCAGCGGCTGCCCTGATAATTGAGATTAGTCTATTACTACAGTGACCTTTTTAACTTTTATATTCTCTTGTTAAAATGAAATAAAATTTTATTCACTTTTAAGGAATATTTACTTAGAGAAATTTACATGAAATTAACGAAACACCTCACTGAGAAGCCTACTGGGCTGTTGGGAATGAATGCGATGCGTATACTTCCTTTGCAATTCTCAAATCTCTTTGGAAATTACTTGTGAGCTGAGTAGGCCAGAGGCAGAGGGAGGGAATGCTCCTAAATGGCTCCATCCCAGGGGTGCATGGGGAAGGCAGCTCAGTTTGGCAGCTTTTGCTCCATCCCCACTGAGCAAAGACTCTGGAGGCAGATAGGCCTTCAGATGAGGCAGCAATTGAGTATCATGAGAACCCACTCAGCACCCATGGAAATGTCTGCATATGTGGGGAGTTGGTCAGTCTACTCAACAAACACTCATTAAGTGCTTACCGTGTGCCAGGCACTATTCTAAGTGTCAGGGATACAAAAGGGAGCAAAAGGTAGTGCTTGTCTTCAAGGAGTTCACAGTCTAATGGGACAAATAAGTAACAAACAGATATATACAAACAAGTTATATACAGGATAAATAGGGAATAAGCAACAGGAGGAAAGTAACTGGATTCAGAAGAGTAGGGAAAGATTTCCTATAGAAGACAAGGTTTTAGTTGAGACTTGTAGAAAGCCAAGAGGCAGAGATGAGGAGAAAGAGCATTCTAGGCATGGGGAACAGCCTGAGAAAATGCCCAGAGTCAAGAGATGGAGTACCTTGTTTTCAGAACAGAATGGAGGCCAGTGGCACTGTATTAAAGAATGCTTGGCAGGGAATAAGGTTTAAGAAGACCGAGAAGGTTGGGGTGAGGTGGGCTATGTATGAAGGGATGATACTGGATGTGATGAGGAGCCACCGGAATTTATTGAGTCGGGGTGGGGGGAATAAAGGGGTAACCTTTGCTTTAGGAAAATCCGTTTGGTGACTGAATGGAGGATGGACTCGAGTGGGGAGAGACTTGAGGCAGAAAGATCCACCAGCAGGTTACTGTAATAATCCAGGGGTGACTACAGTGGTGGGCAGTGTCAGAGGGGAGAAGGAGACCTATTTGGCGAGATGCTGCAAAAATCCACAGGCCTTGAAACAGATTGGATCTGGTGGGGGAAGAGAGAGGAAGGATTCTAGGATGACTCATAGGTAGGACCTCTCTGTGTCCATTTTAGGTTCTTCTCTATATAAGCCCTGTTTAAGTAAAGACTGGCTGACTTTTTGTCACAGATATGGTGAGAAGAATAACCACAGCCCTAGAAGGAGACTGGCCAAAATGCCCTCCAAAGCCACTTTCCACTCTGAGTTTCTATGATTGCAAGCTTTGGTAGATCAAGAATTCTGAGCTCTGATTTTACTTTTCTCTCTCAAGAACATAGAGATTGTCACTATTGAGGACAATGAGGGTCCTGAGAATTTTAACTGATTTTACCAAAGTGCCTGTGTCTACTGAAGTTTTGTGCACTGGGTCATCTGAAGGATCTATAGTACTCCAAAGGGTTGGGAGATGGTGACTCTATCTCCCAAGCTCAGTGAGAGCTGCATCCCTAGACACCACTGCTGAACATCAATTCTAGGAACAAGGTTTCATCCATGTTAACCTTCTTAAGAAAGAGTTAACCTTGTCATAGGATGGATACCTCCTTAAGGAAGCAGTAGGGAAGTCCATGGCAGATAGGAGGCAGCGGATAAAGCGCTGGGCTATAGAATCAGAAAGACTCACTTCCTGAGTTCAAATCTGTCTTCAGATATTTCCTAGTTGGGTTACTTTAGGCAAGTCACTTAACCCTGTTTGCCTCAGTTTCCTCATCTGCAAAATGGGCTGGAGAAGGAAATGGCAAACCACTCCAGTATCTCTGCCAAGAAAACCCCAAATGGGGTCAAGAAGAGTCAGATATGACTGGAAAATGATTCAACCACAAAAACAATGAACAGAAAGCCCTATGACCCTTGATGGGCCTGGGTCAGAGGTTGTAAAATCCTGATATCCAGGACTAAGGGGGAACTCTACAGGATTAGAGAATTTACATCTAGAAGGAAGAAGATAAGTGATGAGGACAGCTAGGTTAAGGTGAATTTTCAATCACCCTCTTTACAGGAGAGTCCAGATGCTAGCTTTCCTGTAGAACCAACACAAAGATCCAGGGGATCAAACCAATTTAGAAAGTGTGCCTAGGTAGGAGGTTGGTCAGGCTCTCCTGAATCTTCCCTGTAGTTCCTTTGTGAGTTGCTAATCCTTTGACAAGGCTAACTTCTTAAGAAGGTTGAAATGGACCAGGTCTTGATTCTAGAACTGATGCTACTTCTATAAAGTCTTATCATGGGTATTTGTTAGACCTTTAACAATACATCTGAAGATTGTTGATTTATTCGTGGTCTACCTTTAAAAGGAAGACTAGGGAATAACTGACACACACAGACAGACCTGAGATGGCCATAGAGAAGCCAGTCGGCTGCATACAGGCCACATACCTTGAGGCCTCTCCAGGGAATATGTGCAATAGAGAAGTATGTGACCATAGAAGAAAAAGAACCCTAGATGGAAATGGATGGATGGAAATATTGGTGAGGTATAGCTAGGCCAACCTGAAATTGCAGGAATAAGAACTGGCAGCAGGAGAATGGCAATGACAGAGTTAAAGGATGAGCTTTTGGACGCAGGACTAATTGTAAGGATCAAGAATGAATAGGAGGCAAGGAACGGTAAAGGATCGATCCACAATGTGGAGAAATAAATCCAGACCTTGCCATTTACTAGTACTGTGAGTCGTGTGGATTGCGAAGGTTCCAGGGGAATTTGACTGTTGAGTAAGTTTGAGTTCCCTCTTTTGTAGTGGGTTGGAGAAAGGCCAGTGGGCTCTGGGCAGTTTTCGCATATTATATTGGTTTCATGGGGAAGGGGAGCTCACTGAAGAGTGAGTTTCTTGACTCTTACACAATAGTGACTTCTTTTCCCTAGAGGTAGGCCAACAGGAAGTTAGGAGCACTCTGTAGGTCCCTGAGGTTATATAGAGCTCACCAGTGATGGAAGGTTAATTGTTTTGACTACTTATGGGCACAGGCATGATTCTTCTGTGCTTCACGTTTCTATTTTGAGGAAGAGAGGGAAGAACAAGCATTTACCAAGGCCTACTGTGTGCCAAGCACTATGCCAAACACATTACCAACATTAAAGACTGTCCTGTATGTAATCAATGTTAGTATGACAGTTTATGTGAGAATTGATTGTCCTTTTCCCTTTTTTACAGAAACCCAAATGTGAGAGATATTCTGCTGTTCTTCGGGGAAACTAAGTGGGGTCCAGGAGTCAAAAGAGATTTATGGGTAAATGTAAATTTATAAGTAAATAAAGAGCTCCAGTTTTGGGCTACAGGCCTAGATGAGCCATGAGCTACTGAGATGGTCTGGTCTGAGGCAGAAAGAATTTCTGGTCTGGCACCTTCCTTCAGGAGCTGCTGTATTTTAATAACCTCATATTAACCAATCAACTTGGTCACTTCACAGGGTCATATGTTATAGAGCTAGAAAGGACCTTAGAAGTCATCTAGTCCAACCTCCTCATTTTATAGATAATGAACCTGAGTTTCAGAGAGAGAGCAAGAAAGAGACTTGGTTACAGTGACCCAAGTCGTAATTAGCAGGGCGGAGACAGAAAAAAAATACCATTAAATGAGTTGTTTGGCCCTAGAGAAACCTGGATAGCTTCCAGAAGCATCCATTCTCCTCCAGGCCAGGGAAGAATGAAAATGGACAAAAAGGAAAGCAGTGGTGGCTTTTGAAAAAGAGGTCACAAGAAAAAAAAAAGTGGAGGCCAATTCACAAATTGTTAGAGGGCAGCACAGCATGGTTAGCCCCCAAATGCCTCCAAAATCCCCTGCTGTGATGATTCAGAGAAGGCTGGTTGCACCAAGGGTGGACAAAGGGAAAGGCACAGATCTGGAGGAAAGCCAGCAGGACCTTAGCCGAGAGGAAGGCGCCAGTGGGGAATGCCTCTCAGATAAAACCCCTGCATTAGGGCATCGGGAGACTACACGTCCAGAGCACCTGCTGTTAGCTCTATGGTAGAAGGAGCAGGAGGGAGATGTCATTACAAGACACAGAGTTACTGTTGTTTCAAGACTTCGAGAGTTACAAAACAGCAGAGTCCATTTCTCCCATTGCCAACCACAGGGAAAATGCTTTGAAGAAGCCATCAGGGGTTTCTGTACCGTTAACTGCCTTGGCTCCTCATCGTTGGGAATACAGAAGATCTCCAGGTGTGTGTTTGTGTGTGTGTGTGTGTGCGTGTGTGTGTGTGTGGTGTGAATGGCATGTGTGGTGTGTGTATGAGTGTGTGTGGCATGTGTGTGGCATGTGTCTCTGTGTCTGTGTGTGTCTGTGTTTGCCCCAACTCTGCTTTCCTCTCTATAGTGTATAGCAATACAGCACTGCAAAACACAGTAGATTTCATTGTTAGACTAGCATCTGGGAGGGATACTAAAGACTACCAGTCTAACCCTGTCATTTTACAGAGAAAACTGAGGTACAGAAAAGTGAAGTGAATTGACTGAATTAAATTCAGTCAGCTAGTTAACAGTACAAACCTAAATCTCTTGAGTGTCTAGCACAGTGTCTGACACATAGTAGGTGTTTCATTAGCAATTAATCAATGTTTATGGCTTACTGGATAATATTCTGTAAACATATAGACAAGCTTTGGTCTTTCCTGGAGGGTAGAGATTTTCTTCCATCCTTCTGTCTACCTCTTTTCACTGTTAATAGATTCTGTGACTGTTTTTGCATAATGCCTAAAATGAAAAATTTTAGTTTCTCTGGATATTTCCTTATGTGAATCTAGGTTATCATCAGTATAGATACTCCATCCATCAGTATGGGTAGCAACTCTTCTGCTCTCTCCCATCCCATTCCTGTCTATGTCTTTTCACAAATCTTTCTTTTTTATAGGGGGAGGCTGTCCCACACATACAGGGCCGGGGCTATTACTATGCAGCTTCTCCCTCTTCCATTCTCTAAGGATGACTTTATTTTGTCTCAGGAGAAGAAGCAGGCAGTTAAGAGTCAGAAACTTGGCCACTCTGCTCTCCGAGGGGAGGTTGGGGGTATGTGTGGGGAGACACTGGGTTAGAATTATGTCTATCTGTTCCCTTAAATATTATTAATTTAGAGGTTCACACTAAACTTATGATTGCAATTCATTAATGAGTAAAGGAGAGCCCAAGCTTTCTATCCAAGACTTGACTCTCTTCCCACCAAATATCAGTTCCACAATGAACACACCTAGTAAGTAGCAAAGAAATCCATTTAACCAAGTTGAAAGCAAAACAGAAACCAGAGAAAGTGTACATAGGAGAATATCTGCCATATATACAGAGTGTATAAACTGTCTCATTGAGAGTAATGTAACAGTTCTACCAAGAGAGAATCCCAGATCTTACCCAAAGAGGAAATTTCCCAAAGTCTCTAGTATAAGAGACAGGGACAAGATGGAATTGCCAGCTACTATCATGTCAGCTTCCTCCCAGAGTCTTCACACTCTTCTTCAGCAACCCAAAGGGAGCGTGGCATGATCCCTCTGCTCTCTCAAAGCCAGGAGTCAGAAGTGTCTGAAGCAACTAAAGAGCCCAAAGTAATTGGTGAGGTGAGACCCAAAAAACCTGAAATTATCCTCTCTCCTGCTCTCACCAACCCCCTCTCATGTAGATTTAGGGTGCTGATCTCCACCAATGAAAAGAAATTCATACTAGTGGACTTTGCGACTTGGGTTATGTTGCTATTTCACACCTGGAAATCATATGTATAAATGTGAGTACATATGTACATATACATACACATGTGTATGTGTATACACACATATATACATACATGTGTATATATGTAACAGATTATCCTTCTGTCATCCCACAATCTTGCTTTAGCATTGGCCCACCTTGCATTTGGCTCATAGAGTCCTTGGATACTGTCACTACCCCCTTTTCTATTAATTACACTGGTCTTTTGGTCTCTAAACAGAGACTAAGAAACCTGGTGGTTTGGATATTCATTAAAATTGGTATATAAAATGACAGCCAGAAGAAATTGCTAGTTTCCTGCCTTCTACAACTGTTTACTTGATTCTCAATCCTTGTTTCTGGTTGAATTCCCTTTCAGATACTTAATAAATGTTTACTGATGGATTGATTGACCAGTTTCACCCTCCTCCAAGGCCACTAAGCCTGAGTCTGACATAGTCAATGGTATAGGGTCAAGGGTGGGGAACCACCACAAGTGGCCCTCTAGGTCCTCAAGCACTGACCTTTGACTGAATCCACCAGGGGCCACACATATTATTCTATGTATACACATGTATTTAACTCAATTCAACAAACACTTGTTAAGTAGTTATGATACCCTGTTTTAATCTGCATTATAGTTATTTGTGGACATGATTTCTCTCCCCCTACTAGATTGCAACCGCCATGACGATCTTGCACCTTGTGCAGGAGTCAGCATGCAGCAGAACCAGGGTGGTAAAATAGAAAGACTGCTTGCCCTGGAGTAAGGAGAGACCTGAGTTTGAATTCTACCTCTTATGCTAGTTAGTTCTATAGTAGCAGGCCAGTGACTTAACCTATCTGAGCCTCAATTTCCTCATCTGTAAAGTGAGGACAATATTTGTGGTATGCACCGCAGAGGGTTACTGGGAAGACCGAATGGTACTTTGTAAACTTTCCGATGCCACACAAATGTCAGTAATTACTGTTAGGAGCTTAATTATTGTTCGCTGAATAAATGAATGAACTTGTTAGAAACTTCTCAGAAGCCTGATCAATGTGGGGTTTTTTGGGGGGGCTTTTCAGTTTTTTGCTTACTAGACAAAGCAGCTCCACACTTAGAGTTATAATTTCTTAGGCCCTTTTAAAAATTATCTTTGCAACTGGGGGGAGGAGCCAAGATGGCAGAGTAGAAAGACTCACGTATGCGAGCTCCAAACCCACAGCCCATAAGTTTTCTGTAAAAAGAACTCCCCACAAATTCTGGAGCAGAGCAAGCCACACAGAAACACAGTGGAGGAGATTTCCGTTCCAGAGAGCCCTGGAAAGCCGTCCCCAGGGGTCCGTCGCGCTCCTGACACAGACCCCACCCCTGCGCTGCCCTGGCCATGTGGCTCCAGAGGAGCAGATCGGAGTAGATCCGAGCAGGCTTCAGGGACGGAACCTCCGGTGGACGCGAAGGTCCTTCCACCCACAGGTGCTACAGTTCAGTGAGAGAGATGTCTAGGCTGGCCAAGAGGGTAGCGAGGTGTCTCCGTGACTCAGGGCCCCTCGGGAGGCAGTGGCAGAGGCAGAGGCAGAGGCAGTGGTGGCCGAGACTCCTGGAGCAGCAGGCAGGAGCTCAGGGCCATTACCAAAGGTCTCTGCATAAAGCCCCTGAGGGAACTGAGCCTGGGAGGCGGCCCTGCCCCCACCCAAGCACCAGAACTTAAGCTCACATTGAATAGTAGCCATGCCCGCCACAGAAAGCCCTGAGGCTGGGGAGCAGCATTTGAATCTCAGACCCCAAGCACTAGCTGGGCGGATCTAGGCAGGGGTGCCGAGGAATCTCAGAAGTCAAGTAATTGGCTGGGAAAAAGCCCAGAAAAGGGAAGCAAAATAAGACCATAGAGAGCTACTTTCTTGGGGACCAGATGTTTCTTCCTCCTTTCATTTCTGATGAGGAAATACAATGCTTGCCATCAGGGAAAGATGTGGCGGTCAGTGCCTCTCTATCCCAGACATCCGAAGTGGATGTCCAGTGGGCTCAGGCCATGGAACAGCTTAAAAAGGATTTTGAAAATCAAGTTAGACAGGTGCAGGAAAAACTGGGAAGAGAAATGAGAGAGATGCAAAAAAAGCATAAAAAACGGGTCAATACCTTGCTAAAGGAGACCCAAAAAAATGCTGAAGAAAATAACACCTTGAAAAATAGGCTCACTCAATTGGCAAAAGAGGTTCAAAAAGCCAATGAGGAGAAGAATGCTTTCAAAAGCAGAATTAGCCAAATGGAAAAAGAGGTTCAAAAGCTCACTGAAGATAATAGTTCTCTCAAAATTAGAATGGAACAGATGGAGTTTAATGACTTTCTGAGAAACCAAGAAATCACAAAACAAAACCAAAAGAATGAAAAAATAGAAGATAATGTGAAATATCTCATGGGAAAAACAACTGACCTGGAAAATAGATCCAGGAGAGACAATTTAAAAATTATGGGACTACCTGAAAGCCATGATCAAAAAAAGAGCCTAGACATCATCTTTCATGAAATTATCAAGGAAAACTGCCCTGATATTCTAGAACCAGAGGGCAAAATAAATATTGAAGAAATCCATCGATCACCGCCTGAAAGAGATCCAAAAAGAGAAACTCCTAGGAATGTTGTGGCCAAATTCCAGAATTCCCAGGTCAAGGAGAAAATATTGCAAGCAGCTAGAAAGAAACAATTCCAGTATTGTGGAAATACAATCAGGATAACACAAGATCTAGCAGCTTCTACATTAAGGGATCGAAGGGCGTGGAATAGGATATTCCAGAAGTCAAAGGAACTAGGACTAAAACCAAGAATCACCTACCCAGCAAAACTGAGTATAATACTGCAGGGGAAAAAATGGTCTTTCAATGAAATAGAGGACTTTCAAGGATTCTTGATGAAAAGACCAGAGCTGAAAAGAAAATTTGATTTTCAAACACAAGAATGAGAAGAAGCATGAAAAAGTAAACAGCAAAGAGAAGTCATAAGGGACTTACCAAAGGTGAACTGTTTACATTCCTACATGGAAAGACAATATTTGTAACTCTTAAACTTTTCAGTATCTGGGTAGTTGGTGGGACCACACACACACACACACACACACACACACACACACACACACACACATATACAGAGAAAGAGAGCATGGAGTGAATTGAATAGGATGGGACCAAAAAGAAATTAAGGTAAATGGCGAGAGAGAAATGTAGTGGGAGGAGAAAGGGTGAAATGGAATGGGGTAAATTATCTCTCATTCAGGAGGCAAGCAGGAGACTTTTTAGCGGAGGGAAAAAGAGGAGAGCTGAGAAAAAAAAACATGAAGTTTACCCTCATCACATTCGACTAAAGGAAGGAATAAAATGTACACTCATTTTGGTATGAAAACTTATCTTACAATACAGGAAGTGGGGGAGAAGGTGATAAGCAGGGTGGGGGGGATGATGGAAGGGAGAGCAACGGGAGGAGGGAGAAATTTGAAATCAACACTCTTGGGGAGGGACAGGATCAAAAGAGAGAATAGAAGCAAAGGGGGGCAGGATAGGATGGAGGGAAATATAGTTAGTCTTACACAACACGACTATTATCTAAGTCATTTGCAAAACTACACAGATATGGCTTATATTGAATTCCCTGCCTTCCCAAAGGGAATGGGTGGGGAGGGAGGGATGGGGAGAATTTGGAACTTAAAGTTTTAGGAACATCTGTTTAGTATTGTTTTTGCTACTAGGAAATAAGAAATACAGTTAATGGGGAATAAAAAGTCATCTGGCCCTACAGGACAAAAGAGAAGATAGGGACAAGAGAAGGGAGGGATGATAGAAGAGAGGGCAGATTGGTGACAGGGAAAATTAGAATGCTCGGTGTATTGGGGTGGGGGGAGGGTATAAATGGGGAGAAAATTTGGAACCCAAAATTTTGTGATAATGAATGTAAAAAGTTAAATAAATAAATTTAATATTAAAAAAAATAAAAATTATCTTTTCTCCCTATTTCCTCCATGAATAGTTTTTCACTCTAGTATATTATTCTGCATCTTCTCCAATTTCTGAGGATATTTTTCTTAAGTTTCTTTGAATTCACAGAGGAGAGAATCAATAAAATATACATGCCAGGACCCAGAGCCTCCCTGTAGTGAGTGCTTAATAAATGTTTAATGAATTCAGACTTACAGAAGTTGGAAGGGACCTCAAAGGTTATCTAACAGACCTCACATTCGACCCAAAATCCCCTCCAGCACACTCAACAAGTGGCATTTCAATCTTTCCTTGAAAACCTCTAGGGACAAGGAATCCACTACTCCCTAGGCAGCTTCAAACCCTTAGGGAGAGCTCTAATGTTTGTTTGTGGTTTTTCACCTGTGTCTTTATGACCTCATTAGGGATTTTGCTGGCAAAGATACAGGAGTGGTTTGCTATTTCCTTCTCTAGATCATTTTACCGATGAGGAAACTGAGGCAGACAGAGTTAAGTGACTTGTCTTGGGTCACACAGCTAGCGTCAGGTCAGATTTGAACTCAGGAAGATGCATCTTCCTGATTCCATGCCCAATGCTCTAGACACTGGGCCACCTATCTGCCTTAAGTGTTTGTTCAAATGTAGATTTGCCCCTCTGCCATTTCTACCAATTACTCCCAATCCTGCCCACAGGGGTCTATAGAGTTAAGTTTCATGGGGATGTAGTTCTTCAGATAACTTGAAGAGAACTAGCCCCCACTCCCAGTAAGTCTCTTTTCCAGCTCATATCACTGAACAGGAGAGGCCTTTCACCATTCTGGTTGTCTCCTCTGGACATGCTTAATCTTATCAAGACCTTTCCTTGAATGCAGAGCCACGAACAGACCCAGGGCTCCAGATTCTTTCTATGACAGAGGACACCAGCACTTCTCCCTACCTCATCCAGACCTGGTTACTCATCATGCCTCTCTTTATACAGACAAATGTTATTCCTACCTATTACATCAGTGCTCAGTCTACGTTGAGCTTATGGTCCACTAAGATGCTCAGATCTTTTTCTAAGTGAACTATGTATTCTCATCCTGCAAATTTGAATTTCAGGACCCAAGTAGAAAATTTCACATTGTTACCTACTAAATGTCAGTTTATTAAATTTGGCTGAATGTTTTAACCTTACGTGGTCTTCTAAAATCCTGGTTCTCTCATCACGTATATTATAATTTAATTGATTCCCATGGATAAACAAGTCTCTAATGTTAATTTTCTAGGCAGAATCAGAAATTGTTAGAGCTAGAAAAAAAATTTAGAAAATCAAACATAATAATAATACTTAGCGCTTATATAGTGTTTTAAGTTTTGTCAAGTTGCTTATACGTTCTATTTCATTTTATAGTCAACAGTCCTGTGAAAATAGGTTGCCATTATTACCCCTACTTTATAGATGAGGAAGCTAAGGGCTGAGAGATATTAGGTGACTTGTCCAGGGTCACATCACTAGTGTCTGAAGGAGAATTTAAACTCCAGTCTTCCTGAAAACCCTACTCATTCTGCCACCTGACTTCCTAGAAAAATGTAGCCTACTGGACATGGAAGGAACCTTAGAAAGCCTCCCTACTAAACTCTTCATTCTCTAGATGAGAAAACGGAGGCTTAGAGGGGGAAGTGATTTACCCAGACACAGAGCAAGCTAGTGCCATCAGGTCTAGAACGCCAATGAACAGATTTTTAATCCAGGGAGCTTTCTGCCTGATCGTCACACATGGAACTGGATTTTGTGCTCTCAAACATACTGCTTTGTACATGTACATTTTCAATAGAAAAACAGTGATTGTGGTTTTTTGACTCGGGTCTCCCCCCTCCCCAATTCCCTGGGGGAGATAGAATGAAAGGCCTTTCTTGCGCTGAATGTTTAAACTACACAAGCTTCTATTTCAGGTAATTATGCTTAAGTCTAATTTGCAAATGCATACTTCCCTCTGAATAGCATTATAGCTTTGAACCCCCAGTTTTAAAATGCTGTTTGTGATACCTGCTGGAAACCCTGAAATTTGTGAGCAATTACCTTTGTAGCAGTGTTTCTTGAAAATAACATCTGAGTGCAATTCACACTTTTTTTAACTTGTTAATCGCCTGCTTATTATCTCTGACTACTAATCTTCTTGTGTTTAAAAATTCCTATAATTCGTTCTTCAATAGCCTCCATTTGATGTGCAGAATTTAGTACCCACCTGCTTTGCTTAAAATATTTTCTGCTTGAAAATTCAGTCTTTAGGTCTCCAGAGAATAAAACACCTGCTGGGACCTCATACCTGTGTAGTGGATGGTGCGCTAGTCCAGGGGGTCAGGAAAATTTGAGTTTAGATTCTCCCTGTAGGGACCTTGGTAAAGTCATCTAACCTCTCTGTGCCTCAGTCTCCTCATCTGTAAAATGAGGGATTTGGATCAAATGTTCTCTAAGATTCCTTCCAGTGCTAGACCCATGAACCTCTGAGGTGGTGAAGAATCTTTAGGCATTCCCCACTGCCTGCCAAATAGTCCAAGATCTGGAAGCTAAAAATCAAAGTCTTCCATAATCTGGCTATAAACTAAGTCATTTTTCAGTCATGTCCAATTCATTTTGACTCCATGTGGCAGATACTAGAGTGGTTTACTATGTTCTATACAGTTCATTTTACAGAGAAGGAAAGTGAGGCAAATAGGGTTAAATCACTTGCCCTGCCACACATCCAGTAAGTGTCTTGAGGTCAGATTTGAACTCAGGAAGATGAATCTTCCTGACTCCAAGTTTGGAATTCTATCCATTGCACTACCTAGCAACCCTTATCTGACTTTATCTACCTAACCTTATCTCACTCAAATCTCCCTGACATACTTCGTAGCTGCTATACTAGATTATTTGCTGTTTTCTGTGCACATTCCCTGACCATAGTGTTCCCTGGAATATTCACCTTCTTATCTCTGACTGTTGATAAAATTCAAGGCCCAATTCAAGTATCATCATCATCATCATATTCCCCTTTCAGATGTGAACTTTCCCATCTTAGGCTTCATTATCACTTTGATGGCACTTCTCCTATAAAGTAATACCATGTGTTACTTTTTATTATACACAAATCACTGCATATGCACTGTCTAAATACTGTCATCATCATTGTCATCATCATTCTATTTGCTGATGCTCATAAAGGTAGGGGCAATTTCTAATTTCTTTGGAACTCCCTCAGTTTCCAATATAGTGCTCAAGAGATGGCAAATACTTAGCAAGTATATTTTACAGATAAGGAAACTGAGGCAGACAGAGGTTAAGTGACCTGCCTAGAGTAAGTGTCTGAGGCCACATTTCAGTTCGGGTCTTCCTGAATCTAGGTTTGATACTGTATCCATTATACCACAGAATTTGTCTTGAAGTGAGGAGTCATAGATTTGACTTCTTCTGCCATCGGCATTATGAACTTGGAAAAATTCCTTTGCTCTTGGCTTCTTCCTTCCTAAAATGGGAATAATAACAGATAACATCTGACTGAAGGGCTCTGTAATCTTGTGCAGCCCATGGAAATGGAAGTCGTCTTAACTTTTGAATATTCTTGAATGATGACTTCTGCTCATCAGGTTAGGGGAAAATTTTATTTCTCCTTTATTTTAATCTGGAGAGTATCCACTGATAGGAAGCCTCACGCCTCAGGAGGGGACTATGTAAGGACTATCACTTAAAAAGACGACTGCACGCCAACATGTATTCTGCCAGCAACATCTGATGAACTCACATATGAGAGGGAATACCATGGGTAGTTTTTTTTTAAAAAAGAAAATCCAGTGACATACATTCCACCAGAAAACCTAGCCCTTTACGCAACCTTTACATCAAGCTCATTAAAGCTACAAGAGCAGCATATTTATCCTAGCTCCAATATAGAGGTTCACAAGCTGACTGACATAAGCCTAACAGGGTGGTATGGGGATGTGGAGGTATGTGGTAAGGTAAGAAGGTCTGGTGAAATTGACATCTGGTAGAGTTGGTTCCTTGGTGGCACTATCTGAAGATGACTGAAGAACCCACGTGGTACCATTTTCTGATATGTACCACCAGCTCAAGTCTCTTCAATCTGCCCATAGAACATGCATGTTAAGGGTAAGGATGGAGAGATGGAGGATAACTTAAAGTAGGTAAGGAAGGAAGGAAGGAAGGAAATGAAGACAGTGGCTATGAAATGAGAAAGAAGAAGAGAGAAATAGAGGGCATGGGAGAAAGACTGAAACACGGAAATTGTGTGATGCTACAAACTATATGTGGTCATTGTTCAGTTCAGCTAATGTTCAATAACTCCTTAAGGAATCCTCAAATCTCTGAGCAGGAAGAGACTTTAGAGTCTATACCTTTTCTGAGTCTTAATTTCGTTATCAATAAAATGGAGATAAGAAGAATTGCACTACCTACCTCACAGGGATTCCTGCGAAGAAAATGCTTTGTAAACCTTGGTACATTATAAAAATAGAAATTATCTAATCCAACCTGTTAACACCTCTAATTTTTGACTGGACATCTCTAATGGTTGGAAATTCACTAAGTCATCAAGTAGCTCAGTCTACTTTTGCACAACTGATAGTCAGCATTTCCTAATATTGACCTATAAAATCTACTTCTCAGCATCCCGCTTCCCCCTCACCATCCTTGCTATTAACCCTGCCCCTTATAGCCAAGCAAAACAACCGAATACCCTGCTCACCCCTAAATGTTAAAAATCTTTGTTAAAAGGAATTGAGTAGTACTGGTAGATGTGAATTAGTCATAGAATGTTGGAGTTGAGACTTTATAGAGATTAACATGGTCTTATCCTCTCATTTTACAGATGGAGAAACAGAGGCTTGAGGTCCTATGAGTAGTAAGTTTGAGGGCCAGGAGTCAATTCCAGGGCTCTTTCCACTCTACCATGTTTCCCCTATGGTCCCCACCCTCTGTAGTTATACAGTATAAGTACAAAGTCAAGGCAAACCCACATGAAATTGTTAAGTAACAAGGTATGGTGAGACTGACCAAAAAATGTTCTGGAAAGCATGCACAAGAAGCTAAATTTTTGACTGGATGTTCCAAAGTTCTTAGCAAAAAGGGGCCTGGATCTGAAGACTAGCCATTGTCCATTCATTTAATTAGTTTGAGCATAATGCTAAGGAAGCCAAGTTTGTTAGTCCATTTCCCACATGGAGTAAGGAAGCTTTACTCTCGTCTCTGTACTTTGTGGTCCTGATCAATTTTATGAGTCCTTCTCCCAAAGGAGAATTTTTTTCTCTTGCTGAGAGGACACAGAGACATTCTCTGGGCCCCAGGGACTGGGGCTATGTCCTGATGAACTGGTATACTGAGGCTCAGGAGGATAAACTCACATCAGAGGAGCTGCCTTCTCCATGACCTATATAAGGGAGAGTTGGAACATGGCTCTCTTCTCTTCTCTTCTCTTTTCCCAAATTTTCTTTCCCTTTGACTACTAACTAGACACAGAAAATAGCAGCCTGGAGCAACAGGCATGGTGAGTGACCTGTGATTCCCCAGGTGAGCCTGAAAGGGGAATTCCTGGACCTGTAGTTGTTGGCTGCCACCTTCTACTTTTGTTTCCTTTTCTGAACAGAGACCAGAGAACAGTGATCCTGGGAACGGATGCTGCCAGTGTTGGAGGTTACCTTGGCTTCTTGAGTTCAAGAATCAGGCAGTGGCCTCCCAGAGGGGGATTTCTTTTACATGGTGCTTTTCAAAGGAGAAGAGGATCCTCCGTAGAGAACTGACCCGAAGCTAAACCATGTTATGAGGGACCAGGAAACCTTCTAGCTTGCCAACCTTTCTTGACATTGATGTGAGTTGCTTGGACAGTATAGGTCGAAGGTGAATGGGAATTATGTGTTCAGCAATCCCTCAAAGTGTTTTTCCCTTCTCAGGGGGAATCTAACGGACTTTGGAGGGGCTTCTGTTTCCGTTTATGGATAATGTGGGTCCTTTACATCCCACGCATTTGCTACAGTGTGAAACAATGACGATACTAATACATTTCTCTAGGACTTACTATGTGCCAAGCATTGTGCTAAGCGCCTTACACTTACTATCTTATTTTATCTTCACAATAATCCTGAGAGGTATACTATCATCAGCCCCAAAGTTACTCACCCAGGGTCACGCAGTTAGTGAGTTTCTGAGGTCACACTGAACTCAGGTTTTTCCGACTTTAGATCCAGTCTGCCCATTGTGCCATCTAGCTGCCTATATAAACAAAGCCTGTCATGTATCTGACAGCCATTTCATACATTGATTTACCCTGTGAGCATGTATGCGTCCATCTAGGAAGGTATAGACAGGATCCATGCCTAAGGTCTATACAGGAAATTTCTCTGGAGTTTCTGAGGCTTGGGGCCCGAGCCAAAGAGAAAAATTGACTCCCTTTTAGGTGAGGTCTTAAAGATCAAATGTGAGCTTGTGTCATATTCCTTGGGGAGGATGAGGTGGCTGATGCTTGATATAAGTAGAAACTTCCTAAAAATCATCAGTCCCCAAATGAGGGATAGTGAGTTCTGTCTCACTGGAGAACTGGAGATCTAATTGTTGGATATAGTTTCATGGGGACACCTGCTCAGGTACGGGTTGGATTAAATGACCTCTGACATCTCAGCCAACTCTAAGATTCTATGTTTGATTTTAATAGTCACAAGCAAGACAAGGCAAAAGATAGTGGATATTTCATGATGACTATGAACGAAGACCTCCCAGTCTACTAACTCACTTCATGGTGGAGGTCATTCGCATCCTCATGGTAGATGAATCACAGCATATTTTTTTATCTGAAGGCTACCTGTCCCAAAAGATCACTTCTCTGTGTGATAGACGGCCATGTCCTTAAAGCAGGTTCCACTGCAGTTAATGGTCACCAAGTGATAGATTGTATATTGGGCATTATTAGTATTATTACTTAGACTAATACTAAATCATGTTTCTAACAACATATCACTTGAGGCTGTTCCTGAGGGATCTATTTACGATGACTAATAGCATTCTGAAAGCAAACCAAGATGATCTAGGAGACACTCACCTACAGGTAGCCACCTGACTCCATTTGCTTGTCCCTACTAAATAAACATCTGGAGCCAGAAAAGGAATCAGTTTGAGTTTTTGCTACAGTGTAATTCTCCCTGTTTAGGCTACATTTAATTTTGTTTTGTGCAATTCCACATGAATCCTGGAAAGAACTACCACAATTATAGCACAGTCCACCAAGTCATCTCTTCCGGATGCTATCACTGTCTCAAATTCAATCAATAGGGAAATAAAGGGCCTGTTTTGTGCTCTTGGTTTGGGATAATTAGGCTATTTATTTATTCATATAACAAACATTATTAGGTACCTCCTACATGCCAGGCACGGGATTAGGATTTGGAAATAAATATACAAAAATGAAACAACCAACTCCTACTCTCAAGGAACTTACAGTCTATTGGTGGGAAATAACAGGCTCATATATAAGGCTTACACAGATACGCATTTACATATGTGTATACATGCACATATATAACACATACATACATATGCATATATATGTACATAAACACATGCACCCTACATATATATGTATATGCACAATACAAATTATATACAAAACAATTTGGGGTAGGTACTAGCAACTGGGGGGGGTGATCAGGAGGTGGTGCTTGATTTGAACCTTGACATAAGGCAGATTGCTTGCTTGCATCTTAGGTTTTCAATCAAAGACACTTAACCCTTTATGTGTCATTGACCTCTTTTGGGGGTCTTCTGAATTCTATGGATCCTTTCTCTGAATCATTTTTTATAGGGATAACATAAAATGCATACAATTGCAAAGGAAACCCATAATATGGAAACAAAGATATAATTTTCCCCAGCCCAGTTAAGAGACCCACCTGCAATCTATCCATGGGCTGAAGAGGGGTATATGGACCTCAACATAAACACTTCTGACTTAAAACTTGAAGCTTCTATAGATACCACGTAGTCTTGACTTCATATTTTATTGAGGAGGAAACTGAGGCCAGGATTAGAAGTAAGCAGATTCAGGATTTGTAAGCAAGTCCTCAGGTGCTCACAGTCCGGGACTCCTTCTGCCATGCCACCTTATTTGATGCCTGTATTTGAGATCTCTGTTCCCTTTCCAGGCAGCAGAGGGTTTGTTTGAGCAGTGCTGCCCCTTCAGCATCCACAGGCTGTGTATTATACTTTCCTCATCCATCACCGGTTCTGTCAACACAGGTTGCCTAAGCCTGCTCTTTGTGGTGACCTCTGCCCAGCCTGATCAAGAGAGGCAAACAGAAATTCAAATTTCTGAGGCTGAAACACCGTTTTTTTCCCCACTCAGCAGGAGATCGAGTAAGACAAACTTCTAAATGATATTAGAGAGAAACCAGGTGGTGTGGAGGATGAGAGCTGGGGCCTTCCTGAAGCCTCCCCTCTATGATTAATATAGTGCCAACTACATTGAATTCTCCACAAGGCAGACCTTGTATTGCTTTTAAAGGCCCAGGGTCTGGACACCCTCACTTATTTCACTGCAATATTTCATGGTTAAAAAAAAGGTAAAGAAAGGCATTTCCACTAACCACAGAAAAGAGAATTATAATCACATTCATGTAAAAGCTCTAAAATCACTGCAGGAGACTGAATTTCTTTCCCTGTTAGCCTTGCTCTGGCTCCAAATAAACACAAGGCTGCCTCCGTCAGAGACCTCGGCTGTAGGCTCAGTTGTGACAAGCTCATGCTAAAACCCAAATATTTGATGGCATTTCTCCCTACCCTGTCATCTCGTTTCCTTTGTCCTCCAGGACTTGCTCAGTGGTCTGTACTATTGAGCAGAGAAAGCCAGCCTGGGAGCAGACAGATAAAAGCTGGGGTCTTTTCTTGTGTTAAGTCTCAAGATAATTATAACGCTGTTTGTTTGGCCACCAAATGGCCACAACACAAAACAACTTTTCTTCAAGCCCGGACTACTAATTTTGTGGAGTAGGACGCAGACTGTGGTGGCTTAGAGGAGTTTGTATTTTATTCTCTCCATTGTCAACAAAACTAAACGTTTGTGGTGGGTCTAACCCTGTCTCTGTGAACTAGAGTTTGACTAAGAGAAAGTGCATTGACTTCCTGGTGTCAAGGGGAAAAAAGTGTGTGTGTGTGGTGGGGAGTGGGAGAGGTGGGGGAAACTAGAATTTGGGACCAGTCTCCAGCCTTGCCTTCCCTGTCCTGGGCAACCAGCATCATGTTAGCACTGGCAGGAAAGGCTGGGCTTAGCAGAGGAAGGAAATTATGAAACGACAAGACAGTAAACAGTTCCATTTTGCCAATGACTAGGAAGGGCTGGGCCAGGGGTGTGGCATATGTGGAGGGACACTTTCTATAGTAAAATGCAAACAATAATCCTTTGGTTTTTGGAGGTGGTAAAGGCCTTAGAAGTCCCCCATGCAAAGTAAGGCAAAGGAATTCATCCCTTTGAGCCAAAATAGAACAATGCGTATGTGAAGGCAAAGGTGGGTTAAAATTGAGACAAAAGGAGTTGATTTTTATAAGATGAGCAAACTTTGACCCATTGAACCAAATTCCTTAAGCCAAAGCACTATAAAGTAGGAATTTAGGGAAAGCCATTTGTTCACACCAGCCCATTTCCAAGAAAATTAGTTTTCATGAGAGCCTATAAAAAGGCTTGGGGCAGAAATACATTGCAAAGAGTCAAAGGGTGCTTTCCACTAGTTAGTGTGGCTGAGGGTTCCTGACCCTCCTCTATATATATTGCTCATTGCTGAATTGTATTCATTCATCCTCATCCTTATCTTTCTCCACTGCTTATCCACTCTAAGCAATGCCAACGGAACTATCAGCCTCCCATCTCCTTGACTCTGGGCCCTACAACACCTAGCTCTTATCTGCTATGAAGGGGACAGAGTCAAAGGCATATATGGTGTGGGAGCTAGAATGATGTACTTGGAGACCTGTGTTTGGATTTTACCTAGGATATTTCCCAACTGTGTAACATCCTGGGCACCCTCTTAGAGCCTACAAAATGAAGTGGTTGGAGTCTATGCTCCCTTCTAGGTCTAATTCTATGATTTTAGGATTCTACGGCATTTCCTGCCCACTGAGTCTCCCCTCTCCCCTCTATCCTCTGGTCAACCTCCAAAGTTCCAGTTTAGTCACATGAAAATGGGAAGGAAAGCACATCTCTAAATAAACTGCCTCTTCAAAGCCATATCTGTGCTCTTCAGCTGCTACTCAGCTACAGACTGCTATTCAGTTATCTGACCGGTAGATTAGGACCGACCCAATACAATCTGAGGCTAGAGTCCCAGAACTGGGTGTCCCATGAGTCAGGAAGCATTCCCCACCTGGCTGTACTTTGGATTCTTCCATTATGTCCCAGGAACCATATCCTCCCGGAAGATTACTTCAGTCCAAGAACTTAACACCTTGGTCAATACCCTCTAGCTCTGGGGCCCCTACCTCTGAATGAAGGGTGGCAAATTCCTCCCAGAAACTCCATTTAAGAAGGATACCCAGAGTGGCTTTGTATTTATTTCTCACTCAACTGTATTCCTTTGGATTTGTCTATCATGCCTCCATGCCAGATACCTTCCCCGCCTTTCCTTTTCCACTTCCATTTGTGTAACGTTCTTACCGAATGAGATTGTAAGCTCCTTCAGGGTGAGGTTTGTCTTTTTCGTTCCTATATTCCGAGCATTTAGCATAGTACTTGGCACATAGTAGGTGCGTAATAAGTATTTATTGACGGATTGACTAGTTGAACCTTGGCCACATGCTGTATTCTTAACCCCCGCGACTCATATTATAATTGGATTAGACTATATATGAAATTATTTACAATCCCTCCCTTAATATTAGAAAAATAGCCCAGAGAGCTGAGGAAGAGAATCCACTCTGGGCAAATGAGATAAGAATACAGTCAATGATGTATCATAGGAATTTATAGGAGATTGTTGAGAGATCACTTTGGGTGTGATTTGAATTGGGCTTTGAAGGATGGGAAGACCATCTACAGTGGAAGATAGAAAAGGGATGGGAAGCTGAGTGATGTAAAAGGATGGAAAAATGAAGGAAAAGACAGAAAATGAAGATGAGTTTAGGGAACAGTCTGGTTTGGCGGAAACAGAGAGCAGGGGATATAGGATGAGATAACCCTGCACCATTTAGGTGAAACTTCTTAATTTGTTCCACAAATGGAAACTCAACAAACATTAACAATAGCCCTATGGTGTGCAGGTCATTGTGCTACAGGTCAGGAAGATAGAATGTTTGGCTAAGACCATAGTCCCTGCCCTCACAGGCCTTAAAGTCTTTCCTACACAAAGCCTTTTAAAATAATGGAACTGAACGGACTTGAAAATAAATCCGTGTCAGAGGCTTTGTCATTCACCAAGTAGTTGAAACATATACAATATATACGTATATCCAACAGTACTGTGTAACATTTCCTTTCACAGAGGGAAATCTGAAATGCAGACATATTGAAATTAAACCCCTAAGAGCTATGGATAAATAAATCCTCAGAAGGAACCTAGAATAAAGCCCAGACAGAAAGGCCTGGGACTCACTTTCTCAGCTTTGCAGGGGGAAGATAGAAGAATTTCCACTGGAGTCCAAAGGAACTGTGTGTGTAGAGAAGATGGCTCTGTGACGCAGGAGAACTGAAGGATCTGTTCAGTCAGGACACTGAGTCCATCATCAGATAAGTCATTAAGGTTTCTCTGCAGCTGTTTCTGTGATTTATCTTCTGGCATAATTAAGACTCAAGAAATACACTGACATTTTTATAGAACAAATAATTTAAATACATTTAATAAGTTAGGCAGTAACTGCTTTTTTAAAATGTACTGACAGATTTGGGAGGTTACCAAAGAAGCGCAGAGTGAGTGAGATGTGGGAGGCAGACTCAGACAAGAAATGGCGATGCAATTTAATCCATGTGAAATACAAACCTTGGGAAGGGCCATTTAACCTCTGTGGGTCAGGAAGGCTGGGAAATGCACTAAAACACCCAGGGCACTTGATGCTCTCTGGATTCTCTCTTGTATGGGCCTACCTCGTTCAATGTTTCCTTGCCTAGGTTTCCTTCACAAAAACATCATAAATGCATTACCAAACCATGTTTTCATGTCACAAAAGCCTACGTGTGTGCAGGAGGAGCATCTACCAGCTATGTCTTGAAGTTAAAGCTCTTTAGTGCACATCTGCAGCTCAGCTTCAGCAACCCCCAGACCTGTGATTGGCTGGGAGAGGACCCCAGAAAGAGAAGGATGGGAAGACTATCCATAGAGGAAAATAGAAAAGGGAAGGGAAGCTGAGTAATGTAGCAGGATGGAAAAAGTGAAGGAAAAGAGAGAGAATGAAGAGGATAAGTTTAGGGAACAATCCGGTTTGACCAAGGCATAGAGGGAATGGCAGGGGATTATAGTATGAGATAACCATGCTTTATAGGTCATCTTTTCCAAATTCTTCCTTTCAAAATTGGGAAAGAGGAGTCCTAGTGAGCTTGTGAATTGCTGGTAGGTGGTAGACTCTGACCTCTCTTCATTTCTCATCAGCTGAGCTGATTGGTTTCAACTCCCCAAATATCATGAGCCTGCACTGGGTCCCCCTCCTTTCCACTTTCTTTTGTTGTACTCTCTTCCACTATTGTTGGGGCATTACGATGGGTAGAGTGCTGGGCCTGGAGTCATAAAGACTCACCTTCATGAATGCAAATCTCGCCTCACATGCTTCCTAGCTGTGTGGCCCTGGGCTAGTCACCTGACTTTTGTCTTCACGCTTGATGTAGCTTTCCATTTCCGGATGCTGGGCAGATCTCATCCCATCCATAATTTTTGACCAAGGAGGCCAACAGCACTGGCAACTCAGATATTATCAAGTGGTACAACACCATGGTTCTCCAAGGAGAATGTTACTATCTTCACACCTATGAATAACCAGCTTGACCTCAGAGGGATCCAGCATCAGCGCATGGACTCAGGTCCAGGATAGACACATAATCTTGACAGGTTGAGATGAAATTTTGCCAATTTAGTTCTCAAGAAAAGCTTCCTGTTGGCATATTTTCTTAAGATCACAATGATTTCTGACTTAAGTAAACTGTTCTTTTTTGCATTATGATTTGAGGCCATATGTTAAATCCATAATTATCTAAAAAGATGGAAATTCAGTGCTTGGGGTTTCTGCATACTATTGTAAGTAGTTTTGAACTGAAAGCATGAAATATATTTATCTTGCTTTTAAGAGAAAGAAACCATTTCAGTTTATTAAAGTCATTTGGCCCATCACTCAGAATACAAATTGAATATCTGATAACAAGCTGAGTTTCAATGGTTATTGACCCCAAATGTTCTTTCCTCTCGTATCATGACCTTTCCAAAAGTCTCTCTCCCACGCTGACTACTTTTCTAGTATTCTAAAAACTGGTGGATCCCTATAACATAAGAGAAGAACTACTTTGTTGTTTTTTTTTAGGAAATGTAGAAAGAATCAGAATTTACTTTGGCCCCATACAGTCAACTAATATGCCTGTGTTAAATGTCTACTGTATCGGTCAATTAATGAACATTTATTAAGCTCCTATGTGCCAAGTACTGTGCTAACTGCTAAAGCATATTTGTTAAGAGCTTACAAAAAGAGGCAAAAAATCACCCCCCCTTTCAAGGGCCCACAATCTAATGGCAGAGACAACAAATAAAAAATATATACAAACAGAATAAATAGGAACTAATTAACTGAAGGTTAGTACTAGAAGCTAGTGGTCACTCAGTTTACAGTGGAAAGAATGATGGGCCAGACTTCTCTAAACCCCTGGGGAATTCCACAGGTCACAGGGGCAGATATGAAGCTTCGGCAACGCACAGTAGATGGACCATCTGTCTAAGAGTTAAGCTCCCATTGAACCATGAATAGATTTTCAGGAAGCACAAAATTCAGTGAAGTGAGTTGAGATCTAGTGATGACAGTCCATGCCTCCTGAAGCAGATGGGGAAGACATAGTGAGGGTACATTTGTCTGAAAAAAGACCTGAGTGTTTCAGTGAATTGTAAGCTCGATGAGTCAATAGTACAATATGGTAGACCAAAAAAAAAGTGAATATGATTTAGGAATACATTAAGAGAGGTATAGATTCCAAAATAAGGAGATGACATTTCCACTGTACTTTGCTCTGATTAGACCATACATGGAGTTTTATGTTCAGTTTAGGTTGCCACAGTTTAGGACTGTGATTGATAAACTAGAGACAGTTACTAGGATTGAGAAAGTCTCAAAGTCTTGCCACATGAGGAGCAGGTGAAGGGTAAAGAGATGTTTTAGGTTATATAACAGAAGACCCCAGGACATCAAGAGTGAGATGGCTAATTCTGCCTTCGTATTTGATGTGTAGGAGTAGAATTTGCACTCACTCACATTATGTGATCACACTGATGTGTCTACACACTCAAATACAAAGCATCATTGAAAAAGAGGAGAAAAAAGAGTCAAACTGATATAGGAAACTATTTATAGATGCCATACTTAAATTAGAAAGACAGAGGGGAGAAAGAAGAAAGGAGAGGATGGACAGATAAGAAGAGAGGACAGGACAGGAAAGGAAAGGGGTATAAAGTGGAGAGGGCATTGGATTTAGCATCAAAAAGCCTGAGTTCAAATACCAGCTCTTTCATTCATTAGCTGTGACCTTGGACAAGTTATTAAAGTTCCAGAGACCTCAGTTTTTCTCTGAAAAATTAGGGGGCTGGATAAGGTGATCTCCAAAGTCTCTTCCAGTTCAAACATTCTGTGCCTCTTAATCAAAGTGAAGAGATCAGATGCCAAATCCAGAAGACCCCTTATTTTCTGCATGTTTCCTTAGGGGTTTCGGAGAGCATCATACGACAGCATTCTCCTCAAGGGCCCGTATTGTAACAAAGAAGGCATTAAACGGTTTAACTCATTTGTTTTACTTCTTCCCCCCAGTTCAGACAGTGAGGCCTCATCTTATTTACCAGTTCTTCTGATACACTGAGTCTCTGCTAAACCAGGGACTGATGAAAATGGAATGCCGAGCACCCATGGCTATGGCCACTTGATGAGGGTTTATTCATACTGCTGTATTTTGAATCCTGGATGTTCAAAGATGCATAGATTCACATTAAAAAAAAATAGGAGTATATGGGATGCTCCAAAAGGAAAAACACAGAAGAGATACAGTATGAATGACAAATAACATTTCTGACTCAAAATGAATTTGCTCGGTCTCATTTATGAAGGGAGAATCTCCCCTTACTCAGAAGCTTAATGTTCAGCTTAATGAAACAAGCTGAAATCTCTGTCTCCGTACAGCTCATTTGGAAAGCTTATGTTAAGAGACAAAAGATAATGTCTCTGTTTGCTCTCAGTAAGATGTTCTCTGAAGCCGTCTGACCTAAAAATCTAGATCTAAAGAATTTTGGGGGCTGCTTCTTAATTACCACACAGCAGTGTGACTGGCTCAGACGGCCTTACTCCCTCATCGAAATCACTGCGGGGAGAGATTTGTGAAGCACAGGAGGAAACCGAGAGAGTCAGCAGTGTTTCTGATGACTTCCCGCAGAGAACAGTTCGGAACTCCAAAAGAATTGTGCTTTTCAGGTGCCAGGGCTGCAGGGTACGTTTGAGGAGGGCAGGTGGGAAGGAAGTTTTAGGGAAGGAAGTTTTTCATACTAAAGCATAAACCAGAGTATCATCTGGAATGGCCTTTAAAATGTAAATTGTCAGACCTGGAAAGGACCTTGGGTTACAAGGGCACAGGATGTACGAGGTGGAAGAGACCTTAAAACTAGAACATTCTTAATGCCAGGAAGACCCTTAGAGACCAGCCTGTCTGAATCCTTCATTTTCCAGATGAGGATGGAGATTCTCAGGCATGGGAAATGACTCTTCCCAGAAGCATACAGCTGGTAAAGAACAAGGAGAGGATTTGAATTGGGGACTTCTTTTAACTGCAAGTCCTCCCATTTTGCACTGTATCCTGTTGTCTCTGACTTTGTCCATGGCATAAATGAAATAAAACAACTACGGCACTAGATTTACACATGCCACTTCTAAAAAGATTCAGTGGATTCACATATATCAATACCTTTACAAGGATGATGTTTCTGGCTAGAATACAAGGTTTCCTGGGGAAAATGGGGCATGGAGGAGAGAAAGGGAAAGAGAGTTAATTTTAGACTGGGGGAATAACATGGGCAAAGACACACAGGGAGAGAACAGGGCAAGGTAAGACTGGAACATAGGCATAAATCCTGGTTCTCTCATTTACTTCTGCAGCTTTGGACAATTCACTTTTGTATTTCTGGGCCTCAGTCTGCTCATCTATAAAATGAAAGGGTTGAATTAGATGATCTAAGGTCTCTCAGAGATAGAAATCTATGATCCAATTGTGGCATTATGCTGTACAGGAAAGAGAGCCTTGAATGGCAAGGTTAGGAAAATACACACACACACACACATATATACATGCACACATATACACACATACTATAGATATATATGACCACATCTATGCATACATACATGTGTACAGATATATAATTATAGATAATATTGAATTTAGCATATAATTATACTACATATAGAATACATATAATTTTATATGAAGAAAATGTACTTATATACAACATATTATATACCTAAAATTTTATGTTATTTAGTATAGATAATATTATATATGTATTGTATATCTATCTTGAGTGGTGTGCTAAAGCAGTTTGTACCAGCTCATAAGAGTTGACTGTTATATTTCAATGTGAGCGTCTATACCTCAGAAACTGGCAAATGCTACAAATTAGGATTTGATTTCTTATTTTGTTGATTGTCTAGACTTGAGAAAATAATGAAGAAAATGTTAATAATTCAGGCCTAACTTAAAGTGTGTCATGCATACACTGCCAAGCTGATGGTTAAACATTTACCCGTATACACTGTGTGTATGTATAAATATATGAAGGGAAGTTATGTCTCTATGCATACACATATATCCATGCATCCATACATAATCAAAAGGGAACCACTGAATATTTTCACTTCTCCATGGATAACCTGGAGGTTCTCTGGGCAGAAACCATTTCCCCTTCTGGGTACAGCCTGACCCTGATTAAAATTAGTGTTAGTAAACCAAAACAGGGCAGCTAGGTAGCACAGGGGATGGAGTGCTCGCCCTAAGGTCAAGAAACTCATCTTCCTAAGTCCACATCTGGCCTCAAACACTTCCTAGCTGTGTGACCCCGGGCAAGTCATTTACCCATTTTTGCCTCAGTTTCTTTGTCTGCAAAATGAGTTGCGGAAGGAAATGGCAAACCATTCTAGTATGTTGGCCAAGAAAACCCCAAACAGGGTCACATAGAGTTGGATGTGACTCAGCAATGACTGAACAACAAACCAAAACTGGGGGATGCCTGATTTTTCTTTGAATGAAAAGAAACACAGCAATAACACAACAGTTCCTTATCATTCTCAAAATCCTTTTTCCTAATGATTTTGTCAGAATCAATGTGTAGCCTGGGATTTACTGGTTAAGATAATGAGACCCTATGCTCACCCATAAAGACTAAAAGTGGTTTCTCTGGCAGGGACTGCAACCCAGTCTGCCTCTGAAATATGTAACGAGGATATCTGGCCCTCGATAGCAAATTAATTGCAGGAAAAAAGCTTATTTTAGGAACGTATCTGCCAGCTTTAAGCAACCCCAAAGTGCAATGATAAGCTGGTTCCTCATATGCCAATGGGATATCATCTCTTCGTGGCAAGGGATGACAAGTCACAATAAATTGAACTTCACTTGGTCACTGCTAGCAAACACAAGGCACATCTGCCCCCTCCTCTGTTGCATGAAATGGTTTATTTGTGCTCTTTAGAGACATGTTGGTGTATAAATCCCAGGTATTATTGTGATTATTTTGAATAATTGTTATGAATGATGATGATTACCTCCCTGAGGCAGAGCGAACGGGCCCTGTGAACTTGGTGGATTCGGCAGAATTGTGTGTGAATATTGAGGAGAGACCATATATCTCAGTTCTGGGGAGCTTATGTAATATTTCAGAAGAGAAAGGTCATTAATACTAAAGGGAGTTAGAAGCATGGATGGGGAGGAGAATGAGCATGTAAATGCCTTACTTCTTCCACAGTAATGCAGTGGAAAAAGCTCTGGAAGTCTTGGAGTCAGGGGGACCTGGGTTCATTCCACCATTTACTTGTGATATGGCCATGGGTAACTCATTCCATCAGCTTGCTTTAAGGCTCAGTTTTTCCATCTGTGAAATCATTCATTATCCCAGGAAAGTACCTTGTCTACCCTCAGAGGTTAGAGAAAAAGTTATTCCTTATCTTCGGTATCTAGACGGCTTTCCCTACACATCTCTTGGGGTGAGTCACTTCCAAATGGTCTTGGTGAGACCTTCCATGGTAGAGTGTTGGAATTACCAATGGGCCTCTCCACTGTAAAATGAATACGTGTCAGGTCCTTCCGGCTTCTAGATCAAGGCTATGTCCTTATGAAAGCAACTCCCTCCTGCTATTATAAAATAAAGCTCTACCAACCATAATTGACTCCTTGAAAACAACCTTTCAGGCTTTTAGAAAGCAAGTCCTCCAAGAAAAATAATTCAGGACATTTTGAAGTTCTGTGCTGTGTTCTTGTAGCCAGGCCTCCTTCTCCCAAGCTTCCCTGCATCCAGGGCCTCCAGCTTTAAGATATTAACATGAAGCCACATGGCCCCAAGAAATGGCTTTGGGCAAAAACTTTTCCTTTCTTGGAATGTCAGAGGGTCTACCTTAGTTGAGTTTATTTTTACCAATCTCATCTTTAAGACTTCAAAGGTCCCCCCACTCCACCCCATTTTCTTTTTTGGTCCCATGTTTGTTAAGGCACAAACCCAGGATCTGCAGGCCCACAGCCAAAACTCTGCTCCACCACGCACACCTGGAAATCATTAAGACCTCCAATTCAAATACTACTGGAGGAAAAAAGAAGGGGGGGGTAGAAGGGAGAAAACTTTTTTTTTTTTTGCAAGCACTTTGACACCCTTTTCTCCATTAGGGTAAGTCTGAGCCAAAGGTGTTCAAAATAAACTGGCTAAACTGCAAACAAAAGAGTTATAAATGCTCTGCTGGGCTGCCCCAGGGTAAGGGCAGAGGTCAATCATGTCACTCTGAGTTAGAGAAAGATAAAAAAAAACTGGATAGGAAGGATTGGGAACCTTTCCAGGGCACTGACCAGCTCTGAGGGTATTTTAATATGTAAATGTTTAACTCTCAGATCCCTACAAGTGTATCAGCTGTGTTCAAATCCAATTCTGATTTTTTTTTAAAGTCAACCATCTTTACTTAAATGATAAGGATTCCATTACTGCATAGGCAGCATAGTGCTGTGTAAAGTTCAAGAAGAACTGGGTTAGGATCCTAGCTCTGGTCACTTAACTTTGATGAGCCTTCATTTCCTCATCTGTAAAATGGGCTTGATAATGTTAATACTACAGGGCTGTCTAGAGGAAAGTGTTTTATAGAATACTATAGAAATGCAAACTGTCATTCTTGTTAGGGATATTAAATTTAGCAAACAGCAAACTGCCTTTCTAAGCTGATGCTGTCTTTATAAGGTTTGCTGTTGTTTATAAAGGCCTAGAGTGACTTTTCTATTTCATTCTCTAGTATTAAGATGCCAGATTACTCAAAGAAAGCTATTCAGTGTAACTGTGCAGCTGCTATGGTAATGCATGGGAAGCACCTCCCTCTCCCAGGGTCAGTCCTCTAAATCACACTGACACCGGCAAGTCTGGTCCGCAGAGGGGCAACTCTTACCTCAAGTTTTAGGGGTAACCATGTGAGTGACTTTGTAATATTGCAACTACCATGCCCACCCCCACCATTGTGTTTCCCACTAAAAATCAGGTAGTAGACCCAAACAGCTCTTAGAAGACATATTTTCTCAAGAGGTATAAGAAAAAACAGTTGTTACGAAATATTTTCCCTTAAAACCGAGGGTTTATGCTTTCCTACTTCAGGCCTCATCTCTCAACCAAAACTGTTCTTCCAAAGTTACCGTCAATTTTTTAAATCACCAAATCTGGTGGTATCTGATGACCCTGGTCAAGTCACTTAACCTATCTGTCTCAGTTTCCTCATTTCCTTGTAAAATGAGCTGAAGAAGAAACTGCCAAACCACTACAATATTTTTTGCCAAGAAAACACCAAATGGGGTCAAGAGGAGTGAGATGTGAATGAAAAAAATGGCTGAAAAACAACAAAAGTGGTGATGGACAGGTCCCTCTGCTGTTCATGGCTATACTCACCATGCATGGATGGGCTGCTGGCTGGCTTGGATTTGGCTGGCTTCTCAGAAGCTGGGCTCACTTTTCATAGGATAAACATTTGCTGGACAGACTGATCCTGTGGATTTCCTGGGCTTCCTCTTATATGGATAGCCATCCATAGTCTTCCAGCCTTGGTCTTGCAGAAGGGACAGAGACCTTCAACGTAGAACTGTCAGAAGCCTCTGCATTTCTGCTCCCTCTGGGGCTCCCAGTCTCTGGGCATTCTCATTTATCAAGCATGTGGTAGAAGAAGCATAGCTAGGCTGCTTTGATGAGGGGACCCACTTTAACTTCGAGTGATCACCCTACATATTCCCCAAATTCCAGTTGATCTATGAAGAGGAGGAGTTCGGGAAAGAAAGTGGTGAGGCAGTCTATACCTACAGGCAAGCTGAGTTGTGTCTGCTGGCCTCTTCACAAACAACTGAGAAACGCTAAGTCAGCCCCCCAACATGGTGTGGAATGCTTCAGTTACACTAAAAATGAACCTCACCCACAAATCTCTCTCTTTGCCCCTCCGGGGTCTTTTCCCCTTCATATTTACTTTATATAAGTCTAAAACAGGCTTGTTTTTCTACATTAAGAAAAAGGATGGAACATCCTTCCAAAAGCAATGAGGCTGTTCTCAATGATGAAATGAGAACCCAGTGATCAAAGAAGGGCAGGCTGGGGTGATAAAGACACCAGTCATCAGGCTATTTTATGAGTTTTCTCTCTTTGCCTATTTTTTTTTAAACCTGGTATTCAGGACTTTCCCCTTATATCTCAAATAACACCTCCTTTAAGCATTCATCATCTAATATTTTGTATTGTAATTATGTGAATTTGTATTTTACCCCATTATCAGCCTGTAAGTTCCATGAAGGCGAGGGTGGAGGGGTGGGAGGGGGTCTTCATTTTATTTTCTTTCCTTGCACTGGGCACTGAATAAAGTGTGGATGAATTGAATTATAATGAATGTGTCTTAACCCCTTGGGACACTGTTAGCTTCATGAGAGCAGGTGCCACATCTTATACAAGCTTTATTCTCTTTCCTTGCACAGAGTAAATCATCCTGTACATAGTAGGCGCCTAAAATATGCTGGGCCAATTGGAATTTAATTTTCCATTTATTTTCTACAGGAAAAGGAGTATGACGTAGTGGATAGAGAGCTACCTTTGAAACCAGAAAGATCTGGTTGAAGCATTGTTTCTGATACATACTGGCCATCTGACGCTACGTAAGTTGTCTCTCCTCTCCATGTTCAAGGTAATTCACTCAAATTGTCACAGGCAGAGAAGCTGCTGCCTGGCACCGGTGGAGGGAACTTTGTCATCTGAGAGTTCCCTACACCAATGGAATCACAGGTCTAAGGGCTTTTTCCTATTCTGCAAGCTGAAGCCAGCGTCCTATTACTTGAATCTATGAGAGACAATCAAGGAATAATCTCCAGGAGAAGTTCTTTTCTAAGAGCACCAATTAGTATCAGAGACTTAGTTGAAGCTTCCTGGACATGAGAGGGTTAAAGGGAAGTAGCCACTGGCAAAGGAATGACTTCCTGGGTAGGTCAAGTGCTAAAACAGCGGCTGGGGCTGGCGGGGAGGGGGGTAGCTGAAGTGTCAGAGCCAAGGGAGCAGAAGCCAAGTTTGAAACGAATCCATAGAAGCAGGAGAGCGGGAGCCAAATTCTGAGCCTAGGGATACAGAGGAAAGTGGAAATAGAAAGCAGAGGAGAGGATGGAGCTAGCTCATTCAGCAATAAGCATGACTGGACTGGAGGAGCGTCCTGTAGGGTATCTGACCCGGGAGCGATGCTAGAGTCACTGGGCGCTAGCTACTTGAAGGAGAAATGTCCCCAGAGCTATGACCATGCTTTCCAATGTTAAGAACTGTTGTTATTAAAACAATTAATATTAGTGAAAGACAGCATTTTAGCTAGAATACTAGACCCAAAGTCAGGGAAATGTGGGCTCAGATTCCATCTCTGACACTTAGTAATTGTCTTGTCCACAAGGAAACTGTTTAACCTCTCTGGTTTATTTAACTGTAAAATAGGGGCAAAAATACCAGTAATTCCTACCTTATGTAGTTGTGAGGTCAAAAGGAAGCAACACATAGAAAGTGAAAATGTCAGTATAATTTCTGTGATGAACTTTCGATAGTTCTTGAAGGTTGAGAAAACACTTTCCTCACAACAACCCTGTGAGGTAATCAACGTAGTATTATCAACCCGGTTTTATATGTGAAGAAAGATCCTCACCAAAGTGTCTTAAATGTAAGTTCCTTGAGGACAGTCATCGTTTCTTCCAAGGACCTGGCACAGAGTCTCTGACAACGTAATACAGGATGATTGGTTGCCAAGGGTGAGTGACTTGCCAAGGTCAAAACCCTATTAAGTGAAAACAGGAATTCAACGCCCAGTAATGTTTCTTTCCACTAGGGAACCCTGCCTTTCTATCATAACTATAGGAACTGGCCTAATGATTTCCTGGTGTAGAGAACTCTTGGATGAGAAAACCATCAATCCAATCAATTCTAAATTATATTGCATTGCATTATATTAATTATATATTATGTTACATTGCATTATGCTATGTTGTTATATCATATATTATGACATGTGATGTTATAATAACATATTACATTATGTTGCTGTTCAGCCATTTTAGTTGTGTCTGATCCTTTGTGACCCTACTTGGGGTTTTCTTGGCAAAGGTATTGTAGTGGTTTGCCATTTTCCTCTCCAGTTTATTTTATGGGAAACTGAGGCAAGCAGGGTTAAGTGACCTGCCCAGGATCAGACAGCTAGTGTCTGAGGCTGAATTTGAACTCAGGTCTTCCTGACTCTGATGCTCTATCCACTGCACCACCTAGGTACACCGTTTATTTTATTATATTATATTAATTATATTATTATATCATATCATATCATATTATACTATACCATATTATCATATTATTACCTATCACACAAGATTGTTGTCACAATCAAATGAGTTAACACTATGAAAAGAGCTTCACAAAGCTTAAAACTCTTTCTCTATATGTTGCTGGAGAGTTCCCTAGAGCGCTTGGAGGTTAAATGACTTGTCCAGGTTCACATGTGTCAGAAAATCCAGGTTTTCCTGGTTTCCTACTTCAGCTCACCAACTACAACTCCATGCCGCCTCTCCTGTCATAAGAATATACAACTGAAAAACCTCTCTAGCTGATAACCTTCACATTATTTGTCCAGATACTCTATGCAAGTAGGACTGGCAGCTGGTGAAAGGTTTCTGGATGAAATGAGGAGATTTACCTGGCATGCCCTAAAGCCTGTGGGCAAGGTGACATTATTGATAAAAAGCCTTGTGCAAAGGACCTTTTGCCCTTACTGCTAAGCTCAGTGTTAAAGCTGCTGTCACCATATCTAATAAAGCCAGTGGGATGGTAAGAACCACTGCAGCTCCTGAAAAGCCAGGCTGTGTTTTTATGTTGCTCCTAATTCACACCTAGGGAGCAATTCCCTCATTTGAAGGATATGGGCTTTTACTTTTCATATCATCCCATGTTTCTGACCCTAAGAAACCAACATGAGAACACAAGTCGACTTGCTCTAAGTTTTTAAGGAAATGTGCAAAATCAGTTTCTGCTTTGAGTTATACATCTGTCAGACCAGAATAATTTAGAAAAGTACAGCCTGTGTCTACACACATGTGCGTGCATATGCTCATGTGGTTGTGCACATATACAGAGGTTTGGGGGGGGGGAATGCCTGGATTCAACTGGTTATCTTGAAAACAGCTGGCTAGTAATGGACTCACTGAATCCAACCAGGGTTTTAAAAATAACTGGTTGAGTGAATCCAATTTAATTCAATTCAACAAACATTTATTCAAGCTTTTTTGATTTGTTTTGTTTTCCAGATCAGCTATTTGTGTAGGCACAGCATGAGGGTCCAAATTCCGCATCCCATCACTTTAAATAACAACAGCAAAAAGAAACTCAAGATGATTCAATTATTCCCCCTCTCCAGAAGTGAGAAGCAAGTGGGTTGATAGCACAATACAAAATCACAGAATGTCTGCGGGGAAGTGGACCGCAGATCACAGAATGTTTGAGTCAGAAGGAACTTCAGAGGCCATCTGACTATAATGCTCTCATTTTACACGTGAAAACTCATGAAGAGAGAGATGACCCTAGAGGTCATTCATGCAGAGTTAGTTCAGTGTCTTCAAATACACATAAGGAAACTGAGGTCCAGGGAGGAAGAGGGACTTACCAAATGTCACAGTGAATAACTAGTAAAACAGGATTTGAACCCAGGTCTTTTCACTCTTGGCATCTAGCTGGTGCAGGAGATAGAGCACTGGCCTTGGAATTTGGAAGACTTATCTTCATGAATTCAAATCCAGACTCCATGAGCTAGTCACTTAACCTGTCTGCCTCAGTTTCCCTCATTTGCAAAATGAGCTAGAGAAGGAAATGGCAAACCACTCGAGTACCTTTGCCAGGAAAACCCCAAATGGGGTCATGGAAAGTCAGACACAACTGAAATGATTCACCCACAACTTTTGATTCTTACTATCCCAATGGTTTGTATTTCCCAATGACAGATTAGGTCTCCTCATGGCATGACTGAGAATTGACCTTACTGACTACTTAGAAAGCCCTGGGAACACTAAGGCAGGCATTTCTGCATTTCCACCCATTGGGGAAGGGTCATGCTTCTGGACTATGTGTAGTGATCATGTATAAATTTACCATTCAGGAAACCTACTCCTTCCACCTCATAGTCTAAATTCTAATATTTGAAGACAGCTATACATGTCTTCTCCCATTGAAAGGCTTCTGTTCTTCAGGCTAAGCAACTCCAACTTTTTTCAAGTGATCACCATAAGGCATGAAATTCAGTCCTCTATTCTGTTTATCTTCTTCCTGGAAAGGATTTAGCTTGTGAGAAAAATGATTATTATATATCCAGTTGCTAATATTGGAGACAGTCAAGATTTTTTCCCTTCCTATTTTCTCATTCTTTACTAGGTCAAATCAGCCTCTGAAGGATAGGGCTGATAATGAGACTGAATTTAACGTTTTCCTCAATCTTGAGACCAACTGTGTTCTATTCAGGTTTGGGTGGGAAAGTAGATCTTTTGTCTAGCTTTTTGAGGCTGGGGGTGGTCTGGGAATAAGACATAATGTGTCACATAAAGTCACATTACCCCTATCCCCTCTATCTCTCATTATAATATTCATTTTTCTCATCATTAACCAATCAGAGTTGATACTGTCAGGAACACCCACTCTTCCAAGGGTATATAAGGATCAAGAGGCCATCATGATGTGTCTTTGATTTACAGAAATGGCCAAATGACCATCCTTTCATTAACTATTCACCAGCCATAATTAATAAAATGACTAATTACCCAAAAATGCTGTCCCTCAAAATTCTTATATATCACACTTGCCAATCAAGGTTCTTCTAATATGTGACTCCTAAAAACAAACATCAACACCACATAAGAACCAGGAAGAAGAAAGGTTTGTCTACAACACTACAGGAGTATCAGCTCATATCTGACATGAAGCAGGATCATATCTAGCCTAGTTTTGAGACTAAATCAAGTCATCCCATTCCATATGAAAACTTTTCTGATACTTGAAGATTGTGAATCTGTCCTCCCTGTCTTCTCATTCCCGGGAAAAACATCCTCTATCCCTTCAACTGCTCTTTGCCTGGCCCAGACTGTAGTCCCATTATCACTCTGGTCTGCCTCCTTTAGACACTCCCAATTTGTTAGCAGTACAGTATGACTTTAGCCAGTTATTGGGAAACACAATGAAAATTTAGTTCTTTAAAGAGAGTCTGTGCCTGAAGGAAAACATCTTGGAAGGTGAGTAATTACATTATTGGGCAAAGAAGGAACATGGAATGAATTCTCAGGGAGAGGGAGGGGGGAGCATAGGAAGGACTGCAATTCCTGTGGGAAGTAACAGTTTCACATTTTTCTTCCCTCTGGTGATGAGAAAGGCGCAGTCTGTGACCTGCCCTCACTTTCCTAAGCTATGCCTAGAGAATGAATATAAATATAAGGCATCAAAGCAGAAAAACATGTCTGAGCTGTACCCATCTGTCTAGGTAACCTCTACAGATCCCCTGCCAGTAAACAATATAGTCCCTGAGCTATTTGGCCCTGAGAAGGAGGCAAAATTTGGAATAAAACAAACATATTTGTCCAGGTGTAGTATGGGTCTCAGCTGAATGTTTTCTCCAACCCAAGTAATGTTGTTAGAACATAGACATCTCATTTGCCTTTTTTCTTAAGAGTTCTAGCATTAGCTGAATCCTGAGAAGGGACCTTCAGGTTTTTTTAAAAGAGCAGCAAAAGTCTCCAGCTCAACTTGTTACTAAAAAGGCCAGAGGACTCAAGACTCAGGGGCCATGGGTTCTAGACTTGGCTCTGCTCCTTACAAGTTGTACTTTATTAAGTCAAGTTAACCTTGATGGACTTCAGTGTTCTTATTTTTAATATAAAGACTGGATGATCTCTAAAGTTCATAGAATGAGAAACTCTCAGAGAGAGAAGGTATCTTAGAGGATATCTTGTCCAACCCACACCTGTTATTTCCAGTAATTGTCTAACATTGCTTCAATAAGGGGGTGGGAAGAACGAGCACATAGCACCTATTGTGTGCCAGGAATCTCCTATGTGTCAATTTCTCTCTCTCTCTCTTTTTTTTTACAAATGTTATCACATTTGACCTTTATGATTAGTATTCTAGAACTCAATGGAGTAAAATAAAATAACTTTAAAATAATGCCATTATGACATTTTAGTGACTTTTAACCCTATTCCTATACTTTTAGCTTGAACATAAGATGCAATTTCTCCTTCTGTTCTGTCCTTTCAGTCTTGTGTAACTCTTCATGACCCTAGCTTGGGTTTTCTTGGCGAAGATACTGCAGTGGTTTGCCATTTTCTGATTCCCTGGGGTGGCCAGTGCTCTCTTTCTAATATAATTATCTTGCATTTAGTTATGTACTGTATTTCCTCATAAAATATAAGCTCTTCGAGGGCAGTAATTTTTTTCATCTTTGTCTTTGTATTCCCATTGCCTAGCATGAGGTCTTGTACAGATGCCTTGGCACATGGAACATGCTTAATAAACATGTGTTCAATTGAACTAGAAATGCCTGTTACTTTAAAAGTTTCCACTAATACCGGTTGATGTGGAGAAATGAGGGCAAATCAAGTTCATGGGACTTAGAGCTGGAAAGGAATTCAGGGCTTACCAAGTTCAAGCCCTTAATTTTACAGATGAGGAAACTGAGAACAGGACAGAAACATGACTTGCCTAAGGTCACATAGGTAGGAGAAAGCAGAAATGGACTTTGAACCCTGTCTTTCTGATTCCTAATCCAGGTTTCTTACCACTACATTGCTTCCAAGGAAACTGCCTCAAAAATCTTCCTAGTTTTGTACCTTCCTATAATTCTGATGTGTTTTATTGGACCCTCCTCCCTATTGCCAAAAATGTTATCCCTAAAATTTGGTTCCATAAGGAAATATTGTATCAACTTTAGGGGTGACTCATGTAGAACGTTGGCTTATTTTGATTTTTTGAAGCAGTGATGGCAGGTGTGAGGGGAGGAAGGAACCTTGGTGTGGTAGCTGTTTCTATCACTTACCCTATCTGAGGCAAAGAGAGAATATCTAGGCTTATGATCTAAATGTGGCATACCCTAACCCTCTTCCCCTTTCCATGCAATCAGGCAACTTCTGATCAATCAAAGTAAAAAACCCCAGACCAAAGGTGTGTCCTAGAAACCTGATAGGGAATAACAACACTCATCTGAGAGGGAGGATGCCGTTCTAGTCTAGGATAACAAAGCAATAGTTAAGGCCTGGGGCTCCTGGGCAAGAGTAGGACCTTAAGTCATACTACACTTGGGGAGTTTAGTTAAGAGATTAGATTAGAAAGTTTAGGTGCCACTCAGTCTGGAACTGGGCACATTCCTTTTATGAACGCTTTTCATTATCTTCCCCTTGTGTATTATTTTTGAATTTGTATATTCTCTTTCCCTTTGCAAACAAACCCTAGGATATGTACTCTTGTAGCCTAGAAGCGGGTAGGGAGCAAAAGGGGAAAAGACCAGAGCACCCAGAGAGTGTAGTAGTGCCAGAGAAAGGGGAACAGGTAATCTGATTTCAGGGCTACATGTTGCCAACCCAAGGAACCCCAAGATTCAGGGGACCAGTAGGCCTTGGGTCCTCAAGTCAGAGTTTCAGATAAACTTTAGAAAGAGTGAATGAGGAATAAAGGTCAAAGGTAGGGCCCTCAGATGCGTTGAAAACTAACGCCCACACCTTGACCCTTCTCAGGCTGTCTCTTTCTTTGTGCCAAGATCTTCAAAGGGAGTGATGATGACGATGTCACTTAGCAGTTTTTGATTTCATCTTTTTTTCTTCTTATTATTAAAGAAGTAGTACTTTGTTGGGGTGAAAAAGTTCTGGAGTCGGGGTTAGGAAACCTGTGTTCTAGTTCTAGCTTCACTAATGAGTTGCATGAACACTCTCTTCTGAGCCTCAATTTCCTCAGCTGTGAACTAAGAAGGCTACACTAGATGTCCCTTCAGAAGGGTCCAGCATTCTATGGATGGTTCTACGACAAGTCAGAATAGCAGTATTATTTATCATGCTTCTCTCAAATTCGACATGCTTGACTAGAGAATGTGTCCTCCCAGGAACACTTTGTGAACTGACAATGCCGGAAAGCATTTCACAGAATCTAAGAATCTCAGAGGGAATAAGAGGCAAAAGGCCGTCACAAGGACGACACAATGTGTAGAAGTTTCAAAGGGGCAGATTTAGGCCCAATTTGAGGACAAGCTTCCTGACGCTACAAGCTATCCAAAAGCAGGAGTCTTCAGGAAGTGGTGCGTTTCGCCCTCCTTTGAGGTCTTTAAGCTGAGGTAGGAGGACCATTGGTCAAGGTATGTTGCTGAGAAGATTCCTGGTCAGGGATGGGTTGGTGTTGGAGGCCCCTTGCAGCTTTGCCATGCTTTTCTGAGATTTCTCAACAGTGGAGGAAGAAAAGCATCTATGCCCCCCCCTCATAACTCTGTGTAATAATAATAAGGATATAATGACAACTAGTATTCATACAACGTTTACTAAATGCCAATCACCATGCTAAGCACTTTATAATTATTATCTCCTTTGATCCCCATAATAATTCTGTGCAGTAGATGCTATTATTATTCCATTTTACAGATGAGGAAACTGAGGCAAATTAAAGTTGTTTTTTTTTTTAAGTGACTTGCTTAGGGTCATACTGCTAGTAAATGTCTGAGGATGGACTTGAACTCAGGTCTTCCTCCAGAGGTCTGGCATTGTATTTGAGGGGCCACCTAACTGATTTTAAACTCCATGCACACAAAATCTGTACCTTGTGTTCTATAAAAAGGAAGTCATTTAGGCACGGAAATCATAAATGGACTAAAAATAAGAAACAGCTCATAGATACTACCAGCATTTCTTCCTCTTGAAGTTTCATTAGCAATCACACTTTTTGGGTTGGTGTCACTATTCAGTATCGACTGTCATGTATAACCATGGTATTTTTATGGGATTTCACACCCTAAGAGACCTCAGGAGCCAACCAGTCCAGAATCTACTCATTTTACAGAGCTCTCTCCTCTCCACTACCCCGCCTCTGTGTGTTCATGAAGCCGATCCTTCCAGATTCCATTTGCTTTTAAGGTGGAAAGAAAATTTTAAACTTGGGAAGGACAGCCCCTTGTTAATCTGTTTTCCAGATCACCAACATCGAGGGACGCTAATCTAAAAACTATAAAGGGTGAGGTCAAAGGATGAAGGACGCCCAAACCATGACTTGCCTTTTATTAGATCAATAAAATGTATGATTTCACTCACTTAATTACATAAAGTTGTTAGAAATAAACTTCTTCCCTTCCCCCTGCGTCCCCCAGTTCTCCCAAAGTTCAATTAACCTGGGTTATATGGAAGGCAGAGGGACTGGGGATAAGTCCTCCAGAGAGGACACTGACCAGGGGGCAGCTTAGTTGCAGAAGGCCTGGTTCGAAGCCAGGGCAGTCACAGGAAGTGGAATGTTTCCAAGGCTGTGTGTCTGCTTATAGTTTTCAAAGAACTCCTCAGGGCTGAGGGACCAAAGGTATAGAACAGACGCCAGCCACGTCAATAGGCCTGAACTTGGATACACCAAGGAGCCCAAGCACTCATTCTGTTCTCTCTCTTCATCTGTTTTAAATCAGGGCTTTCAGTGTATTTATGTGATAAAGCGCTGAAGCTGTTTCTTTTGGCCATCTAAATAATTGGGACACTCTCTTTTGGAAAGAGATTGACATTAAGTACAACAAGCACATTCAAAAGGGAATTTAGGATTAAAGATGCTTGAATTTGCTTAACTCTCCAAAAAGCTGATTTATCAGAGTCTCCTTTCAGTTTTGTTTCAGAGTAGTTTTTTAAAGACAATATAAAGCCTTAACTTAGCAAAGTTCTAAGTGAATACCGAAGATTTTTTTTAATCAGAGACAGAGAAATTTAAGAGAAAGAACAAATGAGTTTGCTAGAAAGATGGAGGGAAACTCTAATTAGACCAGTGAATTAACTCTTTTAAAGAAAACCCTGTCTCAATTCTAAATGATCAAAATCGTGGCAGCTATTACCTGGAATTTAAATTTGTGAAGAAAAACACATCAGAGGAAACAAAGATTTGAAGTATGATTTTTCTCTGAGTATTAGAACATTGCTTTGTGGAAAAGTAAGGGGAAAAAAATCTCCAGGTTTTGTAGCTTGATTTCTCCAATGCTGTGAGGTTTTCCTCAGTCAATTCACCCACACGGATATTATGGAAGGAACAATGCCCCAGTAGATCCTTCCTGGGCGACATTAAGTATGACAAGGTTATTGTTTAATACACTATCACTCAAGGATTGATTTATGGCTTTCCAGGGGCTGCTTCTGTTCCATTCTGTGCACTGCGATGCCTTTCTATAGCACATCATTTAGCGGCATGCCTTAAGATTTCACAAGTTAAATAAAGGTATTTGATAGAACTCATTTTATTGGCACAATGCACTTAATATTTACATGCCTTTTTTGCTTTTGATGCTGGGCTCTGTAATCTCAGCCTTGGCTGAACATAAAAATAGATAAATAAACCTACTTCTTATTCTTTGCCTCATTTACAAGGTAATAATTTTGCCTAACATGGAGCCAATGAAAGAGCTAAACCCTTCCTTTTATTCAATCAATTAATGAATCACTCAATAAACATTTATTTAGGGGTTTACCATATGCCAGACTCTGTGCCGGATACTGGGGATACAAGGACAGAACTTCAACAGGCTCTGCCCTCGGGTTGCTTATAATCGAGCAAGAGGAATCAGTGTGTACAGATACAGATATATGGACAATATGAAGGGGAAAGAGACAGGAGCCACTTGACTAAGACTTCATTGAGAAGATTCCACTTGAGCTGAGCCATGAGGCATGCTGGGATTCTAAGAGCCAGAGGTAAAAAGGGAGTGAATCGTTGGCATGAGGAAAAGCAAACACAGAGAGACTGGGATGGAAGATGCAGGGCTGTACATGAGGAATATCAGCTTCCTGAATACCTAAAGAGCTTTGCTCATGCCTACCTTGTGTAAGAAGCCTTTCACAGTCCTGCCTTCCCTCTGAGATGGTCTCTGATTTAGATCTTATTTATACAAAATTGTCTAAATGTTGTCTCCTTTGTTAAACTGTCAGCTTCTTGGGAGCAGAGGGTATCTTTTGTCTTTCTTTGTTATCCTCAGGGCACAGTGCCTGGCACATAGTAAATGCATCATAAATGCTTGTCATTTTTATTTGATATCTAATACATTTGGAATTTCCCTCCCACAAACTAGAAATTGGAGAATAACAATGATGATAAAATTGCTATCATAATCATACATGTATACTATATAATGCATGTTATTTTCATTACAGTTTAAATCATAACCTATATTTATATAGTTCACAACTTACAAAGCACTCTCCCCCAAACCACTCAGTGATGTCAAAAATATAGGAATTATTATCTCCATTTTATAGATGAATAAACGAAGGCTAGTAAGAAGTCAAGTAATTTGCTAAAGATCACACCACTAGTAAGCGGTGCATTAGTCATTTGAACCAAGGGTATCTGATTCCAGACTCAGGATTCTTTCTGGAGAATTCTGCCATATGGCCTCAAACCAACTGTAATTTTGCTTCACTTCATTTTCTTCATTATTAACTACAGAGGTACCGCCACCTGCTATCAGGGAGGGCATGGAGGGTGTTGAGCCAAGGCCAATGACTCTAGGCATAAGGTTGGTTTTTCCAAAGTGAAATCCCATCAGAAGATCTATCTGCCTCTTCTGTGTGCTCTGTTTGGGCTATAACCTCATCCAGCAGAAGATTATGTAAATTCCCTTTTATGACATCCTACATTTGTCAGCAGTTTCATTTATGGCCAAGAATGTCTATCTCCACTTTGCTGGCACGGAGCCCATTTTGCCGTTTCAAGGGCGAAAGAGTTCCCTTTTGCCAAACACAACAGCAGCAGTTCATCGTGGGGTAGAGAACATGGAAATCCTTAGGAACTGTCAGACAGCATATGGACTCAGTGCCAGCACCTCTAGATAAAGATTCTGGATCCAAATTACAGGGATTAAAAATCGGGCTGGGAGAGATGAACTCTAAATGCTACATTAGATCGTGTTACAGGGTATCCATTTGTCTTTGTTTCCATGTTGTTCTGAAAGTGTTCAGAAGTCACTGCTATATAAGCTTTCCGCATTCACTCATCAATTCAACAAACATCTCAAACGCTGACTGTGTTCAATGGGCTAAACTCAGCTGTGAGGACTCAAAGAAAATGGCATGGCCTATACACAGCTTGCAATGTGGAAGGGGAAAAAAAATATGAACACAAATAATAGCTGCATTTAAAAAAAAAATGGCCCTGAAACCTCCCTGGGCTCATCAAGTGTGGAGCAGGGGAAGAAAGAGGATTTGGAACTAGTGGACCTGGAGTCAAATCCAGCCGCTATAACTTTCAAGTTGTAGAATACTGGGTGACATCACTTAAGTGCTCTGGGCCTCAGTTTCCCCATTTGCAAACTGAGGATGTTAGATGATCTAAAAAATCTGAGCATATTCAGAATTAACTTACCTTCTCTGCAGGAGAAACTGCAGAGAGCATTCAGGCCCAAATGAGCAGGGGCCTCAATGAGTCATTAAGGTAAACAAATAGAGAAGTAAGTATTCATAGCAATGGTCATCATAATAGTTACCAATTATCTAGGATTTTAAGGCTTGCAAAGCACTCTATGTAGTCTCTTAATTAATACGTAATTAATGATACCAGGCACTGTGCTAAGCACTTTACAATTACTAGCACATTTGGTCCTTACAACACCCCTGGAAAGTAGGTGCTATTATCACTCCATTTTACAGATGAAGAAACTGAGGCAAATAGGGATTAAGGGACTTGCTCAGGGTCACACAGCTGGTAAGTGTCTGAGGGCAGATCTAAAATCAAGACTTCCTTACTCCAGTCCCAGGGCACCACCGAGATTCTCCTGAGAACCCTGTTAGGTAGGTACTATTATTATTCCCATCGGAAACTGAGACTAAAAAGGTTCTGTGACTTGTTCAGTGTCATATAACCTGGGAATATTTAAGTCAGGATTGGAAATCAGGTTTTCCTGACTTCTAAGTTAAGTCACTCACAGATGCCTAGGAGAAACCTAAGAGGAATTAATTTAATTGGTTAATTCAATTAAAGAGGAATTAACTTCAGTCATGTTTTCATTTTTAGGGTGGGCCTAAAGTGAGAGCCCACTAGAGTATAGCTAAGACCAGGAAAAACAAAGGCATTTGGATCTGAGGAGGCAGACAACTAAAGGAGCCAGATACAGAAGTCTGAATTGGGACCAAGGAAAAAGGTGGCCTGGTCAGAATGGGAATTAAGCTAGCTGAAATTTATGAAGGTAGGACATTATAGCTCTAGGGCCAGAAGGACCCTCTGAGGCCAAATGGTCCAACCCCCTCATTTTACAGATGTGGAAACTAAGGCTCAGAGAGGTCAAGGTTGCCCAAGTAATAAGTGGCTAAGCTATGATTCAAACCTGGCCCTTTGACACCAAAACCTAGTCCTTTCTACTACAGTACCACTCTGTCTTCAATAACTTGGAGTCTGAATTTTGACAGACCAAGACCTTCAAAACTTGAGCTGCTGTTGGTTTCCAGGCCAATCAAAAATATTATAGTTGTTCTTCATTTCCAGGTGTATCTGATTCGTCATGACCCCAATCTGGGGTTTTCTTGGCAGAGATACTGCAGTGGTTTGCCATTTCCTTCTCTAGTTCATTTTACACATGAAGAAACTGAGGAAAACAGAAGTTAAGTGACTTGCCCAGGGCCATACAGCTAGTAAGTGTCTGAGGTTAGATTTGAACTCAGGTCTTCCTGACTCCAGGCCTGGCCCTTGCTCTACTGTGCCACCTATCAAATAAAAAACATGCCATATATTTAATTTACAGTTTTTTGACAAAGCCGTGTAGGCAAATAAAATAGTTTTCTCACTGATTTTTTAAATGTTAAGACTACACTATATGGTGTTTATTGTATGAGTGTTTCATCTTGGTATCCAAAAGTATTTACATATGTGTATTAACCATTTCGTTCACCAAAGATGGGTCTACTAGAATACGTACACTCTCCATTAATCAAAACCCAAGATTTAGATGCTGGACTTTCTGGAAGCTAGAAAATCTGTTATTTTCCTAGCTTCCTCAATTAGGATTTTTTTGATACTTTTGAAGGTTAAATGTTAGAAGAACCGGCACTGATGTGATATGCTATACAACATTTTATCATTTGCACGAGTCAAGAGTGTTTTGACCAAGATCCCAACTTACAATTCCTCCATAAGAAACAAGAGACAGAGCTTCTTTGTCAAGTCAGAGAGCCGACAAACACTATTTACAGTCAGATGCAAAACAACATTCAAACAGGCAGATCAGAGGTGTCACTCTGACCGCTTTGTGAAACCTTGGGGCTCCCTTTGAGAACAGAAACAATGTCATGGTTGTGCAGAGTTCAAGGCTATTGCCTGAGCAATTTCATCGTAAGTCTCATACTTTGTCACGTAGTTAACATTATAAAACAAACAACCAAAGGTGGCAAGCCTCTTTCTCAAACTGGACGCCTATCATCCAGAAGCATGTTTTTTCTCCTTCAAAATTATTCCCAATTAATCAAAAATTAGTATAGTGATATATTTATATATACATATATAAATATACAAGTATATGATATATGTGTGTGTATATACTTATTAGATCATGCCTTATTTTCATTCAGGTAATGAATGTTCAAAGCCGTACTATCTTATCTGAGTCTAGGCAGAAAAATGCACATCATATGGAAGAATCAGAAGGACACTTAGGGTGGGAGATCTTTAGCCTTGAGGCCACATGTGGCCCTCTAGGTCCTCAAGGGTGGTCCTTCCATTTCTGCAAAGTTTATATTGTTGGAAAGTTGTTCCTTGTACGGAGTCAAAATCTAACTCCCTGTAACTTCGATCAACTCCTTTATCTACCCTCTGTGACAAAGCAAAATAATTCTAGTCCTCTATTAAAGCTGCAGAAATGTTTATAGATAACTTGGCCTTCTATTGGGAGCAGCTAGATGGCGCAGTAGATAGATAAGTGGGCTTGGAATGCTCATCCTCATGAGTTCAAATCTGGCCTCAGATGCTTACTAGCTTTGTGTCCTTGGGCAAGTCACTTAACCCTGTTTGCCTTAGTTTCCTCATCTGTAAAATAAGCTAGAGAAAGAAATGGCAAATGACCAAAGTATCTTTGTCAAGAAAATCTCAGACAGGGTCATGAAGAGTCAGACACAACTGAAATGACGGTATAGCAACAACAGTCTTCTGTAATCCTATTTTCCTTCAACTGATTCTCATATGGCCTCCCTACCATAATCATCTTCCTTTGGATACTCTTTAGTCAGTCTCTGTTCTTCCCAAAATGTGGCACCCAGAAACAAACAGCGCATGAGATGTGACCTGAAGGTGGCACAGGACTATATCATCCTGATCTGGTTTGGATGGAGAGATAATCAAGTCCCAGTGCCTGTGACACTATAAGCAAAGATACATGGGCAAGTGATGAGTTCTTAAAGGAAAAAGCACTAGAAAGTCCAATATCCTATATACAGTATGAACATGCTGAATCACACATCCATACAAGACAGTCAAGAATGCTGCACATATAGTGACCATAAGCAGAGCAAGAGGTGAATTGCCAGAAAAGATACTGAAAGAAGAGCCAGATGGATAAAGGGAAATCCAGGAAAAACAGCTCAGGCAAGAAACACAAAATGGCTGTAAGTCTCCATGGCTGGTTTTAATGTTGCTGGGCAGCATGAGAAGCAAACAGCCAGCATCAGTAACGTAAGTCAACTCTGGATTTTCCACCAGAAGAATGCAGACTCCATGGATTGTCTGTGGCACGTTTCTGATTCTAGGTTGACTTCTCCCTACTTTTTGGCACTGTTTCCCTGTCTTTCTTCCCTTCCATTTTTCTTGTCATAGAATATACTCAGGCACTGAATGACTTACAGCCTGAGTCAGACCCATAGTCAATCCAGCCCAGTCTTCTATTCCTGACTGAGGCAACCTGGAGTACTTTGTGGTAAGACAGAATTCTCCTCCTTACAACCACAAAATCATAGGAGCCAAGCTCATTTGGAAATGGTTTAAAGATCATCTCCAAGTCCATGTTTTTCACAAGTAATGAACTGAGGTCCAGAGAAGGAAGTGATATGTCCTAGGTCTCATAAATAGTAGATCACAACTGGACTTTGACTCAAGTTCACTGACTCCAGATCCTTCTTCCCTTTTACCAAACCAAAGAGATAATGTAGCCTTCAAGACATTCTAGTGCCCTACACACAATCTAAGTTCAAAGAACAATTAGGAAATGAATGAATGAATGAATTATGGATCTCATTTATGAATTCTACGACCTAAAATATTTATGTTAGGTCAGTGTAATATAGTGGGAGAAATATCTATCTTAAAGTCAAGGAACCCTGGTTCACATTCTAGTTGTCACTTAATAGACTGATGATAGTAGGTAAGTTATTTCTCTCTTCTGAGACTTAGTTTCCCCCTTTGGAAAAAAGGGATATGATAAAAAAAATGTTACTTGTACTGTTTACTTCACTAGATGGTTTATAGTTTCAGGACCATAAAATGCTGTTGAAATGGGAACTGTCCCTTTTATTACATAAAGTAGTGGTGACATGAGTTCATGTCGAAAATCACTGGAAATCCAAGGTAACCATGAAAACACAAGAAAGTACATTGCTGTATATTATTGTCATCACTGATGCCTTATGTAGAATAGGACAGGCTGTGAGATGCATTTAAAAGGTAAATTTATGAGCACTTGGCATGAGAATAAGACATACCCAGGTCAAATATAAATAATTTGATGGTCATCAACTGTGCTGGGAGACAGCTAGGTAGTATAGTAGATAGAGTACTGGGCCTGGAGTCAGGAAGACCTGAGTTCAAATCAGGCCTCAGATACTCACTAGCTGTCTGACCCCTGAGCTAGTCACTTAACCCTATTTGCCTCAGTTTCCTCCTCTGTAAAATGAGCTAGAGAAGGAGATGGCAAACCACTCCAGTATCTCTGCCAAGAAAACCCCAAAGGGAGTCACGAAGAGTCAGACACAACTGAAATGACTAAAAAATAACATCAACTGTTTTAGATCATAGCTACCATCGCTGATCCAAAACTGAGACCTACCCATGCTCCAACACAGTTTCCAGTCTAAGACCCCAATCAAGAAATAAGAGGAAGAACAGGAGAAAGAATGCTGGTGAGCCTGGTTTCAGATACATATCAACATAAACACATCTCCACAAGCTTTATAAAGCCCTTGACATGGTCCCTATGCTCAAGAAACTAGTTTAGCTGTAGGATACAAGTTTCACCAAAAAAAATAAAAATTAAACAAACAAAAAAAAACCCCTAGGATTGAAAGTAGAACCTCATTAGGATGTAAAAGAAATGCCCACAAAGGGTTATTTAAGGTTCAAATAGGAAAACATCATTTCTGGCAAGAAGAGGGCAAGGGAATAAATGATTCACAGAGAGAACTGGTATTGCATAGGATTTCAAAAGGTAGAGGTGGAGCAAAGCTTAGGACATTCTAGGCAAAGGCATAGAAGTGAGAAAGTATGGAACTAGGTGAAGACGGTGGATAGTTGAGCTATTGGATTTTCATGCTGTCTTGACTGAATCGATTGATTTGTTGTGTTGGTGTCCGTAGTCACCGTGGGTAAGTGGTTGAATGAGGGCCACGTAAGAACAATCCCCTAGAACCTTATTTTGACTTTGTTTTGTCTCCACCCTTTCCTCTTCTCTGTTGAAAAGTGCCTGCTATACTCAGCAGGATCAGCCTTTGCGATCAGAGCAGTTTGCTGTAGGTTTGCTATATCCCCTTCCCTTCAGAGAGAATCCCTTGACATTTTCACTACACAGTGAGAACATGTTAGACAGATTCTGAGGCAGCAATAATGTAAAAAATCTTATGTCATAAGTGCTGTTGTGTGTATGAATGCAGAAGAGGTCATCAAAAATGCGGTGGTTCTCCAGCTACCACTATTATAGGGTAAAGAACATTCATGGACTTTAAAGGTTTGCTGAAGTCATCAGGCTTTATCTAATGCCCAGAACAACCCCCAGCTATTGTAATGCAAATAAAACTTTGCATATAACCCATAGATTTGTTTTAAATCAACAAGGAAATCAAAGAAATTTGAGACTAATCAAAAATATAATCAACAATCTTTCTTAAATACCAGTAGTTTTTGGCCTTGCTTGCCACTGATGCTCCTTCTTATATCTGTAAAGAATTTCATTAGCGATCTTAAAATAAAGTTTGATCACTGTGAATTCTGAAATTCATTTTAAAGGGAGAAATAGGTAGGACTTATTGGGCAGGGTACAGAAGTGAGAGTTACACGTCTGAGTCATATCTCAAGTCATATCTTCAAAGCCATCTCAAATGGCTACTCCATTTAGAAATGGCCCTTTCAAAGTCATAACTAGAAATCCTATTATCTGGGCGAAATGTATGTTTGTCCATTTGTTTTTTGCAGGGGTGGTGGTGGTAGTGATGGGGGTGGTGATAGTGGTTTGCAGAGTACAGTATAACAGAGGAGGGGGAGGTTGCATAGATGGCAGTCCAGCTACCGGTGCCATCATGTCAAGAAAAGGAAAAACTTGTCCATCCGAGGGTCTGGCTCTTAGGAGATGGAACAGAGGGAAAGTTCTGGGAGAAGGATACCATGAAGATAGAATCTTGGGCATGGCAGCTTAGGGATGGCTGTGTCATGTCACTAGAGGAGAACTATAAAGTGAGGTATAGACATGGTGATGAGGACTAGGTGGATACATGCTGTTACTTCATATGTCAATGACCTGAGACCAAGCCCTATTTGCATTAGCTAGTTAGGGCTCTGCTTCCGCTGAAAGGGAAGGGAAAAACATTCCCTCATTTCTGGGGGAAAAAAAGAGTTGTTAGAAATGCATTGGAATGTGACAATACACTCTGTCTAGAATCAGAAAATCTGGGCACGAGATTGCTGTGCCACTTATTAGCTGAGTAGGGGCCATATGTCAAGGACCTAGCAAGTCACCTCACTTCTCTGAGGCTGTTTCGTGATCTGTAAAATAGGGGTGAGAAATTCATGCTACATACCCTGCATAAATGTGACATTATTGGTGAATACTTCTGCAAAGCCTTCAGGGATGCATGTTCTCTAAGCGTTACTTCACTTGTATTCTTTTGCCCAAAGTGATTCAGCGTGGCACGAAAAAACTTGTGTTTTATATATGTTTCTGTCCAAACAACACAACCATATCTCTCAAGCAGCCAACTGCCTCTTTTTTCTTTATTAATAATAGAATGAATAACTGGCTGAAGACTAAAGGGATTCAAAAAATCACAACTTTGGAAATAACACACAAGACTCTTAAATCTGGGTATGAATTAACTTCCTACATGACACTGAATGGACTAGACAAAATGGCCTTTGTGTTTTCATGCGAGAGACTGTCACCATCTTTCTCATCATTAACATAACTTAGCACCCAAAAAAAGCAGCTTTTCCTGAAAAAGCATAATAATTATTTCTATTTCGCCATGGTCCCCTCCCCACCTCCACCCTCAAAGTGGGCGACTTAAAAAATTCAACGAATAAAACAAACTTCATGGTTAATGACTAAGCCTATTCACATGAGCTCAGAGGCTTTGAAGGCCATTTGCAGGGCTCTCTGCACTGTTTGACCAGTTCTGGGGCAGGGGCACACTCTAATTACCAATGGTGAAGTTCAGTATCTATAGCAACAGGCAGAATTGACAACAGGAAGCTTCACCCTCTAGGGCTTCCTCCAAAGTTTATAAAATCAACTGGAGTCCAAGGCTGTAGTTAATCAGAAGGCTTTCAGGAATGGAGTGCTCTATGTCTACACTTAAGTGGCAAAGAAATTATTTAATAAGACAATCACGGGGTCAGCAAAGGCAGAGTTTATTTAGCTCAGATTTTCAGTGCCCTTTGTAATTTAGCCTAATGGCACCAATCGGGGCCCATGATGGGATGGAGCCAGAGAGCTTTCAGATCAGTTTAATCAAACCTTTTCAAAAGCCCTGTTGTTTTGGTAGATCAATCATGCATCAGTCGGTTCACCAAGCAAAGAGCAGCGGGATAACAACTTTTCCAGGATTCAGGTAATCAGATGGACAGAATTCCGTACTGTGTTCTGGTTTTAAACAATTATGATTTCACCTTGGGTTATGATGACTACAACTTATTGGCATGGTGTCTAAGTGTAGTTTTCTGGAAAGAAATATCTTCTGCATCTGTTTTTTTTTAATTAAGCCTGCAGGAATTTCAATTGAATTTAACAAGTAGTTACTAAAAGTCTGTGTTCCAGGTATTGTTCTAGACACTGTTCTTTGTACACAAAGGCAAAAATGAAAATGGCAACATTCTACTGGTGGAAACAACATGCATAAAGATGAAAACATACAAATCAATAGGTATTAATTAAGTACTTACTATACACCAGGCACTATGTGAAGCATGTCTTGGATCCTACATAAACTCCTTTGTTTGCCATTTAGGGCTTTTCACAGCCTGGTCCCTTCCTACTTTTCCAACCCCCAAACATACACTAGTGCCTTCTTTCTGAGATTACTTCTCATTAATCACATATATGAGCAAGGTAAGTCTAGGATGCAAAGAAAGGCAAATACAGTCCCTGACTTCAAGGAGCTGACATTCGAGTGAGGAAGACAGAATGAAAAATCTATATATGCATGAGATATAGGCAGGGTAACAGATAAATAATCTCATAGAGAAGGTACTAGCTTAGAGGGAGGCCCAGAAAGATAGGAGGGGCCCTAAATGCCAAACACAGGAGTTCATACACGGTCCAAGAGGTGCTAGCTATTAAAAGGGAATCAATAGAATTGAATGATCATGAGGGTGACCATGTGCTTTGTGAAAATCATTTTTGTGATTATGAAGAAGACAGACTGTAGTGGGCAGACTTGAGGCATAGAGATCAATGAGAAAGTCTGGATAAAAGCCTGGACAAGAGGTACTGAGGGTCTGACCTAGGATGATGGCAGGGTCAGTAGGAGACATACATAAGAGATGCTGCTGAAATAAAATCAACAAGACTTGGGATCTTATTGTACATAGGAGGTGAGTGAGCATCAGGAGTTCAAGATGAAACCCGGGGTAAAAATCTGAGCAACTAGATTTAAGGCAATCCAAAGATGAGAAAGCCTTTACTATCTTCTCTGCAATTTAGGGTCTTACAGAGAGAGAAATCTCCAGAGCGGTGAGATACTAAGTGACTTGCCCAGCGTGCCAGAGTCAATGGATTTCATATGGGAACTGGAACTCAGGTCTCTACGGTTCCAGGCTAGCTCTCTATTTACATCATGCTACCTCTAGGGGTGCGTAGCGCAACTTATTCAGAAATTATTGAACAAGTTGCCTGAAAGAGCCATACCTTTTACACTGCCTTTATTGATTGTCACAATACCTTTGACTCAATTCCATACTCATGGTTTATTCATTTATGCAAATACTAATATAAACTTGAGTAGAGTGAAAATGCTATAGTGATGTCCTATGGAATGTTTTATATTTAAAACATAACACTAACACACAGGTAAGGAACAATTAAACGTAAAATGAGACATCTTAGAGGGATACACTTTAAGCCATCTGTGGTTCTGCCTAGCCTCCAGAGGGGAAAACAAAAACAAAAGATTTTAAACATTTTAGAATCAGCTCGATAGAACAGTGGACAGAACACTGGATGTGGAGACAGAAAAAATTGAGTTAAAATCTTTCCTCAGTCACTTACTAGCTGTGGGACCCTAGGCATATCACTTAACTTCTCACTGCTTCAGGCTCCTCATATGTAAAATGTTGGAGTCAAACTCAACGGCCTCTAAGGTCTCTGCTAGCTCTAAATCTTTAATAATCTCTACCTAATGGAATTTTTCTCCCATAGTCAACATGTCATTTGTACTTCATAAGTATAATATTCTCAATATATGACAAGAAAGGATAGAGACTGAAGACTTTTAGTTTGAATTCAGAGGTCAAATTGAACCAATAGACAAAGGAGTTATTTATATATATATATATATATCTTTCAACCAAACATCACCCAGTCCTTCCACTGTGCCCCCTGGAATGCTTGTTCCATAGGCAGCTTCTCTTTATCTTAAATTCTGTTCCTGTCCCACTCCTTTCATCTATTGGCTCTTATTGAAAGCTGAATGCCCCATGGTGACAGAACTTTCTTGCACACCCTTTGCAGTACTGGTAGCAATTTCATTCATTCTTATCAGTTCACTAGTTGAGGCGAGCAAGTAAGAATATAGCTCACTTTGAATTGTCACTTCCAGGTTCCCCCTCTTCCTCCATCATTCTTGCTTTGAGGTTCATGCTGTTCATATCTACCACCCAATCAAAATCCTAGTACCTATTGTCTACAGACCCCTGGTCACTCACTTTCCAACTTCAATGAGTTTGGGAACTAGAACACAAGTTTTCTCTCCTACCTTTATATTAGGGAACTTAAATCTACATATTGATTCTCCCCCAAACATCTCAACCACCTAGTTCCCCAACCTACTCACTTCCCATGAGCGCCCTATCTCAGTCACACATAAAGATGTCATACCCCTGATTTTGCAATCACTCACATATATATCACCACATTCAAGAATTTCAAAATCTCCATATTTGGCCACAATCTATTAGCCTTTCACCTTTTCCTCTCTCTTCCCTTTCCTTATAAAACCTTTTCCTTGCTTCACAAACCATAAGCTCCAGTCCCTTAATCCCTCACTTCTCTCCCAGGTCATATCCCCTACACTAACCACTCTCTCCTCGTTTCCTTATTTTAACCCTGTGGTAAACCAGTTCAACTCTACACTGTTCTCTGTTGAATCCCTAGTTACATCACTGATTACACCCAGATAAACCTCAGCCCTGGATCTACTTTTGCCCCTACACACCTACTGCTGATGAACAAAAAGAAAGTCACAGAACGTTCTGACTGGGTCCACTACAAACTTATATTACATAATCTCAACTGAGCCCTCACTCTGTTCCATCTCTCTGATCCAGGAATTTTCACTCCTCTTCCCTTTGTCTGGAATGCTCTGCCTACTTGACCTCCCTAGATTTTTAAATTCCAATTAAGATATCTTCTTATACTAAAAGCTTTCTCTAACTCTTCTTAATTCTAGTTCTTCATTCTGTTAACTACTTACTATTTTATCCCTCATATAGCTTCTTTGTGTATATTTGCTTGGATATTATCTCCTCCATTGACTGTGACCTCCTGGAACTGTCCAGGAAATGTCATTGGCCCCTTTTTTATATCCCCAGGGCTTTGCACAGTGCTTGGCACATGGTGCTTAATAAATAATTGTCAATTAATTGATTATAAATATCTGGCCCTCCTCTAGGTAAGACATACTTAAAGTTATCACGGAAAAAGTGGTGGCAGTATATATTCAAAGATTTATTGGCATCTAAAAATCAAAGCTCATTGGGAATGAATTAACTCCTAAGCAAAATCAGTTTTAACATATACTTTTGAAACTATAAAATGGATTACTTGAGAAGTATCCTAACAGAAATTTATGTAATGTTAATGGAACGCAGCCTTCATCAACCTAAGGCAGCTATGGAAAGATTAATGTTTCTTCATCAAAAAGGAGAAAGGAGATTGATAGATATTCTTAGCACACACATGAGAAAAGTTAAAAACATACAGAAATACATTTAAATATATATATATAGGTAATAATGCTTTTGGATTTCTCAAATGCTTGAAATTGGTTTTATCTCTCGATGGAGCATTAATATCCAAGAGTGTAATCAAGGGGCTTCCAAGAGTGACAGTCACATGAATTCAATCAATGATAATAAGTCATCAAAGATAGATTTGTTTATAACAAAGGCTTCATGGACTTTTAAGGGCTTCATGGACTTTTAAGGGCTCTGTGCATAGAAGTTGGGGGGCACTGCATTTTTACTTTCACTAATCTTTCCTTCAATTATTTAAAAAAATATTATTCTGAGAAAAGGTCCCTAGAACCCCTCCTCAGAATAATGCCAAAGGAGTCCAAGACACTCACACAAAAAGAAATTCTGATTTATAGAAATAGAGGAGTTTATGATGGCAATTCAGAATTGGGTCATTGCCACTGAAACTTAGAAGCATGTAAGGAACTCAAGAGTTATTGATCACTGCAGATTAGACAAGGGTTCAGCACTGTTTAACACATCACTGCAGGCTGCAAAAATTTAGCACCTACTAAACACCTAGCAAGATATAACCTTATGGATGCAATTATATGTCAGGAGCTATGTCTCAAAAACTAACAGGCAATAAATCTTCATGGAGCAAATTGTTTTTGTTTTTGACTGGGTCCAGGATTTCATCTGTATAGGGAGTTCCTGGTCAGTAATTTTCTCTACCACTATAGATCCACATCATTTCTGTAGCTCATACAGTCTCAGAGAGCTGCCTAGGATGTTAACATTCATGTAACTTGCACGAGAGTACAAAGCTAGAACATGTGAAAGGGAGGATTTGAACGCAGACCTTATTAATTATGAAGTTGGCTCAATATTCAGAGCATCATTATGCCTCCTGCATTACAGAAACAGATCCCAAAATATCCTTGAAAACTCAACTAATTAATCACAGTGGAACTATAACATTATTGCTGATAGAACTATTGCCCGGAATTTCCCAGACTTGGTATTGATCCATAAAGTTTAAGAAAAGCATTTTTAACAGATATCAAGCCAGTAAAGACTTAAATTCTCCAAACTACATGGAACAAAAAGAAAAAAAAAAACCTCTCAAACTATGGGGACCTAGCCAAAGAAATCAAAATGTGTGGAAACAGGAAAAGGTATACATCATTCCATTTGTCCTATGTGCTATGGGAACTATGCTGAATATAATGTCAAGTGAGCCTATAGAAGATGATTCTAAACCCTAAAACTTTTATTCAATTATGAAAAACAATTACCATACCAATTTGTGCAGTAGTTTGACAAACACTAAATGTAAAAGAATATAATATAAATAATGTAATGTAATATTATAATGTAATGATAATAAAAATATAAAAGCAGGACAGCAACTTATCTGAAGACTGTTTTCACCTGAACTCCATTCAAAAAGATGAGAACAAGATTATTAATAACATGAATATATAATAACAATGACTAATATCAGGGAATAGAAAATGCCCTCCTTGGGTGATATCAATTAACAGCCATTAATTAATTAATTAATAATCAATAATATTTATTACGTGCCTACTGTGTGCTAAGAGCTCATGACCTCAACAACGTCAACGAGGAAAAATTCAAACAGTGGCTGTCATGCAGGTTTGTTTACAGAAATGGAGAGTTTATGACAGTGCTACAAAGAAGGAAGGAAGCAAACATTTATTAAGCACTTACTGTGTTCCTGGCATTTTACAAATATCTCAACTGATCCTCAAAACAATCTTGGGAGGTTACCTCCCATTTTACAGTTGAGGAAACTGAGACAGCGGTTAAGTGATTTGACCAAGGTGATACAACTAGTATGGGTCTGAGGTTGGATTTGAATTCAGGTCTTCCTGTCTCCAGACCTGACTCTCTATTTGTGACTCCACCTAGCAAGATCAGAAAACACAATACATTCATTCTTAAGCTACCTGGACTTCTTAAAGTACTGCAAATTTTGTAAGGAAATTTTGCAGAAATTGTGCGGTCTATCATTAAAAAAATGCAAAAATGTATCACCTACTGAAAACATAGAGCTACATGATCAAGTAGGAAGAATTACACTTAAGAAACAAAGATTCCCATAATACAAGTTCAATTCCCCAAATATTCTTGAGAATTCAACATAGAGACTGAACTGGAATCATTGCAATACCTACACTATACCCTGTGAGCCACTTAAGTCTTGCCAATGATGCTTTCAGTGTGTAAACAGAAAATGAGCTTTCATTCCAATATTTTAATTCAGTTACAGAGAAAAAAACACAACATGATTTTATCCACCTGCACGATCCATCTACCTGCACCAGTCCTCTAAACATTAGCTATAAAAAAGAGCGATAGTAGAACAGAAGCTTGTTCCTGGACCACTTTCATCTGAACTCCATGAATGTGAGAACAAGAACTCATATTTACATGATACATTAAAGTTCACCTGTTATCTCACTTGATCCTTAAAACAATCCTATCATTCTTATTCCCATGGGATCATGAATGAGGTAGAGTGATCTGCCCAAGTCGCAAAGACAATTAGGAAACTGATGAAAGATCTAAAAACAGGCCTTCCTGACTCCAAGGCCCTATCCATTATACCATGCTGTCTTTTACTAAGAAGATCTGAATCTAGGTCTCGGCTCTAAATCTATGGCTTCTCCCTCTATTCCACAAGAGGAGGACTTGATTGAAAACTCCATGCAGGCTCAGACTAATGACTCCAGGGAAGGCTGGAACTGGGATGAGAGAAATTTCAAAAAAGAGGGCTGGCTATTCATTCACATGTAGTCGCTTGATAAAGAAAGATTACAAAATGGAATTCTAGGCTTTTCCTCCATTAATATATTGTTAAATTCGATGGACAAGTCAAACATTTAGATCTAGAAGGAAACTTAGATATTACATTGTCTACAACTCAATTTTACATTTAAGGAAACTGAGGTCTAGAGTGGGTAAGGGACTTGCTCAAGTAGATCACATAAATAATAAATAATAATGCCAGAATTTGGGAGACAGTGAGGTTGGCTCTGTGGATAGAGCTCTGGGCATGGAGTCAGGGAGGCCTGAGCTCAAATCCAGAATTGTGTGACTCTGGGAAAGTCATTTAACCTTTTTGCCTTAATCCATTCTGGAAAGAAATGACAAACCATAGTTCCTTTGCCGAGCAAACCCCATGGCCAGCACTGGTGTGCTATGTGTGACCCATAGGGTCACAAAGAATAAGACATGACTTAACGACAACAAAGACAGAATTTGAACCCAAAGCTTTTAAATCCAAACTCATTTCTCCTTCCATGATATCACTCCCCATTCCTGTTCACAGACAACAGAATAAGGGCAGATCCTGGATCTCTTACATGTCATTTCTGTTTTCCCCAAAGGGAAGACTGGGGTAGTCATTTTCAAATCCAAAAATTCCTCTCCATGTAAACTAACACCTTTTGCATTTTCTTTTCTCTTAATGGTGAGGATTTCTTGCGGCATTTGGAAGCTTTATTGTTTCAATAGCGGATGTAAGGAGATTAATGCCTCTTTAACAAGGGAGCCGTTTCTGCTGTCCCCCACCCCCTTCTTTTTTGGCTCAGCCTAAATTTCTAACACTACCTGATGAAACGTAAGATACAGCTTTTAATTGTGCCCAGAGGCAGTACAACTTCAGAGAGGCTTTTGAGCGACAAAGGATTTGAGAAACAGCTGTGTGCTGGAACATGTGCGCTGCCCCGGCACCGACGGACCCAAAGCCGCTGTCAGCACCTGTGGCCGCTCAGCGCCCTGCGCTCTCGCCCCGCGCCCTGCGCGCACGCACCTGGGATTAATCAGCCTCTTTAAAGGAATTAATACTCTTAGCTTTTGTTATTTTATTGTGCCTGTAGGAACCCAGGGCGATATTAAAATCTGCAGCGTATAAGGAGGATGGTGCTCAAGCCCAGGGTTACTGGGGGAATTAAAATAGCGAACCTGCCCTTTCAGTGCCAAGAACGAATTGTTTTAATATCCAACATTCGGCGTTATTTATTAGGGCTGGTCCTGCTTTCGTGAGGAGCTGACTTTCCTCGGCACTAGCCTATTATATTTTTTCCTCTCCCAACAGAGCTCGACCTCATGGCTCCAGCATTTGCTGGAGAGGAGCCTCCACGGCTCTGGCTCTGAATGTTCCCTTCATGGAGGGGATCCCAAAAGCCCTCTCCAAAGGCTTGCGCAGGCCAGACTGTTGACTTTCCCAGTTGGTGCGCACCGAGTTCCAGAGGCCCAGGTATGACCTATTAAACACTGGGACTCATTTTTCATGTTAATTATACAGAAAAACGATTGTATCGCCTTTTCTATTCTGTTCCCTTTTTCAACTGGAAGAAATTTGACCACTTGGCTCTTACCTTATCTACAACCCTATGTAAGACAGAGATAGACATAGAGACAGAGATAGAAAGGGACAGATATGTGTATGTATGTAGGTATGTATACTAATATATGTGTGTACAGAGAGAGAGGGACAGGGAGAAGGAGAGAGAGAGAGAGGGAGAGGGGGAAAGGGAGAAAGGATGGGGGGGAAGAGGGAGAGAGAGAGGGAGAGATCGATCCATATCTTAGGTGGCATTATAGATGAGGTTAGAGCCACGTGGTCAAATTCCTTTCAGTTGAAAAGGATAGAACTGATATATTTTTAAAGTTATATCTATTAGTAAATATTTATTGTACATTTATAGAATATATAAACACATATATTTATATTATATAAATATATATTTATAATGAACAATAAATATATACATGTCTGAATGTATGTTTATATGTAAATATATTAATATATAATTTTATATATCACTTCTATTTTGTGCCATTTTCAAGTGGAAGGATATATGTATGTGTGTACATATGCATACATATACATTATACACACATGTGTATGTGTGTATGTATGTATAAACCACATTTTTTTTTTTGGTGATACGCTCTCTGCTTGTGACTTGTTGTGACAAAAACCTCAATACAATGATTTGGGAGTTGGACAAGATGAGCTCTAAGGTTCCTTCCAGTTCTAAATCTATAAGCCTACAGTGCAAAGCACACAACCAATGGGAGCCAGAATCAGCATTTGTATCTTGGTCTCCTGAATCCAAATCCAGCACTCTTTACATCATACCATGCTGGGGTGAATGTGGACTTTTTCCAGCAATTCCCAGCATGGTTTGGTATCCCTGGAGGCTTGGATGGCATTCCAGTTTGGAGAAAGACATTACTTCTCACAGCACATATTAAACTTATGGAATGCATTTACTTTGGGGATATGGAATAGCCTGCAAATAGTTTCCAAACTGGTATGTCATAATGGATGATGGATCTCCACTGACTCATTAAGAGAAACTAGGTTATTTTGCGGCACATTACTACATAAGCCTTTGAGGTTGTTATGTATTTCAGAATATTTTGCCTGGTCCCCTTGGAAGAGAAAAAAAATTGAAACTGGATCCCCCTGAGCCAATATGGTCACTCCTGGGTTCTCCTGGGCCCAGATGACCTTTTTCCTATGCAATAGGAAGGAGTCCAAGCAAACAGGATGGCACAGGGATTGTGTCAAAGCTGCTGAATCTCTCTTGAAGTCTACAGAGACTTCAATATTACCACCCTCAGAAAATTTAGCAGAAAAAAAAAGACTCAAGGAGGGGCTCAAGGAGGATGACTTTCTCTTTGAGCATTATTCCTGCTATCAAATGAGATGATGAACCATCTTAACACAGTGCCTAGCACATAGTAGGTGCTCAATAAATGATTGCCACCTCCCCTCCCCCATTTTACTTTAGAAGCTGTGTTTGACACATGAGAAGAGAATCCAGAAATTAGTGCAAATAATAATTCTGTTGAAGGGGTATCATTTATTCAGATTCATACTATTCGAAGTTAATGCAGAATAGAGCAATCAGTTCCAGCCTAATGGAAATAGGCATTGTTAATACAAATGATGTAGCCATTTCTAGGAATTCATTGTTCGTATTCATCAGGACCTAGCTGTAATGCTAAAGCTGCCAACTGTATATGGTGCTTTAAGGTTTGCGAATAAGGTTTAAATACATTATATCATTTTTTTCCTCTCAAGATAGTCCTGCGCAGGTAGGTGTTTTTTATCCTCATCTTACCGATGAAGAAGCCAAGCATCCTGAACTGTTACATGATCAGTCTAGGGTTATACAGCTTATAATTTTCTGAGGTATAAATTGGACCAAGGTCTGTCTTCTTGAGTTCTGCTGCAGTGTGGTATTCTCCCTTTTTAGCAAATAAGGAAAACAATCAGAATAGATTTAGGTTCCTGCCTCAATGCCTACACTTAGGAGCTTGGTGAACCTAGGGCAATGACTTACTCTCTCTGAGTCCATTTCCTCATTAGCAAAATGGGGTTAAGACTATTTCCACTACTCACATCTCAAAGCTGTTTATGAGGAAAGCATTTTGTAAACCCTACAAGAACTAAAGAAAGAGTTGTTATTTCTGAAGCATATTAACAACGATGCTTTGTATACCTTAAACCTAATGTACTCTGAAGCCCATAGGTGAGACAACAATAGGTCCCTGCCCAAGCTCCACTTAATGGCTAGCTTAGAGTGATTCTCAATAGTAACAGTTTCTCTTTCCCTCCCAGTTTGATTTACCTTCCTCTCAGTGAGTATGTCAAAAGGCCTAGCCTGAAAAGGCCAAGGTCCTCCACTGCATCCTGGGCCATCTCCAGTCAACTTGATGCATATCTGGTCACTGGATCCAGATGGCTCAGGAAGAGAAAGTGATGCCGGTGACCTTGCACAGCTGTCCCTCACTCAAAACAAAGTCAAGTGCAAGTCATGCCATCATTTTTCTGATATCGTGGTCTTCTTAGAAAACGAAGGACAAACACAACACAACAACAAAAGGTAGCATGGATGGTTTGTTTGATCAGATAAAGATTTAAAAAGTATGGTCATGCAGCAAGAGTGAGGGCTAACAGATGGTCAGCCTGGGTGAGACAGTAGTATCTACAAATATTAAATGAGGCACAGAAACATCTCCAGAGTATCAGGTGAGTTCTCTATGGTGGAATTATGGAACAAGGTCAAGGGTTACCCAGGGTAAGGAAATGTAGATGGATTTTGATTTGAACTGGTGGTAGGAGTGTTCAAAGCAATGACATCACATTCAAGTATTAAAATGGTACATTCCAGATGTCAGTCATCTCCTCTTTTATCCTTCCTCTGATGGTAGAAATGTTCTGTTCCTTGGTCTGTGACTATACTACTAACCTCATCATGTGGTCACAGGTTTGAGCAGGAGAAAAATGTGCTTACCCCAGTGTGACACTTAGCCACTGAGGAAGACCAACTGCAAGCTCACATCTAACTGACTATGGGTCAGTTTCATATATGAAGGGCAGGATACTTTAATTCTACAAAAATAAAATAAATATCATAAATAGCATGTATATAATTATATGTATTTACATATAATATATAATAAAATAAAAATAACTCAAGGCAGAATGGCTCTTTACAAAGTACTGTACGTAAATGATCTCATTCAGTTCTCACAAAAACCCTGGTGATCTACATTACAATAACAATTGACATTTCTACAGTGACTTAAGGTTTGGAAAGCAGCCTACATTCATTCTTATTTGATCCTTACAACAGCACTGAGGGAGCAAGGACAAATATTATTATATTCCCTACCCTATCAAAGAGAAAGCTGAGGCACAAAGGGCATTGGTCAAGATCACACAACTAATGTACAACTTATTTTAAGCTCATGTCTATCAGATCCATACCTCTTGTTCTTCCTATTAAACCAAATTACTTCCCAAACACAATGGACCACATGAGAGAATCCCAAAATGTTTCTTCTCCATAGAGTAATTAGCACACAGTGCCTGACACTCAGTAGGTGCTTAATACTTCCTTATTTCTTCCTTCCTTCCTTCCTTCCTTCCTTCCTTCCTTCCTTCCTTCCTTCCTTCCTTCCTTCCTTCCTTCCTTCCTTCCTTCCTTCCTTCCTTCTTCCCATCTTAGAGCCCTGTACTTGCCATTAAAGGAGATATAAAGCTCAGATAAAACATAGTCCCTGACTGCATGAAGCTCCCAGTCTAGTACAGGGATATAATACAAAAACAGATAATTATCATACACACTATTACATGGTTAGTGTATTAGAGAGATGGGTGAAAAGTTCCAGAAGAGGTACAAGAGGAAGAGTCCCACTTGGGACAATCAATGAAGCAGATCATCCATTTTAGGAGCAGGAAAGAGTTAATTTCATGCAACAGAAAATGGCCTGAGCTGCCACTGTTTGTGAGGCCTGGTCCCTTTCTTCACTGTAGACCTGGGGATTATAAAAGAGAGGCAGGAACTTACAAGGCAGCTTTGCTGGGAAAGCAAATATTGTGCATATTGCAGAGTTCCTGTGGGTAAGCTAATTGCTTAATTGCCCTTGAGATGTATATAATTTTGTCTGCTGCACAGGCCACGCTATGTCATTGGCCATGGGCTGTGAAACAGGAACAGTATCAACTCCTGTTAAAATAAGGTGGCAGATATTGTTCATAAAAACAAATCAGAGTCAGACTCGTCTATTTGGTATCAGCTTGAGGTTTTTGTAAAATTTAGTAGCCAATGAAATGTTGGCTTACACCTTTGGGGGCAAGATGAATACATAGGAATTATAAGTATTGCTCTTCCCATTTCACAGATGAGAAAATTGAGACTGAGAGGTTAGGTGAATTTCCTGTGATCATAAAACTAGAAGAATGCTGTGATGAGACTTGAACCCTGTTTTCTCTTGATTGACTCTAAGTCCAGTGCTGTTTCCACTAAAGCAGAGAAATCCTCATTCCATTCTGCCTTCTGGAATGTAGAAGGGACTTGTTCACAGTTACTTGGTTGGTTAATGCTAAAGATGGAGAACACCTAGTCCCTGTCCTAAAGGAACTCCCAGGCTCGCAGGGAAAATGATTGCAATTCATGATTTAGAGCCACTGACCATAGCATCAAAAGCTGTGAGGATCCCCTCCAAGTGCCAAGAAAATCACCCCCATAGTCCTAACTTCATCCTATAATCATGTGATATTCTTTGTTACCTTGAATCAACAGAGAGACAGAGAGGTAAAATAAAAAGTGCACTAGGTTAGAGTCAGGACTTTGGGCTTTTGAATCTCTGGTTTTCCATTTATTAGCTATGTTTCTTTAGGTCAATCATTTCCCATCTCAGTGCCTCATTTTCCTCATCTGTAAAATGAAAGGGCTAGATGATATCTTCTGTCTCTATATCTTATAATCCTCTATTTAATCGAAGGATTGCTGTGACCCAAATATCTTCTTCTGCCTTCCTTGACCAGTCATTCATTTTGATTTTGTTCCCTAAGTAAATCATTCTTGAATATTTCCTTTTTGATCTTTTTAATATCTTGTAAATTAAGTTGTAAGGATTTGGGGTGATATTTAAGCTGTCTGCCCATGAGTCTTCTCCATCTTTTAAGTCTAAAGTTTATGAAAAATGTATTAATATGACTGTTAATTATAACAATACCGATGTGTGCTAGGTGTGTGGCCTAATTTATAGTTAAGCTTCTCTTCCTAAACAATCCTGAACATACAATGTCAGTTAACTCCAAATCCTTTAGACAAAATTTTCTCCTGTTCCTTGATAAGGAGCTCATGGGAAGTCAGAGATGCTGTCAACAAGTTGATTTGATTTCCTGTTGTTTCCATAAAACCCCCCAAAAAGATGACAGTGAAATATTGTCTTGGAAGGCAAATCTGCGGAGTTGCTTCTGTCCAATGTTTCTGGTCTCAGGACTGTTCCTGAGCTTGCAACACATGCTTGCATTTTCCCTGTTAAGTGTCAGGTCTGTGTTCTGTGCCTATGGACCAAGAAGCAGGAGAAGACCTTGGTTTGTGTCCTGGTTCGGCATATAACTTTGGACAAGTTACTTCTCTATGAGGCATAGTTTCTCCTCTGTAAAATGGGGATAATAATATTCATACGATACCTCATAGGGATGTTGAGAGGATCAAAGGAGATAATACATGCAAAATGATTCACAAATGCTAATAATGTAATTGTTATATTATTATAATATATAAGTACATTGTAATTATATATAAATATAATAACTATGAATCTACAAATAAGTTAATATCAATATTATTTTCATACGCATATGTCTTTTCATATGTTGATTATGTGGTCTTAAAACACCATAAAAGAAAGGAGGTGGGCTCCAGTGGAAAGAGTGCAGAGTTTTAATTCAGAAGACCTGGCTTCAAGTTTTGGCTTGGCCATTAATTTGCTTTACAGTGTTGGTAATCTCCTTCTCCCTGCTGAGTTTTAGTTTCCTATCTTTAAAACTAGAGATAGGGATGTATTTGACCTCTAAGATCCCTTGTAGTTCTGACATTCTATGTTACACGGTCCTTCCTAACTCTAATGGTCTATTTACTCTGTCTATGGGTTTGGTTTTGAGAGTCTAAGATTCTTACTGTAGCTGAAAAGTTGGTGGGAGTCAGTAGTGTCTTCTGATTAGAGCTTGGTGCCTCCCAGATAGAGTGTGAGGTAATCTGAAGAAGAGGAGGAGGAGGAGGGAAGGAGGAAAAGGAAGGAAAAAAAGAGGAGGGGAAGGAGAAGTTGAGTCAGGACTGGTTGGGAGTCTCTCTGCTTCATCCAATTCACTGGAGCAGAGCAATGTCCTTTACTCTTAGTTCAACATTTTCTTTACCTCTGTCAAAGGAGTTTATGGGGGAGGAGCTGAGTCATTTTACAGGGAAGCACATTGAGACTTGAAGGGGATGCTCTGAGGCAAGCAGAGATCTGCATCCAAGATGGCTATTCGGTAGACTCTCCAAGCCAGGGAGGGCCTGGACTCGGAGCTTTGGCCGTCCTTTTCTTTTACTAAGTACCCACCAATCTGTAAGTGACCTGTAGGATCCCAAGATAAGGAGATTTTAGAGCCACAAAGGAGCAACTCTTTCATTTTTAAAGAGGAGAAAACAGACCCAGAGAGGGGAAGTTGAAGCCATCTCTGCAGTAAATGGCAGAACTAAAGTTTCAACTTGAGTCATCTAACTCTAGATTCAGAATTCTTTCTCCATGCACAGGTAAGTTCAATTTTGGAGAACTGAAAAGGCTATGAACACCTACAAGTTATTGTTATCCTTTCCCCTCTGCCTTGCCTAATCTCTTCAGTATGATTCATTCACTGTCTCAGAATTCAAAGCTCAGTTTGTGACTAAGTCATTTATTTTCCCTCTTTGAGCCTCAGTGTCCTTATCTGGAAAATAGAATCAATTAGTACATAGGATTTCTCAAGTACCTTGCAGCTCTGAAGTCAATGATTAATAAATTTGGAAGGTCTTTGTCTTTTTTCATGAGGTTTAGAACTGGAAGTCTTACCTCCAGGCTTTATAAAGGAGAAAACTAGAGCTCAGAGATGTTGGAAAACTTGCCCAAAATTACATGGCCATTTAATGCCACAACCAGAATATGAACTCAGGTCTTCTGACTTGACAACCCGCCACAGTTTTTGGGCATTTGACAACAAGTTAGAATAAAGATTCCTCTGATTTGTTTCCTCTTTATGTAGACTCGAAAGCTTTCCAATTCTCGTTTCTCTATGAAAAAGGCCAGGATTTGCTATATGAATTCCATAATTTAGAGATAAATAATGAAAACAAACACAGTGCAAAATACCCTAGTGTTCATTTTATTTAATATTCTCCATTGGTGGAAATAAATTAAAAATGAACAAGGCTTGTTTACGCCTGCCTCACACACACCATTCTCCACTTTTGAATAGCAACCGCATATTAATTGACCAAGATCCCATAAATTATAATTAGCCAGGAGGATTAACAACATAAATCCTTGAATTGAAACCCAACCTGCCCTACTCTTTCTTTCCTCTGCCCTAAAGTGAAAAGGAGCCGTAAAACCCATCACGGCTACTTGATCCATTAAACTCAGGAGACATTCTTATTTCAGCTCAGCTGCTAGAGGTAGTCTTTGTTCAATCTTTTTTTTTTTAAAGTTACAGCAGCTTGCTAGGAACTGGGAGAATGAACAGAGATGTATCAATAGGAGAAAGCCCTGAGATGGTGGGGCTTCCTGCACTGTCTGTCTGACCTACTTGCAGATTAGAAGGGGAAGGGAAAGAGGGACGGATTCCATTGTGTTCAGGTACCATTTTCCATGAAAGAAATGGAGAAGCCAGCTAATCCTGAGGCAGTGATGATGGGTTTTCTGGAAGACAGGTTGTTAATTTCTTGGCAGAGTTGAAAAGAGTCTCTCATGATGGAGCTGGATATCACTTATCAGGCATGAGGATGGTATCCTATGGGAAAACAAGTCAGAGACTAGCCTACTCCATGCTAAACAATCTCTAGACTTCACTGTTTTTGTAACGGAGCATTCTGAAGGAAAACAGGGGAAGGCCATCTTTTTTCATAGGTTCAAAGGATTGGGAGCTGGAGAGAATGTTAGAGATCACCTAATCTAAATAAATTATTTTACAGATGAGGAAACTCTGGCCCAGTGAGGAATTGTGACTTGTTCAAAGTCATAAAGACAATAAATAAATGGCTGAGCTCAGATTTGAACCCAGGGTCTCTGATTCCAAATCTAGTACACTCTCTGCTGCATCATAGCTCTTGTCAGCACACATTTTAAATTAAAAAATAAAATGGATATTAAACCATTATTATCAATGAAAATGACACAAAAATTGAAATACAGAAGATATGGAAAATCCACCTGAACAAAGGATAATGGCAACTCTTATTTCTAAAGGACTACAAAATTAATGAAAACCTTTGGAAAAGTAATATGGAAAGAGTGCTAGATTGGAATCAGAGAACCTGGGTTAAAATCCTAGCTCTGTTGTGTTTTGACCTTGCCTTTAACCTCCCTTTGCTTCAGTTTTCTTTTTACAAAATGAAAGGGCTGGGATAGATGAGCTCTAGGATCCCTTCTGGTTCTAAATTGGTACTTCTGTGGTCCTCGAGAGGCTAGCAGTTCAAAGGTTACCATCCATAAATTCCAGTGACTCACTCAGGGCCATGTTTCTCATAAGCAGGGAAGGTAGGATGGAGACCCAGAGCCGATAAATATCCTGTATTCTTTATACTATCCCAGTTCCCACTGAGACAACTATGCAGATGAAACCCTCCAGAATGGTATGTATATAATACCTTTATTTTGTGTTTTACAGTTTACAAAATAGTCTAGATGTGTTTTTTCCACATAACCCTCATACTACCTCATTTTACATATTTCTTGGGACTCAGAGGAGGAACAATGATAAGGATGGGAAACTAGTTTTTCTGCCTCGAAACCAGTTGCTCCTAAGGCATTATGCTCCCCAGTCCTTCCCCAACCCTTCTGCACTTATCTGGTTATTCCTTTGTGCCAGCCAGTGAGCTTTTCCTGTCTTCATTATAAAACAGCACATGTAAGCTCCTTGAGGACAAGATTTCTAATTTGTCTTTGAATCCCCAGCACTAGAATACTCAGTCTGGATAGCTTGCTTAGTATTTCTTTGAAGTTACCATGTAACATATGTTATCAGCATTAGGGATTGCAGGAAAAGTGGCTAAACAAAAAAAAAAAAAGAGGAATCAGTATCTTCTTTTCCCAATCTTATTCCAACTCTTTCTTCTTCTTTACCCCCACCTTATACTCTTGTCCCTCAGTTCACACTTTTGTGTATCTTCTAGGCTCCAATTATCTCTAGGCATTGTGCTTAGCAGAAAGCATCAGAAGAGAAGCTTCTAAATGCTGTTCTGTCATCAGCCTGCTATATCTTTCGGCAAATCCCTTCTCTATCTCTTGACCTTCCTTAGTCTTATTTATCTGTAAAATGAGGGGGTGGGATTCATGCTCTCTAAGGTCTGTCTCATCTCTGATATTTCAAGTCACATACTTTGAGATTCCCCTCTGATTTAACATGTTATAGGCTAAGGTTTATTTTAGCTAATGTAGTCTTTGTTCTAAGGCTCATCCCCATGCTGATTTTCTATGTTCTAAGCTTCTTTCAAGCTCTGAGATTCTGTATTCTGAGGCCAGTGTGTCTAGGAACATTTTCAGGTGTCCCTTCCCTTCCCACTGAGTCATCTTCCATATGGCAGGTCCTACCTAGCAAGGACATCATTACATTTATCTTGCCAATGCTCTCTGCTTCTTCCCTGGCCTGGCTGGTATGAACAGAGACCAAGATCCGGCTCCAGGTAACCCACTTAGCTTTGGCACTTTGCCCAGGTACTGAGGTATCTGGAATGAATAAATGAATGAGTGAAAAAATGAATCATTGAATGAAAAGCATTTATTAAGTGTTTATTATGTGCCAGGTACTGTGCAAAGCACTGGAGAACAAATGGAAGAGAGAGACAATGGCTGCTCATGCTCTAAAGGAGAATCCAAAACACACAGGGGGATCAGTGGAAGGGTAGGGCAAAGTTCTACATGGTGGCAGAGAAGATAGGATGAAGATGGCTGGGGCACACAGCAGGATGGGCTGTGAAATGTAGCCTGGTTTGAGGACAGCTTCATAGAGTAGGCTATGTGAGACTGAGCTCATTCATTCACCAATTAGGACAACTCTGCTTTTCTCTTTCATGGCAGCCTCATGGATAGTAGAGTTAAAATTCATCCAGCCCATGATTGCTAAACATGTGCTTTATAACTGCACCCATACATTATCCTTTCTCCTTGTCCAATTCACTCACCATCCCCTCACTCCACTTTCTACCTTTCCTTCTAGAAACAGCAATCAAATCAGTGTTCCCATTGTGACTGAAAAGGCATGACATTGGACTATCTGTGAATCCCCTCATCATATCTGTGATTGCCCAGACCAAATTTCCTTCCTAAACTTCTGCTCCCCAACAGGTAATATGTCACTCTTAGAATCTTCCTAAAGAGTTGAGTATGTCTCACTTTGGTATTTGTATACCTAGCACCAAGTACCTGTCACATAGTTGGTTCTTAATAAATGTTCATGCCTTCATTAATTCAAAATGGGTTCTCCATTCCAATTGTTGAGCAGCCACTTTGTCTGGAAGCCTCACCTCAAAGATGGGCTTTCTGATTTTCACTAAGCCCCCATGAACTGACTGACATCACTATTTCTGAATCCAAGTGCAGGGAGAGCTATATTTATAAATACTTTTGGGTTTTTTTTGGCTTTTTCTTAGCAAAGTTTAGTCTGTTCCTATTCTGTGTTTTCAGCAAGATCTGCCTGCTCCTGGAAGTGGCTTCTGTGCTTACAGTAGGTCATCTATAAAGATATGGATGGGGCCAAGTGATGAGTATGACGGAACCCTACTTAATGCTACTATCTGTTCATGTAAGATTCTTCTTCCTGTAGCATCTTATGCACTGTCATAACTGAGGGTCCATTCCTCTCAGCTCTAGGAGCTCAAATTGAATCTGCCTTTGTGAAAACAGGGATTCTCATGCCGAAGAGAAGTCTTGACTCTTCCTCATGCTCATTATAAGGTGATGTGATCACAAAATAATGAGACCACCTCCAGAACTGGCTGGGAAAGGCAGTCAGTCACAGTGCTTTATGGTCCTGAGTCATACTCACTTTCCTATTTCTCTAAGAAATGGTCCATGTGCCCTGAGCTGCTGACTCTACACAGATCACAGACTATTAGAACTAGAAGTGAACTTAAGAGGCCATCTATAGCCCAAGGTCTACCAGATCATGTGAAAATACTGAAGTTAGGGGTTACTTGAAGACCCAGTCCTAAAATATTGGTCCTTGGATTCTTAGCCCATTACTCATTTCTGTTATACAATGGTGATGCTCACAAAGAGGGCAAAGATGCCAGATGAGATAGATCATGGATCAATGGGACTCAATCAATCAAAAAGCATTTTCTAAGACTTTATTATGGCCCCAGCAATGTGCTAAACGCTCAGAATGCAAAGGTAACAAATAAAAGAAAGTGAAACCACTTTCTGCCCTCAAGAAGCTTATATTCTACTATAGGACACAACATGTAAAGAAATAGGCAGATACAGGATAAATTCAGAGTAGCTAGAAGGTAACCTAATGGAAAGGATATGACAACTGTGAGGGACCAGGTAAAGCAGGGTGGGGTTTGGTGCTTACATTGGCAGCACATGTATAGGAGGTAGTGTTTGAGCTGAGGCTTTAAGGAAGCCAGGGATTCTTTGGAGTTGAGGTGAGGTGGAAGATCATTCCAGGCATGAGGGGACAGCCAATGCAAAGATGCATTGAACTAGAGTTAAGAGACTTGGGACTAAGTGCCATCTTGCTTTCTCTGCCACCTTACTTTCTAAGAAATTCCAGGTAGTCAGACTGGATAATCTCTAAGGTCCCTTCCATATCTGAACTCTCCTAGCTCTTCCAATTTCAAGTCCAGAGAGCTGTACTTAAGTCCCAGCTCCAACACTTATCATCTTTAATTTCTTCATATTTAAAATGAGTAAAACAATATTTTAATTAGTTACTCAACAAAGTAACTATGAGGAGAGTGTTTTGTAAACCTTGAACCACTGTAGAGATGTGAGCTACTGGTATCATTATTAAAAAATTCTTAATAAATTAGATGTGCTCATCTTGAACTGGGCTATCCAGTCGATTCAGGGTGCTAAGAGTATCTTTAGACTCTGTCTACATCAACTTCTATAGCAAAGTGGAGATAAAAATTAGATCATAGCAAATAAACTGTCCTGTGACCTGACCCCGTCTCTCACTACTTCTGTGGAACTGGTGCGCCATAGTTAATGGTTCACAGATGTGGATTTCAGGGACCCAGAAGTGAGGCATATAATCCCAAGTGGGGCCTGTAGTCTTTTCCATAATTCCCTGCCATGCTGAGCTCAATAAAAGCATGTCTGTGAACTCTTCTATTCTCTAAGTGCTTTTTTTTTCCTCCTTGGGGATTTCTGTGGCAGGGTTTCCCTCATAGGTATTCTATAATGCTATTCAGAGGATAACGGTCCCATCATAAGAAAATTAAATACATAAATTAATAGAAACATTTCAAACCATAGACTCAAGCAGGTTACTCCAGCAGCACTATAGTCAATAGGTCATAGCCTTGGTTAATGTAGAGGGAGAGACAGAGAAGGAATTAGAATGGTAAAAGCTTTTCAGCCAAGATGATACAACACAAATGTCTGGAGGTTTCATTGTCCAAGTGAAGATTTCTCTTTTTAGATGAATGTCTGAAAGTGTTAACTTAAGAATTGCTTTAAATACAGGAATATGGCAAGAAGGCCTAGCTTGCTTCGTCTGGGTTGGGTGGACCAGTGGACACTGTCTAGCAAGTATCCAAAGACTTGAATTAGGGCAAAGTCTAAAAGTCTGGCCTTAGAACAGGCAGAGGGCCATGGGTCACGTGCTTTTTGTTAAGAAATTTTATTAAGAAATTCATTTAGCAAGCACCAGGACTTTGAGATGAGGAAGGAGGGAAACTCCCAAAGGGTTTGTTAATTTAAAATAAAAAGACTCCATATGGAATCTGTATTTTAGATCTGAGAGAGTATTCAGAACTGGGGAACATCATATCCTCAAATGACTTAAAATGGAGTTATGAACCATGATCAAGAGCTCATAGAGGTCATTGAGAGTTAGGCTGTATAATGAAAAAAGCGTTGGGTTTGGCTCACTTGGGCAACCTTAAGCAAGTCAGTTGACTTTTTGGACCCTCTGTTTCCTCATATGCAAAATGTGTGGGCCAAAGTCTTTCTGTGATACCTATGGTGTGATAGTGACTTGGGGCTCTTGAAAGCTATAATCATCATCTCAACGACACTCCTCCTTCCATAAGTACAAGTTTGAACCCCTACATAACATCTCATCCTGTATGACTCTTGTCCATAAAGATCCATCCAACATGTTAGTGGCTTCTCTCTTGTCATGTTAATGTCTTGAGGGCACCTATTAACCCTCAGCCTCTTCATCTGTGTTCCTTCATCGTCCCTACATGACCAGTCCAACAACCTTTATAGTTGTATGTGTGCTAGTCTATGTCCTGTATGCCACTTTTTCTACACAAGTCATTCCTGGTGACAGGATTCTCGAAGAATTAGGAGAGACCTGAGAAGTCAACTGGTTCAACCGTTCTGATTTTATGGATGAAGACACCAAATCCCCGAGGAGCTAAGGGATTTGCCCCAAGTCACACGTGTAGCAAGTGTCAGAGGCAGGATTCAAATGTGCAGCTTCTGACTCCAGAACTGGTGCTCTTTTCTCTGTGTCCCTGCAGTCTGCTGAGAGCCACATTGCACTTTCTTCTTGAGTATACCGGGTCACTTGTATTTGTATTTTTCCTAAGATCTTGGTATTCCAAAGTCTGCAGTCATGAAATATCACTGGGAGTGTAGGTGTGCTGAAGAGATGAGCTTTGGGTGATTGAAGGTGCCCTAGAATTTTCCAAGCGTGATCCAGGCCCCTCTCCTCTTCCTTTTTAGTTCTATATTACTCATTATACACATATCACCATGAGATGATGGACTAACTCAACAATGTATAGTCTTCATAATATTTACTTCTTTCTCCTTTGTTCTTCTGATGAGGATGCTTCAACAAACCTCTACAACAGTTAACCTCTTTCAGCCTCCGTTTCCTCAGATGTGAAATAGGGATAATAATAATCATGATCCCTGTATTATAGATATGAGATCATGTAGAGCACTTTGTCAACTATAAAACATCATGTAGATGTCAGCTTCGATGATCATTTGTGTATATAGCTACATCGACCAGGTGGAGTTGGACAGAGAGCTGGTTCTGAAACTAGGAAGTACTGCCTTTGACATCTACTGGCTATGTGACTCTGGGTAAGTCATGTCAATTCTCAGTGCTCTAGGCAAACTCCTGGACTTTAAGTTGAAGAGAAGGTGTACAACTGCATTGGCAGAGGGTATTTCTTCACCTGAGAGTTCCCCATGCCAATGTAATCCTCAGTCCAGTCCCTCGCTCTATCTCAAGGGCTAGGGTTTAAACATCTCCCTTCTCTTTGGGTCACTGTGGGGAAGCTGGACTTTCTGCAGATATCCATGACTATGTTTACTATATGAATTGTCCAACATACAGGGATCTGGAGGTAGGGAAGAAGGGAGTGAGGATTGGTATACATAGTGATAATATAAATGTGGCTTTGTGGAAAATTCTAGTGTATGTACCTCTGTGTGTGTGTGTGTGTGTGTGTGTGTCTTGGACCCCTTTGTCAGTCTGGTGAAGTTTATGGACCCCTTTCTCTGAACAAGATTTTTAAATATATAAAATAAAATATATAGCATATATGTGGAGGAAGAAAACGGGATATATATGTATACACACGCACACACACATCTATAGCAATGGTAATGACTCCCTTTATGTCTCTGTTTCTTGATCTCTTGATCTCCATCTCTGTCTCTGTCTCTGGCTGGTATATGTTGTAAAGTGTCCTTTACTCAAGAGTTAAACATATAAAGGCTGAGGATTCTCTCCCTATCTTTTATTTTAAATGTTGAACTTCTGAGCAACAACTACCATGGTTTTTAAACTCCAACCTGTCCAAAGTGCCTTTTCCGACCTCCTGTATACAGGTATACAGCCTGCTCCTCTCTCTCTCTCTCTCTCTCTCTCTCTCTCTCTCTCTCTCTCTCTCTCTCTCTCTCTCTCTCTCTCTCTCTCTCTCTCCCTCTCCCTCTCCAATGTAGGTATTCATTTGCTTTTTTCCAGGCAGGCTAATACAGCAGAGACTTCCAAAACCCATGTAAACAGGACGAAGCTCATTACCCACTGCCCCAATATTGCCTTCTCAGTTCTGTGGTTCCTTAAGCAAGAAGAAACACCTTGCCAAATTAACTTAAAGGAGCCCTCTTCCCAGGGAGGCTTCAAATTGACCAACTTGTTGTTACTGCTGTTCTACCACTGCTGTCCCAAATTCTCATTTATCTCTCCAGTGCAGCATGGGGCATGAAAGACAGCAATTCTTACTTCTGAATGTTTGAGAGGGAGGCTCCTCAAAGCATCCTATAACATCGCCCTATCTCTGTCCTCTCCTCTCTGCTGGCCCTCCTCTACCCATGACCTTTTTGCAGTCTTTCCAAGAAACTATGTCAAACAGAAAGGAGAAAACCCCACTGGATGTAAATGCAAATAGATTCAGACCCTGGAAGTAAACATCTTATTAATAAATTCCGCCTGCCATGTATTCTAAAAGGAAGCTCTTGACTTCCCTCCATGAGGGGATTGGAAAATGCACTCTCTGTTTCAAAGTGAAGAAGAAGGAGGTATCTGCAAGCCCAGCCCAACTCCCTGAATTATTTTAATTGCAGCAGCGGGATGCCAAGGTGCTGAAGTAGCCCCTCAGGCTCTGGCTGCTTAGCCAGGAGGTACTGAATTAAACTGTCAGAACATGCAGAAGAATTGCAACGCGGCCTGTCAACAGTATTTGTTAAGAGACACGGGTGAGGCTGGTGACTTAGAAAGAAAAAAAGCTGCTGCTGCAGAGTCATCAAAGCAGAGCACTAGAACTAATGGGGTATTCAGAGGTCTTGTTCTACTTCATTGGTCAAAGCCAACAAAAATCATGTATGATTTGGGGCTGTTTGCTATTTATTGTGATGATAATAAAAGGCCACTTCAAGCTGCCAGTCCATTGGCGCTTGAGTGAGCCCCACGAATGGTAGTCTCTAAGCAAGTTTTGGTTCAGCATTAGGGTCATAGGGTTTTCGAGGTGACCGGGGGACCCAAGGGAGCTTCTAGTCTGATCGTCTCCTTGGACAGAGAAGAAAAAGAAAACCCAGATGCAAGGAGGGAGTTGTCTATTATCACACAAGAATTGGAAATGGCAGAGCCAGACTTCAAACTCATGTCCTTTGTTGCTAAATTGAAGGCTCTTTCCTTTTCTGCTTTTCCTCACTCCATTCCACAAAGACCAGCTATCAGGATCCTAAGATGTAAATCATGGATAATACAATCCTGCTATGATGATCAATTTATGAAAACTTCAATGTCTTTCCTAGGCTGATGTTGAAAGATCAAGTTCCTTTTTTACCTAAGTTGATGGAATTCTTAGACATCCATCCTAAGAGTCTCTTTATTCTTTGGCCAATTTGACAACAGTCAAAACTTAATTAAGCACTGACTTATTACATATTAAGGTCTAGGTTTGACTCTTAGGGAAATTCCATACAAATGAGAATGTGTTTTATGTATAAAAATATAAAGTGCTAGGAGATGGGATCACTTCCAGTTGGGGGGTACAGTGTAAGGAGAAACTTCCTAACAATTGGTGCTATCCAAAAGTGAAATGGAATGCCTTGAGAGGAAGAAGGTCACTCTTCGTTGGAGGTCTTTGAGCAAATGCTGGATGACCAATTATTAGCTACTTTGCGGATGAGATTCTTTTTTTGGATTCCAGATGTCCTCTGAAGTTCCTTCTGACTTGGAAATGTGATCAAAGCTTCAGTGAAAAAGTAACATTTGAGTTGGGCCTCCAGGGTCAGATAAGAAGTCAAAAGGGCCAAAATGGGAGCCTGATTATACTCCAGAGCAAAGAGACAGAAGTAGAAAAGCCCTGAATGAGTTTGACAAGTTGTACAGTTTGGTTGAGATATATAGTATACATCAATGAAAGGGGTGTGAAATAAGGAAAGTGGAAGGAAAATGGAAGCCAGATTTTGGAGACCCTAAAATTCCAGGTCAACGAATTTGGTTCTTATTTAGTAGGTAACAGGGAATCACTGAAGGACTTTGAGCAATGGAATGAACCCATTAGAGTACCAACAGTCAAACCAGGCAAAGTTCTATGAGATGGACGGAGGTGGGGATGGGCAGAACCTTGAAACTCAGCATGTTTCTAGGTCAAATGAGGAAACACATTTTTTAGCATTCACATAGTAAAACTGGATTATCATTTGAGCATCTTGTGCAGTTAGCTGAGGCTTCTTCCCTTAATAACTATTTTAGAACTTCTGTGATATTGAAAGACTAGAGGCTGCAGAAGGCAGACAATACTAGCATCTTTACTGTACCATGGTGGATAAGTCTGTTGGTTGGCTGGCTTTTGTACTCAGTGATTACTGAAGGCACCCAGAGCGCTTCTACTTTATATATCAATTCCTATTGAAGCAATGACCTTCTGGGGACTGGATGTCCATCTTTTTAGATGTATGCATGGATACTTGAAGGCCACAAGGTTATTATATGAAAGATTTGAAATATCTCAACAGCAGTTTCCTCATCTGGAAGCACCTGACTCTATAATTCTGCCATGGAGTCATGTGGCATGGCAGTTTGGAAACTCGCAATAACGTTCTCTTCTGAAGCAGGTTTTGATTATCAAGATCGACAGATTTGCAAAATCAGCAGAATTCCATTGAGATGTCTAGATAAAAGACCAGTAGTAACCTGGAATCCCCTGCAGATATCACCTCCAACACCCACATATGAGAGTGTGAATGTGTGTGCACAAAATTACCTACATATTATATTAAGCGAAGAAAGATGAAGGGAAGAAAAGAGCCTTTAAAAATAATAAAAGGAAAGACCTTTTTACCCTCTGATGGTCATGTAAGATGGAATTAAATTTACTTTTTCACACCTTGGCTAACATTTGTACATGGGCACACACATATAGGTATACGCACGTATATTTTCCTTCAAAGTACAATTTTGAATGTCACAGTCCCCAGAACCTGAGGAGATCTCTGGTTCACAGTGGGAGCTTGCTCTGTTTTTCCTAATGCAAACAAAAGACATTAGAAAGCATGCCAGGCATATTACAGCACTGCAGTGGTGCTGTGAAAAATATATGGATTTTGCTTTTACATTGTGTGACGATTATATCACAGTGTTGGTTGCAATAAATTATCACTTTGGTTTCTGCTAATTGCTAGGATCTTCCATGGGGTCTCATGATATGTGCCAAAAGGTGGGGGGAAGAGAGAGAAAGAGGAGAGAGAGAGAGAGAGAGAGAGAGAGAGAGAGAGAGAGAGAGAGAGAGAGAGAGAGAGAGAGAGAAGAAAGAAATTATTTCCAAGCCAGATACAAATATGCATCCTGCTGGACTTTGAATGGTGGTGTGGATCTTGAATAAATGACTAAGGAAACAGCTGGAGATAAGGGTGTGGGAATTAAAGATATCATTATGCAATTATCAAGGAAATCAGGCAATTTATACCACAGTACTCTTTTTTCCCTGTGGTTTGATTGATTTAGAGCAGCCTCAACCCATCAGAATTGATGTTATCCTCCAAGAATGTGTATCAGAGGGTCACCAAACAGGCTAGGTTAACATGTACCTGAAGAAAAAGAGACAATGGTAAAATCACAGAAAAGGGGCTGCTAAATGTCCCTGAGATGAATAGTAACTGGTGAATCGTTCACACTCTTCTCAGAAGGTGGATTTGTCTCTGAGAGATGCCTTGTTTCAAAAGATAGGTTTCCTACACACTGATAAATGGCATTCTAACCTGCTCTCCCAGGACACAGAGGAGAGAGAATTCTGGAAGGACAGAAGAATTCCCATTTTCCTTTCTTTTTCACCATCTCTTCAAGATGGTCCCCTTTGGGATTTGGTGGAAAAGAATAGTCCAATGAATACTACCCAAGTGTTCTATGGGAGGACTGGATTCTAGTCTTACTTCTGCTGCTAGGGGGCTCCATGATGCTTCCCATGTCATCTGTCTTTTCTGTACCTCAATTTCTCTATTCTTAAAATAAGAATAATAATGCCTATTATGAAAATTAATTATGAGAATTAATGAGGTAATAAAAACATGTCTGAAAATACTTTTAGTTCCTTGAAGAAAAGAACCGTAAAAATACCAGATTGGAACCTATTTCAAAGCAAAAAAATATCCTTCTCCTTTCCCAAGGTTTTCACTTGAAAAAATATTCCTGAAGTCCCTATTATGTGCCAAGCATGAGAAGCAGCATGATGTAGTGGATAAAGGGCTAGTCTTTGTGGCTAAAAGGCAAAAATTCGGGTCCTGACCCTGACACATATGTGGCTATAGAAGTTTCCTAACCTTTGGGTGGCTCAGAAAGTTCTCTAAGACAAAGTTCTTAACCTGAAGCTATGGAGAGATTTCTGGGCAAGGGGTAGGGATGAGTGGGTAGAAAGGGTCTGTGAACTGGGATAAGGAAAAAAAACCACATTACATCTTATTTTTACTGACCTCATATAAGTGAAATGAACATTTTCTTCAATTATTTAAGAATATTATTCTGAGAAGGGGCCCATAGGCTTCCATAGGGGTCTGTGACACAAAAAGGTTAAGATCCTCTGTCTTAAGATAAGTTATGGAGAAGCTGTTCATCTGGATCAGTGGATATTATTTTATGTTAGTATTTACCTACATAGTCTTTAGACATTAGGTCCCCACCCCACAAAAAATGTTCATGGTGCTATGCTAGGTGCTATAGGAATACAAAGGTAGATACGACACAGGCCCTGCTCTTTAGGAGCTTACAACCTAATGTTTGATGGGGAAGGAACATGTACATAAATAACTATAGTATGAAGTGTTCTGGGAGATTTGTGGAGGAGGAGAACCATCATTTTCTCTTGGTGGGAAGAAGCCATGGATGAGATGGCATCAGAATTGAGAGTCTTTCCATGAAGGGAAGGGAATGAGGGTTCCATTCTAGGTACAATTGGACAGCAGGAGCAATGATACGATGACTAAAGAGTCAGAATGAATAGTGGGAAATGGAAAATGGTCTAGTTTGACTGGACCATAGGGTGGGAAGATAGGGATGAGTATGAAGGAAGGTTGAAAGGAGAGACTGGAGTTGAATTGTGGAGGGCCTTGAATGCCAGGTGGAGAAGTATGCATTTTATCCAGTCAACGCCAAGGAGTCATTGAGGACCTTGTAGCAGAGGAGTAATGAGATCACAGTACGGCATTCATTAGATGATATGGTCAAATTTAGGCAGAGGATTTAATGACTGTCATACTGGTACTTCTAGTCATTATAAATGCTTTAGGATTTTTACATTTCTGTCCACCTAACAGTCCTGTGAGTTGGGAAGTATAAGTATTATTATTATCAGTTTCCAACCGGGAAAACTGGGTCTTTAAGAAATTAAACAATTTGTCTATGATTAAATAGTCAGTAAGTACCTGAGGCTGTAATCGAACCCAACACTCTCTACATTGTGGCATCTTCCTTAGAATATATTATCTTCCTTAGAGTGCAATAAGTCACTCGCGTTGTTGAGAAGACAAGGGCCTAGTTTATTTGTAAAAACAGGGAAATAGGCAGTTGCCAAGGAAGGGTAAAAGCAGCAGAATCCCAGGAAATGGCCTTTTTGCAGTCCTACTTCCCTGGTTTCAAAAACAACATCTCTCTGGAAAGAAGAGAGTAGAAGGCCAGGACAAGGAATAAGCATTTATTAGGCACCTGATATGTTCCAGGCAGTGTGCTGAGCACTTTAAAAATCTATTTCATTTGATCCTCAGGACATCTCTGTGAGATATGTGCTATTATCCCCATTTTACAGATAAGGAACCTGAGGCAGGCAGTGGTTAAGTGACTTGTTCAAGCTCACAAAGCTAGTAAGTATCTGAGGCTGGATTTAAACTCAGGTCACACTGACTCTGGTCAAGATGGCCATGTTACTGGGGACATCTTCCTGTTCCTCTGAGTCAACATGGTTGAGTTACTATGTACAGCAATTAGCAATTCTTCCCCAAGATGAAACTTGAAGTAAGAAGGGTTTAAGACACAGACTTCTTTGAGGCTGACCCCCTCATCCCCCATGTTGGCTCTAATATAGGACACTGGAAACTACAAGATTAACAGAAATGGGGGTAATTTTTGGGAGACAGATCTTCATTAATTTACTGACCTCTCATGGGAACCTTGAAAGTAAATGTTCCAAGGTGTTTGGAACACAGTTAATATCTGTTCAGACATGGAAGATGTCTGGTCTATTAGAAGAGAGAGAGGACATTGGATTTTACTTTGGCACTAGTTATCCTATCAGGTCACTCTACAACAAAATTTGGAGGGATGGTGTTAATTTCTAAAAGGCCTTTGGAGTAACTTTGATGTGTTATTTTTAAATGATTAAGGATGCTAGTAATGCAAAGCAGAATGGCTGGTATCAGGTGAGTGGAAAACTCTAGGAAGAACAATGGATGTGTACTCAGAGGGCTTGATTTCAAACCAGAACTCTGCTCTTTATTACATGTGTGACTTTGGCTAACTTGACCTGAAATTCAGAACTTATAAAATGAAGGGATTTGGCTAGATGGCTTTTCAGGTCTTTTCCAGCTCATAATCCTGACTATATCTGCTGGTTAAGGTTCAGCGAAAGAATTTAAATATTCACAAGGTTTGAGGGATCAGGAGAGGGATGTCTAGTAGACCTTCTTTTGATATAGCCCAAAATAACCTCACTGCTTCTTGGTATCTCCAATCAATTCTGGGTTAGACAGTTTATTCTTTCATTCATTCACTCAGTAGCAAATGATCAAAAAAACAATGTGCAGAAAACTACAGTCTTCTCCACTTCTTTTCTCTTAGCACACCCTTGGTGTGGGAGGTAGGGAAGATGGATTTGTGGTGGGTCTATTTCTTGACCAGACGGTCCTGTTTCCATGTTTCCCCAGTTAAGTTAAACACTACATTCCCATTAGTCACTGCCAAAAGGCATGGGGGGATGGGAGGGAGAAGGGAGAAATTGGGAAACAGGAACAAGACTAAAACTAAAACTTATTTCAATCTTTATTCAATTTAGTAAATAAGCACAACTTACATAGTCTTAATTTCTAGAGGGAGACAAAAAATAGAATTAGGATCAGAGATTTAGAGGTGGAAGTAACCTAAGTTGTCTGTCATCTAGCCCAAACAGTCACTTTACCTGGGAGGAAACTGATCCCCAGTGAGATCAAGCACTTGACCCAAAGGTTAGCAAGGCTTGAAGCAGAGGGCTCTCTCAGTCAAAAGACAAGGCACACAGGGGCCATGACAGGTATCTTCAGGAATCAAGGGTTGGCATGTGGTAACAAGAAGGCCCCACAGGGTAGAACTAGAAAGAAGGAAGGGAAGTTACAGAGAGGCAGCCATTGGCTACCATTAGATAATGGAGAACTTTCTAAGATTTAGAGTCTTCCAAATACAAAGAGATGGTTTTAGAAGGTGCTAAGTTTTCCCTCACTGGAGTCTGCTGATCAGGAATAAAGTAGAAAGAATTCCTGTTGCTCGGGCATTAATTGTACTTGCTGCCCCTCTGAAATATCTTCCAGCACTAGGAATCTGCAGTTCTCTGAAACTCAAGGGGCACCTGGGATCTGTGACCTAAGTGATCACCTGAGAGCCACTAATATTGAAGAATGACTCCTGAAATTTTCAAGCCGATAGAAACAGGGTCAAATGCACTCATAGAGGTCAATACCCATGCAACACATCCATTTCAATTCAAGGTGTCAGGCAAGTGCTTGGGTCAGCCCAAGACAAGGAGGCATATATGTGTGTGTATATATATATATATTTTACTGGGAACTGCAAGGAATAAGTGAGCACAAGAAAGATGCACTGAATTAAAATCTAAACAGACTACTCCAGGCATTTGGGAGGCAGGAGAGAGAGGGGAATGAGGAGTGCAAGCTGGTCGTTCAGGGTGAGTTGAGGTTTATTAAATACCATTTCTTAAATCGTATTTACGCCAATTCAAGAGAAGTATTCTAAAGCCTCATATCTGGAGAGTCCTTATGAAAGAAAACAGTTCCCTGAAGGACTCATAAATCTGTCTCTGTTTCTGTCACAATTTATTCCCTGACAAACCGCTCTTTAACTACAGAAAGAGAACCCCATTAGACTGACTGTGAGCAGACCACAGGACAATTAAACAGAACCCTCGCTCTGTGGCAAACTTTCTCTAGGGAAGTGTTGCTGAAAATTGTATACTCAATTCAAGAGGGGGTATAAAAAAATAAGCCCTGGAAGATATATATTGCCTGTGTGGTGGCAAAATTTTGATGAACACATAGTTTCATATACTAATCATGTGATGAGCAAATCCTTTTCAGACAGCCTGGTGATATCGCCCCTGGCATTATTAATGTTAACTAACTGCAGACTAGGCTGCTGCTGTTTTGCTGGGCTCCTCTCTTTTTAAGAACGCAATCACTGCAAGCAAAACAATTGATTTGCCTTCCCCATAGGTTCCCTGCTCTGTTATCTCTTTGGATCTTAATATTGCTAAAGACAGAATCATAGGTGGGCAAAATGCTCACATAATGAGTTCCATTTGTTAAAGAGCTGGCAGCTGGGTTGTAGTGGAAGGAGAGTGACAGTGGAAAGAAGGCTGGGTTTGGTGTGAGAGAGCTGGATTCGAATTCTGAGTATGCTGTTTCCTACCTATGTGACCTTACCTCTCTGGTCCTCAGTTTCCCCATTTGTAAAATGAGGGAGTTGTAACAGATGATCTCTAACATTTCTTCTCGTTCTAAATCCTATAATCATGGGGAAAATAGAGGGATAAAGATGCTCTTATTCATATGTAGAGGATCTTGCATATTAATATCAAATTCACATAGTACTGAGTTCTTATATTACACTTTCCTCACATGCCCGTAAAGTAGATAATACACATATTTATTACTTCTAAACAGTAACTCAATTTAACTTGGATAATAAAGCATGGCTTTTTAGAAGTCTTTAGTGGCCCTGTTTTAATAAGAATAAATATGAATAGTTGTTTATAAATGGGGGTTTCTATCTTTTAAAAGGGTTCAATGCCTTAATTTAAGATATTTGCTAGTAAACCTCTTTCTCTGTTTAGAAACAGTGAAAGGGTAAATTCCATCCCTAGACCTTGCCTAAATTAACTCAGTCTCTGAACTGGGGGAGTCAGTATTAGGGAAGTTTTATTTTAATATTCAACTTTATTAGAGGGAGGGGAACAAAGCACATGGCTCCCAACCTTATTTCCTTCCAGGTGATTACAGAGATGAAGTCCTTTGGAAGGTTAATTTTTGCAAATCTTCAGAGACTTTCCCCCATTACCTTTGGATCTGAATGGCTTAAAACAGAGATTTTTAACTGGTATTGCATTTTTTTTCCTTTAAGTTCAAACCACTCATCTCTTTTCACTACTGATATTTAAATCTGTATTTATCTTCACAAAACTTGTTAAGCATTCAGTTATATATTTGCCTGAACAAAGGGAGAAAGTGTTGTATAATATACACCTTAAGGACACAGGCCAATAAAATCCTACAAAGTCTGAAATTCTTGCCTTAAAGGAACTGAATAGAATAGGAAATTTGGACAGAAGCTTAGACATAGTCTAGTTCAACCCCTTTAGTTTACAGAAGAGGAAACTGAGGCTTAAATGAGTTATCAGAGGTCATCTGGCTAGAAAACTCCACAGAACTTAAAGGATTTTAAAAAATAACTCCTAATTCAATGTTTTCTGCTAAACCATGATGCAGTAGGATGGTACCAAAATGTACCAAAACATTTTTAACTTTACAATAAACAATGAGTTATTCAAGTGATAAGACCTGGTTCAATGTCATAACCAACAAATAAAATAAAATAAATGAAAGGGAATCTTAATAGTATTCTTTCCAAAAAAACCACACAATTTCTCATTTTTAATCAAAATTTTTATGTATCATTAGGGGCACATTAAGGAAATTGCCCCTGGCTTCCAGTCATCCTAAGTAGCTTATGGCCACAAAAGTCCATGGCTTTAATACCAGTGTTCTCCCAGCAACACTATGTGGTTGGGAATGATGAGATATCACAGTCTCAGAAGTTAAGAACTCCCCAAAGGGTAACAGAAAGACACATGGTGAGCAATAAGGGGCTAACTATAGCTTGCTAATTTCAAAAACAAAGTACAAAACCATCAAGAAAAAGTATGGCCAGGAAAGGAGGTAGTCAAGCCATACACTGACTAAGACAGATGGCTCAAATAGGCCCTTTTGCTGTTTCTTTGCACGGCTGTCTTCCAGGCCTAGAATGTACTCCAACCTCACCTCTGCCTCTTAAAATCTCTGGTTAAATTAAAAGCTTAGCTCAAACATCATGATCTAGAAGACACTTTTTTTTTTTGATTCCTCCCAGACGTATTGACTCTCCTACCTCCCCTCTCAAACCCACTTTGTACTGATTTTATATTTTTAGTATGTGCTTTTATTGTACATATTTTTATATGTACAATTTATATTTCCCTATAGAATCTGAATACCTTGTGGACTAGGCAGTTATAACTAGAAGATTGAGAACCAAAGAATTAGCCCAAGAGGTAATAAAGCTTTTCAGTCTTATGAATGCATTCACCTATTTCTAAAAGTATAGAAGGGTACAGATTTGAGTTGGTAGAATTGTGTACACACATGGATAGATAAAATCATAGGTACTTGAAATTTTATCAGATTTTTGTTTGTTTATTTTTAAAGAAAGAATCAAATGTTGGGGAAAGCGATGGTTCTAGAAATGGCCAAAGTTGACTTTCTGGAACCTGCTTGCTGCATGCAAGGTTATCCTTTTAGATACCTGCTCAACCCATCAGAAAATCCAGGAAGCAAAAAAAGAGTCAGCAACAGCTGTCTCCTGGGGTAGGATGAGCTTAACCTTACTATGCACCTCTCGGCTCTACCAATTCATGAAACACCTCTTTATGTGACTTCCAGTAATTTTTTAAATTGTTGGTCATAAAACTTCAAAGAAACAGATATTTATAGTCTGATTAAAGCTTCCCTCCCCCCTTTTTCTCTCTCCCTCTCTCTCTCTCTTTTTCCACACACATTCACCACAGCACTTTCCAATTCGGTTCCCATGAGTATATTGAAAACAGCATCCTGCCCACTTCCTGTTGTGGCAAGTTCCTTTACCACTTTAGGGCCCGAAGCTGATCTGCCCCCTTTTTCCAGTGTTCAGGGCTTTCAGTTTCCCCAGAGGTTTCTCATTTGCATCTGTAGCCCTGTGTTCATCCACACAGTCTCCACCTCTATTCAGCCGCCCCCATAGGCATTGAACAATGATGGGCTGTTGAAAAAAACAACACTCACAGAGTAGAAAGTTTCCTCCTTTAATCCTTTGTGAAAGAAAATGCAAAGACTCTGCAAAAGTTGACAGAGTACAAGTGGGCAAAATCACTTTGTGGCTGGGGCAACCCACCAAGGAACTCTGGGAAGGCCAAAAGAAACAAAAATGAATTTTTATTTTAACAAAATCTTTAACCACTCTTTTGAGATCTGGACCTTATTTGATACAAAATGGCACCCCCATCCACTGCAGTAGTTATTCCTATCCATGGCAATTTCTCAAATATCTAATTATCAGGATGATTCTTCAGTGGGTCTCAGGATCCTAGAAACACAGAATTTTGGAACTGGAAGGGACCTCAGCAGTCACTAAAGTCCAGCCCATTCCAGTGTTGGACTCCTCCCTGCAAAATCCCTCACCAAAAGATCATCCAGCCTTGACTGGAAGAATGGAGTGATGAGGAACTCATTACTTCCCAAGGTAGCTTTCTCCACTTTTGTCCACCTGTAACCATTAGGAAGTTATTCCATATATTTCTAGCTAACAAAATAGGCTTCTCTTACAACTATTTATGGAGCCCAGATAAAATAAATATTAACCACCACCACCCCCTCTTCAAACATAGAAAAGTTGCAATCATTGCCTCCTAAGGAGACCTGGGTTCAAATTCCAGATTGGCCAATTAGTTGCAGCTATGAGACCTCAGGCAAGTCACTTCATACTTCTGAGTCTGTTTCCCCATCTAAAAAAAATATGGATGATAATACTTGCATCAGCTACCTTAAAGTGAGGTCATTAGATTATAAACTCTTTGAGTACAGGTACTATCTTTTGCCTCATTTTGTATTCCCAGTGCTTAGCATAGTGCCTGACACCTACCTAGTAGGCACTTAATAGATGTTTATTGATTAATCAAAAAAATGAACTTTAAGATTTCAGATACAGGTGTGAGTTAATATGATTATCAGATATGTAACCTTGGGAAATCCACTTAACCTATGGGAGCTTCACTTTTCTCACCTACACAATAAAGATCTTGCATCCTCTGAACTGCAGGATTATTGTTAGGATCATCATTTCAAGGATTTAGACTTGAAAGGCAACCCCCCCCAGGTCAATTCATCTTAGCCCCTCATTCTACAGATGAAGAAACTGAGGACTCAGGAAGAAATAACTTGCCGAAGGTCACCCAAGTATTACGTAGCTGAGTCTGGATTCCAATGGAAGTTCTCCATCTCCAAATGCAGCATCCTTTCCATTGTACCATGTGGAAAGCAAGCAGCAAACTTTGATAAAGCATTACATGAACATGAGATTCTATTACTGTTCTCATTGTTATTCATAACACTAATAATAACATCTGACACAGATAATGATGCAAGGTCATAGGGTTTCAAAGGTAATAATTCCCATAGTAGAAAGTTCATTTAGTAACGTCCTATTCAGCTATTCCTATACCTAGGCGTCATCTGAAAGGAGAGAAAAGTTCTCTCTGAAGAATAAAAAGTTTATTCAACAGGGAGCATCATTGGCCAAAGAAGTGATCAACTTAATTGGTGAGTTTTACAGGACAAAGGGGTGCGTTGTTATTATGGCAACCAGTGTTTTGTGGAATATGAACCTGTTTCTGTCCTACTGTAAGGTCTCAATAAGAAATTAGTCACTCAGGATGATTTGCAAGTAATGGGTGAATCCAGACTTCAGTCACATCAGTACAGATGTGATCGGTTCAGTAAGCTTCCAAAGGAAAGGAAGCCCTATGTAGAAATGATCAGCTGAGAAGAATGGAAACTATTGTCTAATGATCCTTGAGTCAATCTCAGAAAACCCCTTTTACTTTCAACAAGAAGACATCCCCCCAAAGCAGACACTGAAGTTTCTTAGGTGATTATTTTGCTCACAATGTCAGCTCCTCAGCTGCGTGTCTCATGAGTCACCATGACTACAGGCAGCATGCCGTCTCTCATCAAGGCTTCATGCTCTTTGCCAGCCTGAGGAAGATGAGGACTGAACCTTGTGTTCAAGCTTGTTTCTTCAGCTTGCACTGGAAACTGATCACATTTAGCTTCTTGCTTGACCTACTGTAGTAGGCTCTTAGATGGTCTTCCTTAATGAGGCTAGCTGGCTAGCCTCCCCATCACCCCCTCGCCCTCTGCCAGAATTCATCTTAAACACAGCCGCCAAAAGAATCCTCCTAAGGCACAGGGCTGACCACACTCCTCTCCTCCGAAGCTGTCAGTGATCCCCTATCGCTTCTAGGACAAGACAGAAAAGACATGAGCCTGGCATTTAATGCCCTCCACAATCTGGCTCCAACCCACCTTTCCAGGTTAATCTCATTCTGCTCCCCTTCGCGTATTGTCTATTCCCATCAGATTAGGCTGTTCCCCAATCCCCAGCATATTTGCTACTCTGACCTCTGGGTGGTCTTACCAGGTCATTCCTGCTTGTCAGAATTTCTATCTTCCTTTAAAGTACAGTCTTTAAAGTGAAGTGTTCCCCAAAGTCCCTCACTGTCAGTGTTTTCTCCCTCATCTATTATCTATGTACATATTGTAACTCTTCTGGAGGTTTCATTTTTCTCTTGCTGTTCTGAGACTCTAGCAAAGAGCTTTGCACATAGTAGGCACTGAATAAATATGGCTGAAATGGACTGACTTGAGTTGAACTGTGACTTTGTCATCACTGCCCAGTGCTCAGCACAGCGCCGGACACACAGAGGAGCTTAATAAATGTTTATTACCGAAAGGCCAAGTGAGCGCCGAAGCTGGAAGAGTAACAGAATGATGGAGACAAAAGGGAAAAAAAATCTTTCTGGCTCTAAGGTCAGTGCAGATGAGCCCTTGGCAAATATTATGTCATATCTTTGTTTTCCGCAGTCCCTTTGAGAATGACTCAAAATGGAGGATGCCAGATTCCAGTGGAGGGGGTGGGGGCAGAGGTGGTTTCTATTACATTCTGGCACAGTGAGAAGCTCTCCCAGGGGGTCAGAGCAGCTTACATCTCCCGTTTGGGCTGAAACCACAGATTTGAGTATAGAGAAACCTAACCATGAAGTCAATGTTCCTCTAAAGATAATTCCTTCTGCTTCCCAACATACAGGCAACTTTCCATTATTTAGGGCTATTTATCCAGTGGCTCTCCGGTCCAAGTTCTTGGCTCCCTGTGCTTTCTCTGGCTGCCTGCCTCTTGGCCATCCAGCTCATCACTTGCTCCTCCAGCAGAGGAGTGAGACTAGGGAATCTCAAACTAGTCACCCTATGCTTGATCCCCCTGGCAGAGATAACTGTGAACTGGCTGAAAATATTTTCCACTCAGGCTATAAAACGAAGTTGCATAGTTTGGCTTTCAAGTCTTCCATGGTAGGATCGGTTCCCTTTTCCCTTAATCACCCAGCACCCAAGCTGGTTATCTGCACAGGGCAAATGGGCATTCACTTCTCAGTCTGTGGAGTAATAAACATTACTGGGGCTCAAAAGGATAGTGAGGAAATGTTGGGGTTTGGCCTGTCATTGTTGGCCTGTCATGGGTGTATGTATGATAGCCCTGGGATCATTATAACTTTTTAATGGAGCAGTCACCTAGCAGGGCTCTGGCCTCCAAGGTGTACAGAAAATGGGGGCATTCCCTACTGTCCTACATGTCCTCCCATCCTACCCCCTTAGCATCTTCCTTCCACTCAGGACTGAAAAGGGGTAGAGGCCAGGATGACAATTTTGAAGCAGGTCTGGCCGCTCAAGCTGAAGTGAACACATTTTTTTCATCTTGTGCTTATAAAAAGAGAGAATCTTTTCATCTGGCGTTCTCACCATTCCCTAAGCCAGAGACCATTTACACACACACACACGCACACACACACACACACACACACACACACATATGCTCTGTGAATCTAGGAGTGCTTATATACATACCCAACCTATTGGGAGAGAGACATGTCATCTCTAGCTCCTTCCACCACTCCCTCTGGGATCTTAGCATCCTAGATCTGGAAATGACCTTCATAAAGAGTTATACAATAGAAAAGAATGGATCTATGATTTCAAACCTGGTCTTCTGACCCCAAACGCAAAAACAAAAAGTTTTCTACTGTCCAGTATAGAGGGAAGAATCAATTTGTGTGGAATTCATAAGATAACAACATGATCTAATTTTGCCTCAAATTTAAATTTTTTAACATTTGTAAAGGAAAATTTAGGTAAACTTGAACCTTTTGGTTTCCAGGACTGGCCAGCAAACCTACCAGGCAAAGTCAGTTTAATTTTGAAACTTGTACTATCTGGTAAAAGGCTTTGCTATGCTGCTAAAGTATCCCTATACTGGTTCAGCTTTTAATGCGGGGCAAAAACCAAATTGCTGTTTGGATTATTCCAAGTTCCTTGGACTTTCCTAAATAGGAGCTATGCAGCCTATGTATTAGCAAAGAAAAAGACGATATGGGGCGTTTGGTGTTATTGTTTTGTGTCTTAAATGTAGAGAATCGTGATTACATAAGGTAATTCCAACTCTTTACACCTTCCAGTCCTGAACCTGGAGATTGATTGTACCACTCAAAATTCTCCCTGGGCATTGACTATTAAAAAGTCTTTAGTTCTATGTCTGTATATATTGTTTAAATAAATACCGGTAAGAATACCACTTATGTTAGTAGTTAAATCCAAACTTTTTGGTCCCCATTTCCCTTACATGTTTTACTAACCTAGCTAAACACAGAGAGGTTTGTCACCAGTAGGTTGACCATGTGGTGATGAATTCGTTGGCCATGGCAACCTCTGAAACAGAAAATACACAATGGTTCTTAGTCCTGGGCAATCTGCTTCTGCAGTAATAGTGTTGGGCCAGTAGGACTGGGCAGAAGGTGTTCTGGACCATGCCATTTTTAGACTTTTGAAAAACAGTGTAATAAGATCCACATTTTAATTTTTGACAAGCACTGAGTGATTAAGAGGATTGTGTGAATCTAAATTCCAAAAGACACATCCATCAGTCTGTTCTAATTGTTTCTTACTCCTACTCATTCGGAGGAAACTGTATTTCCCTTGCAAGGTTCATGCTAATGAAGTGTTGGTCATTTTGTATTTGAGTGCGACAGGAAAGGAAGACGCGCAGTCCTGGAATGACCTGGCAGGGTCTACATGTGCACACTGAAGTGGAACATCTAGGCTCCAAATACATCATTTGGAGGCTTGAGGATTATCTCAGCCCTCACTTTATTTCCCTTGATGGAGAAAACTTCAGTGATGGCAAAAATGGTAGCTTCTTAGTGATCACCAGTGTGAAATCAAAGATTATGTATAGAATGGGATTTTTTTTAAGAGAAGACAAATGCTATCACTGAACTCAACATTTTTGCCTGAGGAAGGGATGCTCTATTAGAACAAAGCCAATTTAGATGATGGAAGAGTGATCGTTCTAAAATGTAGACAAACCTACATCCACAGAGTCATAAAAACACCAGGGAGAGAAAGCTCATTCTGGGGCACTAGAAGGTTCTAAACTGCTTAAGGAATGTATATTGATGGGGGGGAGACAGAGGTAGAGACGAAGTGGTAATGGCGGGGGCAGAGTATGTGGGATCAGTCCCTGAGAAAAACAAGTATGTCCCAGGACGGTGTGGTTGGTTAATGCTTTATGGGTCAAAGCCTTGGTAGCCCCACCACAGTTACAGATCTCTATGTTTGTGTATGTGTATACAGACGCTCACAGAGAACACAATTCACAATTTCACAGGTCTGTCCTGCCTGTGGCTAGGAGGATAATCACAACAATTAGTTACCCATCTTTCTTTGAAGACTGCCTCTATTCCTAAAGCAAGGCCAGCTCCCTGAGTACCAAGGTTGCCACCAACCAACTGTGAACCATCCCCTCTTTGTCTCCATCCACAGCTACACTGATTTCTCTGCCTTCTACATCTCCACCCACTTACCCACCACAAAATGTAAATCAGTCTACTTGGTAATGATCATTTTCTAGCTGTGGGCTTTTGTAACAGCAGCAAGTGGTTAACCAAGCCAAACCCCACAGAAAGTGTAAGGTGGGCTGTCAGAATTAGCTCTTATCAGGATGAAAGTCCTCTTTCAATAAAAATACAAGGGCATGCTCAGAAAAAACCCACCTCAAGGAGACAAAGAACAACCATTTGTCAGCTTGCCTGCAATGAAAGGAGGGAGGAATATTTTTGCCATCTTGGAAAAAACCAGCATTGTCACGGGCCAAAGTCACAAAGAACTCAAGTGAAATGAGGGTGAATATCACATAAGACAACAACACAGTCATGACAGCTATGTAACGACACTTGCCCTCTTTTCTTCCGATTCAAACCTGTGGTTCAGTGGATTCCAGGGAACTCAGTGTGAAAACAACCATGAGATTAGCAACTCACTGTAACTTGTGTTCTCAGAAAGTTGACAGGGCTATGGAGACAGTAGGTCATTGTTTAAAAAAGGCACGTTAAGGTTTGCAAAGCATCCAACAAATATTATTTGATTTTATCTTCCAAACAGCCCCAGGATGTCGCGCTATCATTACTCCAACTTTAAAGATGAGGAAATGAGGCAGGTCTGGTATCACACAGCTGATACATGTCTAAGGCCCGATTGGAACTCCAGTCTTCCTGAATCCAGGTCCAGCACTCTATCTTTTGTGCCACCTAGCTTCCAGAACAACACAGCTAGTATAAGTGTCACAGAAAAAAACTGAGAGGTGTTCTTTGCTCCAAAGTAGCCCTCAGTTTCATCCTTCTGCCTCTTGAATGGATCTACAGGTTGCCAGGAAATTTAAGAGCCTACCTGAACCTCTAGGATTCAATTGTCCCAGGTACCTGGAAGCACCAAAGCTCTTTTACTCTTAGTTTCTTTTAACTCTGTTCCTTAGCCCAGCAGCCTTATTTTGAGTCCATCTTATATCCTTTTGGATGAAGAAGTCATAGTGGAGAGAAGAATGGGTGTGAAGTCAGGAGGGCTGGATTTAAATTCTGCCACTTTTTAGATGGGTGGCTTTGGACACATTGCTTCTCCTGCTCTGGGCCCCCACTGTCTTAATCTGTAAAATGAGCAGGTTGAGCCAGATGATGTCTAAGGTAGCACTAAGATGATGTGATCACATGATTAAAAACAATGTTGAGAACAACCAACATTTCTACAAAGTACTTTAGGATTTGCAAAGTGTTTTCCCCATGACAGTCAAGGGAAGTAAGATGTTACTAGCATTATTTCTACTTTACAGACAAATAAACAATGGCTCAGTGAGGGAACAGAGCCTTTCAACCTAAGGTGAGCTAGAATCCAAAATAAAAAATTAAAACATGACTAGGCGGCTCAGTGGATGGAGCACTGAGCCTGGAGTAATGAAGACTCATCTTCCTGAGTTCAAATTCAAGCTCATATTCTTATTAGCTGTGTGACCCTGGGCAAGTCACTTAACCCTGTTTGCCTTGGGTTTCCTCATCTGTAAAATGAGCTGGAGAAGGAAATGGTAAACTACTCCAGTATCTTTGGTGAGAAAGCCCCACATGGGGTCATGAAGGAGCAGGCATGACTGAAACGACTGAATAGTAATAAAGTTGAAGAGGAACATAAGCTAAGAAAGGCCATACTGGAAGAGACAGTGATCTGTGCTGCCCAAGATTTTGTTTCTGCTAGGACAACACAGAACGGGTCAGTAGAGATTGTGAAAGTTGTGATACAAACAGATAAGAAAGGGAAAGACTGTCCACCCAGGACATCCCTAACTTTCTATAGTATGTCATTAGAGATCACTTATTCCCCTGTCTCTGTTGGCTCTACTTCACTTATCCCCATCTGTCAAAACCTTCAAGGGTCTACTTGGATGCCCACCTCCTCCAGGAAGCCTTCAATGACTCCTCAGACAAACATGATTTCTCCCTTTTCATAATTTTCTCTATCTTTGGATGCCCTAGAATTCCTGATTATTTCCTTTAGAATTATAACATGATATAATATCTGTAATATCTGGCCAGCCCCTCTTCCACGTAGGTTGTAAGCCCTGAGAAGGTAGGCATCATTGCTGTCACTTTCCATCTGTTACACAGTGGGTATTTAAGACATATCTGTTGAATCAAATTGAGTGAAATCCGTCCCGAACCTTTCCATGTTTATGTTACAAAGCAGAAGGCTCTTCTAACTCCTGTATTCATGCTACGAAACTAAAGACACTTATCACATTTAGAATGCAGTTTACTTATTCTCATAGTTTATTTGATCACTCTTGTGATCAAATGGGGCTTAAGTCCCCCATGAAGCATGCCCGAGGTATTGGTGAATCTTTCTAAAGGTTAGGAAGTTCTCCCTTACACTGAACTGAAAATGTGTATACTTTCCAAATGGTGGTCCTAGCTGCAACTGCTGGAACCACAGAAAACAAGCTAAGTCCTTTACCAATGAGATAGACCTTTAATTAGTCCAACATCCTGATCACATCTCCTTATGCCTTCTCATTTCAAGTCAACAAATGCTTACTATCTCCTATCTGAAATGCTGTCATTTAGAAGAAGGCTATAACTTATTCTTGGTTCTGGAGAACAGAATTAGGAGCAAAAGGAAAGGTTATCAGAGGTTGATTTCAGCTGAATGAAAGAGATACCATTAACTGCCCTGTCCAACAATGGAATGGACTTCCTTTATAAGATAGTGAGCTCCCTGTCATTGATGGAATTCAAGAAGGGGCTGGATGTGCACTTCTTGTGGCTTTTGTAGAGGGGGTTCCTTTTCATGCAAGGGCTAGATTAGATGAGCTCTGGAGTATCTTCCAAGTCTGAGATTCTTTGATTCTATGGCATATGTGTTCAGAAAATGGTCAAGAAAATTATGCTGGATCACCAAGAGTTAGTTACTATCTTGTGCTAAAGTCACCCTCAGATTGTGAAGTAGGTACTTCCATACTCCTAAGGAACCACTAAGATATGTACTTGTACCTCATGGGACAAGGATGGTTCTGCTCAGCCATATGGACTCTGACTTTGACCTAAGTTGTCATGCAACATCTCACAGTGTTTGTGAAAACAAACCAAGCTCCAAACGGTCTTGGGGCTGTGAGTGCCAATCAGAAGTCAATCATTCCTCTGCTGCTAGAGGAAACCGCAAAAGGTGACTTAAATTTCACTCCGAACCAAACTGAAAATCAGAATGAAACTGGAGTGAAGAAAGGTGGTACTAACACCTAACACCTGGAAGCCAAGGTGACGGAATGGCCCCTACAAACTAACCTCTTTGCATTCTTCAAGATTCCTCAGGACTGCAGCAGAGCTTTCAGAATGAGCACTGTTTTGGGACCCAAGGAGACTAAGCAATTCTCTAAAGCCATGACTTATATTTTCTGTTTTCTCCACTTCCCAGGTTTTGTTTCCATGACCACACCAGCTGACAGAGATATGACTGCAGCAATATAGTCACCATTTAGAGGTGACCAGCCTGACCAAGCCATAGACCTGACTAAACCATAGGATTGCTGTTTGACCTTGGACAAGTAGCTTAACTTTTCCTTGTCTCAGTGTCAGCATTTAGTTCTCTCTTATCTACTAAATCAATTCATAATGAGGCAGCTTGATAAGAGTGGGCCCCTAGAGAGGGTGGAGGGATGAAGTAGACAAAACCATCTTGAGTGACTGAGGAATCCATGACCATATCCCCTGGAACATCAAAGGGATTTTGCCAACTCCTGCTTGCATCCTTATCTATTTTATGCAGGACTGCTATTTTCAAAGGTGTGGCAGGTCCATCCTCCTAGACTGATGCACTTATAAAGAAGATTCCAACTCCTTTTACCCTCTTAAGTATAAAACAGGATAATCTTCAACTATTTAGGAATCACTCAGGTCAGCTTAGAGCCCTGGAAAAACTGACCAGTTCCTGAGGTCCTAAGGGTGCAGGGGGATATCTGGGAACAAAACAAAAGGGATATAGGGTGGCTATATCACAGATGGCACCTGGCCTCACTGAATGTTCTGTGAACATTAATACATTATACCTAGTTTAAGTACCTTGTAGATATGAATTCTATCATTGTTTATAATATCACCATCTCCATCATAACAACCAGCACTTGTGTAGTACTGTAAGGTTTTCAAATCACTTTACAAAGATCTCATCTGTAATCATAACAACCCTGTGAGATAGGGACTGTTATTATCCCAATTTTATAGATAAGGAAACCGAGATAGACAGAATTTAAGTGACTTATCCATCTGTTAAGTATCTGAGGCCAAATTTAGAATCAGGAATTCCAGACTCTAGGACCAGAGTTCTATCTGATGTGCCACCTAGCTGTCACATGTCGAAACATACCAGTACATGTAGATTGTTGGAAAGAGTCTGAGACATTGACTGGTATAATTTTCTCATTTTTTTAGAGGAGGAAATTAAGGCCAGAGAGAAGGGAAAGGTAATTGTCCAAGGTCACACCAATGCTGAGAAGCAAAGCCAAAATTTGAACCCTGGTTGTCTGGCTTGAAATCTATTATTTCTTCTACCACAACACACTGTTAAACTCTTCATTTTAGCGGTTCAAACCCTCAATAATCAAGCTCCCTTTTCCCTTATCATTATGCCCCTATTCCCCATGGCTTCTGTGTTGGCTAATCAGATCAGCTACTCTGAGGTTTCATGCTCAGAATGTAAGAAAATCGTATCTTCACAAGAATCTTACAGACCTGCTAGTCCTAGCAAAATTTAGTACCTAAGATGGGTGATACTAAACACACTCAATCCACTTGGTAGAAGACAGGGAGATCTGCTTGGGAGGACACCACCATGTTGGATAGCAAATGGAGTAAAGTAGGACTGGTCCAAGGGTACAGTCATAGGGAGAAAGAAGGAGTGGGGCGGAAACTGCTTTCTAGTGGTATCAGTAGTTTCATAGCTTCAGCTTAAGTGATTCTTGCTAACTAGGTGCTAAATTCAGTTGTTTCTTTGTTGCTGATAGACTCAAGGTGTTACTAGCAGATCTCTAAATTTTAGCACCCTAGGTCAAAGCCCTAGTTATTTTGCTCTAGTTATTACTCCGATCTGGTACAACCACCTCCCTCTTCCTTTTTTTTAAAACAAATGAAGAAACTGAGATCGAACCAGAAGAAGGACCTTACCCAAAATTACTTCCAGTAGGTGGTAAAGCCAGGGTTCAAACTACAGTTGTCTGAAGACTGACTTGGCTCATAACATGTGTGTCCTCTGCTTTACACCAACAGATAACCCACCTACCCTCAGCCGTTGTCTCCTCCATGATCTGGCTCCTCTGGCTCACGCAGAGCTTGTGCCCAAATGGCCTCTCGCTGTCTGATCTGTCACAGACTAGAATTAAACCGCACTGTTGGGCTTCATTTGTGATAGGGTCAAACAGACTAGGAGTTCCTAGCAGACTATGGGGAAAGTAAGTGTGGTAGAAAGAACATTCATTTGGACATCAGGCTGATTTAATTTGAATCACCAAGGCCCTGTTATGTGACTTAACCTTTCTGTGACTCAGTATTCTCTTCTGTAAAATGGGGATAGTAATATATACATGGTTTGCCTCAAAGGTTTGTTGTAAAAGAAAAGTGATATATAAAAAGTAAAGCACAATCAGTATGAGAACTGGAGTAATTATTCAGAAAGGGCACAATCCCATCCAAAAAATAAGGACTTCTATCACAGAACCGGGACTGCAAAGGACTGGAAAGACCACCCAGTTTAACTCCCTCACTTTACAGATGAGGAAATCAAAGCCTAGAAAAGGGAAGTGATTTGATTAAGGATACTAATACCTGGCAGAAGCAGGGCTAGAACCCAGATACACTGATTCCCAGCCCAATGCTCTTGGTAGCACATCATGCTTCTTTCCCACCAAGCAATGTAAAATAACCTAATTCACTACTACTGGGGTAAGTCCAGCATTGGAATTATTCAATACAGCCTAATAATAGTATTCCCCCTTTTGAGTCCTTCAAGGTCTGTGGAAGTCAGCCTAAAAGTAACAGATATGATTCCCCTTGCACCTTCCCTTCTTGACCCATTAGATCAATCAACCAACAGACATTTATTAAACACTTGCTGTTTGCCAGGTTTTGTGCCGGTGCTGGGGAAAAGAAGTACAAATAATGAAATAATTTTTCTCTTAAGGAGTGTACATTCTAGTGAGGGAAAACAAAAAGTACACATATAGACAAGTATAGAATATATATGTTTATGTATACATATATGTATAAATGTATATAGCATAATATATTAAGAGAAAAAAAGACAAAAGTTAAATCCAAAGTAGTTTGACAGGAAAAGCATGAGAAGTGGCTGGGATCAGGAAAGGCTTTCTATGGAAGGTGATGTTTGAACTGTGTCTTGAAGGAAGAAAGAAATTCTATGACTCAGAAATGAGAAGGAAATCTATTCCAGGCACTTAAGGGACAGCCACTTTGAAGGTACTGCAGAGGAGACTGGATATGGAATGTCATAAATGAGGATCATAGAAGCCAGTTTGGTTGGATTGAAATGTAGGAGGGAGAAATAATGTCCAGTGAGGTTGGAAAGGTAGCTTGTGGCCAGACTGTGGAAGGTTTAGAGCTAAACAAAAGCTTTATGGTTTATCCTAGACATAATAGGGAACCACTGGAATTTTTTGAGTGGGTAAGTGATATGGTCAGATCTGAACTTCAGAAAAAACCACTTTGGCAGCCTTAGGGAAGATGGACTGGAATGGTTAGAATCTTGAGGTAAAGAGACTAATCAAGCTTACTAACTAGTGAGTGAGGCAAGAAATGACGATCACCTGCATTAAGATAGTGGCCGTGTGAGATGTGAGAGGATGTTGTGGAGGATGAAAGGGAAAGATCTGGTTCATGAATGGACAGGACGGATGAGGAAAAGTGAGGAGTTCAGATAATGCAGAGGTTATGACAAGGAAGACCAGAGCCAGGATGCAGGAAATCAATCAGTGCATTGACAATCAATTGATTTAACTCTTGCCAGTCATTGTGCTAAGTGTGGAGGCTACACAGAAAAGTAAAAACAGTCCTTGAGCTCAAGAAGAGTACATTCTAATGGGTGGGAGAGCACAATGTCAGAATCAGAGTCAATAAATATTCATTAAGTACCTACTGTGTGCCAGGTACTATGCTAAGTATTGGATAAATAAATGTACAAAAACCCCCCAGATATACAGTATACATATTATACAGTATACAAAATATATAATGAGTATATAGAAAGTAATTGTGGAGGGGAAGAATCTAGGAAAGATCTCCCCAAAGCTGATTAATATTAATAAAACCAATGGAATTAGAGCAAGCTTTCTTCTTCTTTGCTGTTCCTCTAATGTGTCTTCCTTAGTCCAAAATATAACATAAAAGAGGCCCTATAGCCCAACAACCTTATTTTACATCCTGTAACTTTAAAAAAACAAGAAATGGGAACATTTAAGGACATTGGGTAAGGCCCTTTGGGTAACAATGGGCCTTTAAGTACTTTACAATTTGTATGCTGTCGATATGTAAGCTTTGAGCCTAGCAAATTACACAGCTGCATGTTTACAGTTCCAGACCCTCTCTGTGAATTGCATCCTTATGTTCTGTATTTTAAAAGAACATTTTCAGCTCATGCTTAGATTTTACTCTGAAGCACCATTCAGATCAGGGTGCTTCTCCCCCTCCTTAATCCACACATTTTAGGGACTAAGCCATGACAATTTCCCCCATTGTATTTTGTGGTGACCCAGTTCCATTTTGAAATTGGGATTTCTATTATTTGCCAGAACACTAGGACACTGTTAGTTTCATGCCTTCTCAGTGTCTTTTAATCAGTCTATTATATTGGTCTTGTCCTGGCTAGAAATAGAATTAATGTCATTGAGAGTCACAAGTAGAGATGGTGGGCAGCATTGGGCTGAACAACTGAAGGCCTTTAGAGGTCCAGTTTGGATTGTGAGAATCATTTTTCTGTGAGAAGGAAGAAGGAAATTAAGAAATTGAGAAAGAAATTAGGAAAGAAATTAAGAAAGAAAAATATTAAGGAAGGAAAGAAAAGAATAAAGGAAGAGAGGGAGGAAAGAAAGGAGAGAGAAGGGAGAAAAGGGAGGGAGGGAAGAAAAGAATGAAAGGAGGAAGGAAGAGAAAGTGGGAAGAAGGAAGGGAGGGAGGGAGGAAAAAACGAAGGAAGAAAGGGAGAGAGGAAGGGAGGAAGAGAGGAAGGGAAGGAGGGAGGGAAGGAAGGAGGGGAGGAAGGAAGGAAGGAAGGAAGGAAGGAAGGAAGGAAGGAAGGAAGGAAGGAAGGAAGGAAGGAAGGAAGGAAGGAAGGAAGGAGGGGATCCAGTGAGGCAAACAGCTCACAGCATTGAGCTGCTGGCGTTCTAATTCTCATTCAGCCATTCTCTTATCACCTGAACGTTGGCGTCTTTTCTGCCTCCAATCATAATTATTTATTTTATTGTCATATGCTTTTTGAGGTTGAGGTAAGAGTCTGCTTTATTTTCTATCTCTGTACCCCAGTGTCTGGCACAAGACCTTGCATACAGTGGGCACTTTACAAATGCCTACTGAACTGACCTGGATTCGGTCTTCTCACTGGATCTCACTTTGGGATCAGATGATTATGAATGTCTATTCTAGATCTTGGGTTTAGCTTTTGTTCCAAGCCTCCTCCCAGCTCTAACACTCTACATTCTATGCTTTAATGTACCTTCCAGCTCTCATCTTGTACGATCTGTGACTTACATTAACAACAGCAACGATAACAGCATTCACATAGCACTATGTTACATGTTACTCCAGTTGATTTTCACAACTTGGGGAAGTAGATGCTATCATCATCCCCATTTTATAGATGAGGAAACACGTTGAGAGAGATAAAGCAGCTTACTAAGGGTTACACGACTGGTAAGTGGCTGCGGAAGCATTGTTATCCAGAGCTCTCTGAGAATACTGCCACATAATGCTATTATGAGTCTGAGAAATATACAATAGAATAACACTTGATGCGGTGCTCAATGAAACAAAAAGGGAGCACCTAGAGAAGAGTGGTACAGGAATAGTGAGAGAATCCCAGGCCACACAAAGACTGGGGATGTTTAACCTGGAGAAGAGGAGACTTAAGAAAGAGCATCCTAATTCTTAAGTATTTGAAGAGCTATCACATGGAAGAGTAATTCATCTTGTTCTCTTTGAATTCCCAAAGCAGAACTAGGAAGAATAAAGTTTCAGAGAGAGGGAGAGAGAGGAGAGAGAGACAGAGACAGAGACAAACAGATAGAAAACAGAGAGAGAGACAAATAGCAGGTACAGAAAGATAGAGACAGAGACACACAAAGACACAGAGAGATAGAGACAGAGAGAGAGAGACAGGCACAAAGAGACACAGAGACAGGAAGAGAGAGACAGAAACATAGAAAGAAAACAGAGACAAAGAGACAGACAGAAAGACACAAAGGGACACACACAGAGAGAGATTCAGCTGAATGTAAGGAGAAGCTTTCTAACAATGACTACTATCCAAAAGTAGAATGAATTGCCTCCAAGGGGTTATGGGTTTTCCATCCTTGGAGATCTTAAATTAGAAGATGAATGACTACTTTCCAGTGATGTTATAAAGCAGTAGTGTCAAACTCAAATAGAAACTGGAGCCACTAAACCATATATAAGGGTCCGTGTAGGCTGCATATTGACTTAGAAAATCACATATTAACACTATCTATGTTTTGTTAATTTTTTTTAAATTTTGTTAAATATTTCCCCAACATATCTTAGCCTGACTTGGGCTGCACTTGGGAGTGTTGTGGGCCACATGGAGCCCAGGGATCATGTGTCTGACCCTTCTTTTGTGGAGGGTATCATATAATTGATCACGGAATGATCAATGTAGAGCTAGAAGGCACATTAGAGGCCATCTAGTACAACCCTGTCACTTTAAAGGCGAAGAAGCTGAGGAGCAGAGTGTCTAAGGTCACCCAGGTAGTAAGCAGAAGACCTGAGTCTGGAAATCAGGTCCCTTGTCTCCAAATTCATTCTCTTCTGCATTTCATCACACGACTTCCCTTCTGTTGGTTAGGTAGGGGTTGGATTAGATACTGTTCTGTGAGGTCTCTTCCAACTCTGAGATTCTATGAGTAGTCCAAAGCCAGGCACAAAATAGGTACTTAATAATGCTTGCTGAATGAATGAATGAATGAATAATCCTGCATATGAAGGTTACCTTCCTGACCTTTCATATTGCAGGCAATTGGTTAGCAATTAGCATTGCTATGCAGCACTTTGGGTGTGCTATTTTTAATTTAATCACGGAATGTTGTAGCTATTTATTGTGCTTATCAGGTGACCTGTATTCAGAAATCTAATATGTGCAGCAGGAACTTGCTACTGAGGATAATTGCAGAATCAGCCCCTTTCCACAATTCATGGGCTGTGATTACACAATCGCCTGCATCTACAAACCTTATTACAGCAGATGAAGAGAGAATTATACTAATGCCTTTGGTGACAATAATCATTAATTATCAAAATAAAGTACATATGGACACATATGTAGATGTATATCCTTTTACTAATGATTTACATGACATATATTTGATTTTAAGACAAGCACTCAAAAGACACTGTTCTCCAACACAAACTAATATTACGTGGAAGAATTATACTCTTACAAAAATGTGAGCTAATTGATACTTCAAAAGAGTAGTGACATCATCAGCAAGGTCACTTCCTACCTCACTACTGCATATATAAATCCCTCCACGGCATAGGAGATGAACTAAATTGTACCAAAGACATTCATTCCCTGGTAGCCAATTCACTTGGAACATGACTCTCCATACTTAATTGGATTTAGAACTAGGGATCTTTAATGTAAAATTCTGTTTTCCTACTTCCTACCTAGAAGTATTCCGCTAACTCAGTTTAACCTTTCTGTGCCTCAGTTGTACAATGGGAACTGTAAGACCGATGTCACCTACTTTACAGAGCAATTTGGAAAATAAAATGAGAAGTACGTGGTAAACCGTTAAAGTACCATAGACATGTCAGTTATTATTAATGCTTGTACCAGCTCCTCTGATAAAAGTGCTCCTATGATGCGTCATCTTCATCTGGAGGTGACCCTTGATTCTTGGAGGGTATGCCTAGTAAGCACATGCTCTGGTAGGTCCTAAGTAAGATGGAAAGGCTTCCCATATTGGCTTTGTAGTACCTTGAATGGCTGTTGTATAAGAACACTAACCAAACCTTGAAAGGGTAAGGAGCTCGAAGATACAGAGGTATGGAGGAAGGGGCTAAGGTCAGAGAGATTTACCATCAGCTTGGCTGCAGATATATTTTCATCTCTAACAGCTCATGGCAACCATCCATCTGCTAGTTAGAGGGCCAGCAAACTATGGCTTAAGGGTCAAATCTAGCCCATGGCCTGTTTTTGTTTTGTTTAATTTTGGTTGGTTGGTTGGTTTGTTTTCTCAGCTCACAAACTAAGAGTGGTTTTTATATTTTTAAAGTTGGTTAAAAACCAATCTTGGCTCACAACAGGTGGTGGACTGGATTGGGCTCTTGGGCCATAGCATACTGACTCTTGAACTAAGTCGTGGAGTCCATATACCATCAAGATCATGGATTTTTGAAGTATTCTTTGGATCACAGAAACACATTCTATTGCCTGGCCTACCCTCAAAATTGTACTAAATTTCCCCAGCTGAAAGTAATCTCACTTTTCCCTCACATTTTCCTGGACGATTCAGGAGCTCTCCTCCATCACTGTCTTCCCAGTAACTTGTAACACATTCATTTATGGGCACGTCATATCCATAGTATTGGATTTTAAGCCAAATGAAAGAAGGGACTGTGTAGTCCTAGTACTGAGCACAGGCTCAATGAATAGTCAGCAAGATTTATTATGTACCTTTTATGTTCTAAACACTGTACAATGCACTGAAGATAAAAATAACAGAGTGAAATAATTCCTGTCCTTAAAGGGCTTATATTCTACTTGAGAATGTTCACAAAAATATACATATAGGATAAAGGAATGTAGCCTCTAATCAGCAAGAGGGAGGTAGGTGGTTATGAGATGAAAAGTATTTTTTCTCAGCTAGAAGGAGAGACATTGGAGGTAGGAGATTGGGAAGTTTTTTGACCCCATAGAGAAGATGGGGAAGCCCTTCCACAACAGTACCAGTGGCCAGTCTATTGGATGGGAAGTGTGCTACTATCCCAAACTAAATATAATCTTGAGCAGTTGGAGTCTTGTCTTTCTCATTGACCTTTCTAAAGAGTGATTTGCTTGGATAGAATTTGCTACCTCACTGAGAGCAGATGAATTTATCTCATCTACTTGCTTACCCTTAAACCATGTTTATTTGCTATCTGGACTTGTATAATTGGTTTTATCTTCAGATAAAAATAAATTTATTTCTCTTTTATTCTATGTGAGCATTTGCTCCAGAGGAGTGATTCACACAATGAGGAAGTACCAAATGGAACTTCTGGATAACCAGTCCTAAGCTTAATAGCAAGATCATACTGACATTCTCTATCTAGAGGCAACTTCATAGACAAGAAATGCAAAGTGATTTCAGGAGACACTAACAACCAAAGAAATGAATAAAAGGAATTAGGAAAGGCCTCTTGAAGGGGGTAATACTTGAAAGAAGCCTTGAAAAGAGTTCCTATTACCCAAAACATTCCCAAAAGACTCTGGAGACAAAATGCCATCCACATCCAGAGACAGAACTATGGAATTGGAATGCAGAATGAAGCAGATTATTTTCTCTTGTATTATGTTTTGTTTTGTTTTGGTTGATTTCTCATGATTTCTCTGATTTCTCATTTCTTCATTCGTTTTAATTCTTCTATGCAACATGACTAATGTGAAAATGTATTTAATAAGAATGTATGTATAGAACCCATATAAGATTGCACGTCATCTTGGGGAGAGAGGGGGAGAAAATTTAAAACTCATGGAAGTGATTGTTGAAAACTGAAAACAAATAAATTAATTTTTTTTAAAAAGAAAAGAGTTCATATTTATCCTGTGTATGGCTTGCTTTGCACGTTGTCTCCACAGTTAGATTCTAAGCTCCTTCCAGGCAGGAAATATCTTTTGTCTCTTTTTGTATCCCACTATGTAGCACATTGTCTGTCACTAATAAATGTTACTGATTGATTGATTGATTGATTGATTGATTGATTGGAAAGGTGAAGGAGAAGAGATGGTGCACTACAAGCACAGGAAATGAAGATACCAGATGAAACTGTATGTGTGAGGAACAAAAAGTAGGCCAGTTTGTCTGGAATGGAGAGTACATGTGGGGGAAGAATGTGAAATCAATCAGGAAGGAGAGCTTAGAGCCAGGTTGTGAAGGGCTTTAAATGTCAGGTGCAGGAGTTTGCATTTTATGCTGGAAGCAGCAAAAAGCCACTGACTTCTTGAGCAGCGGGGTAAAGTGGAGGGATTTGAGTTTTGTAAATATCAATACAACAGCTATGTGAAGGACCAAGTAGACAGAAGAGAAAGCCTGGATATAGGGAGACCAATCAAGAGGCTGCTTCAATAGCCCAAAAAAGAAGTGACTTGAATGAATGTAGCTATGATATAGGTAGAGATGGAGAGTAGAGAGGTTGAGGTTAGAATCCTTATGGACAGGCAAATGATTGGACTGAGAAGCAAGAGTTGACGATGATTCCTAGATTGCAAGCCTAGTAACTGAAAACATGGCGGTACCCTAGACAGGAATAAAAAAGTGAGGAGGAAGGGAGGACTGAAGGGGAGAGATGATGAGTTCATTTTGAATATATTGATTGAGATGCCTAGAGGATAACCAAATGGAGATGTTCAGCTGGTAGTTGGACATGAAGATCTGGAACTCAGGAAAAAAGATAAGAGCTAGAAATATAGATTTGGGAGTCATGTACATGAAGGTTATAGCTGAAGCTAGGAGATCTGATGAGAAATTGCCAAGAGAGAATGTAGATTGAAAAGAGAATAGATAGTCTTGTGGTACACCCAAGTTTTCAGGCTTAGGGAAAAGAGAATGATTCTGCAGAAGAAAGTAAAGAGAGGTCAGATAGGCAAGTGAACAAGAAGAGGACATGTCACAAAAACTGAGGAAGATAAGAAAATGCAGAAGGAGGTGATGGTGGTGGTGGTGAATGGTGTCAAAGAAGGATACGGACTCAGAAAATCTCCATTGGATATGGTGGTAAAAACAGACATTGGTAATCTTGTAGAGAGTAACTTTATTGGAGTAGTGGGTAGAAGCTGGACTACAAGGGGTTTCAGACAAGACAGTTAAGGCAATCAGGGTAGCCAGAGATTTTGAGAACTTTGACCATGAAGCGGGGAATAAAGAAAGATAGCTTGAGAAAATAGGAACAAGAGGAGGTTTTTTAATGATTAGGGAAGAGATCTGAGCATGTTTTTAAGGAGCAAGGAAGGAGCCAATGGACAAGAAGACACTGAAAATTAGTGATTGGGAACAACAGAAGGGGAAAATTTCTGGAGAAGTCAGGAAGGATGAGATCAAGGGCAAAAGTAGAGGGGCTGGCATTGGCAAGGAGAAAGTTCACTTTATCCTTCATAAAGAGAGAAGGGGGTGGGACAGAATACTGAACTAAATTGAGGAAGAGTGGTATCTCATGAAAGATGGGCATTAATTTTGTCAGAGTATGAGGGGAAGGTCTCTTCTTAGGGGCAACTGGGTGGTACAGTAGACAGAGCATCAGTCCTCGAGTCAGAAAGATCTGAGTTCAAAATCACCCTCAGACACTTGCTAGCTGTGTGACCCTGGGCAAGTCACTTAATCTTGTTTGCCTCAATTTCCTCTTCTGTAAAATGATCTGGAGAAGGACAGGCAAACCACTCCAGTGTCTCTGCCAAGAAAACCCCAGATGGGGTCATGAAGAATTAGACATGACTGAAAAACAACTGAGCAAAGCACAAGAATGGAAGCAGAGAAGGAAAGTGGTTTGGAGTAATTCAGGGATGGGGATTGGAGATGGATGAGTGATATTAGGATGCATTTAACAAAGATGTGTTACACTGAAATAAACAACTCCAGGAATCGTATCATTGGATGAATATGAAACTCTAAAGCACAGCCAGTATAAATGCCATTAGAGTATTTGGGACAGAGTATATCAAACACGAGCCAGCTAAGGTAGCAATATACTGCTATCAGTCACAGTGCTGGGCATGAGAAAGCATATACCAAATAATGATACCCCAATCAACATTATCCAGATTTGAAATCAGAGGACTTGCAGCTGAGTATCCCAGTACATACTGCTTTGGACTTGGCATCAGGAAGCTCTAAGTTCAAATCTTCCCTAAGACAGGTATTAGTACTGTGACCATGAACAAGTCATTTAATGACTGTTTGCCTCATCTGTAAAATAAGGATAATGACAGGACACACATTATAGGGTTGTTTCAGGATCAAATGAGATAGCATTTGTTAAAAAAACACCTTGCACGCTTTGAAGCACTTGAGAAATGCTTGTTATTATTAGGAATCTCAGCTTTGCCACTTATTTTTTGTAGGGTTTTGGGCAAGTAAATTAAATTCTCTAGATTTTGCTTTCCTCATCTGTAAAAGGCAAAGGTTGGACTAGATGCTCCTGGCAGTTCAAACCTGATCATTGCACCTCAAAATCACATTGCTAACACACTAGAACCAAGTGCCACCATGATGGAGGAAGCCCTACTACAACTGGCTGGGCCCCAAGGCAGATGGTCATTGATGAGCCAAGCTACCTGTCCTTTGTCATGGTGTCTCACCCAATGCCATTTTTTTGCATGGAATCAATTAACAGTGTCAGGCAGGGCAGGCCTCTTGTAGCATTATATTGATCAGCTGATTGATTGGTTTCTAAATGGCAGCAGGATCCTTATTCTGAAATATAAGGGAATGGCGTCCCAGGATGGTCCAGTTCTCTTCATTTGCCCTAACAAGGGGAAAGTCAGTCTGAATTAGTGAAAAGAAGCACAGGATCACTGGTTTATAGAGGTTGTCTTGTTAAATTCTCTCATTTTACAGGTGAGGAGCCCAAGACTAGAGGAGGTTGAGTGAGAACACTTCAAAAGACAGTTTTATGCTTTCAAGTACATTTAGTAATCTTATGCATGGGGAAGTGAATATCTCTCTCATATACATATATATGCATATATATGCACACATACACACTTAGCAATTTATCATAATGTCTACTATGTTCCCAGGCACTATGCTAAGCACTTTACAATTATCTCATTTGATCCTCAAAACAACCCTGTGAAGTAGATGTTATTATTATCCCTATTTTACAGATGAGGAAACTGAGGAAAACAGAGGTTAATGTCACACAGCTAGCATATATCTGAGGCTAGATTGGAACTCCAGTTTTTATGACTTCAGGCCCAGCACTCTATCTACTGTGCCATTATAACATGTATTGTATGTGTATGGCATATGTGTCTATGCACATATGAATAAATACATGTGCATACATTTATATATGTATATGTATGTGTATGTGTGTAATGCCTCTGGACATTTTAACTTCCCTCATAGACTATTTCCTTGGTAATCTCATTAGCAACCAAAGAGTCAATTATCAACTCTCTGTAGATGATTCGCGTATCTAGTTGTCTCCCTGTGACCTCTGTCCTGACCTCTAATCTCATATCTCCAACTGCTTAGACAACATCTTAAATTGGACTTCTCACCATCATCTTAAATTCAGAATGCTCATAACTAAGCCCACTGTCTTTCTTCCCAAACCTTCTGCCTTTCTCTAACTTCCTCGTTGCTGTCAAGGTTACCACCACCCTTCCATGCTCTCAAACTAAGGGGACATCTTTAACTCTCTTTCACTTTCACCCCATTCCATCCAATCATTTGCCAAGTCTTGTTGTTTCTACTTTCATAACAAGTCTCATTTACGCCCACTTCTCTGTTCCTATACTCCTACCACCCTGGTACAGCCATGATCACTCCATGACTGCACTATTGCAGTAGCCTACTAGTTGGCTTCTCTGACCCAAGGCTCTCCCTCCTTCAGTTCATCCTTCCCTCAGTTGTCAATTGGATCTTCCTAGAATGCAGGTCTGACCATGTAAACCTCTTCATACCACCCCCCACATATCTCATACACTTCATTGACTCCCTATTACTTCTAAGACCCAATATAAAATCATCTGTCTTTTAAGCTCTTCACAGCCTGGCCCCTTCCTATGTTCCCAGTCTTTTTTACACCTTTACTTCCTTCATGTATTCCCTGATCCAGTAACACTGGCCTCCTTGCCATTCTTAACGCATGATGCTATCTCTCAACTTCAGGCATTTTCACTGGCTGTCCCGCATGCCTGGACCTCGTTCCTTCCTCACCTCTGCCCTCTGATTCCCTGGCTCTTTTTAAGTCCCCATTAAAGTCCCAAGAAACCTTTCCCAATTCTCCTTTATTTTAGTGCCTTCCTCTGAAATTAAATCCATGTATTCTCTATATATTTTATGTGTACATAATTTTGTTTCTTTTTAGTTCCAGGTTTTCCCCACCATTAGACTATGAGCTCAGTGAAAACAGTTTTTTTTTCCTTTCTTTGTATGTACAATGCTTTGTGCCATGCCTTACCTTTAGTAGTCACTGAATAAAAACTTGGTGATGAGATAAGAATAATTTGTAATTAGTACATTTATTACATTCATTGAGGTGGCATGGTAATATGGGAATAACACTGGATTAGGCAAAAGCAGACTTGGATTCTAATTCCTGCAGTGTTGTATGACAACGTTGGCCAAGATATCTTCTCTAGGTCTCAGTTTCCTAATCTATTTAAAGGAAGGTGTTGGACTAAATGACTTCTAAGATCTATTCCAACTCTCCATATCTATGATTGTCTAAATAAAGAATGCAACCAAAGTGGTAGGTGAAAATATTGAGCTTCTCTGTTACAGAAACTAGACATTCTCTTTGCCACTATCTTCCTTTCCCTTCTCCCTCCTCCCCTCTTCTGGATCCACATTAAATGAATATGTGTTAATATATGTGTACATAATATATTCACATATATGTACATAGGTATATGTGTCTACATATGTACATATATATATATATAAATATATTGATATCGATTTCTATCTACATGCATACAAAAAATAAATCTTAGCCTAACACATACAAATTCTTGCAATTCTTACTTAAAGCCAAAAAAATGGTTTGGGCTCTTTTAAAAGAAGATATTGAGTAAGAGGTTAGACTAGATGACCTCTCCTGTCCCTTCTGGCTCTTCAATTCTGTGATTCTATGAAATGTATTCACATTTCCAGACCCTACAGACCAGCTTATAATGTAGCCCAGGATATGAGATGTGGGAGCTGCCCTCACACAGAGGCCATGTTTATATGAGGAAGATGAGTGGTCTCTAGATGAATACGATATTGACAGCTGTCACTCAGGAAGGTCACATGAGAGATACTGCCTGATTCCTGATTAATCAAATACTGACTATTCCAAGCCACCACACAGGGAGGTAGTTTGGCTTGAAAATAGCTTTGGTTATGACTAAACAGACTGTTCTCTCCAGGGGAGCCAGACCTCCCACCAAATTACTTGTTTCCAGACAGAATCTGGTTTTACTGTTAAGTCTAAACCAGGACCCCTCTAGTTTGAGGGGAACCAACTAAGCCCCCCACCCCCATTCCCCAACTAGAACCACTAGTGTCGGGGTCAGCTTCCTTATTTGTCTTAAGGAAGAGGGCCAAGTGAAAGAGCTAAGTTTAAACTCTGGAAGAGGACGATAACCTATATAGGAGGGCTAGGATCCAAGTTGGAGGCTTGGGGTGCTTCAGGAAAACTAGCTGAGAGGAAGAATTATTGCATCCAAGTTTTTGAAAGACTAAAGGCTGCAGAGGGACACTGGGATGGCAAAGAGCCAGGCAGGAGACCTTTCCTAGAACTTCAAGGACCTGAAACAGCTAGCTTAGAAGAACATGCCAGGGGGACTGAAGTAATAAAAAGCCTGAGGTTGAGGGAGGGGGGAAAGGTTGGGTAATTGGAGAAGCACCTTAGAGAACAGGACTCCATGAAGGTTAGAGGAAGGAGTTACATGAAATGTTCCACATTTCAAGCATATTCAGATGGTTAAAAACTGTGTTTTTTAAAAAACATCGTTTAGCAAGCACATCAATTGGAAGACGCATTTATTTCTAGGAATTAAGAAAGGACATTGGTGGAACAGCAAAAATGAATGAGAATGGAAGCCGTAAGAAGAAATGGATTTCTACATTGAGTACAACCTAAGAATTACACATAAATAATAATGTCCCTGAATGATTTGTGTGCAGAATAAAGAACAGGCCATATATCTACACACTGTGTGGTTGGCAAAGTCCTTTCCTCAGCACAGCCCTCTAAGATATGCAATGTTTTCATTCTTCATTTTATAGATAAGCAAACTGAGACTCAGTGGTGTCAAGAGATCTGTCTAAATTCATATGGTTAGCAGGTGGTATAGATGGGCACTAAATTCAAGTCTCCTGCCATATAGCATAGAGAACAATAGATACTGGATTAGAAACATGAGTTCGAATTCTAGGCTCTCATATTTATTACTTTTGTGACTTTAGGTAAGTCATCTTTCCTCTCTGACTTCAATTTTCTTCTTTATAAAATTAGGAATTTGAATTTAATTATGTTTAATGTCCCTTCTAGTGGCTAGAGGATCAGCCTTGGAATAGGGAAGACCTGGGTACAAGAACTGCCTCTGAAAAATAATACTATGTGACCATGGATATTGCAGTGGAAAGTGTAGAAGCCAAGTTACTTCACCTCTCAATGGCCCAGGAAACTCTCTATGATAATAAAATACAAAAATGTTTTCTATATAGTAGAGGAAATTTGTACATTGAGTATGTGTATACACAGATACAGATTTATGTATGCATATGTATATGTATATATTTATGTATGTATATGTATATATATATGCATTTATACACATATACACATACTGAAGAGTTTAAGATAAACTTGATATCTATTTATTTGAGAAGGGAAAAAGACCTGTATAATTGGACCTGGGTAGAATATTGCAGGATTTGTATCCTTTCTTATGTAACACAGTACCAGTGAGAAGCTTGATATGTGCAATATTCCAAATTCATTGATATGGCACATCAAGGCATTGCTGGGGAGAACCCTATGGCTTGTTTCCCTGGAAGTGAGCTAACAAGTGCAGGCTGTTCTCGGAAGCTGTCCTGGTCTGGGGTTCGGGCAGCCCAAACGGTAATGTCCTAAGAATAAATCTGTGCACAGTGTTCTGAGGGAGCAGGTGTTGGTCTCTGTGTCTGCTAATCTCATAAACACTAAGCACTCTCTCTCGCCAGGGTCACACTGCTGTCAGGCTGGGCACAGTGCTTGCATTAGGAGGGCAGTTTCACTATGACCTCTTGTTGAAGTGGTTCATCTTGTTTCTCTGATTGGCTTCGAAAAATGTTCTTTCTTGCTACGATGTTGTGAGAAAAACATTTTGTGAACTTTAAAGCACTAAGGAAATGTGATAGAATTATTGTTACTGGTATTATTATTATAAGTGACAATAATAATACTAATTATATACCAGAAATCAGTGAGGTATAGTAGAAAAATCAATGAATTTGGAATGAAAGGACCAGGATTGCTATTTGCCAGCTGTAGAAACGACCTTGGGCAAGTCACTTTCAACCCTGGTCCTCAGTTGCCTTTTCTATAAAATTGGGGAGGGGGGGAATAAATGGCTAAATAAATGATCTCTAATGCCCCTTCTGTGATACCATGAAGAATTCAGGGATGGTGAATAAAAGTAATATTCAGATGAACAGTAGGCAATAGGTTTCTTTTCACAAAATATACTTCAGGGAACATCTAGGGAATCAAAAAGTACTTTGTTGTACACTTAATATCTGGCCCATGTGAAATGCAGGGTTGCATCACTTCCTAGTAATTTAAAAAATAATAAGAGGCAGTGTGGTGTAAGGTAGAAGTAATCAAACATTTTGTCTCAGGACCCCTTTACACTGTTAAAAATTATTGAACTCTACCCCTGCCACCTACCTCCTGAGCTTTTGTTTATGTGGATTATAGAGACTGATATTTTCTATATTAGACATTGAAACTAAATATTATCACAAAAACAGTTCTGATCTTGCAGACCTCCTGAAATCTCAAGGACCCTCAGGGGTCCTCAGAATGTATTTTGAGAACTACTGGTATCATAGAACCCAAACTATATTGGGAATCATTGAACTTAATTTACCTCCCAGTTTTGTTATATGTGCCTAGGTATCTTTGACCAAGCTCCTTCCCTTCTTCCCTAAAATGAAGGTGTTAGAACAGATGGTCTCACGGGTTCCTTCCAGAGCACAATCGGATGATCATTAACATGCTTTCATATTAATTAACCTAACAATTAGAGGAAGCATGGCATGATAGATAGAATGATGACTCTGGAGTTAAGAAGACCCAGGAATCAAATCTTGCCTCAGACACTTACTAGCTATGTGACCCTGAACACGTTATTCAACTTCTCTGGGACTCAATTTTCTCATCTGCAAAACGGGGGTAAAAATAGCCTTAACTTCCCAGGATTATTGTGGGGATCAAATAAAATAATGTATGTAAAGAGCTTTGAAGACTTCAAAATGCTATAAAAAAGCTATCACTATTATTACTAATTCTGTCAAAGCCAGTTCCCATTCCCATATAAACCTGACTTAGGAGCCTTGTTTTTAGACCACTCTGCTATTTGCATTTAAAGGCTCACACTGCGAAGCACAAATTCACTCCAGAGTCTCCCCAGTAACACAAATCCTGGCTGCTTGCGATGACCACATTCACACTTCATCCAATTAACTTTGGTTCTTTCTATTTGCACAATAAAATACAGGAGTTGTCTCTCCATTTAAAAATGCCTTCCTTTTTGGAAATGGTTAGTAATGGTGAATTCTCATTAGTGTATTTAATAACCTGAAAAAGGGGGCCTAAAAAGGGCCTTTTTTTTCTTTCTGTGATCCTCCCCTGCCAATAAGCTGATAAATAACCCAGCTGTGCACTGCCTGGGTTTACATAAATACGAATGACCACAATAATGAGTGAACAAGACAGAGATGTAAAAGGTTTTTAAAACAGAGTTTAACAAAAAGGTCCTGTCTGTCAAGGAAATAAAGCTGTTTTGAATTTGTTCCCAATCATTTGGCTCTTTCACTGAAGCGGGTGTTTGTAGGTCCTACCGCGCAGCACGGCGATGATTAATGTGAAGTTGACACTGTCTGCACAGAGTACGTCAAAGGACTAGCAACTCCAAGAGATATTCATCATGCTGACTATGAGGCAGGGAACTGCACAGGGAGGTTTCCTTTCCTTTAGCCTGCTTGGGGCATGAGCGATGCTGCCAAAGGGAGCTAACCGATCCTTTGGGTGGCTAGCCCACCAACAGCACCCCTTCCTTAAGGGTATGGGGTGATACCTAGGGAGCTGGCAGCAGGGCTTCTCTGGTGATCTACCTGTTCCATGTTTTCTGGTAAAGCTACTTGCCATACTACCAAGTGACTGTCTGAAAAGGACAATCGTTGCCTAGCAAGTATACACCGAGAAACCATATTGGCAAGTGTCAGGAAGGACACTTGGACTTAGAAAGTGTAGCATTATGTCCCCAGGCACTCAACACATATAAGCTGTATGCAAAGTGCCTCCATTTCTCTAAGGCATGCTCAGCTATTTAATGATAATATTATTATTAAAATCTATTAATTTTCTATTATTTATTTATTGGTCTTATTTATTTAGATTTATTAGATTAATATTTATATTAATTATTATTTAATAATAATGTCATGATGATGATGATGATACAAAGAGACAGCTTGGCTTAATGAGTAGAAGACCAAGTATGGAGTTGGATAGATCCATGGTACAAGTCCTTCCAGTGACAAATATTAGCTTTGAGACTATCAACAAGTAACTTAACCTCTTAAGACCCCAGTCTTTAAGACTAGAAGTGTCAGACCAGTTGACAATCTGTATTAATAGAGGGCATTTGCATACCAGGAGATGCCAATATGAATGAAATCACAAGTATGGACATCCCATTACATACAATCCCCACCCCTATAAAAGAGAGAATATAAAAAGCGTCTTACGGTTGACAACACACTTTCCTCATAACAATTTTGCAAAGTAACTAATGTAAGTATTACACTTCTATTTCCATACATGTAAAAAGTGACTTCTGGTGGGCCATACTGTAAATGGCAGAGACAGATTCTAAGCCTGGACATCCCCACCCTGAAGTACAGGACACTTACATGTTCTGCTTCTCCTGAAGGTCAATGGAAATGATATCCTTGCCTAAGGGAAAGTCAACATAACCTCCACAAAGATTAGGAAGGAAGAAAATTCAAATTTGATGAGATGTGATTATCAGTACAATGCAACTGAGCTTCAGAAATATGCCCAAAGTTTTCTTGAACGCAACTTGCCCAAGTGAAATCCTCCACAGAGACATCCATCATGAAATGTCCTTCTCCGGAAAGTCATCATACGGTACAAAATGCCTGGAGTTTTCAAACTTGGTCAGGAGCACACTTACTGGACACCTGCCAACCTGAAAATGCTCAAAGAGAGGATGTAGAACCAACATGATGGGACATATGTCAGTTATCTGAGGCCCTGCCTACCTAAGTGTTGGAGAGAATTATTACCAGAAAGTTGGTACCCAAGCAATGCATTTTTTTTAAGTTGCTACTCATGAAACAATCTCCTAAGCACCAGATGAAAGCACCAGAGCAATAAAACTATGGACTTTGTAAAGAAGTGTGGAGACTCTTAGCAGTAAAATTTGGAATCGACATGGGAGCAATAGGGAAGAAAGGAAGACCAGGTTGTAATCATAGCTAAATAGACTTTGATAAGAGATGACTATCACTGCCTATATTGTGAATATCTGGTGCCTTGTATATGTAGATAGGAAGCTGGTTTCTGTTGTCAGCCATGCCCTTGACTATGTAACTGTAGACACATCTCCATTCTGGGCCTTGGTTACCTCCTGAAATAAAAATAAACTCCTTTATTTGGCATTTAATGCCATCACTCCTTGATCCCTTCCTATCTTTCCAACTTTCTTACACATTCCTTCCCTGCACATACTCTGTGGCCTAGCTTCCCTGGTTTACCTGCTCTTCGTCACACATGGAAGTTCATGTGTGCTTGCTTATTAGAATGTCCATTATTAATTAAGCCTTGTGTGGTACAAGCAGTTTAAATGACACTATTAAGGGTGTGTATGGCTAGAAAGGGAAGTGGATTACTCAAGATCAGTTAGTGAGAATAAGAGATGGCAAGTGGACAGTGTGAGTGCTGCTCTGGTACCCACTAGAGAAAGGGTTCTTCATTTATTTGTGTTACAGACTCCTTTAACAGTTCTGGTGAAGCCTATGGACTACTCAGAAGAATGTTTTTAATGCTTGAAATAGAGCACATAGATTTACAAGGAAAATAATTATATTGAAATATAAGTTATCAAAATATTAGCTAAACCAGTTCCTAAACCCCAGGCTAAAAACACTTTGCTGTAAAAACTAAAAAAAAACAGGAAAAACAGAGTTACAGTGTATAATATAAATTCTTTATGGTGGAGTCATGGAAAAACATATAAAGGAAATACAAAAAATGAGAAGTGCACATCTATATCAACAGTGACAATGTTCATACAGATGTCAAGGTTTTAGCAGATCTCTTGTTAATATATGATCTAACTACACATAGTCAATCAATAGTCAAAACACAGTTATTAAGGGCCTACTATGTACCAGGTAGATCAGTGGTGAATAGATAGAGTACTGGTCCTGGATTTGAGAAGATTCAACTTCCTGAGTTTAAATCTTGGCCTTAGACACTTACTATGTTACTATTGACAAGTCACTTATCCCTGTTTGCCTCAGTTTTATCATCTGGCAAATGAAATGGAGAAGGAAATGACAAAACACTCTAGTATCTTTGTCAAGAAAATCCCAAATGCAGTCACAAAGAAGCAATCAGACACTACTGAAAACAACTGAAGAACAATTGTACCATTCATTGTGCTGAATATGCAAAAAAAAACCCAGCCACAATTAAATCAGGGATAGAACAAGCAAGCAGATATGTACAAGGATAAATAGGAAATAATTAAAAAGAGGGGGCATTAGAATTAAAAGGAGTTGGAAGAGTCTTTCTGTGATTACACAGGATAATAGTCACCTAAGAGGCTATGTAATTTCAAGTGTCAGTACCAAGAGTCTACGTGAGTTTTCTAAGGAAGGAATGAAGAAAAAAGATTTCCGGTTCCAGGAGCCAAGATGGCAGAGTGATCCGTAACTGCTATTTCTCTCCCTTTGTTGACCTTGATCAGCCCAGAGATTATCTCCCCAGAAAAACCCTGGAACAGTGGGAGCAGCAGAAGGGGTAAACAGACTTTCAGAGGCTAGAAAGATCACTAAGGAGAGTTCCTCTGGCTATGGCCAAAGGCAACCAGTGCAGGATCAGAGCTGTCCCAGTCAGTCCCACCTCAACAAACTGGGTGAAGATCCTGAACCCCAGGGGAGGTGAATCCAGCAACTGCCAACACCAGCTTCTTTGTGACCACATAGGCAAGCTCAGCTTTCTGAACTAGTGTCTTCCTGATTCCACTGGGGTGCCTATGCTGCAGCTCAGCAGAGGAGCCTCCGGCATCCAGACTACCCCTCCCCAACACTTAGCAGGCTACCTCCAGGGTGACTTTAGAGAAACCCAAAAAGCCCTAACCAGCCTCTGCTGTCAAACACCAACCAGCTCAGTACCAGGTATGATGCAGTATTTCATTTCTAGCTGAAAGAACCAGAGGCTACAACACACAAAGCCTCAAGTTTTAGGCACAAGAACTGTGGGACAGAGTTCCCTGTGCCACAGATGCAGAGATTTACCTTAAAAGCCAGGGAAATGGTTATTGTCATGAGCAAAAAGCAAAGCATAAAAGAAAAGAGCATAGAGTCTTTCCATGGGGACAAGGACCAAAACACAAATACCAAAGAGATCAGCATTGAGACTGTACTCCCATCTGAAACTTCAGAAAGGAATATGAACTGGTCAGAAGCACAAAGAGCCTTCTAGGAAGGGCTCAGGAAGGATTTTAAAACCCAAATTAGAAAAATAGAAGAAAAACTGACCAATGATTTTAAAAATATGAAGAAAATTCACTGAAGAGAAAAACTCCTTAAAAAGGAAAATTGGACAAATGGAAAAGGAAATACAAAACCTAACTGGTGAAAGTAACTCCTTAAAAGGAACAATTGGATAGATGGAAAAGGAGATGCAAAAATTAACTGAAGAAAACAATTTGATAAAAAATTGAATGGGGCAAGTAGAAGCTAGTGAATCTATGAGACATCAAGAATCCGTCAAACAGAATCTAAAGAATGAAAAGATAGAAGAAAATGTAAAATATCTAATCGGAAAAGGAATGAAGAAAAAAGAGAAAGAAAGAGAAAGGAAGGAGAGAGGGAAGAAAGGAAGGAAAGAAGGAAGAAAAAGAAAGAAAAAAGAGGAAAGAAGGAAGAAGAAAGGAGGGAAGGGAGGAAGGAGGAAAGGAAGGAAAAGGAATGAAGGAAGGAAGGAAGGAGGGAAGGAAGAAAAGAGAGAGAAAGACAAAGAAAGTTTGGAAAGGAGAAAGAAAGGAAGAAAGAAAAAGACAGTAAGTGAGTCAAGTACAGAATGTATAACCACAACTGCCTGGTTATCTGAGTTCTCTAGCTGCTTAGACTCTAGATAAATGAAGGCTGGCAGTATGTGCCAACACTGTTGGCTTTCTCTGCTTTTATCCAGATACCTGATGCTCTGGAGACAGAGCACAAGACATTTCTGAGAAGTGTTTCATGGCGATGGTGTTTCAGTCATACCAGAAGAAAAAACATTGCTCTAATGACCATATTCGATTTCCCAGTGATGCTTCCAAAACCAAATGTCTAACCCTACTTCAAAGGCAAAAATCAATTCTTGGAACCTCAGCCTAGCTTCCCAATAGTACCTGAAAGGGCATAAAATCTTCCATTTTTTTCTTACCCATAGCTAAAATCCAATTTACATAACTTTGTGGAAAATTCCACCTCCACATTGGCAGCCCAGAGAAAGAGTTTCAGCCCCATATGACTTGAAGGGGCCAAGATAGACACACCCAGAAAATCCAGGTTTAGAAGCAAAGAACTAAAACGTTGCTTTGTAAACATCATTAAGAAAAGTCGAGGCAGCCAGAGCTCAGGAATTATATCTGAAATGCAATGTTGCTTTCTTGGCCAAAATATTTTAAGGTCCACTCCACTTAATGGAAGCAACATGGATACATTTGCTTCCCCTTTCCCTTTACAAATGAAGCTTTCTTTATTTGAAGTGAGGGGTGGGGGAGTGAGTAGGGAACCAGTACAAGAATGTTTGCAGGGGCGTTTAAAACCATTTAATGGTTTATCAACCCTCGCCTCCCTTTTCTTTCTCTTTTACATTCAACATGCAGGTTATCTGCCAAACTCCAGCTAAAAATATGCCCTGCATCTGTACCCCATCAGTACTCACAGGCTGCTTTGGGTAGGCAATTGACCTTTGGAGCAGGTGGAGAGCCAGAAATTTATTTTTTCCTGGATTGAGTTGAAGTTGACTTAAAACAGATGTTTCCGAAGCTCCAATCCAGTGTTTCTAATGAAAATACTATGGAACCTTACGTGGAAGATTGTCAAACACAAGGGTAAGAAAAGGGCAGATCTGTTTGACACCAAGGATGAAAGAGTTAAGTCAACACATCCTTTTAGGTAGTTGGAAGAGGGAAGGATCCTCTTGCAGGGAATAATGACAAGGAAACTGTCACTTTGTGTTTTCAGGTTTGTAGAAAAGCAGTTTTTTTAATGGAAACATTCATTAAAACTAATTTGAAGTTGTCATTACTCTCCTCCCCTGCTGCTTTATATCAGATTATCCCTAAGTGTTTGGTGAGGAACTCCATAAACGCAGAGTCTATTTCCCTGCAGGGGATAATCACACAGTTTGTGCTGTGATTTATGCTGCATGGCACCGAGGAGTGTCCTAAACTTTGAAAGGGCTCGGATCCGTAGCAGATGCCCTCCTTCTTTTTCATAGGAATAAAGGGCACCCAGAACTCCAAACCCATGGTGAGGACACCACTCCTTCATTCACAAGGGGGCTTACAGTTAAAGGTGGTCAGTAGGCAGTGCTTAACACAAGTTGTAGGAATAAATGGGGAGCTGTGGAACCAGAAATCTGTCCTTGGGATTCTATGAGGTACATTTGTGGAGTGATGATAATCATAAAATAATAGCGATAACTCCATTTCTCTAGTACCACAATATTTACAAAGGGATTTCCTTGCAATTCTATGAGGTGGACAGTAAAGTTCTTATGATTCCCACTTGGCAGATGAGAAAACTGAGGTTTAGACAGCTTGAAGCCACAGATGGATGGCTAATAAATAAGAAGACTTAATCACACTATCCTAGAATACCTTGAATGGAAAAAAAAAAACTTTAGCATTCATGTAGTTCATCTCCCCTCCTTGTTTAGATGTCATTTAATTCCACCAACATTAAGTAACTTCTGCCTACGCAGGGCACTGCGGAGGGAAAGATGAAAAAATGATCCAGTCCCTGAACTCAAGGAATTCTCTTCTACTGGGGGTGCAGGGTACAGATTGGGGTTTGAGGGGGAGGGAGAGGGGAGAAAAGGCATTACCAACCCAAAGTATTTCCACAAGGTGGAAAGGGATGGATGACAGGATTCATGGATATAACACCTTAAGAGATGTCACAGAGAAAAACAGAGGAGGACAGAAATGGCTTCCTGGGAGAGGTAGCACCTCAGCTGGGAAGGGAAGGCAAAGAAAGATTTCTAGGTATGAAGAGGAGAGGCAAGAGGGAGCAAGACTAAGTCAGAAAATAGTATGACTAGAACCTAAACTTCTTCTGACAAATTATTATGTCTGCTGATAGAGTTGATGCCCTGCAAAAGGATGAAGAAGATGGATACCCTCTTACTTTGTCCCCCTCCTCTTTTCAATTAATCAATTGATAAGTCAATAAATATCGATAAACAAAATAAAAATTAAATATGTGCCAGGCACTGTGCTAAATGCTGGATGATAATAATAGCTAAAGTTCATTAAGCACCTACCGTGTACCAGGAACTGTGCTAAAAGCTACAATTATTTCTCATTTGATCTTTACAACAACACTTGGAGATGAGTGCTATTACTATCCTCATTTTACAGCTCAGGAAGCTGAGGCAGACCGAGGTTAAGTGACTTGCACAGGGTCACGGAGCTAGTAAATGTCTGAGGACAGATTTTAATTCACTTTTTTTCTGACTCCAGGCTCAGTGCTCTAACCACTATGGTAACTGGCTGCTCCAGGTATCATTTCTCCTAGGTAATCAGTGCATTTTTAGAGTATTCTTCAATGTCTTAACCCCAAAGGGTGAGAGTTGGGAAGATCAGAGTCTGTGGTAAACTTAGATGAGAAGAAAAGGGAGAATGATAGAATTTCAGAGCGGGACAAGACTTTAAGGGCCAACTGGACCGACCTGCTGCCTTTGTCCTGGAATTCTCTCTGCAACCTGCTCTCCATGTGTTTCTACATGCCCCCTGTTGAGCACATGGGTCCATATGTAAAAAAGCATTTCGTGCTAGTTTGTGAATAAAGGAGTTAACCTATGGAAAGCAGTTTGCAAACCATAAAGGTAAATGCTATTTATCACTGAGTAGGTCCTTTAAGCCCTGTAGCAGGAGGGAACTTGGAAGCCAAGAGCTGTTGGTGCTGAGTTCTGAAGTCGAGTGTAGCAAATACAATTTCTTTTTTACATGTCAGCTCTTCGAATATTTTGAGGACATCATCAAGCCCCATCAGGTCTTCCCATCCCTAGGCTGAGCATCCTTAGTTCCTGCAGACAGTCTTCATGTGGCATCTTCTCCTGGTGGGTCACTCTTTTCCTTGGCAAGAAGGCCTTCTGTATCTAGTACCTCCTCTGCTCACACATTAAGTTAGCCTCGAATATTCAGATTTAAGAGGGATGAACTGACATTAGGGAGTAGGAGAGGAAGCCCAAGACTTGGACTCATAAGACCAGGGGATAAGTTTCATCTTGACTGTCATGAGCCTCAGTTTCCTTGTTTGTATAGTAATGATAATGAGACTTGTACTAACTACATGGGGTTGTTGGGAGAAAAGTATTTTGTAAGCTATAAAACCTTATAAACATATGAGAATTATTATTATAAAAGGTTGCTAATACCTTTAGTGGGGAGAAAAGATATTCTAACAAAGATAAATCTTCCTAGCCATGAAAGAATGTGAAGACCAAACTATTCACCACACAGAAATGGTACCAGTGATCTCATGGAAATGGAGCTAATTTTGAAAAGATAAGGTCCTTTTATTTACACATTTTTCCCTGAGTTCCTGCCATTTCTGCGCTATGCCATCTGCTCTCCTGCCATCATCCTCTCCCTCCAATCAAAACCTTGGACTTCACCCATGGGTCCCTCTGGCTCTGATAGGGAAGCTCTAGGCTTAATTTTCAGGGGCCTAATCCTTCATGGCTCTGTCCACCCTTCTCACAAAGCACCTCTGCTTTCCTACTGCTCGGTAAAGGTTATTTTCTTCCATGGGAATATGAATTTTTTCTGGCATATTTGTAGTTGTACCCCTAGCACTTAATCAATTAACACAGTACTTGACACATAGAAGTGTTTAATAAAGGTGTGTGTGTGTGTGTGTGTGTGTGTGTGTGTAATCTCACTACATTCATTTATTTCTAGTCATCTATCTGCTTGTTCTATTTTCTCTCTGTCTGTCTGTCTGTCTCTCTCTCTCTCTCTCTCTCCTTCTATGTTGAACCCTAGATGAGAAAATGAAGAATGCTGTTGCTTATTTACTAATTAATCTATCCTGGTTTAAAAAATAATGAAATTTCATGGAACATGATTTCATAGGATTTAGAGCTATTACAGATCATAAAATATGACTGTTTTGCTTCACGGTGGAAGAAATTCTGGTTCTGAAGAAGAAAGTAGTTTGTCCTAGGTCATAATGCCAGTAAGAGCCAGAGCCAGGATTCAATCCTAGGTCCTCCAGCTCCAGATGAACTGTTCTTTCCACTGTACTGTGCTGCCTCCATTGGGGAAATACCCAAAGAAGATGGCTCTAGCCACTGGGAGACATGCTTCGGTAGCCATAATCCCTTTTCACCTCACCAGTGGCATCAGAAGGCAGATGTTTCCAGGTCAAATGAAATCATTTCATTTTTCAAGATGGGGGAACCAATGGGCAGGTGGCCAAAAGTTAATTCAGAGAGTGCGCTGCTTGACTCCTGGTAATCTGCATTCAGTGTGCCCTGGGCAAAATTAGCATTGCAGTCCATCCATGGCATTTTTCAAAACTGTTTCTAGCTGTTAGTGAACAGATACTCTTGAAAAGTTTGGAAGAACCAACCAGAGCATAAGTAGGTCTTGCAGTCATTAGCTGCACCACCCCTTTATTTTTCATTTAAGAGTTGACATGAGGCATCTGGTTTGTACCCAAGAGTGTCAAAAATTCGTGTCTGCTTAGTTTCATTTATTTTTATCAAGATTCTGTGAATACAGAAACAAGAAGGGGAAAAAAATGGTTACATGGAAAGAACATTAACCTAAGGAGTCAGAAGACCTGAGTTCAAACACTGGTTCTGTTACTACTTATGTAAGCTTGGGCAATTATTTCAATTCTCTGGCCCTCTGTTTTCCTCCTTGTAACACGAGGAGACAAGAGTAGAGATTCTGTAAAATCCTTCCAGTTCTAAGTTTGGAGTCTGAGCATGAATAAAGCACTTTCCTCTTTGGAGAATGAATCTCTTCCACTGTAAAGAGGGAAAAAGTCCTCTCTAAAAACTCCAAAAGAATTGGATGTTATGATTGCTAAGGTCTCTTGTATGTCTAAAAATGATCCTACCCATTCTTTCTTTTCTCTGGGTGTTAGTTTTCTCCAACTTTAAACGAAAGGGATGAGACTAAGTGATTGCTAAGATCTCTTCCAACGCTAGGAATTTATAGTACTTGCCAAAAACAAAGCTGTTGGAAGAATGGACTTTCAGCGTACCAAAAAATAAATTTTTACACACATCTCACACACAAATTGAACATGATAAATGACTGGAGACTGTTAATACACATATTTTCTACGAATGGAGCCAAAATATTCTTTTAGATTTCGTTTTAAATGTATAACTACCTTTAGTACACTTGGCAGGACTGTTAAAGGAATTACTTTTTGGAAATTAAAAGGCTATTTACAGTTCAGGTTGCTAATGGCCATGCCCTTGTTTAGAAAGACTCAGGCTGCAGCATAATCAAAAATGTCAAACATTCTAATAGCTTATACATTGTTGATTTCATAGTCAAACCTAGACTGGTGCGGTATTTGGGTACAGCTAGTTGACAATATAGTTAATGTACTTATTTAAGCAATTACACACTAGATTAAGGACCTCCACATAAGGGTGTCTTTTAGACTGTATTTTATGGTTAAACGGTGCATTTCAGTATGACAACAAACCATAATAGCATATTCATGTAATTTTAGGATGAAATCAATTTCTTGCAAATGCAATTATTGTTACATAATTTCTCCACCTGTTTATGACTTCCAGTGAATTAAATTAAAATGCAATTTCACATTAATTTAAAATGTCGTTTTCAAAAGAAAACATTTCCTGTACAACAACACCGATTTAAAAAAAAAAATCTCCAGAATAAAGAACACTATTTGGAGGAGATGGTGAACCGATGCAGGAGGCACTGTTTGTGTTGGAGTTAAGGGGCTAAGTCCTCCCTAAGTTTTCTTTGTGATCCTCAGTCTCATGGATTGGTAACCTGCAATAACAAACAACCAAGAGGCAATAATAATATTCTTAGTCCGAGCAATTATCGTTTTCCCAGTGGTTTTACAAACATTCGTCCGGCTGACATGACAAAGGCAAGACCTCTTGGAATACCCTCCCATGACCTGCCTGTACACCAGGCCTCAGATACAGTGGGTTTCAGTTGCACCCATAGAGACTGGTAGGTAAACTTTGCTAGCTTGTACTGGCTTATTCTAAAGAAAATACCAAGGGGTGGCTACCTGTATCTCATCAGGAGAAAGGAAGAGCGAACTCGCTGGCAAGAACCAAAACACTTAGCATTGCCAAAGTTGGATTTTATTTTTCATCAGCTCCTTTGTCTCATGCTTTCCGTGTCATAGTTTGTAAATGCATTAAAATATAAAAGGGCTATCTCTGCAGAACTTCAGACCAGCATTGTACGATGGGAAGAACAGGGCCTCTGGGTTCAAATCCCACCTGATCTTAACAAGCTGCTCTAACCTCATTACAAGCCTCTTCATTGTCCTCATCTGTGAAATGAAGTTGGAGGAGAAGATCACTGACACTCCTTCTGGCTCCAGACCTGTGGCCCACTGATTCTGTAGCAAACCTGAATGCTTGTGATTTAGTGAGTTGGCATCTATGATGATTAGCTTTGAGTTCTGGACTTTGATCAAGTCCAAATCATTGCATAACAGAGAACAGTCCTTGGAACTCAGACCAGAAGTTCCCAGGAAGTAGAACTGGAAGGCATGTACATTAGAAAGTATCTAATCCAAATCTCTCATTGTACAGAGGACAACAATAATAGAAAGTCCAAACTGGAAGAAACTTTGGAATGTAAAATGTCAGAGCTGGAAGGAAGCCTCAAGCATAGAACATGGGATGTCAGAAGTAATCAAAGAATATTTATTAGGTACCTATCAGAGGCTAACTACTCTGCAAGGTCATAGGGATAGACATCAAGAGAAGGAAAAATCCTAGCTTAGAACTGCAAGAATCAGAGATCATTTAATGCAACACTCTCAATTTACTGATGAGCAAACTGGGGCCCAAAGAGAGAGTGACTTACTCCAGGTTACCTACTGAGTTAGTGGTACATGAAAGACAAGAGCCCAAGTTTCGAATCCTTCTCTAGTGCTCATACTATGCATGCCATGCTGCTTATTATAGTCCAATTCCATCATTTCATCCCAGAAGAGGAAGCCCATGTTGTAAGAGAGGTTTTACCTTGTCCAAGGTCATTTAGGTGGAGTGGGGGGTGGGGAAGGGAATGGAACTGGGACTGGAACCCTGGTCTCTGGACACCTAGATCAATGTTCTTTCTACTATATCATACTGGTTCTCAGCCAGTTGGACATTAAAATGATGAATACCAAGTTTTATGGAATGGAAAGTTATCCCAGAGCTTTGTGAAGTGGTATTCAATTCTATTAACCTCATACGTATTTCAAACATATGGCATCATTTAATGCAGAGAGACTATTGACACAATGGGCCCTTGACAAATAGAATGTCATCTGACACTTGAATTTATGTCGTACAAAAGAGCAGTGTTTAAAAATTAATGGAAGAATAAGTTAAAAGCTATTTCAATGAATTTTGGAGATGGTAGAATATAATTAGGTCAGGGACTGGACCTGAGATTTCATTGGTATAGAGATCTCTTGGGTGAGTGAGGAAGTTCCCCGGAGCACTGCAGATTAGTACCCTTTCTGCTATTTATAATCTTATAGAGGTGCTGCAGCACCAAGAAGTGAAGTGACTGCCCAAGGGTCACATGGCCAGTTTGTGTCAGAGACAGGGATTTAAGTCCAGGTCTCTTTGAACTGAGGGAGGCAGGAAAGAAGGGAAGAAGGAAGGGAAGAGGAGGGGAGGGGAGGAAGGGGAAGGGGAGAGGAGAGGAGGCAGAAGAAGGGGAAGGGGAGGGGAGGGGAGGGGAGGAGGGGAAAGGAAGGGAGGGGAGGGGAGAAGAGAAAGAAGGAAGGGAGGGAGGGAAGGAGGGGAAGGAGGGAAGGAATGAAGGAAAGAAGGATGGGAAAGAAAAGAGGAAGGAAGGGAGAGAGGAAGGAAGAGAAGGAAGAGAGGGAGGAATAAACATTTACTAAATGCCAAGTATTTTCCAGGCACTGTTGGCAACTTTACAAATATCATCTCATTTGATTCTCACAACAACCCCGAGAGGCAGGTATTATCATTGTACCTATTTTACAGTTGAGGAAACTGAGGCAACAGAGACAACCTGTCCGGTATCACACATCTAGTAAGTGTCTGAGGCCATATTTGAACTCAGGTCTTCCTAACTCCAGGCCCAGGACTCTGTCCACCATATTACCTGGTCGCTCAATTCTCAATCTACCACAACATGGTGCTTCAGGATAGAATAAAGAATGGTATTTCCCATGGAGATACTGAGGCTCTTTTACTTACACTTCAATAATCCACTAGAGAGGTCCCTTTATTTACTATTATCAGTGAAGGCATGGCACTTTCACCTTTGCCTTCAGCTGCCTTGGGCTCCCTAGAGTCCTGAGCATTTACCTGCTCTCATGTGGACAACGGAAGACCTGATTCAGAGTCTGGGCCCTTGGGCAAATCTCTTCATCTCCTTGGGCTCCACCCTCTCCTTTGGGAGATTTTACATGATTTCCATGGTCCTTTCAAACCCTACCATTCTAATTTAGTGAATGGCTTTCTTCCCTGTTTGGAATTCTATGTTGTGCAGGTCAGCACCTAAATCTACTCCTGTTTACTCTCCCCTTTCTGTCTGTGTCAAACATCATCAGCTTCTGGCACTTAACTCATTTCTGAGAATTGCACATTCAATTAAACTCTTCCATCTACCTGGCCCAGATGCTCAGATGAGCTTGGGGTTCCTGGAATCACAGGGTTTGCATCCAACACTGTTTCACTTTCGACATTAGTCTGGCTTACACAGCTATCTTCCCTCAGCCTTTCTCTTGGCGCCTGTGCTGGATAAGATAACTGCCTTCTTCTACTTGGACTCTAATTAGCATGATGTTTCAGTTTCCTTCTGGGGTATATTTTTTAAATTCTGTAGGTTTTTTTTTTAAATGGGTAACTCAAAAGAAAGAGGACTACTCATGCAAGGGTATAAGGGCCAACCTGAATTCTGAACTGGTCCTTTTGGGCTGTTAGAGAGCTGAGAGAAAAGGTGCCAGGATGCAGGTTTGAACCCCTAAGAGGGATGTAAAGAAGCTATGGACTAGGATGGAAAGGCATGAGGGTGGGAGATGGGGTGTCATTACTGGCATCATTGAGGGGACAGCTATACTGTCAATCAAGTCTAAAGAATCTGACTGGCTGGAATCCCCAAACAGTTCTCCTGAGTTCTTACAGGGGAAGGGAACACAACATTGATCTGCTCCATCAGAACCTCTGAATCACCTGGCATTTTGACTCTTCTGGAATTCACTTCAATTCAAAAGCATTTATTTATCGCTTTCTTGTGTGGAGAATTTTGCCAAGAGATTGACTCTGAAATGAAAACACCGCTCTAGACAAAATGTCTTAAGTGAGTAAAATGTGAAAGTGAGTGAATTACAGCTGTCTTCTCTCACCTCTGATCGTTTGGGACAATTGCATCCCGATGCGATTCCATTGATTTCCACTCCAATTCATCCCCCATGCTGGGTTTATCTGGGATGACCAAATATAAACAGGAGTTTGCCACAGGAAGACTGGCTTGGTACCTTGAAAGAAAGCCAAGCCATTTTCTCCTCCACCACTAAAAAGCAGAGCTATAATCGTGTTTCCTAGTACCCTCTGTAGTATTCTCAGAGCATGTTAGAACCCGCTGCAGCACTCCCCAAGTAGCCATAATAGATTAGTGGGTTAAGCTCTTCAATTCCACTCCATCGCTACAAAATGACTTTGGGCGTTTTCGATATGTTTCCTCCTAGCTGAACATTCCTATTTGTGCAGAGGAACAGAGAGATTGACTGTGGCGTTACCAGAAGGGAAGGGAAGGGATTGGTTTTGTTCAGCCCAGGAGCACTCGATGACCCCCTTTTCAGTTTTGCAAGCCTCTTTCATGCCCTCCATTCCCGTCTCACTTCACAGGCTATGGTTACAATTGTTCTAGCTTGTCTTGGTCAGGAAAAAGCTGAGATTTTCATGGAATTTAATTTCCCCATATTTCTGCCAGGAATGTACATTTAGCATTTGCTGGGAGAAAGGGGTCTGGCAGACTAAGGGTAATTTGGGGTATGTTCGTATCTTTCCTAAAGGAAGAAAGGTAATGCTGTGTAAGGAAAAGTTAGATGGGTTCAGAGTTAAGACATGGGTTCCTATTATGGCTCTGATACTTAGGGTCATAGATTTAAAAGTGGAAGGGATCTTAAAGGCCATTTAGTTCAACTCTGTCACTTTTCACACCAAGAATAAGAGATCTGGAGGTTAAATTACACGACCAATATCACACACCCAGTAAATGAAGACATTGTGGTATAGTAGATAGAACTCTAGACTTGAAGTCAGAACACCTGAGTTCAAATCAGACTTCTAACACTAGCTGTGGGCAAATCACTATTCCCTCATATGTGCAATTGGTATAGTGTTATAGAATTGTTAGGAAAAGCAAACAAAATCACATATGTAAATCATCTTGCAAACATTAAGGCACTATGTAATTATGATCAGGCTTGTTATTATGTAAGCATTGGTCAAAATTAGAGCCCAGTAAGTAGTCCCCATGCAACATCCCAGTGATTACTTCTATCATCCCAGCACTTGTTGGCTATGACATGACACAAATCACTTCTCTACAAGTCTCACTTGGTTCCCATGTAAAATGGGCAGAAGAACCTTTTGACACTCATGGTGGGGAAATCACTTTGCAAACCTTGAAGAACCAGCAGGCATTCACTGAGGTTGCCATATATTCCCCTATCCTTGCAAGTTGAAACTTCTCTGCTTTTCCAATGAGGGACCCATCATACTTGTTAAGAAGTCCAGTTTAGACCTAGTTTACACTATCAAGTAGCAGTGCTCCAGAACTTCAAATCCCAGAGAATATAGATAGAGATGAGATCATGTCACACTGGATTTTTTTTTCTGGTACCATATTTCTAAATTCTGGGATAGCCACTAGGATCAATCTTTTAGTCTACAGACAAGCCCAGAATATAGGTAGAAAGAGGATGACTTTGAGGAGAAAAGAAAAGGCAAAGATTTAAAGAGATATGGCCTTCCTGATCTTCCCCATCTTTGATGAGAAAAGCCACAACTGTAAGACTTACTGGTTAAATCAAGGAGCTGAGGAACATCCAAAAAAAGGTAACCAGAATGGAGAGTAGGCTGGGAACCATGTCATGGGAGGATTAAGTGAAGAAACTGGGAACAGCTAGCCTGGAGAAGGAAGGCTTACAGATCAGAGATTTAGAGCTAGGAAATACTTTAGAGATCATTGAGCTCAACCTGTTCATTTTGCAGATGAGGAAACTGAGGCTCATTGATATTAAGTGAATGTTGTGTCAGGTAGCAGAGTTAGAATTTGAACTGAGATAATTTGGCCCCAAATCTAGCAGTCTTTCCATTGATGCCTCCCCAAATATGATAGCTGTCTTCAAGTATTTGAAGGGCTGTCTTGTGGAAGAGGGTTAGGCTAGCACACCTTGGGAGTGGCATTCTAAACTCACTCTCTCCTGACTCCAAAGTTCAGTCATAGCAATAAATTTATAAAAAGTATAAATATAAAGTATAAATGTACTGAGAACAATCAATTATAAAGCAATAAATGAAAGAAAGAGGAAAGTTGTTTTTTGTAAGAGGATTCTAATTGTCTGACACCGGTTGCTTGTGCCAAGGGTCTCCCTTTGTCTCATTCTTACTTCAAGAAACAAATACATGTGCAGTGGGAATCATTTATCCCCAGATCTCCCTTCTGCAAGGAAACTTAACTAGCTTGGAGTCTTGGAAAAGTCTGAACCCGAGAATTTATAAGGTGTGACTATAAAGTAATGAGGCTAATTCCACCAGACTAACATGGAAATCAGTATCATTACCTTACAGTCACACTTCATACATTAATTACACTTAATATTTAACAGACTAACACACTGGATCAGCAACAGGGGATTACTAATGTTACAATGTAAAACAATAAAAACAATCATTATTCTCATTTCTAAAGTTTCATAAACTTACAAAGCCCTTCCCCTCACAATAATCCTAGGAAGGAAGTAGGACCAGGATTGCCATCAACTCTTTGCAGATGGGGAAACTGAGGCTCAGAGAGGGTAATTTATTTGCCCCGTGTTATAGGAGCTGGTCTAGAGCCTGTAATCTCCCACCATTATCGTTGTTCGTCCTTCATTCTCCAAGAGGACTAGTGACATGAGGAGGGTGGCATCTTGACTTTCACATGAATTAGATTTAAGTGAGGTAGAGCAGCACCAAATCACCACTCACTCTCTTCTCCAGAACCCTGAGCTCACATTGAAATCCAGTGTATTTTGGACTCTCTACATGACCCTGCCTTTCAACTAGACAGAAAATAGCCAACTGAAGTGTGACTGTGCTCACAACCTCCTGACCATCATTTAATGAGTGTCTAAGCTGTTTATGCCGGAGAACAGATTGTCTTATTTTTTTAAGTTATGTCAGTTTTAGATTTCTGATTACGGTAGGAGCTTAATAATGTTTGTTTACTTCAATTAACCAATTTTTGGTCTGTTGGTCTTTTCCCCTCTTACCCCATATACTTCCTGTTTTTCCACCCTACCTCTGAAATCTCACTCCTTATCTCTGGTGGGTAAAATCCCTCTCTTCCTTCAACGCACACATCGGGTGCCACCTCCTTTGACAAGACATCCCGGTTCCTCTATCATTAAGCAGATAGTTACAAAAAGATAGATAGATAGATAGATAGATAGATAGATAGATAGATAGATAGATAGATAGATAGATAGATGTGTGATAGAGACATACATAGATGGATGGATGACACTTCATATGTATGACCTACACTTCCCTCTGTATTTGTCCCTCTCTCTTTTCTCAGAAAATCATATCTTGTAGCAAAGGGTTTTTTAAAGAGAAAGAGAAAAAAAAACCCTCAGTAAAACCAATGAATACATTGAAAAAAATCCAATGCTATTGCTACTCACTTTTTGACAGAAAGGGAAGGGATTTAAGAGTACAGATAAATACACACAAACACACACATTTAGTACAAATTGATATACACACAAACACATATATAATATATGTGTGTATATATGTATATATATATATATATGTGTGTGTGTATACATATATACATGTATATGTGTGTGTATATGAATGTTGCCAATGTGGAAATTTCTTTTGTTTGACTATACATGCTTGTAACAAAGATTTTTTTTTTCTTTCTTTCTCAATGGGGGGAGGGAAGGAAGGTAAGAGGAAGAAAAGGTGAATTTTTACTGATTGAAAAGCAATTAATTTTTTAAAAAAGAAAAAAAAAATCTAATGTCCTATTCAATGTTTCAAACCACTGGACCTCTACGTTTGAAAAGGCAGAGGGAGAGTGAGGAAGCCATGTTCTTATATCTCTTCTTAGGGGCCAAATGTATTCTTTATCATTTCAACCTCAGTGGCTGTTGTTTTGTAGTTGGAGTTTTTTCCCCATTTACCTTGCTGTAGTCATGGTGTATGTATTGTATTTTTTGGCTCAGCATTTGTTTGTATAAGTGTTTTTGTTTTTCTGTTTGTGATTTCTTATAGTGCAGTAATATTCTCTTTCTATCATACAGATGGCATTTAATAACTGCTGGCTGAATTTGAAGGCAAAGAAAAAAAGCACAGAATGGGTTCCAAGAGCCTTGGACAATGTGTTACCCCCAAATTCAGTTGAGAGCATCTGGAAGCATTTAAGTGAGAGAGAGAATGGTACTAGCTCTGCCTCCTGGATCTCAGTGATGGTCCCTCATGTTGGGTGGTGCTGGCTTACCTCCTTGCTCTCCCAGATGGGAGGCAGCTGCGTTAACTCCAGTGTCCGACAACTGCATAGGATTACCATTTATCTCAGGGACCTGGTAACAGTATCATAATTATAAACATAAACCAGACTGTTAAAGCTGGAAGAGACCTTGGAGATCAGCTAGTCCAGCCCCTTCATTTAAGGGGACGTGAGGATCAGAGAAGGGAGGAGGATTGCCCAAGGTCACACAGCTAGTGAGCAGAGGAGTCAGGGTAAGACTCCCTAAAGCTATCTGGGCTTCTCATGCCAAAACTAAACCAAAAAATAATGGTGGTCACTATGGCTTCCACTCTTTATGCTTGTTATTAAGTTGGTAGAGTGGATAGAGGGCTGAGACTTATAAAACTTGGGAGTTTTGTGGCATAATGGAAAGAAAACTGATTTCCAGTGAGAGAACAGATTGAAATCTTATGTCTGATACCCTCTACCTCAGAAGAGTCACACTCCCTGAGCCTCAGTTTCCTCCTCTGCAACAATGAGATGATAATAGCTGTCTTGCCTATTTCACAGAGTTGTGAGGATCAGATGAGATAAGGTATGCCAAGTCCTCTGTCAGAGCACTCTATAATGGGAAAATTTAACTATTAGTTTAATACCAGAGAGAAGCAGCTAGGTGGTTCAGTGGCTAGAGCTCCGGATCTGGAGACAGGGAGACCCACCAGCTGTGGGATTCTGGGCAAGTCACTTAACCTCTGTTTGCCTTAATCCACTGGAGAAGGAGCCACTATTTTTGCTGAGAAAACCCCATGATCAGTATCGGTCTATTGTGGTCCATGAAGTCAGAAAGAGCTAGGCAAAAAGAAGGTGGCATAGTGGATAGAGTACTGGAGTTGGAGGAATAAGGATGAATCCTCTCTCTCAAACACTTACTGGTTGTATGACCCTGAGAAAATCATGTAAAGCAGCCTCAGTTTTCCTCCTCTTTAAAACAGAAATAATAACAGCACCTGCCTGACAGGGTTGTGGTAAGGATCAAATGAGGTAGCATTTGTAAGGAGCATCACATAAATGAGAATTATTACTTCTTATCATATTTCACAGGGTTAAGTAGGTCTGTTATGGTTTTGTTTTTTTAATGAGTTAAACTTGTGACAATTTTTTAGAGAAAAGTTCACTCTATTTGTTACATGAAATTTTAGCAATTGGGTTTTCTGGAAAAAATGTTTAAAATTAATTTAAAATTTAAAAAAATGTTTAAAAATTATTTTCTTGATTCCCTAGAAATCACACTGAACAGCTGCTTCCTTTTCTCTTTCTGAAAGTAACTGCATGTTTTTTACAAGAGACATTTGTGAAAGGGCCACAAAGACAAGAGAGAGAAGTCAGCTCCATCCCTTGGTGTGCTTAACTGGCTCTTTGGAACTCATAGGGGAAACAACATTACAGGGGAGGATGGTTACATAAGAAAAATATGAATATAATAGTAAAAAAGACTGATGCTGGAGGGAATTAATGCTTAAGAGTTACCTGCTTTGGGAATCATCTCTAATCTGATTATGTTTCAAAGTGAAAAGGAAAACAAAAATTCCATGGTATTTCATGACCTTGTGGTGAAGGAGAGATGGTGGTGATAACCAATAAATAACATGAATTCTAGGTGGCATGGAGTAGTGGAAACAGCAATGACCCTTAAATTAATAGGCTTGGGTTTGAAACCAGGTTCAGACACTAAACAGTTGTTTAACTCAGGACAAGTCATTTCATCTTCCTTTTCTATAAAATGGGGATAATAAGATGAGGATGACAACTAGATGATACAGGAGTTCAAATCTGGCCTCAGACACTTGCTAGCTGTGTGACCCTGAGCAAGTCACTTAACCCAATTTGCCTCAGTTTTCTCATCTGTAAAATGAACTGAAGAAGGAAATGTTAAACCGCTCTAGTATCTGTCAAGAAAACCCTAAATGGGGTCATGAAGCGTCAGACATGACTGAAACAAATGAACAACACTACCACCTCACAGGAAACCTATGAGAAAGGTGCTTCATGAGCCGTGAAGTGACATATAAACCTGACCTATTATGATGGCATTGGTCAAGACAACTTTATGTGGTCTCTGCCTATGTATGCAGCTGGTAATTATGTCAACCTCACCACACACAACCCTACACACATCCTGAAACATAAGTTCTAGACAGCTGGTACCACTGTGATTGGCACAGAAAACAGGTATCAATTATAATGAAGTATTAAAATTTGCAAGCATTGTTCATGCCCTCCTCTGATATTCTTTTCATCCCCGAAGATCATTAGAACAGATAGGGAGAAAATCTCCTGTTATCACTTAGCCTTGTTTCTTTTAAAATTCCAACTCTGTAGAGCTGGTGTGCCATAAAGCTGTTTGCTCATGTTGGGGAAATCTCCCTTTCTCAGTACAAGCCAGTACAAAATCCTGAAGCTACCTCACACCTTGAAAGCTGGTTCCCAGGGATTAATGGCATTGATTTGCATAACTGTAAACTTAGTGCAGCCCTTCGCAATCCCCGCCATCCTCTCGATTGCACTTACGGATGAAACACCAAATCCTCTAAAAGGGTTCTCCAACCTAAACCAATTTGTAAAGTTGTTTTTTTATTCAAAACATTAAAGAAATTAAAGTGATCGGCACATAATTAGATTAATATTCATATCTTCCTAGTTGCTTTAATTCTAATATAAAAAAGATTAAATAGCCACTCAAAGGATTAAGCAAAAAAAAAAAAAATGCCAGGCAGGAGCAACACATTTACATTACCTTACTGTGCAAATTATAAAACTAATTAATCTAAAGTTTCCAACAAATTGAATTGGATATTCATTCGTAGCCACAGACAACTGGAGGTGCTTAAAATTCACTCCACTGGTGTGCTGTCTGTGCGCACAGAGAGAAGGCAACCCGCCATTGCCACAGCACACAAATCCCATTCGAATGGCTTCATTTGGGTTCTAATTGGAAGAAATTAAATCTTGCCATAAATTTATGAAGGAAAGCTAAAGGCTTTATAATTATATCTCTGGAAAATAATCAAGTTCTAAATAAATCTTGTCCAGATAAAATGGTAAGAACAAGCCCATGGCTTTTTCATAAAATCAATGGCTTTAATCAGGGTTTCTACTAGACTTCTATTCCTTTAAACAGGGGTGCTATGTACACCTAAAGCATCTGGGTCCATTCTGGGCTCTTCGCACCCACACGCCCACCTCCACCCCCACCAACACGGCCTTTCCCTCTTAAACCAGGTAGAACAGAGAGAGCACTAACTTGTATTTATTTTATGTATATATTATGTGTACTTTATATTACATATAAAATAGAATAAATCTATATAATGTTCATATAAACATATATTAGGTGTATATTTATATACCTATTATATTTATCTATTATATAGTATTATATAGTATGTATTATGTTCGTAGGTATATGTGTGTATATATTTCATGATACATACACACACATAAGTTGTTGTCTGTGCTAAAAGAGGATCAAATTGACATCACTGTCAAAGTCAATAATTTCTTTTGACTTGTGCATGAATTGAGTTTAAGTGAGTCAGAGTTGCCTTGAATTCATCATTTTCACTCTCCAAGAGTCATCCAAGTTCAGTGGTAAGACAAAAGTCAAGATGAGTTGGGATACAGTAGGTGACCTTGGTGTCTTCAATGTTGAACCAATGTCTAACCGAGCTCTAAGCCTCCACAATGCCTGTTTGAGCCTCCTTCATGGCTGTTGGAACAAACTGTTCTCATCTGCTCATTCTTCAGGGGAAAGACTTCAGATACTTGGAGGTTGACACCCTCCTAACTCACGGAAAGGTTTGAGGCCCCTTGGTTACCCTGAACCTGTTGAGCCTTTTGCTGAGAAAGTTTTACTAAGGGGTGTGGCCAATGCCCATGCTACAGTTTTTTGGAGCCACACATCAGAATTGGGTGAATCGGGTGAATACCAAAGGTGAAAAGCAGCCCTCACGCTAGAAGTGCTAGTTCTCCCTGAACATCTGTACACACACACACACACACACACACACACACACACACACACACACTATTACAGACACATATACCATGAAATAGATACTTCATATAAACTTATATGTATATGTATAATACACATACATTAGTTCCTTGAGGGCAGGGGTTCTTCCATTTTTGCCTTTGTCACATAGTAGGTCCTTGATTAAGTGCTTGGTGATTTGGCTGATTAGCTGAGATACAGGTGAAGTGGTTGGGGATATTCTCGGTTATGACTTAGGTCCTTAGAGTGTGACCTAAAGAATACCAGTATCTAGGCCCTAAAGAACCCCAAAAAAGAGGACCCAGGGCCTGCTTCTTACTGCCAATAGGACTGAAAAGGGAGAAAAGAACTAGTGTATCCCTTAGGAGGTCAGGAGCACCTTCTTTCTGGAATAATTCAGACTAGGTGACCACTCCCTGGGTATGTTGAAGAGTGGATTCCTATACAGGTAGCACTTTGGTTTCTAAATGTCTTCTGAGGTCCTTCCCATCTCTCAAATCAGCATATAACGGGCTTCCATGTATAATGCTGTTGCCCTGGAATAAATTGTGACTTCTAATGAATCACCTAATATCATGGTTTCCTGAAATTAATTAGTCACATCAGGCAGGGCATGCCTGGGCCATGTGCAAAATGAATCCATAGGAGATCATAGCCATGTAGCTAACCTGCCATATGCATAATACAAACCCTATACAAATCCAGAGGATCAGTGCGCCCTGCACTTCACATTTATTGACTTTATTGTTATGATGCCTAACAAATATAATCACTTCTCCTTTACCAAGACTCATATTCTCAATTAATAGTAATGGGTGTAAGATTCTGACATTTAGTTTGGGTAAGTGCCCTGTTCTCCTCTAGAGTACTCCAGGCTACTAATCTGGGCTGTAATTTTTCATTTCTCCTCAACTGCTTTGGTTTTTATGGAAGTTATATTGATAAATGCAGGTGATAACTGTCAGTTCCCTGAGTAAAGCCTGAGAGAGAAAAGTTTCCCATATCCCCTAATGTGACATAGGGGGAGGGTAGGTGGGGACTAGAGAGAGCATTGTAGTATGGGATGCCAGGGGATTTTCTATTACCTCACCCTGATGGATCCTAAGACCAAAGTATAGTGGAAAGGGTCCTGGTCTTGAGTTCAAATATGCTATCTGTTAATTGTGTAGACTTAGGCAACTCACTTAACCCCTCTGGGTCTCAGTGATCAGGAGAGAGGGCAGGATGATTTTAAGGTCTTTTCCATCTTTAAATCAAATGCCTTCATGAGATCTTGAGGCTAGCTTTCAGGGGCATTCACATGCCCCATCCCAGATCAATATCCATTGGTGGCAAAGATACTCCTTTGGACTGTATACCATGCTTTTGAGCACTGATGAGTCACTGGTCAATGTCTTGTGTCCTGCATCATTGCATAATAGATCACAAAGTGTCAGAATGGGAAGGAACATTAGAGGTAATTTAATTTGGTCTGCTTATTTTAGAGATGGTAGAATTGAGTTTCAGTGAGAAGGGACTTGCCTCATTATGGTACAGTTATGACCCTTGAGGATCTGGGGCTTTGCCAGCAGATCTGCATCTAGGACAGGTCTTAACAAACTGGACAGACTTCAGGTAGAGACTTGATGATGGACTGTATGCCTGTGGTCTGAGGCCCACACAGTCAGTTCTACTCTAATAAGATATATGTTTCTAAAAAGCAGTGGCTTATGCGCAATCACACACACACACACACACACACACACATACACATACACACACACACACACACACACACACCCCTCCATAGAACTTAGGGGTAAATGGGGATAGGGGAACGAGGCTCAAAATCTTTATCAGTGACACCTAAAAAAAAAAAGATTAGAACTTAAAAAGTCATGGTGCAGTTTTATACTTGTTAAGTGGTTAAGAAACACATAAATATTACCATAGATGGTGGTGGCATCTGTACCATCTGGCTGCTGGTTGGCATGTGTCCCTGTTGCATGAACCAATTGTAAGCAATGACAGAAGGGGATGTAGTGGTTTGGACCAAACCTTCTCTGTTCACAGCTCCTACTGCACCAAAAGATACATAACAAATATGGTGCTTTGACAATGAATGGAAGCTTTCTTCTGGAAGTAGAGATTGGAAGGGATCAAGCTTATAAGTTAGTGTGAAGTGTTATAGTTTTCTGCATTTTGGTTGGTCCTCCCAGAAGAAATGTCAAACACAAAATCTGAATTATGTTCAAAATGTTCCCTAATGTATCAATTACATCAGAACAAATGTGCATTTTTGAAATACGCATTATAGTAGAACTGACTGTACTTGATCTTGGCCAGATCACATCCGAACAGTATGCTCAATTCTGGTCACCATATATTAGGAAGGACAGTGACAAGTTGGGAAAAATAGAGAGGAAAGCAACAGGGATGGTGCAAGGCCTTGAGATTGACCCTATCAGAGTTAGGTGAAGAGTTTAGGGATGCTTAGGTTGGAGAAGGGAAGAATTAGGAGGAAATATGACAATGGGCTCTCAAGGAGCAGAGGGAGCAGCATTATTCTACCCCACAATGCAGGTCAGAAGTAGTAGCAGTAGGTGACAATTGTAAAGCTGGAGATGTAGGCTTGATCTTGAGAAAAAAAAATTCTTTGCAATTCACACTATTCAAAAAATGTAATGAATTATAATGAGGTGGTGAGCTCCTCATCATTGAAAGTCTTCAAGTAAAATCTAGATGACCACTTGTGTGTATTGTGGTGGGGATTCTTATTCAAGTGTGGTTTTTACTAGTTGATCACGAAGGTGCCTTCAACTCCAAGATAAATTCCTAGACACAACTTGTCACCAGGGTTTGATACTGTTTGATTATGTCCCATGAAGCCACCTATGAAGGTAAGGATGGTGCCAGGGAAGAGACTCCCATGCTGATAAAAGAGAATCATATGATACTGAATTATAAAATCATTAGAAATCATCTAATCCAGCTCCCTTAGTTTATAGACCCCCAAGGAAGCATTTTACCAAGGAAGTAAAATAACTTGCCCACAGTCACACAATTATTAAGTACAATAGGATTAAAACCAAGCTTATCCCGGTTCCAAATTCCGTGTTCTTGCCATAGTACCATAGGACACCAGGCACCATTAGGTCACAGAAGTAAGCAGCAAAATGGGTACTGGCTCTGGGTAGATGGCCAGGAAGTCATTTAGAAGTTTGAAGGAAAAAGAAAGATGCATATTCAAATTTTCTTGAATAAGCAATTGATGTGTTTGAGCATAATTATCAGGAAAAAAACACATTGTTTAGCATACTTTATGTTAATGGGAGGCAAGGATGGCCCACTGTGCATCATTTAGCCAAACAATTGGTACACAATTTTAATATATATATATGATTACTACTATCCCCCCAAAAAAACCCAAGACAAAACTCAGGAGAGATCATAATAGGCACACGTGAACTCTGAAGGCCTAATTACATCACGGGGGAGGGTGAACAGGAGCTGCTGAACCAAGCAGAATGTGGGAGTAATTTATGGACAGGTAGTGTGGTTTTCCAGGTGCAGCAGCATGTGTGTGGGGGTGGCAGGGCTGGGAGCTATGGGCTTCCATCTGGGTTACGGAGGAAGCAGCTTGCCCAGATCACCTTCCTCAGCTCCAAAGGCCAAGACTGGTCTCAGAGACAGCCTTTACCACCTTCTTTTCCTTCCAGATCAGCCTGATGGAAGGGAGAAGCAAAAGTTGGCAAAGTGAAGCAGACACACAACTGGAGGAGGAAAAAAGACTCCTACTTCCTCAGCACTATAAGTTGTACAAAGTGCTTTTCTTCTAACAGTCCAACTGGGTAGATGGTTCAAGAATTATTTTATCATCCTCTTTTTCTATACGCAGATGCTCAGGCTTAAAAAGTGGAATAAATTTGCTTATGGACAGCTAGTTAGTGTCAGATGTAAAATTTGAACCAAGATCCCTTGACTTTGAGTCTACTTTACTTTCCACTTTCTAATCCCATATAAAGTTCTGAGTGACCAGGATCAGTTATGTGATTTGACCTGGATCCAAATCTCAATTCATAGTATCTGTGTGACTTCGGATGCATCATTAACGTCATCCTGGGACTAGGTCGCCTTTTCTCAAAAAGTGGGAGGATTGAATGAGATGACTGGTCATTGTCAGCTTTAAATGTTATAAGGGAGTGAAAGAATGAATGGATGGATGAAAAATAATTTAATAAGCACTTACAGTGATCCAGCAAGGACAAGTAGAGGGGAGACAAAAATAAAAGTAGTGGAAGACACATCCTGCCCACAAGAAGGTTAACCTTCTAATAGGGAGAGGTAATATAGGGGAGTGGTGACTAGGGAGTGGTACTTAGGCTTGAGTGCATTATGGACAAACCCTTTCTAGCAGCAGTGGCTGTACTGATCTGATTGTGATTCTAGCAGGAAAGGGGGCAGGGAGGAAGCAGAGAGTATTAGAGGATGGGAAGAAGTAAAGGGAAGATTGACTAAAGTAGCCAGCCAATAATAGTGGACCACAGGTCAGGCACTCACCAATCAGGCTATAGGTGCCCCAGGTTTGAAGGACTGGAGCTAAAAGAATTAAGTCTTCCAGAGCAAGACCTGTCATCCTGGTTGTACCAGATTCCTTCACTGTTCCGTGTGAGCACACACTATTTCAAGGGAACACTAATCTCTTAAAACTGAGTGGGAAGCTTATTGATGAGTCGCCATCATTGGCTCCCATGGACACAGCTTCAGCTTACTGGTAGAACTCAAGGAGCCATTTTCTACTCTGTAATGTTTTTCTTGTCAGGTCTCTATCCTCATGTTTACATTAGACTGAAGATTTCACAGCACAGTCCTAGGTACACAGTAAGCTGTCAATAGCTACTGGATCTCAAAATGGCGAGAGTATTAGATCTAGATTAAGTTAGGATTCAGGAAGACCCACATTCTAATCATACCTCAGAAAAGTCTAGCTGTGTGACCCTGGACAAGTCATGTGACCTATAACTGCCTCAGTTTCTCAGCTAATAATAGCACCTATTTTTACAAGGTGGATGTGAAGATAAAAGGAAACAATTAAAATGCTTTACAGACTTATAAATGCTAGCTTTGTTATGGTTAACGGAATTAAATTAGAGGTAGTAACATAGAATAGGGACTAGAGCGTGAATGGCTAGGCAACTGACTTGATGGATGGCCTTGGGCAATTCACTTAGTCAGCATTTCTGAAACAGCTACTGTGTACCACACATGGTGCTAGGCTCTGGGTCAAAGTTTCCACCTCTATAAAATGATAGGGCTTGACAGGATGCTATCTAAATTCCCTTCAAGATTTAAAATTCATTTCTATTACCTGTCCATGAAAGGTCAGGGAAAAAACGTGTGCCTATGTCATGATTTTAATAGATCATTCCAGCCTAATAACAAAGATATCTGTTATCTCATTGGTATGGGTCCTTTCTATAACAGAGCTAACAGAGGTAAGACTCCTGATGTTTAGTAGACTATGTTCGAGAGTAGCTGTGGCTAAAAAAATTCATCCCCTTTGGTAGTTAACATGATAATAAAAAAGATAACTCTTATTTTCGGGACATTTTGATGTTTACATATGACAATGATGATTGACATATGTCTAGTGCTTTAAAGTTATAAAAAATCCCCTCACAAGAACCCATATGGATGTGTAGTTTAATTTTTGTAATTCCCTTTTAGAGTAGAAGAATCTGAAGCCAAGGAGGGAGAGTGATGTGTCCATATGAAAAAAAAAGAGTCAAAGCTGGACATAATGTCAGAAAAAAAAGACTCTCCAAGTTGAAAGGGGCCTAAGAGAGCATCTTCAGTCCATGGACAGTTCACCTTGTACCAGAATAAGAAGTCTCTGTATGTTATACACAAAAGGAATCATGCTTTTGTTGGACAACATCTACCAAGAGAGAGCCTACTACTTCCCAAGGCAGCTCATTCCAGTTTGGGATTGCTGTAATTGTCAGGAAGTTGCTTCCAAAATTCTGAACATTACCTTTCTCTTAATTTGGCATAGGGATGGTTGCTTTTTTAGCTGATGTATTTAGATTGCTGACTCACATCATTAAACCCCCCAGAGGAAAGGATTACAGAATCACAGATTTAGAGCTTGAAGAGATCTTCAAGGCCCTTCAGTTCAACCCTCTTGTTTTATGAATGAGGAAACTGAACCTCAGAGGCATTAGCTGACTTGCCTAGGGTCACATAACTGCTAAATGTCTGAGGTGGGATTTGAGTCCAGGTCCTTCTGAAGTTCCAAGTCTAGGGTACTTTCTACAATGACATCTTTTTTCAGACAAGCTAATCTCTAGCCATAAATCCCTTGTGTTATGCTTGTGAAATAGATTTTGAACCCAAATCCACATTTTTAAATATACATATATGTATATACATACATATATGCGTGTGTGTGTGTATGGTCCAAAGTCCTAAGATGTCAAAATCTTTTTGGCATTCCAATCCCCTTGTCTGATATTTTAGTTGCTCATTTGAGACTGAAATTCTGAAACTGAAAATTTGATAAGCATGCCATCTATATGTTTACCTACATCATGATAAAAATATTTTTTAAAAAAATAGGGCTGTGGACAGAGCCTGGGAGTATTCTAGTAGAGTAGTTGGATAGGGGGCACTAAATGATAAATAAGAATTCCTGTGAACCATATATTGACTCAGAAAACAACAAATTAACATTATCTATGTTGTATTGTATTTTTATTTGTTTTGTCGAATATTTCCCAATTACATTTAAATCTGGTCTCTGCAGCACTGGAGGGGAGGAAGCAGGCTTATTTTGATCTCTAAAGTAGAAAACACTGTCCAAATTGATATTGATATTAGTACATTCAAAGGTGCCATGGGATGGGAGATAGAGTATTGGACTTGGTGTCTAGCAGAAATAGATCTGATCATTTAAGTAGTTCTTAAAAAAGTAAAAACAAGCAGTTCTAAATCCATCCAAATGTTTGTTACATAGCCCACATCTCTACATCATTCCCACAAGAATAGCATGAGAGACTTTGCTAAAGCTTTGGTAATATTTAGATGAAGTACTACATAGCCACCACATTCCTCTTATAACCAGTTAAGTAACCTTGTCAAAAAAAAAAAGTGTTTATTCTTCCAAGATCTGTTTTTGATGAAACCATGCTGACTCCCCAGCATCACCATTTTTTTGAGATGTTCACTAACCATTCCTTTTAATAATATGTTCTGGAATTTCACCATGAAGTCTTATAAATAAGCCTATTTGCAAACTATAGTCTCTGTGAGGGCAGCTAGGTGGTGCAGTAGATAGAGCACCAGTGCAGTAGTCAGGAGGACCTGAGTTCAAATCTCATCTCAGAAACTTGACACTCATTAGCTGTGTGACCTTGGCCAAGTCACTTAACCCCAATTGCCTCCTTATCCCCCTATTATGCTGGGAGTTCCATGAAGAAAGAGACTATGCTTTTTTTTTTTCCAACTTTTCATCTCTCTGGGAATTATGGCATGGAATGGCATGTTTCACGTTGTGAATGATTGGCATGACTTCTAGTCCCCTCACTATTCTTGGTCTTCCTTTGGCACCAGCTTGTCAACATTGTTATTAGTGCCCAGACTTGGACACAAGATATTAAGCACTTTGTTATATATATATGGGGTTGTATTAGGCACACTCAAAAGCGAATTACAAAAATGTAGTTCCTGCCCTCCAGATACTAAAAATCGAGTTATGGCAGTTATTCTGTCCTTGAAATGAACCACTCCCACTTAAAATGAAGAGAAATGCTTGAGAAAAGAGTTGTCATACGTAGGAATAGACACTGCCCAGATGAGTAATTAGATATAGACTAGTGAGGATAGACTCTGACTCTGGATGCGAGTGGATTCCTTCTGCAGAATTCAATGAAGCAAGAAAATTCAAAGCCTTCTGATGTGTGGACTAGGGTTTATCAGTACAGACTGAGAACATGGATCCAAAAGTGATTACTTTTCCTTCACCAACATAACATGTATGAGAGATAGAGTGGCATATCACTAAATCCAACAAATATTTATTAAACTTCTACTACATGCCAGTCACTGTCCTAGATAATGTTGACTCTCATATTCTGTAGGTAGAGGAGGGAAAAGAAGGAAACATGTATTTATAGAGTCTATTGTGTGACAGGCAATGTGCTTGGAGACTTGGGATTATAACAAGTGATTCTCAAAACAACCCTAGGAGGTAGGTGCTATAATTAGCCCCATTTGACAGTTGAGGAAACTGAGATAAACAGTCACGTGCCTAGTAAGCATCTGAGGTTGGATTTGAACTCAGATCACTCTATTCTTTGTGCCACTTAGCTGCTTCTAGGAAACCAAATCCTAGACTTAGACTTAGTTAGGACCTGGGTTCCAATCGTAGAGCTGATGCTTAATAGATGTACGACCCAAAGCGTGTCATTTCCCCTTTCTAGGCCTGATTTTACTCATCTTTAAAATGAATGGGTCCATCTTCAGAGGTGGGGTTCTGTGGCCTCAAGGCCACCCACATGTGGCCCTCTAGGTCCTCAAGTGCAGCCTTTTGACAGAACCCAAACTTCATGGAACAAATCCCCTTAATAAGAGAATTTGTTCAAAACCTGGATTCAGTCAAAAGACTTCACCCAAGGACCTAGAAGGCCACATGCAGCCTCAAGGTTGCAGGCTCCCCAGTCCTGACAGATGATCCCTAGGGGACTTTTTGTACTCAGTCTGTGATGTTATGTCTAATCCATGTCAGACTTGGCCCAGAACTTCATGAAGTCTTGGTGTTTGAATGTGGATATTAAGAATAACAGTCTCTCCACAGAGAAGCAGAACAGCAGGGCAGGTACAGGGTCAGCCCTGGAGCCAGAAAGACCCAGGTTTGAGTCCTGCCTCTGACACAAAGCTAGTAAATGTCAGATTCAGGATCCGAACACAGATTTCCTGGTTCCAAGTCTAGATTTTCTCTCTACTATACCAGGCTGCCTTGGATGTCTGAGGTATCAGCACAATTCAGAGGTACAGGGGGATCAGTGATAAGAGTCTTGAACTTGGTGTCCAGCAGAAATGGGTTTGAATCTTGCCTCCAACACTTACTGTGTGACCTTGGGCAAGTCACTAAAATTCCTTAAACCTCAGTTTCCTTATAGGAGCAGTAGCCTCACACTTCAAAAGGCAGTTGTGAGCCTCAAGTGAAATAATGTGTTTAAATCTCTTCGCAAACCTTTTAAATTGTTATTTAAATGTCAGCTAATATCACTTCAGCATCCTGACAATCCAGGCTATACATGTGCTGCATAGAGGAAGAGGAGGAAGAGGCAGAGGGAGAAAAGAGATGGTGGATCTTTCTTTTATCTTCCTGAAACTTTGATTCATTATTTATGGCTTGAAAAGTCCTGGGGCCACAGAACTGTCAGCATTCAACGCTGTTTTAATTTTAGCTGTAATTCTTTCTAGTGCTTTTAGGGACTGACAGTGTCTCCAAAATACGCTTTGGGGAGAATCAGATTAAAAAGCAGAAAAGGAAACAAAACAGGAGGGGGAACCCCACCCAAAACCAGGCATTTTGGTTCTCCTCCCACAAATACTTCCTGGGAAGATCCTTGCAAAAGCCCCTGTCCACTGGCACAGCTAGCTTGTGATTAACTGCACTTGCTCCCAACAGCTTGCATATGTGCTTAATTTGCTCTAAATTTCCATGCGCATTATAACACTAATGATCACTAATAATAGACAAACCCCCATTTTATTGAGTAAGTAATTTGCGACATTATGATTTTTATCATGCGAACAGGATCAGGCTGACCAATTCACACTGGGCCAAGCAGGGAGATAAATAACCGGGGAGTCTCTCTCCCATGCAGCCTGCTCTGGGGCTTCTCTGCTCTCTGCAAAATGATATGGATTGATTGGGGAACCCACAGGCCCTGCTGGTGGGGAATGTGGAAAGTCAATACAGTTCCACGAAAGGTCAGAGGGGGAAGTGAGCTTCCTTGGGACAGAAAAGTGCTTTGGTCATGTGGTTGGGCTGCAGCATGCCAGCCTTAAACCTTCCCCCCACCAGCTCCTGGCCATCCAGGTGAGGAGGGGCATACATCAGTGCCCAGTAATCTGGGTGCTCCTGGGTGCATGGTTTGGTCACGATAAAAACAATTCCCCTTTATAAAGCATTTTCTTCCAATAGCCGATAGTCCAAGGGTCACTTATGCTCCTCTTGCCTGGCACATCTTAAACTTTTCCCACTTGCCTCCCCTTCAAAACTTATTTTATTTTATTTTTGAGACACATAGGAGTTAAGTGACTTGTCCAGGGTCACACAGCTAGTAAGTGTCAAGTGTTAGAGGCCAAATTTGAACTCAGGTCCTCCTGACTCCAGGACAGGTGCTCTGTTCTTTCAATGCTTGGGTGATCCCATGGGTCTAGACTATCACAGAAGGGAAAGATGAGTTATCCAGAGTCCTTCCAAGAGCTTTGGAGTGAGGCCAGAGCTTCAGGGTGGCATGGTTTTAGACAGAGAAGGAAACTGAGTCCCAGAAATAGAGTGAACATTGTTTGCTTGAAGCCTGAGCCATTTGTCAGTTCTGTAATCACCAGCTACAAGCAGCTCCTAGGATACACCTGCCAGTCTTATCCACTCACTCCAAGAAGGGGGCTTAAGACCAAGGTGGAAGTGTAGGCCCTCTACCATCTACCTAGTCTTTTACAATTGGCTCCTGATCATAGGATCAGGTTCTAAGGGACCTTAAAGACTACTGATGGCTATTCCCCTATTTTACAGATGAGGAAACTAAGCCTAGCAGCTTGTTCCAGGTGATCCAGCTATTCAGTGTGAGGACTGGGAATAAAGCCCAGGTCTCTCTTCAGTTGTAAGCACTCATTCCACTACACTATAATGCCTCCCAGGCTTGACGTGTTAGTAAGTAGAAGAGCCCTCCTGCCTTCATTTTCTCCTCACTACAAACCAACTTTCATACACTGCCAGAAGGAACTTTTTAACTTCTTTATGATGAACACATTCCACATATCATTCCTTGGCTCAAAAATCTCCAATGGTTTCCTACTCCCTATCAAGTCAAGTTCAAACTCTTCTGTCTGGCGTTTAAGAACCTCTACCATCTGGCACCATGCTGCAATTTCAGCCTTTTTTCATGTTACTTTACTCTATATGCTCTGCACTCCAGTCAAGCTAAAAAAAAAAATATCTCCTTATTCATTGAATAAGTCCTGTGCTTTCAACCTTTGTACCCGCTTCCTGGAAAATCCTGCTTCTCAATGTTTGCCTGTTTAATTTTCACTCTTTCTTTGAGGCCCCACTAAAATGGCACCTCCTTCAAGAAACGTTCTGTAGTCCTCTCAGTCACTAAGTTCTCAGACCCCCAAAATATTTAGGTTGTACTGCTCATCACATTACTTTTAAATACTGTTTATTTTAGCTATCAATGTCTGTGTCTTGTTCTTTTCAACTAGACTGTTGTTCCATGAGAGTAGCTGTGGTTGTGTTTTACTAAAACTCTGTGCCTCTTCCACAACCTACCACAATGCTTTTTGCACTAAGGCACAGGTAGGTTATGTTCTGTGTCAGGAGAACAGGCATATGAAAGAAATCCAGATTGAATTGACATCTTACTATTAAATTACTTAATCTGCCTTGTCTATACTTCCTTGGTATTTAGTCAATGAAACACTTATTAAGTACCTACTATGTGCAACATAATGAGCTAGGCATTGCAGATGCCAAGATAAAAATAATATGGTCCCTACCCTCAGGGAGCTAACCTTCCATTGAAGCGGAGAGAACATAACAGGCAGAGAAGCAAAATACAAGAAAGGTAATGATGGGGACAAAGAAGAAGTTCAGACAAAAAGCTCTTAGAATACAAGGAATATTACACTAAATTACTTTGCTTCTGACCACACCTTCAACGGATCAGAGACATTTAACATTCTGCTTCTTTTCTCCAAAGTCCTAGCCATTATTCTCCAACCCTGCATCTCTCCCCGCTTCCTTGGCTCCTGCTAATGAGCGTGTCTTCTTCTGCCAACTTAATGAGTGCAATCTCTTTTCCATCATCCAGATCACTGATGAGCCTATTGAGCAACTCTGGGCTATGGACTGACTAGGGAAAAATATCCCACCTCTCGAAGTACAAGACAATATACTGTGATAAAAACAGTCACCGAGTCAACTAGTATTCATTAAATGCCTGCGACTAAATAGAATAGTGGGAATTTAAGAAATTCCCCAAAATGGAATGATCTATCAGTTACTGTCAACCAAGGAAGACTCCCTGAAGGAGGAGTGTTTAAAGGGAATAAAGATAAAGATCTTTCCATTAAGAGATCTGGACTGAAGTTTGTCAAGGAAGAACTTTGGCTTTTCTTAGTCTGGATTTGTGATTTTCACGGGTACAGGGGACTTAACACTTCAGGAAATCTCTTCCATCCACTGTAGAACAACAACTGGCAACTGCCTTAGTTTTGAGAGTTTTCTGGGGCACTGACAGGTGACTAGCTAGGGTTACTAAGGAAGAAATTAGGAGAAATTAAAATTTTCCACTTGTTATTGAACTTTTCAAATTTCTTCGTCTTCAAGTATTTGCCTAACAGTGCCGATCTGTGGTGGAGCAGCATTAGCTCATATTTACATAAAGCTTTAACTCTTGCAAAATGTTTCACCTACCATTGTTTAACTCTTTTGATCCTTACCACAATGTGAGGTAGACACTATCATTATCCCTATTTTATCACTGAGCTAACTGAATCAGAGGCAGCTAGGTTGCTCAGTGGATAGAGCACTGGGTTTGAAATCAGAAAGACTCATCTTCATGAATTCAAATCCAGCCACTTAACCAGCTGTGTGACCCAAGACAAGTCACTTAAACCCTGTTTGCCTTAGTTCCTCATCTGTAAAAATGAGCTGGAGAAGGAAATGGCAAACTACTCCAGCATCTTTTGCCAAGAAAACTCGAAATGAGGTCATGAAGAGGAGGACATGACTAAACAAAACTTAATCAGAAAAGGATTAAATAAGTGATTTGGAATTTCAACCCAAGTCTTCCTAATTCTGAGTCCAATGCTTTAATCCTATGTCACTCAGAAATCCTAGTACAAAAAAATTAAGGTTATAATTTTCTTAAGAGAAAGGAAAGGAAATAGCCATATTTTTATATTTTAAGAAGCACATAGGATTTTGTCTTGTTTTTTAAGAACACAAAATGATTAAAACTTGCTGAAGGTGACAGATTATAGAATACCAGAACTAGATAGGACCTTAAAACATAGGATGTCAGAATAAGAAAGGCACTCAAAGAACAGTGAATGTCGGAAAAGGAACACCAGAGAACATCCAGCCATGGATTTATAGATGGAGTTCCAATTAAGGGAAGTTACTTGCCCAAGGTCACATCATGACCTCCTAAAAGGTACAGCTGGGACTGGAAACCCAAGCTTCTGCATCCCATTTTAATACACCACACTGTGACTCAGGAGGGCATCATTTGCCAGCTAGTGATACGATGCTGCAGAAAACTGTTCCGTTCAAGGAATGGAGACATTCTGGACTCAGCATCTATAAAGTTAAAAATATATTTATTTCAGCAGTTCCTGAATGAAGAGAACTGTATTACTGAGTCAAGGAAGTTTTTAATTCCTCAATGAGACATTAGGACTGAATTTGGCCTTCTTGGTGTACTATGACTGTGTCACTCCCTTTCTCAAAAACCATCAGCATTTCATGGGACAAAATCCAGACTTCTAGATCTGGTCTTCAAGGTACTACACATTGATCTTTCCTGCTTTCTTTAATGCTCCTTCTCTTTACATTCTATGTTCTAATCGGGAGAAGCACTTGCCATCCCCTCTAGTGGGAAAGCAGATGGAAAAAGGGATGAATTTTGACTCCAAAGACTTAAGTTCCTATTCAGTTACTTCCTATTTGTAAGGCCTTGGGTAAATCACCTCCTCTGGATGGGCTTCATTTGAAAAATAAGATGCTAGATGATAATCGCTTGCAGATTCAAATCTTAAATGCTAAATTATTTATAGCCTCAATGTCTTTGTTCACTCTGCTACCTTTGCTTAGAAACTCAGATCCTTCATTCCCCCATTCCCCCATACACATTTGTTTAAATTCGGGGTTCTTAATCTGGAGTATACTCTGAGTTCTAAAAATACTTGATAAGTATTTCAATATATTGATTTTTTGTAATTCTATATATTTTATACATTTAAAAACATTATTCTGTATGGAAATGCTTATTTTATTCCATAAATCAAAAATTAAATTTAAAAATGGAAAAACCCATTATTCTGAGAACAGGTATGTAGGTTTCACTAAACTGCCAAAGGGGTCCATGAGACAAAAAGTTAAAAATCTCTTCTTTTAAATCCTACCCATCCTTGTGGGTTCAGTTCAAATATTACTATCTACATAAAGCTTTTCCTAATATTTCCCTACTGGGAATGATTTCTCCCTAATTTCATCTCTGCATATAGTACTCTTACACATATATTGTATTCTACACGGCATTATAGTTATGTATACAGGTCTGATAACCCCCCATGTACTCTAAGTTTTCTGAGGGGGGAAAATTGCCCTTTTGGGGGGCCTCCTACTCCCCCACTTATTAACATTTGTCAAATGGAATTGAATTGCTTCAAAGAGAATGTGAATCCAACCAGCTCTGTTAACCCTACCAAGAATTTAGGGTCCTGCTGTGTAACTGCATACTGTATACAGCCTTGATTTTGCTTCTGTAAACCCAGAGTCCACATTAACATTTCCTTTTGAATGAAGGAAAGAGGAATGTAGGGTAAAATCATATTGGCTTCTGAAGCTCCCTCTCTCTCCCTGGCAAAAGACAAGAAAATGTGCTTTGGTTTGTCTCTGTGACCTTAATGCTTTCGATCCCCACAACAAGTGTGTCACTTGAGAGACGCGGCCCTCCCTCAGGCCTGAGCTTAGCCTCTCACAGGCTCCAGGGGGGGCCTCTGAGTCCCGGCCATTCTGGGCTGTGCTTCTGAGGAGCCAAGGCCTGGAGACCTTTGGTCCCTGTGGACTTTTCTTCACAACTAGGCATTCCAAGGCAGCAGCTGTCAGCTGGTCTAGTCAGAGCAAGGGCTCCTCACACCTGGACTCCCGCAGGGTTACAACACTGTCCAAGTAATTCCAGTCATCCACAGAGCCAGGGTTGTTGTGCATTCAGAGAGACGCTTGTTTTTCTTCCTTTTTTACTCTCCATGTCAAATGGGGGCCTAGAGAACTTCATTACTCTGCTCAGGATGACCCAGCAGCCAAAGCCAAGCTCTAAACCCTTAATCCCAAGGGTAAAAATAGAACGGAATGAAATAGTGGACAGAGATATAACTCAAGTGCCAATGTGGGGAAAAAGAATTAGAACCACAGATCTTCTAAAAGTTAGGGACTGAGTCTATAAGACCAACCCTCCCCAACCTCAGTCTTCTCCAGAAAAAAGAAAAGAGCCCTAAATCTGGAGAAATTACTTGACACACAAATATCCAGGGGGTAATCATGACTTGAAATCAGATTTCAAAGGGTAAGAAACTTGAGAGATAGAAAGAATCTTTGAGATACCCTACTTTGTAGTGATCTTCTAAAGCCCAAGTCCGACCAACAATGCCCTTCTCTTACCCAAGAGGCTTTAGGAGATCCCTATTGTCTCTAGAATAAATGATAAACTCCTGTTTGACTTTTAAAGCCCTTCATTATCCAGCGCCAATAAATCTTCAGACTGATTTCATACCCCTTCACCTCACATCTTACATTCCATTCAAAGTGGGCTACTCAAATGCTCAACTTACGCTGGATTCCATTTCTAGGCTCCATGATTTTGTATTCTTTACCGATCCTTGGAGTCACTATCTTTTAGGCTCACCTCTGGTAGCAGCTCCTAAAAAAAACCTTTTCTTGATTCTCTTAGGGGTTTTGCATGCTCCAATCCCAGATTGCTTTGTATTTATTTACCATTATCCTGTCCACATTGAGACTTTCCCCATTGTGGTTTTGATATGTCTCAGATTGGCATAAGAAATTAAATGAGAATTTGGGGGGCGGGGCGGAGTTTTGCAGAAGCTACAAAGACCACATATGAGGGCCAGTAGACAATTCAGAAAAAGTTTTTTTCATACAATATTTTTATTTAACATTGACCTACATGTAGCCTATATTTTACAACAAGATACTGTAAATAAGGTACTTAGAAGAAAAAGAAAAAAAATTCAGACTTCTCTGTTATGAAGGGAGGGTCAAAAATTTTTATGCATACTTTCCAGATTACAGGGGTGCCAAGCAATGTAGAAGAGTTAACTGTACTTTGTGCAAAGCATACTTTGTTTGCTAACACATCTGTATACGTGTTTCTTCCAAGCAGAATGCAGGATCCTTGAGGACAGCTGCTGTGTCCTTTTTATCTCTGTATCATCTGTACCTAATGTCAGTAATACAATAGACACTAATGAAATGCTTCTGGAAGTGAATTACAGATGAGCAAAATGAAAGCTAGAAAGGGGAAATGACTTCCCCAAGGACTCAGACATGTAAGTTCCCAGCCAGAATTTGAACCCTTGGACTCCCGTCTCCAAATCCCATGCTCTTCCTGCTCCCTCCATTCCATCTTTCCTGAGTCCTTGATGGCTCTTTTAGATAAATACAGATCTTTTAAAAAGCAGTCATTTGAATTTATGGGAATTCTGAATTGTGAGTTCTGGGAATTCTGAAAATGTGAGTCAAATGAAATCCAGTCTCTAATTCAAGAACCTCAACTTGGGTCTTAACAGCAGCTACATTATTTAAATACTAAACATCTCCTTAGTGACGGGTAACAGTGCTATCAGCTTTGGAAAAAATGGAATTAAAATTCACTTGACTTTTAGAAATATGTGGATATAGGAATGGGGAATAAAAATGCATTAAATCACAAGTTCTGCAGATAATTTAGGATTACCTGCTATGAAGGTAACCTATTTATTACCTATTTATTAGCCATTTAGATCACATAATAAATATTTTTTGATATCTCAGTTTAATCTGAGAATACTTTGCAATAATTCCCCACTGTTTATGGATAAACAATAAATATCTGATTCTGGTATTCAATGAATATTCTCTAAACTAAGTTCTAGATTCACATCCTAGTTTTCTATTATACCACATTGTCAAGGAGCATATAGCATAGTTCCTGGCACAGAGTAGTCATTCTGTCTATCTATGCATCCATCCATCTATCCATCCATCTACCTATCCACCTATCTGAAAGAACATTGAACAGAGAACCCTATGATATAACCCTGGATTTGGAGTCAGAAATTTGGGGCTCAAATTGGGCTCAAAAGCTCTGCATTTATTACCTATGTGACCTTTGGCAAGGCTTGTCTCCTTACTAGGTCTGTTTACTTACCTGTAAAATGAGGGGGTTGGATGAAAAGATCCCTAAAGTCCCTCCCAACTCTGAACTCTTCTTTTTTTTCTTTTGGAATTCAAAGGCCTAGGTTTGAATTTTAATTCTACTACTCAGGGGTCATGGGACCCTGGACAGAATACTTAATCTCTATGTTTCATCACCTGGAAAATGAAAACTCTGACACACCCACTTTCTCCCTTACAGTGTTACCATAAGGAATGTGCTTTACATGTTGTAAAAACTATAGAAAAATGGATTCTTATTTTAATTGTTAATAATAATGCCATCCTTGTCCTTTCTGATATATCTTTAAACAAGAAAATGAATGGTAACTTTATGTGAATAATCTTCTGCATCGATAAGAAAAAAATATTTACATCTTGTCCATAGCGCACTGTTACCATTCAGAGAGTGGAGGTAATCTGGCTCCCTGCCTGGGAAGGAGACAACCCTGAGGAGAACAGAGCTTTTGAACAGTCTACAGCTTCCTTCTAATATCTAATCTGAATTTATTGCTGTGGAGGGAGGCTGAGAGAATGCTAAAGAGGATTCCGCACTGGGGAACTGGCAGCTATTACAGCTCAGTTGCCATCTCGTGTTAATTAGCTTCTCTTCACTATGCAGGGGGAGAACCAGGCCAGGAACAGGACGCGGCAAACTCTCTGCTTCAGATAAGGAAGATCCTGCATTTTGAGTAGCAGCTGATCTTCTCCCTGACAGATCCAGTAGATGAGGGGAGATGACATTTGGGATGAACCCTCAACTGTGGTCATTGGGCTGTGCTCAGGGAAAATGGGAAGGTTGACTGGCCGCAAGCTCCCGTCATGAAAACAAAACCGACCGCAGAGAGCCCATCATGGGAGGAGGTTTGACCTGACCATAAACTAGACTGACAAGGTGAGGTGGAAGAGACACTTAAAGGTCATCAGTGATTTCTTAATTGCTAAAGCGGATGACATTTTCTCAGGCCTCATGTACCTTCACTTTTTGGCAGCATTTGACGCTGATGACCAGCCCCCTCCATCTGGATTCTCTCCTCCCTTGGTCTTGGTTGACGTTCTTCTTTCACATGCCTCAACACTATTTGGTGTCCCGTGAAAATCCATCACCCTTCTCCTTCCCCTTAAGTGCAGGTGTCCCCCAAAACTCTGCCCTAGACCCCTTTTCTCTCTAGAACAGGAGTTCATAACCTGGTTTTGTGTCCTGGATCCTTTAGTAGTCTGGTGAAGTCTATGGACCACTTCTTAGGATAAGGTTTTTCAATGCATAAAATAAAATACAAAGGACTAAAAAAGGAATAAGTTATATTGAAATACAATTATCTATGCATATTTTTTAAAGGTAAGCTCATGGATACCAGGTCAGGAACTTCTACTGTAACTATACTCTATATACCCATTTTTATTACCTCAATTATTCTCATGATTATCATTATTGCCTATATGTAGAGGATTACCACCTCTTAGCCTTAGTTCAGGTCCTTGTCATCTTGCATATGTACTGTTGCAATAGCTTCCCAACTATTTTCCTCCTTCCAGTCTGGTCTGTCTCCAGTCCATCCTCTATGTAACTCCCATGACAATCTTGCTAATGCACAGGTCTGACTATGGCACTGTCCTACCTAAAAACCTTCAGTGGCTCCCAGTTGCTTCTAGGATAAAAAGCAAACTTCTAAGTTAGCAATTTAACACCTGTCCCAATCTGGCACCAGTCTAGCTTTCCAATCTTATATCAACCTGCCTATCCACTTGCTACCTCATGCTAATTAGCATGTCCTCATTATGAAAGGGAGAATGGTACAAGGAATGAAAAAAGACAGATTCCAGATTCTTCTAGTCTATACTATATAGCCCAAGAAGAGGAAACTGTTCTCTGTCATTTATCTTCCATATAATCTCATCTTAATTCCTTTGCTTTCAGTACTTCTTAAACTGTGGGGTAATGTAACTGAATGTGGGGGTTCTTGAAAAATTTGGCAACAGTAAAAAATTTCTGAAAGTACAATGACCAAACATTAATTAAAAATGAAATGAGAAATGTATCTGAAGTGTTTCTGGCATTGTTTGCTCATGTTGCATTGTACCACTTTACTACAGCCTTGGTTCTGAACACAAAGCATGTGCACTTTGCACTGTACATGCCCTCAGGCCATATAGTGCCAAGGAATGCTACCAGAATAAGAAAAGGGGTCATGAGTGGAGAAAATTTAAGAAACCCTGATCTAAGTCATTACTTATACTGGGAACAATGACTCCTTTTTTCCAAACTCAGCTTATTACATCCAGCACATTCTTCACAATTCAACTATCACCTCTTCTATGTGCCCAATCCCCAGAAACAAGTATTTTTTACTTCCTTTAGATTTCTGTAGCACCTTCTTTGTACTTCACATTTTCGAGGTCTTATCTGAGTGACTTGTGGGTATGTCTGTTCTCCCTACTACAATAAAAGCTCCTTGTGGGCATCAGGTCTTAATCATCTCTGAATCCAAAATGATACATGGCACTGTGTTTTCCACAGGGTTGACTGCAACACATTAATTGAATCTTTCAGGCAGACAACTATTTTTATGGGACTGAAGGAAAGGAAATAGTTAGTGAGAATCCCTTTTTTCTCTCGGCATTCTACCAAGATCAGAGAAATCTTGAGTCTGAGACATTTTGCACAGGCTCTTGCTATTCCACAGGTATAATGCAGAAGGAGCTGGGCCAAAAAAATCTTGGAAGGAGTAAAACATGTCATTAATAATGCAGCAAAAACAGACATTTATATGGGAATCAAATGGCAATATTTCTATGGGACAAGAGTTGGCTCTGGATTGTAGGATGAACACCAAGAAGCTTTCTGCTAAAGAAAAGATGTTCCTTGGGTTTTTCCAGCAAAAAGAAACATACACAGACAGATGGGCACTTAAATAGCATTTTTACAGTATTTTGGCAAGTGAGAGAGAGGGGGTGGGGGAGAGAAAGAGAGAGAAAGAGGAAGAGAGACAGAGAGAGAAATAGAAAGACAGACAGACAGGCAGAGAGATGAGAACACAGGACTGGGGAAAGCACTGGTCTGGGAAACAGGAGACCCGGGGAAGAGTCCAGGTATGCCAGACTGTCACTAACTTGCTCTGCAACTGTGTGCAAGTCACACTCCCTCTTTAAGCCTCAGTATCTCCCTATGTAAAATGAGACTATTGGAATATATGATAAGAATAGATGATATGTGTATATAAATGTAAGGATTGTTAAAAAAAAAAAACCAACAACAAACCTTTAATCTTCATAGCAGCTCTTGAGAGGTAAGTAGTAAAACATATTATTATCCCCATTTTATAGATGAACAAATAGAGACACAGGTTAAATTATATGACTTGCCCATGGTCTCCCAACTAAATCGGAAACAGATTTACAAATGATGCTCTCTTGCATCCAAGTCGAGGATTCTTTTCACTAACAGGCACTGTCACCAGCTCTAACATGTTATAATTCTATGAGCTTATGACCTGACTGGGAATTTGCTATGGCCCACAAGTCTTTCAGAATGAGTACTTCTAAGGCTCTTAAAGGGAACTGGATTTTCTTCAAGTTGAGTTTTGTCCTTAGCGAAAACTGGGTTTTCTTCAAGGTGAATTTTGTCCAAATGCTCAAGAAAATAATCTTTCTCCTTATTTTTTTTATTTTTCCCATAGTGCCCTTTTGGCACCATACAGATAGATGACTAGGAGTTCTAAACACGACATTCGAATAGAACTCTGTCAGGGTCTGAAGGTACTTCTGTCAGAAAGCCTACAATGGTTCTGTGTAATATACTACAGCTAATGGGGAAAAACAATGAAAGTCTTTCTAACCTTTCCTCCAGTGAGCTCAGCCCTGCAGAGCAAAGTACTGGGCATGTGTTCATTAGTGCAGGCTATGGTTTTCACTCATCTACTGGGTTCACTCTCTTCTAGGGATCTCAGACTGGAGAAGCCTTTGTACTCCCAGTCCACCATATCTGCAAGAACATATTCCTACTCTCTGCCTGGGAGAATCCCTAGCTTTTCTTGATTCTACCCTCATCTCCTCACCCCATTCACTTTTAGCACTTTCTCCTTCTTGAAATTATTTTGTATATACTTTGTATTTATAGGTTGTGAGCCCCTTCCCTCTCCCATGAAGAAAGGAGAGACTGTTTCCTATTCTGTTTAGCATTCAGCATAACGTCTGGCTCATGGCAGGTCCTTCATAAATGCTTGTTGAAGTTAGCTGAGTTAGAGATGAGGAAAATGAGGGATGCAATTACTTTCCTGAGGAAACAGACTGTCCTTTTCTTGTGTTTATAACCTCAGTGTCAAGCATAGTGCCTTGAAAGTAGGAAGTACTTAAAGGGTGCTGAATCAAATTAAAAAAAAAAAAACTCAAACATTTATTAAGTTTCTAGTCTTCCCCTCTTAACTCAGCAGTGGGAAAAAGTTTTGATAAGACAAAAAGGATTTGATAAGGAAGTTCCTGCCCTCACAGAGCTTATGGTTCTAGATATAGATAACAATCATATACAATATGTAAATGCATTAGGGATGTGCAAAGAGCTTTGTGGAGTCCAATATGGTATGGAGGAAGGGGATCATTAACAAATGTAGGCAGGGAGGGAGGGGATTGGGAAAGCTAGAGGTAGAAGGTGATCTGATTATCTTCAGAATGAAATATCTGTAAACCAGATGTTACTATGGTGAGTATAAAAGGGTTGTAATCTAATCAATGTGAGGAGTGGCATAAAAAACCCATCACAATTGTGTATGACTGGGAAAATCTGGTTGGTCATTAATTGCCATGCCAATAGAACCTGTAAATATTCAAAGACTTAGCAGAAGGCCCTGAAGCACAGTGGTTGGATCCACTAGGAAGAGATTTATAGATGTTATAGGTTAAGAATCACATAAGAAAAGAAGATACAGAGAGACTACAGTCTTCACCAGTGTAGGGACTGTCCCACACTGAGAAGATATACATTTTCAGGCTCATCCCAGAATGTGGAGTTACTCCACTGTAACACTGTGGTGTCTCCAAATTAAAATGAATTATTTGTGAATCAAGTCTTTGGTGATGGTGAAGTCTGGATCCAGAATAGTGACAATAACACATCTTTCAAAGGAGCTGAGGAGCATATAAACAAGGCAGAGAGGAGTGATCAAGCTTTGAGAAAATGCCTCCTGCAATCTCAGGGTTTGCATACAATTCCATTATTTATGTAATTCTATCAGCACACATCGAATGGATGTCAGAAAAATTATTGTCATTACTAATAATGGTGCTTTTCATTTATCTAGAGTGCCTTTTTCCAAGGCAGTGAGGTATTTTTACACAAAGCATGAAGCTTTTTAGAAAAATTAATGCACAAAATACCTCCCTTAGAAGAGTGCCTGGATAATGTTATAGATGGGGAAACGGGGTACAAGAAGATTAATGTAAAAGATGTCAAGAGTGCATAATAAAATGCATGGCACTCATGGTCTCAGCTAGCAGAGGACATTGTGGTGTACACGCAACAAAAGTCAGACTAGAGTCTGGCTGCTGATTCTATTTTATTTTATTTTTTGCCTTTTTCAGGCCTGAAAGGAATCAAGATGTATCCTGAGTATTTGTCTTTGACCTGTGGCACTCAGCCTTTTTTTTTTTTAAAGAAAAAAAGCAAAGACACAAATAGAGATTCAAATGACAGGTTTATCAAATTCGTAGGGGACAAGAAGCCAGGAGGGATATGAACCCGGTAAGATGAAATTTGATATAGATGACTGTAAAACCCAATACTTGGGTTCAAAAGGTCAATTGTCCAAGTACAGGGTGGGAGAGGGCAGCTTGATAATATTTTATGTGAAGACAATCAGGGGTGAGGGTGGAGGGGTGTTACTGTACTACAATCATAAAACTCATGCAAAGTGAGACTGAGCCAATTGAGACGTAATAATACCCAAAGAAAGTGAGGTGACAGCCCCACTGCCTTCTGCCTGGGGCTGACCATTTCTAGAGCACTGTGTGACATGTGGGGCAACATATTTAGAAAAGGGGATTGACAATCTGCATCATGTTCAGAGAAAGATGATCAAGATGCTAAGAGGACTAGAGATCATGTCATACTTGGATTGGTTGAAGAAACTGGTGATTTTAGTCAGCAGAAGAGAAAGCTTAGTAGAAAATGGGGTATTTTCTGATAGGCAGAAGGTACAATGGGAAAGCAGAAAGCAGGAAGCAGCATTCTGATCCAAGGTTTGCCACTTACTACCTATGTGACGTTGGGCATGAGGTCATTGAGTTTCTTTGTGCTTCTGACTCTCTGTAGAATCATGCAGTCAGGGCACATGACATGTAAGGACCCTTCCTGTCTGATTCATGATGCTGCGTGGAAGAGAGATGAGCTTTGTTCTGCCTCATCTTAAAAAGCATGACTAGGAGTGGTACAGGGTAGTTTTAGTGGGGTGGATTTCAGCTTGATGAAATGAAAACATTTCTTTCCAAACAGAGGCACTCAAAAGTGACATCATCTGTCTTTTCAAATAGTGAGCCCACCAGCACTTCAGGTATTCAGACAGGGGTGTCTGGCAGAAGGGTTTCCTATTCATGTATGGACTGCACTAGGTAAGCTCTGAGGTTCTTTCCAACTCTGAGATTCTGAGATTCTTGAACTCCGATTCTTATCATTCCCATGGCTGGGTCATCTAAGCACCACATAGCTTACTCGTGGTTATTAATGGCCAAACGAACTGATTTTGCCATAAAACTTTCCCAGATTGGTTTCAAGATGTGCACTCCCCTGAACTGATGACAACTGTAAATTCAGTATGAACATTTTTCAAAAGATTCTCTTTCATCTGAAAATGGCTCTAATTAGCTGCATACAGAGCTCCAGTTCAAGGGACAGTGCTCAGCTTTCTGCTTCTCACTGTTACACTAATCTGGATCTGTCTCCTGACTCCCTTCCGGTTCATCATTTGCTCCACAAACAAGCTGGAGACCAAGACCTAGAACACTGGTGGCAGCTTGGGATCATGGAGAGTGGGGTGCTATTCTCCAGGGCAATATTAGCCTGGGTCCTTTGTTGTGGTAAGAGAAAAGGAAGGTATAAGCATTTACATAGTACCTACTATGTACCAGGCAATGCGATAAGCATTTTACAAATATTGTCTCACATGATCTTACAACAAGGCAGGTGCTGTTACTATTTCCATTTCATAGATGAGGAAACTGAGGCAAACTGAGGTTAGGTGATGTGCCCAGATTCACACAGCTCGTCACTGTCCTGGGCTGGATTTGAACTCAGGTATTCCTGACCCCAGGCCCAGTGCTCTATTCGTTGTACAACCTTGCTGCCTAGATTTGGGAGTTAGAAGACCTGGTTTCCAATTTTGTATGACTTTGGGCAAATCATTTCACTTTTATGGGACTCTGTTTATTCATCTAACTAAAAAGGATTCAATGTCTCAGACACTTATTAGCTGTGTGACCTGGGGCAAGTCATTTAACTCTGCCTCAGTTTCCTCCTCTGTAAAATGAGCTGGAGAAGGAAATGACAAACCAATCTAGTATCTTTGCCAAGAAAACCCTAAATGGGGTCACAAAGAGTTGGACACTACTGAAATATCTGAACAAAGCGATAACAAAAAGGAGGATAGTTAACTCAATGATCTCTAAGGCCCTCTCTTTCTGATGGAGTTGGGTGAGGATAGAATGCTAGGTGTGGAGTCAGGAAGACCTGAATTCAAATACAGCCTCAGACACTTGCAAGTCACTTAAGCTCTGTTTGCCTCAGTTTCCTAAAGTATAAAATGGGGATAAATAACAGCATCTATCTCTCAGTGTGGTTGTGACAGCCAAATGAAATATTTATACAAAGCACTTAGCATAGGGCCCGGCACATAATAGGTGCTGCTATGTAAATGTCTATTTCTTTCCCCTTCCCTTTATATGCTATGAAATTGACTTTGATTCTAGTTCATTCTTTATGTATACCTTTCTAAGACAGGTATGTTTGCTGATAGACTAACTCAGGCTTCCACGGAATGAATCCATCTAACCAAGGTATCATTCAGCCTCAACAAGTAGTTAAATGTGAAATTAGGTGTATATACATATACGTGTACACAGATGTATGTATGTATGTATATATATGTGTATATATATTATATATATATATACACACATATACTTAAGTACTGCAATTTATTGGTAAAGAAGATAGGCTTAGTTTCCTTTACGTTGGTCCAAAATTTTCTTAACCCCTCCCCCATCTGGGATAATGATCCCAGGGGTATCTTTACAGTCCCCTACTCCTCTGAGACTAGCATTTATAGCCCTATCAATATATTTCAAGCACCAAAGTATTCCATGGCCAATTAGTTTGGGAAATGCTGATCTATTGAAAACATAACCACTAGCCTATTTAAAAATGAACTGAACACCTGATCTGTCCAGGACATACAAATAGTGCACCTAGTAATGGAGAGAGTTCTTCAGAGTAGATGCTTCTTATAGGAACCCAGCCCAAGAAAGGAGTTATCGATTTGACCTCCCTCTGTGAATTGGGGCACCATGAGACAGGATAATGGTTGGCACAGATTCTGGTCCTTTGGAGCAAAGTCTATGGAGAGACCTTACCCTGTCACATCTAATGGGATAGTCTATGAGCGCCAAAGAACAACGCATGGAGTGCTTTGGGAGGAAAGGGTATAAAAAAACCCCTCAAGTGTTGGTTGTCTGGGGGCCCATTTGGAAAAATACAGAAAAAGACATTTGTCAGATGGTTTTTTCAGAGGATCTACATGCTTGGGAAGAGAGAAAAATCTAATGAGGAAATAATGAAGTCACTTTAAAAATGGAGAGAATGATTAAAGTTTTCCTAAGTAATACAAAATCATTATGATATCCTGGCAGACATGCATTTTTAAACAATGGTGATAATAACAGAAAATTAGACTTCATTACTTATTCATAAAGTTCTGGTTAACACTGAGCTCCATTTATAACAGATCACTGTTATAAACAGCAGCACTGGACAGATGCTCTTTCTGGGTCCTACCGTGTCTGAAAGGACTTTCTGAAGTGGTTGGTTCACGGAATTTGCTCTCTCTAGAGGTTCCCAAACTTACTTGGCCTATTGATCCCTTTTCAAAAAAAAAATTACTCAGCACCCCCCTGGAAATCTACTTTTTTAGCTCTTTACCATGTTTTTTTTTTAATATGTTATCATTTCAAAAAAGATTAAATATGTATTTTAAAAATGACACATCTTAAGTTTAATAATTTACCATAATTTTGTGGGGTATCTCCTGCATTGAAATCCTGGTGATGCAATATTGTGTCATGTAACCATATATAATATTGTATTGTAAACCAGTCATTACACACACATCTTGCAAATGCATGCTGGATTTGCCAACAATGCGTGACATGCTTCCCTGCCAATGCTTGCTTGGTAAGACCTGTAGGCTGACTTGACCACTGATAGATTTTAACTTGCATTTTGTGTGTTCATTGGAAAAATAATGTAATCACTATGACTTTAATTCTATTACACAACAGATGAACTATGTACAAATGGTTTTTCAAAATTTGCTTCTCTTTTTATGCTTCTACCACCCCCTTATTGTTGTTCAACGCCCCCCAACTGCACCCAACACCACTATTGCTCTCTGCTAGTTTCAGCACCCCCCAGGGGTGGTATCAGCCACTTTGGGAACCTATGCTTTAGAATTTGATCATGGAGAAATGGAGGAGCTGTTATCTTCCAAGTGATAGAATAACAGTCATAGTTGCCTAATGTCATTAATGGTTTTCAGGAGAATATGACCGTGGGTTACAGAGGAATGTTAGCTCCTTAAGAATACAGAAATGAGATGGAGAGGACTGACCCTCTGGGAAGTTATGACCCCCAAACCAATCTCATTCATGACCATTCATCTAGCAACTCAGGTTGGCCAAAGCATGATGAGATCTGTGGTATTTTGGTCATAATATGTTAACCATTTTATAGAAAAATGATTCTGTGAGAATGTGAGAGCTAATGCTTGTATGGGATACAGTTTTATATTCCAGTTGTAATTCTGATTTTCTTAATATAGTTGGAATTTGAAGGTATGAAAAAATGTTTGATGAGGACACAATCTTTATAATTAAGGGAAAGTTAAAAAAAACACTAGTAAATCCTCTTGGAATGTATAACTGAGGTTTCTAGAAGCTCTAAAAGAAAATATTACATATGCAAAATCTTGTTGAAAAGCACAATTAAGTGCACAAATTCCTAAAGCTTTAAAGGGCAAGTAATTTTACACTATGGTTTGCAAAGCATAAATCTTATATAAGAATATAGTCCAACAAATGTTAGAAAAAAAATTTTTGAATGCTGGTTCCCATCAGGGTTAGTATTAGTTGGCTCTCTTTTAGAAATATATTTTCCATTCTGGAATACATTCTAAAAATTTTAAACTTCAGTTACAATTTAGTCAAATAAATTACTTAAATGCCACTCCCTTTTTCATAGTGTAGTGAAAGCTGACATTTAGAGGTTTCTTCTTTCTTTCTGGCTCCACTTTCCATTGCTAGAACTACTTTTAACTTAGGAAGTAAGACACTTCTAATTTTCTTATAGAAGTCCAAAGATATGGATCCAACAAAGCTCAGCTGTTGGGGAATGGGGTAAAGGTCTTGTACTGGCTCAGTATCAGCATCATGACCATACATGCAGCGCATGGGTACAGAGCCACAAACTCTCATAGCTAGAAAGGGGGTTTAGAAGAATAGATCACAGAACCTGCAATATTGTAAGGATGACCAGCTACTCTGATCAAGACAATGATCCAAGACAATTTCAAAGGTTCCATGATAAAACATGCTATTCACCTCCAGAGACAGAAATGATGAACTCTGAGTACAGCTTGAAGTAGACTTATTTTACTTTATTTTTCTTGGGAGTTTGTGTGTGTGTATTTTCTTTTGTGATATGGCTAATAGGGAAATATGTTTTGCATGACTTCACATGTATAATTGATACCATATTGCTTGCCTTCTCAAGAAATGGGTTATAGAGGAGTGAGAGGGAGGATGAGAATTTGGAACTCAAAATTTTTAAAAAAATGAATGTTCAAAGATTTTTTTATGTAATCGAGAAATATTTAATGAAATAAATATATTTAAAAATAGATTATAGAGCAAAGAGTGGCACAGCTGAAGGATTTTTGAAACACAGAATTCAGAGCTAGAAGAGAAGGAACAGGGTATAGTATAAAGAAAATTTTATTTGGAATCATAAGACCTGGTTTAGAACCTTGACTCCACCACCAATTAATTCTACATATGACCTTAGAGAAGTCCGACCCTCTCTAAGCCTCAGTTTCTTATTCTGTAAAATTAAGAGATTGGGCCACATCTAACTTCTCTTACAGCTCTAAACCTTACATTGATGGTTTTAAGAGCTGCAGTGCTGAGAAGGAACTAAAACACAGAATGTCAGCATGAAAAAGCACTTCAGGATGCTGGAGGTAGAAGAGAAGGTATACAACAGACATTTATTACTGTGTGCCAGTCGTTGTGCTAAGCACTTTTTCAAATATTACCTCATTTGATCCTCACAACAGTCCTGCAAGGAAGGTGCCATTATTATCCTCATTTTACAGCTGAGGAAACTGAGGCAAACAGCAATTAAGTGACTTGGCCAGGAAGAGATTGCAACATAGGAAGGAGATATCACAGCTGACAAAGGTCATGGGAGAGAAGCTATAAAAACTGGAAGAGAACTTTAAATGTAATTTTCTCTCTGTCATTTTATATATTGAGTAATTCAGGTCTAGAAGGAAGTGACTTGCTCAAGGTCACACAGAGAATAGTGGAATCTTCTGGTCAGGAGTCATTTCACAACACAGAGAAGTAGTACAGAGAAGTATCTCTGTGAAAGCCCATGTTCCTTAGCGTACTAAGTGCTGGTCTGGTTGAGTTGAAACTTATAGTTCACCTGAACTATTGTATTTTCTGCACTGGTGAATCTGGATGATTCTGAAGAGATGGTGGAAGTTTAAGAGTGATGTAGACAATGTTAGTCTATTATCTAACCACTGAAAGCTTCTTCTTCACAAACAATATACCTCATAGAATACACTGGGGATAAGAGGTCAGTTAAGATGAACGGCTTCACTTTACCCTTTCATTTCAGCGCCATAGCACAAAGAATTTTTTTTAAATCCAACATTGGAAAAGTCTAGATAATAATTAATGAGTTTTTCACCACTGAAGGTATTCCAGAATCTAGATGTGTTAGGGATGTCATAAACAGGGATGAATATTTCTGGAACAATGTAGGCTATCAGAGTTTCTTCTAGTTTAAGATCCTCTAATCCAATGCTTATCACAGGGCCTAGTACATAGTAGGCATTTAATAAATGTCTATTGATTGGCTGACTGATCCTTGTAGCTCAGTCTATTACTTACAAAGGATTACCAGATTTCATGGTGTTTTGAAAAATGCAGAGCATTTATCTGAGGCTCCTATGATGGGGCACTGCCTTTGTTGGCATTGGTTCCTTCCTGAGGAAAGAGGGTTTTATCAGCTGCATCTGCTGGGATGCAGGGGTGTGAGTCTGAAGGGAGAAGATAGGTGCCTGATTGTGGATAGATTGTGGCTGTTCGTTCTAGGGCTACCTCAACAAGATAAAGTGTAGGGTCATAGAATCATAGGCAGTCAGAACATAAAGGGATCCTACAGCCAAGAATGTCAGAGTTGGAAGTCCCACCTACTCCAAGTCTCTTCTTTGTAGGGACTATCCCTCAGACAATCAATTCAACCCACAAACACTTGTTAAGCACCTACTATCACCTATACAATAAGCTAACTACTGAGGATCTAAAGACAAACATTCTTCTTCAAGAAACAACATGTATACATATATATATATATATATATAAATTTAAAATATACATAAAGTCAATACAAGGTAATTGGAGGGAGGAGCAGGAGGTATGTAGCTGTTAGAGCATCTAGAGTAGGTGATGTTTAAGATAGATTTTGAAGGGAGATAGGGATTCTATGAAATGAAAGGAAGAAAGGAGGGCATTCCAAAAATGGGGAACTGCCTGTACAAAGGTCCAGAGATGGGAGACGGAATGACATATGCAATCCACAGAAAGTTAGCCCTTGGCTACAACATCCTCATCACCATCCAAATAAGATTCCATGGATAGCTTGGGTTGATAAGTAAATGGCATCTGCTTAGGGCCACTGGCCTTCCACTGGGTTGGGAATCTATTTTAAGATACCATTTGCCTGTGGTATGACTCAAGGACTTTTCCTTCATTGGATACTTCATAGTTCAGATCTTCTATAACACAAAAGTACATGTCAAGCACTCTCAAGAGACAGATAGAATAGCAAGGTGGGGTAGGTGTGGAGAGATACAAACTCGGAGAAAGCTGAGAGCTATTGTGTGGATTTGAAGTCAGAAATGGGTTGTGTGACTTTGGCCAAGCTTCTTCCTCTTCCTGGGTCTCGATATCCTCCTGTGTACCCTGAGAGACTTGGAGTAGGTGGGACTTCCAGCTCTGACATTCTTTGCTGTAAGATCCCTTTATGTTCTGACAGTCTATGATTCTATGACCCTAACAGTTTATTTTGTTGAGGTAGGCCTAGAATGAGCACTTTCCCAACAGCCACCATCTACCCTCAATCAGGCACCTGTCTTCTCCCTTCAGACTCACACCCCTGCATCCCAGCAGATGTAGCTGATAAAACCCTCTTTCCTCAAGAAGGCATTGAAATCTGTAGAGTCAGACCAGTATCACAGAGTGATAGTGGAGCCAGTTTTGGGCATGAGGGTCTCTCAAACACTGTTGTAAACATAGGCATTTGAATCAGAACATCCATTTCCTAAGTTTGGGACTCTAGATTTTTGTGTCCTGGACCCCTTTGGCAATCTAGGGAAGTCTATGGACACCTCAGACTAATGGTTGTAAATATATAAATATTTATTTTTATTTACATTTATATGTTTAAATTTATTTAAATATATAAATATATTTATATATAATATGTATATATTATATATAAATATATTAAATATAAATGTATTTAAATATATAAAATAAAATGCACAGGACCACAAAAGAAAACCAATGATATTAAAATAACTCAAAATATTAAAAAACAAAGTTCGCAGACCCCAGGTCAACCCCAACTTAGGAAGTTCTGTCCTAAGAGATGTCTCTTGGCCATATCCCCAGTAATAAGGGTGACAATAATAATTGTTTTTATTCATATTTAGACAGTGCTTTAATGTGTATGAAGTAGTTCCCTTACAAACTCACTCATTTTACAAGCAAATGCAGAGAGGTCCAATAACCAGGATCACACTTCTTATAGCTGTAAGTACTGGGGCCAAGATTGTATGAGTCTTTTTGGACTTCAAGGTCAGTGCTCCTTACACTTTACCACCCTTCTCTTCTATGATTCACTCAAGACTCAGGTCACATGTTCTAGCTGCAAATTTCTTTCCAAAAAAGGAGACACATGGAACTGACCACAATACTCTCCAGGGGCAGCCTGACTAGGTTGCTTTGGCCAATCTGACTTAGGCAGGATAATGTGGCTCTGATTTACAATCCCCACAGGCCTCAGATGAAAGGGTATACTTATTTCTTCTTCAACAATTATGATTCCTACAATTTGACCCCAGTCACCTAGTTGATCATAGCAGCATAATATTTAGAGATGGAAGAGACAGAATCCACACCTATCATTTTACATTGGGGGGTCAGGGAAAGATGGAGATAAATAAGAGAAATGACTTGTCCAAAGGCACACAATAATAAATAGAAGAACCAGAATTCAAAAACTGACTCTTCTGACTTCAAACTTGATCCTCTCTCCAATGTCATACTGTTTTTTGTAGTAGCACAGGAAGGAAACAGCTCCCAGAATGAAACACAAGTACTTTGAGAAGTATAATCACATAGCCCTCAGTGTGCCATTTAGTAAATTACTTAAAAAGAGAATGAAATTTCTTGCTCGTCCCTTACCCAAAAAGTGTCCAATACACTCTCAGATGACAGTTTTGCTAGGGGCTTAAATCTGTCCCTGAGGCCATAAAATGTTCTGAAAAAGGGATAGATAAATATGATGATGAATTTTAATCTGTCATTTTAAAGTTTCCAAAGGACTTTCTGTACATTGTCTCATCTGAACCTCACAATGAGCCTATGAGATAGGTGCTACAAGGTATTATTATCTCCATTTTACAAAGGAGGAAACTGAGGTTCAGGTAGGTGAAGTGATTTTTTTTCTCCTATAATCAAACAGTAAGAAAGTATTAGAAGGATTCAAGCTCAGGCCTCCTGACTCCAGATCCAGGACTCTTTCCATATCACCACACTACTGCCTTCTTCATGACAACCAGGTATATACATTATATCACTCTGGTAGGATTCAGGACTCTGGGCTTGAGTCTAAGAACTTGAAATGTCAGAACAGAATTGAGGGGCAGAGACGGGATGCCATCAGCCAAGCTACTTCACCACTCGCATTATCTGAGACTCAGTAACCCCTAAACCCTTTCATTTATAGCTCAGCCCTCCCATGTATCCAACCCTGTATGGCCAGAGTCCCTTCCCATGACTTTGTAGTTGCATGCTGTCTCTTCTGTTTGAATGTGAGCTCCTTGAAGGCAGGGCTATTTTTTTTCCTTTGCCTTTCTTTCATCTTAGTGCTTAGCACTATTCCTGGCTCCTAATAAGCACTTAACGTTTGTTGACTGACTGATTAACTATTGCTTAAGGAGAAATTCCATAGGAGTCTACAAATGAACATTGTCTATGCTGTATGCATTTTTATTTCTCTTACATTTTTAAATTTTTTACATTTCATTTAATTTTATATTAATTACATTTTAATCTTTTTTTAATCCAAAATGGGTTTGGACTACATTTGAAATTTAGTGGGCCAGGAGTCTGATACCTTGGCTGTACACACATAAAGAAGAAAACGCCAGGACATGAGAGGTCTGCGGGTCATGCTAGGACTGGGTAACAGAACTGGAACGTTTAGCCTGCAATAGAAAAGGATTGGGAGTGGGGTGGGGGTGGGGAGTATGTTTGTCATGATCAAGTATCTGGAGAACTGTCATGAGGAAAAAGATCAGACATGTTCTTCTTGGCCTCAGAGGGCAGAGAGCAAGGAAAACCTGCCAAAAGGCCAATTTCAATCTGATATAAGGAAAAATATCCTCCAAGTGAGACTGGTCCCAAAGGAGAATGGGCTGCCTTGGAAAGTAGTGGGCTCCTCTTTGCCGCTGGTCTTCAAAGAGTATGGACGACCGCTTGTCAAGGATGATGTAGGAGGGAGTCCTGGTCAGGACAGCTTACCAGAGGTCCTCTCCAGCTCTAAGATTCTGTGAATCTGTGAAAGCCACTGAATGGTCCTTTGCCATTGCTGGCTGGAGAATGATGTTGTGTATACCAGTTGGCTTCAGTACTCACTGTGGTGCTCCAATCCCTCCCATCAGTGCTTATCATGTAGCACAGACCAGCCCCCCCAATTATGTGAATTCCATTGCAAAGAACACTTGTAATTAAAACTGGGAACTGACATCCTACAAGGATGGTCCCTTTCCCAGTCTTCTTTGTCCTGAAAGATATTATTGGAAAGGGAATGAACAATTGTCTGGAACATATGCTTAGGACTATAATGGAACTCAGCTCCTCACAGAATAGGCTACAAAAGGGCATAGGGACAAAATTTAAAGGAGACAGCTTTATTTACTAGCTACTGGGGCATGTCCAAAAAAATAACAGATAAACTAAAATGCTTTAGACTGCCTAGGTCTTCAGTCCCTACTTTATAAGGAACTGGCTTCAGGCACCTGTTAAGAGAAATGGTCTGCAGAATAACAGAATTATCCATTTTGCTTCTATAGAATAACTTGTTCAGTCTACTTAGGCTTGGAGTCCTTCCTTGTCCTATTGCTTTCTGTACAATTTTCTCAATGGGCCGTGTCCTCTAAAACTCCAACTTTGGAGCCTCAATCCACATTTAACTCTTTGTTATGATCATATGCCTCAGCAGTAATAGTGCAAGTTACATTTCTCTAGCATATTAAGGTTTACAAAAGGCTTTCCTCCCAACAATCCTATGATGTAGATTGGAGGAGGAGTATGACTCCTGTTTTACTAAAAAATGAAAAAGGCTCTAAGAAGTTAACTACATTGTCCATGGTCACAACACAAGTAAGGGTTAGAGCTTCAACTTAAGTCTCCTGCTTAAAGCAAATCTTGCATTATATCTGCTTTATCACACTGGCCCCCAAACCCGGGTCAAATACTTTGTCCTTCCTGAAGCCATATTCAGTATGCTAGGAATTGCTGAAGATACAAAGATAGGGCCAATACAGACCCTATATCAGAAAGCTGACAATACCAAGGCAGAATGTGAAAAGTCCAGAGGGAAAGTTTGGGGAAAATACTTTGAGAAATTCAAGCAATAAAAGATCACTTTCACCTTGGGTTAGGGTAAGAAAGGCATGTGTGTGTGTGTGTGTGTGTGTGTGTGTGGGGAGGAGGAGGTGGGAAATTCAGTTTTAATGAAGCAATTGACACTTGAATTGGATCTTGAAGGGGGTGGGGGAAGTCTGTTCTAGGCATGGAGAATACCATTCTCATTATAAAGAAAACCAGAAGACATAAAGAAATTACAGATAAATGCAAGGATGACCTGCAGAGAGGTGATTAAAACAGTTGGAAGAATTCACTTCTTCAAGAGTACAAAGGCAAGAAACATCATTTTGTGGCACACTGGATCATCTTGCCTCTCCTTGCAAAAGCAATCAATTACCACCACAATTTGATGAATTAAGAGAGAGTATACATCCAGGTTCAAAGCTCTGTTACTTAATGAGCAAAGTACTTCATCTCACTTGGTATCAATTTCCTCGTCTATAAAAGGAGAGAAGTAAGACTAGATGGTATCTAAGGTCCTTTCCAATTATAAACAAAAGATCGAATCACAGAACTGGAAGAGGGCTATGATTTCCTTCATTCCAATACGTACCTGAACAAGTCCACCCTCTCTATATCATGGCTCACAAATGGACAAGCATCCAGCCTATGCTTGAGGACTGTTAGTGAAGTAGAACTCAATACTTCCAAGGCAGTCCATTCTATTTTGAGGTTGCTCTGATTGTTAGGAAGTTGATGGCCATAGCTCTTCCTTTTAAGAGTTGAAAATGACACCTTGCAAGGAATGGTATAGATCCACTGCCACCCAACACAGCAACTAAGATCAAGAGAAGGAGGAAAATGAGCAACTGCATGGCAGACTTGATGACCAAACCATATAATCCTACCCAAAATCTGAGATGTTCACGATAACTGGACATTTGGAATCAAAGGTATTCAGATAAATCAGAGAAGGGATTTTTCACACTGAGATTGTTTGAGATTCAGAATCGCAAAAAGAATTCACACAGAGAAAAAAAATGATCCATATGATGATTTACAGTTAAGTGAATCATTCTGGTCAAACCTTATGCAGACCTTAGAGGAACACTGTGGATGGACAATGAAATTTTTGCAGAGTTTGGAGACGCAGAGAAATTCTACTGAGTCTGACAAGATCCTCCAAACTAAGTCAATGTTTCTGATAATCAATGACTTTAATGAGAAGGTGAAAGGAGGGTGGCAGGGACTATATTGGAAAATATGATTCAAGATCAAAAAAACAAAGAGCACAAAGGACTGTGGATTACTCAGGAGTCCCATGCCTGTCCAAGATGAATACTTTCTTCAATAAGAGTCAGAAGGTGCCATATGAAGCAAGCACTTAAGTACATTAGACCAATTGAAATTGACTTCATCTTAATGGACAGGAAATACCTAGTTACATGTAGCAGGCAGCTCATGATCACAGATGCAACAAGGTTACATCAAGGGTGAAAATAAACATCAAATTAGAAAAAAGGATAAAAATGAGAAGATACTATAACAATTATAGCAACTCCAACACAGCTACAATCAGAGACAAACAGATGGATTATAAAAATGTTATAGTGGTCCCTTTGAGAAATTTTAAATTTTTAAAAGTGGAAGGAAGGACTTCAGTGATTTAGGGTGAAACTTCATAGAGGATTTATGCGACGTCATGAATAAGAACTGCACAGAATGAGATGTAGAAGGACTGTAATCTGCACAGGTAAAGAGAGAATGCAAACCAGTGGCATCATGGATCCAACAAAGAAAAAAGTTATTTCAAGTCTTATTCTTCATATTCTCAACCAATGATGTGTTTCCCCTATTTTGTCCCCCCACTACCATATCTATTATATCATTTGTTGTGACAAATAACAGAATAATACTAGGACTATCTTATATGCACATTTTTACATGTGCGTGTGTGTGTGTTTGTCCTTCATTGCCAAAGAAGACCATGCCATCAGAGAAATAATGTTATGACTTGAATCTGACTTTGTTTTTGAGTGAGGGAGGGCTGTGCAGGTCACCAGCCTCACTTCTCCCCTGGAGTCATCTGAATCCAGTGACCAGATACTCATCAGGATGACTGGAGATGACCCAGGATGATGCAGTTGGGGTTAAGTGACTTGCCCAAGGTCACACAGTTAGTGAGTGTCAAATGTCTGGGGTGAGATTTGAACTCAGCTTCTCCTGATTCCTGCACTGGTACACTATCCACTGCACCATCTAGCTGTCCCATACATTTTCATATACACATATCCAGAGTGGTAGATAAGATACTCTACATGTTAGATGGACCTTCAGTGGAAGACTGTAGGAACAGATATAGAGAAGAGCTACACAGGATGAGGAGGTGTGAATGGGGTGAAAATTGCACCAAAAGAGTAAATAAATATCCATATCAGTGATATCACAGTTCTATCAGAATAAGTTCTGAGCACTGCACCACTAAGGACAGACACACACACACACACTCCATGTCCAACTCTTTTCTCTGGTAGATACAGAGTTTGGCATGTATGTGGGAAAACTACAAGAGTAGGTAAAGAGAATGCTGTCTGTATTCACTAGAAAATCCCACTGCTTAAAGGGTCAGATTTCTTCTCTCTCTCTCTCTCTCTCTCTCTCTCTCTCTCTCTCTCTCTCTCTCTCTCTCTCTCTCACACACACACACACACACACACACACACACACACACACACACACACACGATAAGATCATCCTTCATTCTACTCACATTCTACTGTATATTCACTATGTGCTAATTCTACGACTTCAATTGAATCCCAGAATTTCAGACTCCCAAAGCTAGAAAAGAGGTTAGAATATAGAACATGCAGTGTCCAGAAAAAGAAACAACAAAAACCAAAAGCAAACCATGGAGTGTTCAGCTTAGAACTATTCTCAGAGCCAGAGAAGACACAGACTGGCGATTTTAGAGAGGACCTAAGAGATAGTCGAGTCCAGCTTCCTTATTTGAGGGAGGGGGAACGCTGATTATTCAGAGAGAGAGACAGTCACTTGTCCATTGTCCTGCTATTTTCATATATTCAAAATGCTGCCTAAAGATGAGGTTGGGGTTTTAAGGGTAAAAATCAGATGGATTTGTAACAATTTTGCATTATGGAAAGGTTTTTTTTAAGCTCTTAGAATGTACTGTGACTAAAGATATGGTAGAAATATAAACATTTTCAGAAAATATATAGATTCAAATGTCTTCATCCATTTGGAGGCCAGATAAAAAGAGGAAGTCTTAATTATATGCAAAAGTAGAGAACTGCTGGTGTTGAATGAACCTGTGTCCAACATGTTTGGCTACAAATGAGTAATCCAGCACAGGATTTCCCAGCAGCCACCACTGGAAGAGGATTTGGAAAATCTTTCACACTTGACCCAAGCCAGGGATTCCCTAAAGCAAACCACTTTTTCCCAGATCGAGACCTCTCCCCTGACAGCTGAGAGGCCCAACAGCAAAGCCAGGAAAATGAGGAGATCTCTTAGTTCCCCAGTGGCCACAATGGAATTGACAACCTCCAAATTACTGCCTGAAAAGCATATCACATGCCATCTGACAACAGAATGAGAGAAAAAATCCTTACAGATTGTGTAACATCATCTTTCCCTCTCAAGGGATCACATGTTTTAGTCTTACATGCCATTGGTCCCAGAAGCCAAATGGAAAATATGCGATTACAAACACCTGGGAGGGGGAAAGAAAATGGACCCAACCCTTCCCAATGTATTAGGCAATTTGGCTAAAATCATAAGAAATGAGATCTTAAAAATGACAAATGAACTTGCGATTGCTTTGCTTCAGGGAACTCCCATCTGATTTCAGATGAGTTTGTGAAGATTAATCCACACCATGTGAGACGACATTCCCCTCCCCACAGTCTCCAGGCCCAATCACAGCTCCAAGCTTTTAACCCCTAGAACAGGAGGGGAGAAGACCCGAAATAATAGTGGTGCTTATGAGCCTATGCAAATACGAAGTGGGGTCTCTGTAATGACCTTGCCAGAGGCTTCTAAGGTTTGAATTTCTTCCTGAGGGTCTGCCTTTTACACCAGGAAAAATACAAAACAGGGGAAAATAAAATGATGTCCTCTCTAGAGACAGTAAAAGAGTTATCAGAGCTGAGGAAAGGCAGAGTCCAGGAATGCTCTATTTGAGTCGGAAATATTCCAGTTCTGCTTATTCCTCTTGAGCAGAGGATGATGGTAAATCAGATACTAGCAAGGGAAGGAAGCAGCGTTTTTATAGAGGGTAAGAAGGTCAAGGCTCTAAGGTCTGGTTCTCACTGTAGGATGGTGGTGCTAAACTAGGTATCCCCTACTTTGGGACATGTCTTTGGCAACTTCCCATCTTGCCTTCTTCCATTGCCCCACACTTACAGCATCAAATTAATGGGACAGTGAAGAGAGTTCCTGGATTCAGAACCCAGAGACTTAGATTCAAATTTGAATTTGTCTGTGTTTAGTTGTGGGTAGCAAGGTAGTACAGTGGATAGAGCACTGTATCAAGCTTGGTATCAGGAAGACATCTTCATGAGTTCAAATCTAGCCTCAGACATTTACTATATGACCCTGGGCAAGTTATTTAAGCCTGTTTGCCTCAGTTCCTTATCTACAAAATAAGCTGGACAGGAAAATGGCAAACTACTCCAAGGTCTTTGCCAAGAAAACTTCAAGACGAGGTCATGAAGAGTCAGACACAACTGAAACGAATGAACAACAAATACTTAGTTGTGTGGGTAAGTCACTCTGCTGTCACTTAATTTCTACCACTGTAAAATGAGGGGGTAGGATTAGGCGATCTGATGGTCCCTTCCAAGTCTAAAGCCTACAGGCTCCTCAACACTGGGCACTGACCTATAGAGGGAAGATGGGAATAGTGTGGACATTAGCATCAACAACATGAGGACAGCAAGGACAGGAAGAGAACTAATTTCAGGGCCAAGTGTGCACTTGGATATGTGACTGACTGCCCGCCTATCCTAGCCCTACTTCCTTCTGGGGCCTCCATTTTGGGGATAAGCCCAGCTTCATTTCCCTCCTGGTTGTGTTTCTGACCGTTAGACCTTCACCATAACTCAGCTACCATCTTCCACTGGAATGTCCCCTCATCATGTCAGTACCCTTCTCCTGTTGGTAAGTTCTCCGAGATTTCACCATCATGCCCCCTCCTATGTGGTGCCTTTTCCTATTTAAATGTAAGATATATATATAGAGATAGAGATAGAGATATCAACAGTACTAATAAAGCTCATATCTACAGCAGCCAGATAGAGCACCTTGCTCTTCTATTTCTATTTCCAGGTTGCAGCACCCTTTCCACACAACTCTGAATGGTAACTAGAACAAGCACTGTTATCCTCTAATACATTAATGGATCCATTATCTCAATACTATGGATCCTTTCCTTCACTCTCACATTGTGCCTTCTCCTCTGGAGTGATTCTTGTGTGTGCCCTCTCGTAAATCCCCCATAGAGGTCCTCCCCAGTGCACGAGGTCTCCCCCATCCTAGACCTTTCACCAATGTGGGCACTAGCACAGTCGAACTGCAGCTGTTTCAGGTTATTATCCCCTGCCTCCATCACATGATGGGCACACCTTTTCTAGGCACGCACGGACAATCTCCACTTGACAGAGGTCCAAACTAAGACTTTCCTGAAGTCATACACAGAAGGTAAGCAATGGTGCCAGGACTCCAATGGAGGTCTCTAGACACCAGAGTCAGATGTTCTTTCTACCACACAATGGTGTATCTCCAGTTTTAGTACATAATGAAAAGGCTCATGGTATTCAATTAGGTAGTAAGAGAGTTTTTACTGTTTCAGGCCAAGAAGATATTTTGGCAAACCACTATTACAATGGTCCCTTTGACCTTGTGCTCTTCTTTGAAAAGATCACAGTTAGAAGAAACCTCAGAGGCCACTGAGTTCAAACTCCCTGCACTTTAAAGCAAATGAAACTGAGGTCCAGAGATTTTTAATGACTTGCCAAGGTTATGCAAATATAATAAGTGTCAGACCTGAAATTTGAACCCAGGATCCTCTGTCTCCAAAGCCTGTGGCCTTTCTAATGTGCCGTTTCCACTGTTTTCTCCTCTCTCACTTATTCTCCCTTTCCTTTATCTCCTCTTTCCTAATCTTTCTTTCCTTTCTCCCCAGTTTCTCTTCTTCTCTCTTCCTATAGTTTTTAAGTACCAACTAAATTATATTCCTAACAGAGCCTGATGATCAGCTAGGGATGCAAAGATGAATGAAAATGAAACAGGATACCTGACATCATGGACCTTATTGACTGAGCATCTAAAAGAAATGAGAAATAAAAAGAAGTTGAGACAGAGGTAATCTAAGAAAATGAAACTCACTTTCAACTCAGAGATTAGGAAAGACTTCATAAAGAAGATGATGCCTAAGTTTGTCTTTAAAAGAGGATTTCAGTGGGTAGGAAAAGGGTCAGAAGACCCTGCAGGGGAAAGACAGAAAGAGCAAAGAGGTACAGGTAGGAAAAAATGAGGAATGCACCATGATGCTTGCAAGGGAGGCTGGTGCCATACTCTGGAGGGCCTTGAATGCCAAGCTGTGGAACATAGGCTTTGTTTGGTATGCATGCAGAACTCCAACCAAAGGTGAAATTGTCAAAACAGGAAGGTCTTTGACCTCTGGAATATGGGAGTCAACTTTCCTTTTCCATAATACTTCCTGTTTTCTTTAAGATACTGTAAGCAAAAGCATGTAGAGAAAAGAGCAATGAATTTGGAGTCAGAAAAGCTGGATTAATTTCTGGTTCTACTACTTCCCACTTGTGTGGCCTTGGGAAAAGAATTTTCCCTCTCTAGACCCTGTGTTTCCTCATCTGTAAGGCAAATAGGTTGTACTAGATGATCCTGGAGGTCTCTTGAATTAAAAAAAAAAACAAAACAAAACTGTAAGTCTATGATTCCAGTGTCTTCCTCAGCCTGAATTCAACTCTTATATTCATTCAGATAATGGATACAGCAAAGACTCTTCTATAATCTGTCCAGGGATGCTGGATGAGTAGACATCATCTGAAGATTATGGTAGCCATTGACACCTCTGCCTCTCAACCAATTCCATCAATCCAATTCATCTCAATAAGGCAGTGCTTGTTTGCAATCAAGTTAAAACCTGTTTAATGGGGACTAAGTCTAACGCTGAAGTGGGATAATTGCATTCATGCAATAGAGCTGACTCATGGCCTGGCTACCTCTCCGTGCTTTAGAGGACGAAGCCATTTTAAAAGTGTCTTTTTTTTCCACTAGTCATTACCCAAATGCACCTCTGCTCCAACACCTTAGCCCAGGCTCAGCTCACTGTTCTTCTCTAGCAGCAGTGCAATGCCACTATATAGATGCCAATTCCCTTCCCCTCCCATCCTCATTTTGCCTCAGAGGATCCTGGGGCAAGTATACCATTTGTATCTGTAAAACACAGAGGGCAACACCTAACCTCACTTCAAGGCACACTGGATTCTTCTTTGTGTGAGGATCCTACCCTGATTAACTAGCCTGCTGTGGGCTGTATAAATCAAAACAAAGAGGCCTTCCACCTCTGTAACACAAAGTACTTGGCTCACAGCAGACCCTGAGATAAGCTGAGATTCAGAGAGAGAGCTAAGCTGCAAGTTAGGAACTAGCTACAGATTTGAATTCAGGCTTCTAGGAGGGGATGTCCTTATAAAATGGGGCATGGTAATTTTATGTAATTTAGCCCAGACCATTCAAGGAATGGACAATCACCCTTGGCCCTCTTCAAGGCTCAGAGCTGGCCTCACTTCTAAATGAGTTCTTTCTTCCCTTCTGACATTTTAGTGCTTCTCAGACATCAGGAAACTATCTTGTGCTCATACTGTATTTACTTATCTATATATACCCCCTAGTAGAATATATTCCCCTAGCAGAATAAATCTAAGGTCATTGATGGTAGGGACTGTTTCTTTCTTGTATTCTTTACCACTGAGGACAGTGCCTCTTACACAGATTATGTGCTAAAGAAATGTCTGATGGAATGAATTTATTTAACTGTACTAGCCCATTTACACCTGGGAGTAGACCGGGAATAGTGGTCCTCATTCTTGGGTGCTTTAAAGTTTACAAAGCACTATTCTCACAATAGCCCTGTGAGATCCTGTGTATATCCAAATAAACTGGGGCTTTCCTAAGATGGAATTAAATAATAGATTAGAATATTGAAAACCTATGTTCCCGGAGGTAGCTAAGCTGCTCAGTGTATAGAATGCTGGGCCTGGAGTGAGGAAGAACCAGGTTCACATCCAGCCTCTGACCCTACCTGTGTAACCTTGGCTGGGCAAGTCTGTTATTCTCTTCTGCCTCAGTTTCTTCAAATGTAAAATGGGGACAGTGGCACCTGCCTCCCAGGATGGTTGTGAGAATCAAATAAGACAACATTTGTAAAACATTTGGCCTAGTGTGGGGAACACAGGAGGTACTTAATAAATGCTTGTCCCCCCCCCTCCTCAGGAAGGAACAAATATCCCCATGTGTAATTTCTGTAGGTTCTGGAGGTATACCACAGATTATGGTTTGGACATCAACTTCAAAGATTCATTAAATTTCAGGATGAAACTAAGGACAGAATGCTAGAATGGAAAGGGATCTTAGAATATAGTATGTCAGAGCTGAGAGGAACCTGAGAGCACAGACCTTGAAGTAAGAATCTCATAGTTTTAGACCGTCAAATTTGGAAAGCCTTAGAACTTAGAATGGCACAGCTTAGCACAAGAACCGTGAGAACTGAAAGGGCGCAAAGAACAGAGAGGGGAAAGGACCGTGGACATGATTGATTCCATTCTCCCATTTTACAGATGAGTTCAGAAGGCACAGATGAGAGTCTCAGTTCCACAGCAGCTGTGGGACCTTATTATAGTGAATCCTAACAAATAATATGTACACTACCCAACTCACAAGGCAATCTTGGCTTATTTTTATTTGCAAACACCAAGCACAGGGTTTTACATATCTTAGGCACTTGTTTGTTAGATAAATTGACTGTGCTTTGAAGACTGTAAAGTACTACTTAAATGTTAGGAAATGTTATCAATATCATTTCCTCCCTTTACCCTTCCCTTTCTTTGTTCTTTCCCTTCCTCCCTTCTTCCCTATTTTCCTCCCTTCTTCCCTGTCTTCTTTCTTCCCTCCCTCTCTTCCTTCCTTTCCTCTCTCCCTCCTTCTCTTCTTTCCTTCCTTCCTTCTTTCCATCTTCCCTTTCTTCCTTCCTTCTCTCCCTCCCTTCATTCCTTCTTTCCTTCCTTCCTTCATTCCTCCTATCCCCCCTCACTCCCTTTCCTTGTTTTCCCAAGGCTGGAAGTGCAGCAGCCACTCAAGGATCTGACCCCGCTGCTGATCTGCATGGCAGCTTTGACCTGCTCCTTTTTTGATGTGAACTGGATCCTACTGCAGGTCAGAGTGCCTAGGCCTCAAGCAGTCTTCCAGCTTTGGTCTTCTTCCTGTAGCAGGGACACTTGTCACCATGCTTACCCCCACCTTTGTTTTATCAAAAGGCAACTCACTGCAGGAACATGGGGTCTCAGAGCCTGAACTAAACTAAATCAATCAAGAACTTTCACAGTCTACCGAAGAAATGTTTTAAATGAATTAGTTATTCATGTGGTTAATTATTTTCTCAGTTCCTCAGTTTCTAAGTTACAATTCTATCTTTGTGGCTCCAGGATTATTGTGTGTGAACACTGCAATTCTTTGGGCAAAACTTCTAAGGTGTCATCTAAGCCAGTCCTTCCACAGGAACCTCGCTAGGCTTCTCTGTGCACCCACTTTCTTTCTCTTGGGCTGAATTACAATGCAAAGACTATGGGTCCCACATTTTTTCAGCCCCATGCTTGAACTAATTTGAAGGGGAAAGCAGCTCTTTACCGAAACATAAAGGTTGAGAGAAAGCTGTGGAATTAAGCAAAAGACAATTACAAATAAAAATTTGCAAAGGTGGCTGAGCATAACAAGAGCTAAGGAAAATGTTAAGTCTTGCCAAGCTCTTTTATTACCTTTCATAGAGAAAGGCTCTAATTTGAGACTAAATATAAAACGAAAGTACACACACACACAGCTGCACTTCCAAGCATTTCTCAAACACACTGAATAGTCCAAGATGGATGAGGCCCTCATTTTGTACCAGGACAAACAGAAGCCAAGGCACACCAAATGAATAGTGTCCTCAAGGTTTTTTAGAGGGCAGGCAAATGCACAGACAGGGAGGGCCTCCAGAGAGTCTGTGGGCTAACCAGTTTCCACAGCCAAATGTCCTGTTCCCACCAGCGCCAAGGTACTAATGCAAACCAGCGGAGTGTGAGAGGCCTCGGCCAACGCTAACACTCCTTGCCTTCCTCCACAGGCTCTTTTTGCCACCACCTACTTCTGGGGCAGATGGAAAGCTATAAAAACAGAGAAAGAATCCTGATGTGAAATCTGTCGAAAGATTCAGAAGCTACAGTCTCTTAACTGCCTATTGGCAGCTTACCCATCCTTTGAGGCCCACCTCAAACACCACCTCCTCCATCAAATCTTCCCCATGATCCAGGTTGTCAGAAATGAACTCTGCTTCCTGAGACTTCACCTGGTACTTTGAATGCCTTTATCCTACTCAGTCCTGCATTTTTATTGTATGATACAGGATCCCTGTGTTCATGTTTTATCTCCTCTTCTGGCCTTAAAGCTCCAGGAGGGCAGGCAGTACATTTTAATTACCTTTGTACCTTCTAAGGTCCAAAATAATTCATTCCACCTAGTGGGGATGTAGCTAATGACTCTCATTTCATATTTCTCTCCTTTAATCTCAGTAAAATTAGCCTCCTCACCATTCCCAATATAGAAGATTCCTTCTCCAGTCCTCCTTACTCTGGAGGAGTGCGCCCCTATGTCTAGAAAACACTCCTTCCTCACCACTGACTCAGAATGTTTAGCTTTCTTCAGAGCTTAGGAGCTCTCCTTACATCCCACCCTCCTCTTGAGTCAGCTTGGCCTAATGGTATATTGGACAGGGAACTGGAATTTGTAAGGAGGGGATATGAAGGGCTCTCAGATCCTTTCCAGCTTTAAAACTATGATCGTATTAAACCATTTAATACACACATGGCTTTTTCTTATCTGTGTATATGTTGAATGAATGTAAACTTCTTGTGGGTAGGCACTTAATTGTCATTCTTGTTTTTCTATTACCAGTGTGTGGCACAGGTCATGTACAAAGTAGGTACTTAATAAACATTTGCTGAATTTACTGAACAAGGAATACTGCATGGAGATCATGCCATTGACAGTACCAACTTGTGACAGCTATAGCATTCTAGTTTTGTTCAAAGCTCTGTTTTTAAGCTGTGATACAGCTCACCTTCATTAAAGTCATTCCTGATTCCCCACTAAGAAGTGGGTATGACCCTAGAGTCTGTTTTTATTCATTTTTCATGTATGTTCAATAAGGTCTCCCTTTGATGCCTCATTGAGTCATGAAGGGAAACTTGGGTCTATGATGGTCATTCCAAGAGAACATAACCTTTGGTGGGTACCATGGAGATAGCAAAGGTTCAATTTGGGGTTGTCAGGACTAGTCAGTGACATATAGAGCAGCTTATGACCATAGATGCTAGATGCAAGGAGATGGGACTTTTGGCCACAATTTCTCATGGATACTGTTTTCTAAGGTGTGGAAGAGCTGCAGTGGGCACTGGTGGATGGAGTATTCACAAAAACCAGAGGTGTTTCTGAAGAACTGAAGTTGTGTATTATGCATTACAAGCAATCTGTGCTTCCTGAGCATTGAGAGAATGTAAGTACCCTAAACAGGGGAACGGGAATGTCTGGTCTTCTCAGTTCTAAATGAAACAATCCAATGTTCGGCACATCCATAGTAATCACACCAGAAATGATGAGCTGTGAATATTCTTGAGAACAGTCTGTGCTGCCGTGTCACATATGAGCATTGTAACTCAGCGTACATCGGCCAGGACGTTTTTAAGTGATTGTTAAAACGCTATAAATTTTCTTCCTTAAAAAGCATAGATTTTGAAATCAAGCAATAATTCTTTCCAGCATAAAGGAGAGGAGACAGATTCACTTGCCTCATTTCATTACAAACTTATTTCTCAAATTATTATTTAAAGCTACAGACAGTGATGCTGACTCCTTATGGATCCATTTGGGGTTCGTTAACTCTTCTTCTCAAAATGCTTTCTGATGGACTCGTTATTTTTGTTCCAACAAGAAGTGTATACGATAGGGTGCAGTGGTAAAAACCTTGGGTGGGGAGGCTAGACACCTGGGTCCTAGACCCTATCCTGCCAACTGGGTATTATCTATGTGATGTGGAATAGGTCACTTACCTTCTCTGGAACTCAGGCTGACCATCTGCAAAATGGAGAGCTACACTAGCAATTCTCTAAAGCTCCTGCTAGCCCTAACCTTCTATGACTCTCATGGTTCTATTTATATCGTACTTCACATACATTACCCCATGTGATTCCCAGAAAACCATATAAAACAGACAATAACATCAACAGTAATCATGTTCCCATAGTGCTTTGGGTCTAATCTAGCATTTTCTGTATAAATGACTTTGTGAAGGTCAGACTGCCATTTTTTCCCATTTTACAGATGGGGAAACTGAAATGCTGAGGCTAAGATCACACAACTAATTAAGTGGCAGGGACTACCACTAGACCCTGAATCTCTGCGTTTAGGTCTGACATTCTCCACTAAAAAGGTCCCTCTCTTTAATGAAATCTCTCCTTTTTGGTCTTTGAAGATAAGATTTAGTCCTAGATGGGACCTTAGAGATCATGGATTCCAATGGCGGGCTGTCTTTGAACAGGCTTGATGGTCTCCCTGTATTCCTACCAGCACCCAAATCCTTTAGGGAGGTTGGGAATCTGTTTTTAGATCAGTTGCTCCTGTTCCTAACCCCAGAATGACAACGCTGCAGTTTATTACATAAGTGGGTTACTGCAGTGGAGCTATTAGAGTAAGACCAGAGAGTAGCTTCTATTTGTGACGATTCCAACGTGCTGCGCTTTTAACAGCCATCCTCAGTGCACACAAGGATATTTCCCAGCTCCAGCCAACAACCCCTTCTGTTGCTGGTTTCGTTTTGATATCTCTCTCTGTCTCTCCTTACTCTTCTGTGTAATATACTGTAGTTTATTGTGGAAGTGACTTATTGAAGAAACCTTACTGTACGAGAGGCAAAACTTGTTTAAAATAAATCCAACAGCTAGAATACTCCCTGAGGCCAGAGTGTACTTTGCCTTAATTTCTCTACTGTGTATTGTACCTGCTATAATTGCTTTAAACAGAAGCTGCACATACAAATTCTGCTTGGCACCAGAGATAGGGCTTCCCGGCACTTGCAGGAGACCTGCTGGGCTCTGCTGCAAATCTGTGGCACCACCTGAGGAAACTTGCCGACGACTCTGAAAGAAATATTAGGCCTGATGCTCCCCTGAGTGTGGGGAGGAGAGGAGTGTGTGGCCTTCGGCGGGTTTTGTTTATAGAGGGGACAGGATTTTCTCGTAGGGGGTGATGAGGGGGAGAATTAAGAGCAAAACACAGAGAATAATCAGACTGTGAGTTTCTCGAGGCCAGGGATCATATTGTCTTTTGCCCTCAATAAATTATAAGATCTCAGATTTAGAGCTGAGGAAGGAACCTTAGAGATCACCTGGTCCAACCTCATAAATTTATGGATGAATAAAATGGCTACACAGAGAGGTAGAAAGGACTTTCCTAAGATCACATAGGGAGGTAAGAAGCACAGCTGATAATCTCTTTTAAAGTAATATCTGAGGTCTAATTGTATCAGGCTTTTTGGAATAGTTTCAGGACTTTGTAAAAATAAAACAAAACACAGTAGTTTATGGACAATGGAAAGTTAATTTTCAACTCCCAAACCTCGTGAGGTCCTTCCTATTAAATATAAAACAAAAACTTTTTCATACTTAGATTATATTTTATGATTATAAAGTACTTTCCCAACCATTATCTCATAAGATTCTCTTCAGACCTCTTTAGTGAAGTAGATAGAACCACTATTAATATTCCCATGTTACAAACAGAGGCCCAGAGAAGGGACCAGTCCAAAGTCGCACAGCTAATAAGTGACTGAGTGTGGACTTGAACCTTCTGGTCCAAATCCAGGTCTCTTTCCACTCTGCCACATTGTCTCTCAACACAATTTCTGCAACAACTAGCACCAGAAGGAATACCATATGTTCCTTCAATACAGCAGAGCCAGAAGTAAAATAAAAGACACCATCAGGGGCATGTGGAGCCAAGAAATGTGGCCTGACAGGGAAGTGGGGCAGTAATCAGTGAGATCAGAAGATAACAGACCATTGAAAGCCTAGGGGGTATTTGGGGGTGGGGAGGGGTGGGGTACACCTGCAATCACGAGCACTAAATCAGCAGAGGATGATCTCTGCAAGATGGACCAGTCTTCTATAGAGAATTTATAGAAAGATGTAGAAAGAAGGATCAGTAAGTATGAAAGGGTTATAGAAGAAGTGGAGATATCAGAACCATCTTGGGTCCATTAGAATATTGATAAATATCATGTACATGGCTAGTTACATGCTTCCTTTCTAATGGCACTGGACAGGTGACATACAGGCAATACATGACTGGTAGGGACTATCAGACCAGGAAGCCTATCAAAATTCAGAATTCTGATGAAATTTTGAAAAAAAAAATTCTCTTCTAAAGCAGGGTAGAAGATTGGACTGGCGAGTGCCTGAACAATACCTGGCACACCTGCAGGCCAAAAAATTCTAGAATCTCAGAGCCAGAAGGGCCCTCAGGGATCATCTAGTGGGATCTGCGCCTGAAGATGAAGCCCCTCCACTCCATCCCCAAGTTAATGTCCAATGTTCTCTTAAAGAGAAAGGAGTTCTCTGGTGTCCAGGTGCCTAAGGTTACAGTGAGCCAGCACTGCATTGAATGGCACATAAACACGAACATAAAAAGTAATAATAATCAGAGAAATTGGAATTAAACTGTGTGGAGAGTGTGAGACTGCCCATTTGGGTGTAGGGCAGCAATTCAGGACTCTTATGATGTCAAGAAATGACAGATCTGAAAGTTATATAAAATATTAAAATAAGTGCCTCTCTGTGCCGAGACAGCCTGACATGTGTGAGGTATGTGTGCATGAGGGAGATGGGAGTTTAGTTGTAGAGAGTGGGAGGAATGAGGCAAGGAACTCAGCTGAGTCCAATGAGTGGCAGAACGAAACCACTCGGGGACCAAACATTTCTGGGCACAGAAAACATGCAGAACGAAGAGAAGGCTGTCCTTGCTGGCATATCTGCATCCATCTAAATCTTCACTTCAGAAAAAGAAGACTAAAAATTATGGTGGGAAAAGGGGATATGCATAGGATTTTGTAATTCCAGAATGCCAGAACTGGGAAGGGGCCTTAGATACCATCCCACTTCCTCATTTGACGGATGAGGAAATTGTGACTAACAGGGAATTGTCCAAGGTCATACCAGGAATAAAAGCAGTGCCCGGGTTTGAAGGCAGATTCTCTTCCTCCAGGGCCATCAGTGAAGTTTAGGTCTTGGCTCTAATAATTATGGTCTGAGACTCTGGATGTTAAACTTTACCTCTGTGAAAAGTAGTGACCATACCATCCCTCTCCCCCACTGGAAGGGTCCATGTGAGGATAGGATCCTGTATTGTATGTGACTGTGCCCTACCTGTTTCCTGGTATATCGGGCTTAGCAAATCCTGCTTAACTTGCCTACTGCCTTCTGAGTCATGGGTATAGAGAGCACCAGACTGAACTTGCTCCTTTTTTACTCACACACTGTTTCCTTTTTCATGAATTGTAGGGGTCAAGGCATGAGGCTATAAAACATTTCCAAACTCCAAGGAAGGCAGCATGAAATCTCCATGGCAAATCTATTCCGGTCACCATTCCAGAGTCAGCTGACCTTAAAATTGCCATCCTCCCCAGTCCCAGCTTCAACATTTCCTTCTGGGGAAACATCTGGAATGGTGGTGCCAATTCACCCCAAAGCAGGCTGCATTTCAGATAAGAAAATTCTATCAATGGAATCCATGGTCCTTGTAGAAGAGATGTGCCAATCAGGAACGCAGGAAAGGCTTTTACAGCCATAAGAGAAGACACAAGTTATTCTTTAGTCTAGGTCTTGGGACACTCAGAAGCAAATCCAAGAACATTCACAGACATTTTAAGACATGTCATGACTCAGAAAGTGTTATGCACTAGGGTTAGGGGGTCAGGAGCAAAGATACATGTCATATTTGAGAAAACCCTTTTTTACAATTATCCTGAATACTTTCAAGTTGTCTTGAGGGGGAAACACTCCAAAAAGAGAACTCTGGGAATATTAGTATACATGAAGGAACACCATCTCAGATGCTGAGATCTGTGCATTACAACAGAAAAATGTTATTCTATGCTGTTCGCCTAGGAAAACTATTTTTTCCCCTCAGTTTGATCTGGTTGTAAAGGAAAATCTTTTCTCCCTTTAACAGTACCTAGATATACTTACATATGTGAGGCAGAGAGGACTGAAAAAGCAGATTGGTTTAATGGTTTTGGAATCTGACTGCTAGATCTACGACCATTTGGGACAGTTTTATAGGCCTTGCTTGCCACACGCACAGGCAATTGTCAGAGCATCCACTGCCACTGTCTTTGAAGGAAACCAGTGATTCTGATGTTTTAAAACATTAGATGCTCATTTATCTCTGAGAGATAGAGCAGAAATACTCCAAGAAATGAGAAGACATTATCCCAGAGATACATATGTGGTAAAGTCACAAAAGAACACTGGTCTAGATCCATGGACCTGGGTTAAAAATCTGCTTCTGCTATTCACTAGCTGTATGACCTTGGACAAATCCCTGGCCCACTCTGGTCCTCCATCTCCTCTGTAAAATAAGAGGGTAGCCCTAGATGACTTCTAAGGGAACTCCTAGTTATAAATCCTATGATTCTATGTTCCATAGGCAGTGAGGAAGCCAGAAATGCCCATAAGGTAAAAGCCTAAAATGTGGAATTCAGGAAGGACTGTTTTGTTTCAGTCTTTGTATCTTTTAGTTCATAGTACAATGCTTGGCACACAGACCAATAAACGTTTATTGGACTGAAACAAAATAAATGTGTTTTTTTTTTAATTGAAGTACATTGGGAATGAATTTGAGGCAAAGCAGCCGAGTTGGGTCTAGGTTATTTCTCTTCTTCCAAGGCCCCTTCTCAGATGGTCTGACCCAAATTTTTGAGAGTGACAAAGGCGGTACTTGCCCAGGATGTACATATTCATTCTCATTCTTGTAAACAAACTGATGGCAACTGTCACCCTCTTTTGTCTCCTCCTCTTCCTACACATTATTTATGGAGAATCGATCTGAGTCTAGCAACGTGAGAAGATATTTGCATGATGACACAACTGTGAGAAAAGACATTTTAATTGGAGAGGAAAAAAAAACACCACAGGGCTGAAGGGGAAAAGAGGTCTTATTTGTCTGATGGATTCGAGGCGTCGATCTCCGATATATGTATATTATGATGGTGAAACCTGCTCTTTTGGGGATTATGTCTACCTAAGGGCTCCCTCTAACTGCTAAATTGCTATTCTTTCTACAAAGCAATAATTCTTTCATTTAAAAAGCCCCCTCCATCCCATGAGATACCTATTTTGACTTTCATTTGCCAAATCAACTTTTGCTGTCTCTGTTTGGAATAAGACCCTTCTGCTTGAGAAACAGAAATGTCACTCCTCCTTGGGAGCTACTGGGCCACAAACAGGACACACTTGCCACCACCCTCCTGCAATTCACAGCAATCTTGTTACTAAATGAACGAGACTGTCACAGGCGTACAAATGTAAAATCATTTTGAAATGGTCCCATTTAAGATCACACAATTTCCAAAGCCTATTGCAACATTTTATAATTCCTCTAGGCCACTGCGGGTCTCCTTTACACTTGCAATGATGCCCCTTTCAATTTGCATTTAAAAGACAGTAAATTGCAGGGTTCATAAACATTTTTATAGTGATTTATTGAAGACTGGAATGTCACTCCTGTTCTTCACACTTTAGCAGTCTTGAGAATCAGCTGCCGGCTGTATATGCAATCTTGCTGTTCTCATAAAGCATATAAGAACAAGCCCGTTTTGAAATCATTTTGTGAAAGACAGTGGCATCCATATTTATCTTTCATTTAGAAGAAAAACCCATTTTAATCAGCCTCCAAGTTATAACTCAGGCCCCATAATTTACAAAGTACTTGGTTTGCAAATCAGCCCTGCTAAGGAGAATTTCTTTATTCCAGCTGTGCACAAGCCCCCTCCCCCCTTTAATAAAAAAAAAAAATCCGTAGGTTCTTTTCACTCACTCCCCTCATGAACAAATAGGGAATGGCCTCTTACTGACCAGAAATGTCAAGTGACAGCATGGGTTCAAACAGACACATCAGACATTGATTTAACTAGCTTCGATTATCAACAGTAAAGCGGGTCTGAGGAACTGGGAATGTGTTCTGGGAACTGGGAGTCTCAGAGAATAAGAGATCATGTGATTTGGAACTAGAAGGGCCCTTAGAAATCCTATCATCCAACTCCACTTTTCAAATAAGGAAACTGAGGCCTAGAAAGGGAAATTGTCTTGTGCAAAGGCATAAGGGAGTTCAGATTTGAACTCAGGTTATCAGACTCCAGACCTGGTGCACTGTTGGGCCTGTATCACTTGTTCTCTCTCTCTGAAAGAGTACAATCAAGCAAGATGATAAATGATGCCAGAAAGGGTGGTTTTTTAAGGGTGCCTGTGCTCATTCCTGGGCATGCCAGTGGGGTGCTGCCAACGGAAGCAGGGAGATTGTTGTATCATTGTATCAAATGCAGAGTACACAAAAGAAAGGAAAAGGGAAAATAAAAGAAAAACCACCGCACCTCATTTGTCCTTCCAGTGACCAGGAAGGGAGTATTTCTTTCTACCTTTTCCACATTACAATAATGGCTTCACAGCTCTTGAAAAGAGTGCTAGTGCCCCGGCAAATGGTGCATGACACGGTGAAACCCTGGTCTTTGTCGCCACAGCGCCGCTCCAAAGAAAGTCCTTCCTTCTTTCCTTACCATTAACTGTGATGGAATGAGTTTTTCCCCCTTTTGATTCCACCCCCCGCTGCCTATTACAGTGTGACCTGATTGGGCTTACGCACCGATTATTTCATAGAGACATCCTTTTATTCAGGTTTGGGAGTTCATGCCTGCAAGGTTATCTGTTCACAAAGCAACGCCTCATTCCTCGTGTTCATTTTTGAAATCTGATCTCCTGGATAAGAGCAAGACTATTCGCATTGCATTTGTCAGATAAGTAGCTCGGCACCAGAGTAATAATTTTTGTGACTCTAGTCAAGGCTTCTGTTAAAATACGTCAACCGATAAAAATGCAAGTATTGTAAAAATAACCTTTGCAGCAAAAATGTAGGCCTGCCATCTTTTAAAAGTCCTGCCCTGTCCTCCTTCACAACAGACATCTCCTCATACCAACAACGCATGTTTCTTGAGGTGTGTTTGGCACGATTATTTTTAAACGGTATTACAATTCCCAAACCATAACTTAGAGCTGGACAAGGGGAAGAATCAATGGATCGCTCATTATATGAATGAGGTTTTGATTAATTTTACTCAGGTCGTCTATCCAGTGTTGATCAGTAACATTTCCAGAGCCTGACAGATGAAGGAATTGTTTCCAAAGGAACGGAGGCTGTGGTTAGCGTTGGTGAAAGCATAGGATTGTCCCTTTCCCCATCACTGCCCCCCAACCCCAACCCCCAGGAATATTCTAGTCTCTTTGGGACTTCAATTCTATGTCAGCTCACAATAGAAAGTGTGTGATGGTGTGAAAGCATTATCCTAGCTACTCCTGTGGGGTGGTACAACCAAAGTGGCAGACACCCAAAAAAGGAGACTCCCAAAACAGGAGAGCGAAGAAAAAGAATCTTAAGACCTTGAGAGAAAATGAGGCTTCCCCTCCACTCTCCCTGCTCCTAAGCACTCACACCCACCCCCATCAGGCCTGTAAGAATGGCTCCCCCAAGCAAGCAAGCCAGAAAAATGTGTTATATAAATATTAGGGGAAGGCAGCTCGCCGAAACCACGGTGTGTTTTCTCTCCACCCGTGGCAGCCTCACAAAGAAGCCAGTGACAAAACCAAGCAGTGGCGAAGGTCTCCCAGGCTGAGCAGGCCAAACGCAGGCACAGAACAGGGCCCTGTCCCTGTCCCCGTGCTGTCTGTGCTGGAGCCGCGTACACCCAGGCCTGCAGCTGATAACACTGTAATAGTCCTCCTTTGAGGACCGAGGCTCCTGGGCGCTGATTAGTCATTTATCACACCTGGCAGCCCTGCTGAACTATAATTACTCTTTCCTTATCCTCCTGCACTGTCATGTCCGAGAGGAGAAGAGAGGCAAAGGCTCCCGTTAATGACACATTACCCTCTTGACAAGCACTTAAAGGTTTTATTGTAAATATTCAAGATATAAAACATCCGAGATTCCCTTTTTAATTATAAAAAGCAATTTTCAGGGTCTCCCCTCCCCCCAGACTGCAAAGTTTCAGCCCCGTTATCCTCTGCTTACTGCAAACAAACTGATTTTTCTTTGTCCCGTAAAGTCATTGCTACAAGTTAACTTCAGTATCTCCCTGCAATTATCAGACATATTGCTTATGAAATTGGTAATTTAAACACACATCACATTCCTACAAAAGTCAAATTTCCGCCCCGAAAGAAGGGGAAAATGTGCATTTATATGAAAAATTATATATGAAAAAAGCATAAAATATGGCATAAATAGTCCAGTTTTCCTTGTTGGAAAGAGAGGAATTCATTGAATTATTTTTTTAAGATAGGTCCCTAACTGAGGTTTAAAAAAAAATCTTCATAAACAGAAAAAAAAAATTGGAAATTTGCAGGTAGTTAAATCCCAATTGCTTCCTTAGAAGGTTTGAGGAGAAAACCATCTTCCGCATTCAATGACGCCTCAGGCTATTTATACACCTCAAAGAATGCTGAGAGGACCTTTTCCCTGATGGCGAACATGGGCCCAGGCCTGCTTGATCATGCCCTCTTACAAACCACTTTTATGAGGTAATCTCTCTGCTGTGCTCACTCTCTGAGAAGGCTCCAGGCTAACATGGCCCTCCCTCCAGAACACTCTTAAGGTCAGAACAATGGCAAGACATAGCCCGGTAGTGTTAATAATATCTTTCATTCTGACAGTAAAAGACAGAAAAGAGGCAGAGGAGTGTTTTGGAAAATGCACCAGCTGTAGAAGGAGACCCGTGTTCAAGATCAGACCTGGGCAGACTGTGTGACCCATGACAAGTCATTTCAATCTATAACACAAGTGAGATGGGATTGAGTCATGTCTATCTGATTTCTGATACTCTGCAGCTCTAACAGCCTCTGATTTGTAAATCTCTTACTCTGTCACCCTGTAGACCATAGACAAGACCCTTCACCTCTTTGAAATCTCAGTTTTCCTCACCAAGAAAATGAGGTGACTAGACTAGTTGACATCTAAGATCCTTTTTAATTCTAAATTCATGATTCGATGAATTTAGGAGTGAAAAAGGTTCTATGTATACTATAAAGACAAATAGGAACTATTTATGTATATAGGTGTCAAAATCAAATTCACTAAACATTTGTTAAGTACTAATCTACAAGAAAGATTGTGCAAGGAACTGGGAAAGCAAAGAAATGGTTGGTCCCTGCCTTCAGGAAGCTTACATACAGCCATGTAGAAATACAAGATATTTTAGAGAGGGAGAGAGAGTACTACCAATTGAGAACATAAATATGTATACATTAGTACACAAAATCTAACATACACTGTGTCTATCAATTTGCATATAATTACATGTGAATGCACATACAGAACAGTCCATTTGCAGAAAAAAAGTGAAACATACCACTTGAAAGTAATGTGGTTTTAAATTAGTGTGATTTACTTTAAATGGTTTCCTGTGTATCCAGATGTGTTTAAACATATATACATGCAAATCAATCTATACAAATTATGTAGCAGACTGAGAGTTCTTTGAAGAAAGGATGGTATCCTCTTTATTTCTATGTCTTGTCTCTCTAATGCAAAGTATAATGAGGAGCATGAGGCACCCACTTGGAAAAGCTCACAATGACTAGAACATCTGGTCTGTGAGGGGCAAAAAGAACCTGACACCATCACAATTAATTTGGACATCTCCAGATGATGCTAAGGTAGAGGATACCAGCACTGGATGGGAACAGTCACCAGTGAGAACACCTCCCCCTTTCTCTCTTTATTTCCCCACACTCAGCCTGTCCATACCCCATTAGGGTGGTCACCAGAAGGCCCCCTTCTCCTTCAGCCTTCTTACCAATGCCTTCTATCCTTTACAACTTCTACAAACACTTGTCCCCCACTGCAGCTAAGAACCCAGAGCCCCTGCTCCATTTGGTGTCTCAAGCACCCTTTCTACTTTCTAATAATTGTGGGCCAGGTCCCTCTAAGCCCCTGCTCTGCAGAGTAGACATGGAAGCTTGGATGAGGTAAGATCTACCAACTAAGATTATGCTGGAAATATGAAGGAACATGAGGCCTTAGCATCTACGCTACTGATGGGATCCTCCACCTTCCCAGACAAAGTCAACTAACCTGCCAATAGACTCTAAGGACTCTTGGGCCTTGCCATCTACCCTGTCACTGAGGCTTAGGGTTTCTGATTCTTTCCATCTGACCTGAGACTGAACTCAGACTGAACTTATATATATATATATATATATATATATATATATATATATAGAGAGAGAGAGAGAGAGAGAGAGAGAGAGAGAGAGAGAGAGAGAGAGAGAGAGACAGATCATCTCCACCAATCAAAGTGTGAGTTCTATAACAGGAAAGACTGTTTTGTTTTCCTTTGTATCCCTTATCATTTAGCACCATATTTGGTACAAAGTGCTTAATAAATGTTTTTCATTTACTCATTCATTCACTCATTGATTAATTGATTCATTCATTCATTCTGGCCTCGGCCAAAAAGGGAGGTAGCTGACCATTTGGCTCACTCAACCATTCTGTATTAGAAGGTAATCCTTGGAGCAAAACAGAAATGGTTGGAGGAATTGCAGGATGATAAAACTGAAGATCTGCCCTGAGGTTGTGTATTGTAGAGTCTTCACGTTGGAGTTCGGGAGACCTGGGTTCTTTCAAATCCCATATCCAACACTGAATAACCACAGAGAAAGTTCATTGCACCTAAGTTCCAGCCTCCATGTATGTGAAAAAGGCGATGGTAACCTTTACTCTGACACCCACCTCCAAGTGTTATAGAAACCAGAATTTCTAATTAGGAGAAGCTGCTCATCACCTGACATGGACCAGTTCCTCAGCAACTAGTAAAGACTGTCTAAGATAGCAATCAAAGAAACAGACCTGTATCTTCTGTCTGCTAGCCTGGTGAGCACTGGAGGGACACTCAGCAGACTCACAGGTACATGGGTCTAGAACAAGGAGGAACCCACCCAGAGGACATCTAATCCTTCATTTTACAAATGAGGACAATGAGGTCTGAGAAGGTTGTAACCATGGTCATGGATGTAGTAAAGCATGTCATAAGTACAGTAAGTGGGATTCGAACTCAGGTACTTTGACTTGAGGGCAAATATGGATGAGCTCATCTTGGCTGCAAAACGCAAAGTCACAAATTTGTGACTGCCTCCTCTTTTTCTTCTCTTTCATCTTCTTTGACTTTTTTGCTTTCCTTTTTGGGAAGCATTTTTGGCAGCTTATTGGAGTTTTATCCAGAGGGCACAGAGCTGAGATGAGGCCCTCCAGTTTCCCAATGCAAGAAGACAAATACAAACTCCCATTCCCAGGTTTCTTAACTCAGACAAGTCCCCTTTGAGACTCTCTCCTCTTCTTTCATGTGACATCTGTGTCTCTGACAAGAAATTCCTTCCTATGTTCATCACCTGTTTTGGCCTTTGTAAAAGGTGTGAAGCAACAGCAAAAAGTAGATATTGACACTCAGTCTAGTCAATCATAGCAGCACAGAGCAAATGAGGAGGGATGAGGTAAGAGGGAAAGCGAGATCCTGGCAGACTTGAAGCCAGATGGCACCTTTCATTTTTTTTCATCATAGCACAGTATTGTTACTAAACCACCAGAGGACAATATGGGTGGCAGCACAGGAAGAGATCCAATTGTTACCATGGAAATGCACCTGAGATTATGATGACCCCCCTGTCCCTGGATGTGAACTTGGGAGTAGGTAGTCCCTGACATGGAGTCTGGGAATACATATCCAGCTATCTCTTGTTTCTTAGGACTTGTATTATTGTATCAATGAGTACATTCAGTGTGGGGCTAAGGGCAGGTCTAGCTTGACTCTTATGCCAAGATCTCTTTGCGAAGCAAGCTATGATACTTGAAGAATAGATGCCCTACTGTGCGCAGGACTCTTTGCAGAAGTATCAATTTGAAGAAAGGCCAAAAACAAACTGTGGGTTGTGTGAATAAAAACTTGGCTACCTCAAGGTAACAAGTCAGCGGGACCTGGATTAAAAGTATTCCCTGAATCTGGAAGTATGGTAAAACTAGAAACCAAAAGGGATAATTAATGTGCACATTCTAAGTCCAGAAAAGAGTTTAAGAAATCTGGTATCCAAATGGTATTGAGCTCTTGTAAGAAAGAAATGACCAATTTTACTCGCTGATATGTGACCCTGTTGATGTCCTCTTTGAACCCTAGTTCAAGGGGCACTGATCCCCTTTCATTTTCTGCAGTATATAGCTGTGAACAGCTCTGGCTGCTTCTAGTGTTTCCTGCATTGGAAACAGCTATGTTCATTCAGCACTGGACAATCAAGGCTCGTGCCAAAGCAAGCTGATCCTGTTCATCTAGCCTATAATGCTACATAGCTGCCTATTTCCTTATGAGTGGATAAATTCAAAGGGCTCTAAGACCATATTATATGAGGAAGATGAAGGTATAGAGAAGAGTGTGACTTTGGACAAATGACTCTACTTTGCTGTGCCTCAGTTTCTTGGTCTGTAAAGTGAGGGGGTTTGGCTAGATTGGGGTTATCAATGTTGGGCTGGTAAAATTTTTAATAACAGGCTCTCCAGGAAAAAATGTATGCATGACACACTTTTAAATTCAATCTGCTTTATTAGCATTTTCTCCATCATATTCTTAAGTCTAGATAATCAAAACAAAGCAATAAATCAGCCCTGATTTGTAGCATTTACAGACTTCTGAACCGTGAATGCTCACACTAGAAATCTAACAATCCAGCCAGTTCAAGTTGCCTCCTGCACATCCAGTTCTTATCTCTTTTTGTGTGTCTTGTGGGGTCCTTTGGTGAAATCTGTGTTCGCTTTCCAAGAACCATGTTTTTAAATGCCTAAATTTAAGTATATAGGATTTCAAAGGAAACCTTTGAAGGAAACATTGAAATACAGTTATCAGAATTAAATTACAAAAAAGAAAGTTCACAGATTCCAAGGGGAGAATTACCTCAGGCTAGGTGATCTCTAAGACCCCCTCCAGCTCTAAGTCCCGTAATACGGTCCTCCTATGAAGTCAACAGATTATGAGCTCTAGATGGAGAAGGTAAAATGAACTGAGGCTACACTAGGTAAGAACACAGTGGAAATTTACAAAAACCAGACAGGACAATGGGTTTACTGGGCAGGTAAGAGTTTATCTAGGTGAGGCTGCATAGAAGAAGGATGGCTTTCAGTATGATTTGATTTGATACGGTGCGCAGATAGGGATAGAATGCAGTACAAGGTAGCCTGGAGTCAGGAAGACTCATCTTTATGAGTTGAAATTTGACCTCAAATACTTACTACCTATGTGACCTTCGACAAATCACTTAACCTGTTTGCCTCCATTGCCTCATCTGTAAAATGAGTTGGAGAAGGAAATGGTAAACCACTCCAGTGTCTTTGCCAAGAAAACCCCAAGTGGGGTCATGGACAGCTGGACACAGCTGAAACAGTTGATTAGACATAAGAGTGCAGAGTACTGTCCAAGTTCATATACTTGTTGATATGGCTGAGTCAGAAGGGAACATAGGGAGCCCCAGTTTGAGAGCAAGAATAGGATATGGTGAGGAACACACAGTGCTCGATTGCCCTGACAGTCAGTTGTTTTATCATTACACTTGATATCCTGCTTCCTGATCCCATGAAGACTTCCCTGGCTTGAAATCAGTGCTTTAGGCTCTGGACCTGAAACCTGCTCCTTCTGGTTCCTGACATGGTCTAACCTCTGCTTAGCTTGTTTAGGTCCTATCCTCTTCCTAAGAGGAGGAATTTTTAATCTAGTCCTTCTTCCACCCCTAACCCTGGGGGTTATGTGATAATTGAAAGTTTGGGAAAAAAGAATGTTATTATAGAGTCAAAGAATTTCTCGAGGTGGAAGAAAAAACCAAACCAAGCCAATGCAGGGGTCATTGGATCCAACACATAGCTAAATCAATCAACCACATGTATAAAATGAAACACCTACAACGTGCAAGGTACTGTGGTAGGTTGTGGGGACAAAAATACAATAGTCAGATAGTGCCTGCCTTCAAAGAGCTTACATTATAACAGAAGGACATAACACATATCTCCCCTATCACATACACAACCAACTTTTTGCTCAAAGTCTCCAATGAGAGACAAACCAATATCTCTTGCTATTTCACTTTTGGATAGCTCTAATTGTTAGGCGTTTCCTGACATGAAACCTAAATTGGCTTCTCCAACTTTCACCCATTGGTCCTCATTTTTGTCCTCTGGGGCCAACTGGAACATGTCTAATCCATCTTCTACATTTCAGACCCTTCAGATACTTAGTGACAACAACCATGTTTTACTTAGATTTTCCTTCTTCAGATCGCCCCAGTTTCTTCAGTTGTTTCTCATACAGCATGAGACTGAGTTTCTTGGCTATCTTGATTGATTTTCTGTTGGACGCTTATTATCGATGACTTTCCTAAACTAAGGTACTGAGAACTGCATCTCTAGAAGCTGCCTAATCAGGGCTGAGAACCTTCAGCTGCCTAGTTGTGACCTCTAGTTCTCTTACTATAACCTCCCAGATAAGGCTATATGTGAAGGCAACTGTTCTAACTTGGACCTTGTTATCTTAAGCCTATTGCAACTTCTTGGTTGCAGAGAGTTGTACAAAGGAATTCAGGATTCTCTCTTTAGCTTACTTCTAATTCTTGAGAGATTAGATGATGTAGTGGCTAGAATGCTAGCTTTGGAATTGGGAAGACCTGCTTCTGACATACTAGTTGTATGAACACAGGTAAATCACTTAACATCTTAGTGTCTGCCCCATAGCAACTCTATTATGAGTTATAGACAATCTGTCTTAAGATTGGTGAAGGAAATTTCTTCCTGGTGAGGTCACAGGTCTGATCCAAAACTAAAAAAAGGAAAAAAGTCCCAAGAGACTCTTTGATGAAGAAAGTCAAATTTAGAAGAGTCAAAGCCTATGTTTAGATGCACACCAGCAGCAGAATACTGTAATGGAAAAAATGCTTGAGTCAAGTGAAAAGGGTTTAAAGTCTGCTCTGATTTTTGTTAGGAATGTGACTGGACAGATCATTTCACCCCTTTTTGTCTCAGTCTCTCAATAATACTTGAACTATACAGGTTATTTTGAGGAAAGCACTTAAACTCTCCTGTAAACCTTTCCTAACCCTAAGAGCAGCAGAGAAATAGGAGTCGTCATTGGCATTGACATTATTATTAATGTTGTCATTGTTATTATAAGTATTTTCTGTGAGAAAGTGATGGATATGCCCCTGCCCACCAATAATCTTAACCGACACAAATCACAGAATCTTAAGAGTTGGGTGGAATTTCAGAGGACATGTAGGTCCAACCTACATCTGACATCAATTCTGTCTATACTGTATTCTTTAAGTGGTCATCCAGTATTAGTTGAAGACACCACTTGGTGGAATCCATTATGTTCCAAGGTAGTCCATTCCACTTCTGGAGAGGGTTGATTATTAGTGTTTCCTCACATGAAGTCTAGTTTTTAGTCTCCCAATTCTCACAGGAAAATTCATTTATGAGAGGGTTGGTCACTGTTATTAATGTTGTTGATATCTAGGTAAGGAAATGTTCACAGGGAGAAGCACTATGTTCCACAGACAAAACTAACCAGTCTCACACATCCTTTCTTCATTTGCATGAAAGCTCCAAAGAAAATTTTAGCCTGAAATCTCTATGAGTATAGGAAATGAGTCCTAAATTTTTTACCTTCCTCAACACCAAGTACATGTTCTGCATTAAGTTACTTAATAAATTTTTGTAAAAATGAACCAAAAGCTGAATTGAAATCAACTGAGAGATTACACTTTGGTTTTGAGGTCACTCTTTGGTTTAGCCAATAAGTTGGAGAATATCCAAACACAGGCTGGGGTAGCCTTGTGTGTTCAGGAGTAGGTATGTGAGTGAGTGCATGATGGAGTCACAAAGAAGGAAGAAAGAGAGACCAAGGAGCTTGAACCAATATGCCTCTGACTCTCTCATTGCCGACAAAGTAAATTAGCTTACTCTTGTTTCTGAACATAGAACCTCATGAGCAGAAATGCAGTAATATATACTGCCATGCAGAGCGGAACTGAAACATGAGGCCATGTGAGGAGTCCTTTAAAATATCTTTTCCAGGATTCCTCAAAACATCTTTTACAGCAATATCCCATGTTAAAATTAACACAGGAGGAAGAGACCATGAAAGATGTTCTTATTCAGAAATGCCATTTTTTTCTTCCCTTTCTAGATCTGCTTGTACAAGGGAAAGAATGAACAAGTTTTAGAGGTTCAATTAAATTGAAAAATAAATCTCACCTTTGCTTGAAAAGAAAAAAAGTAACAAAACCTCTACACTTTTTCAAATTTCTCTGTCCTATTCCAGAAAAATGTGCCCATAATATAAACAAGCCAGAGTAAAAGGACCATGTAGTTTAAAATCAATAACTGCTATATTGAATAAGCATGATAATACTAAACTTCCAAGTTCACTTATGTTTAAATTTATTAATCTGCGGTAAAAGACATCACTAAGTCTCCTACTTGAAAGGACTGCTGAATGCCATCAAGTGAATTATAAATTGATTGATTCAGTAGTGTCTGACCCTTGGTGGCCCAGCAGACTATACTGTCTGTGGGGTTTTCTTGGCAGAGATACTAGAGTGGCTGCCATTTTTTTTTCTACAGTGCATTAAGGCAAACAGAGATTCAGTGACTTGCCCAGGGTCACACAGCTACTAACTGTCTGAGGACACATTTGAACTCAGGTCTTCCTGACTCCAGACCCAGAGCTCTATCCACTGAGTTACCTAGCTGCTTCTAAAATAATTAGAAAATCCTTTTCTCTTTGAAAATTCTTCAGATTTAATGTTGACAGATGGGAAAATATTCACAACCAAGGTTTTTAATTTCTCCCCAAGCCATAGGAAAGGATCTCAGAATAAGGGAAAACTTCAGAGGTTAGTAAATCCCTCCTGTACTGAGCAAAAATAACCTCTGCTATATCCCTAACAGGTGATAATCCATCTTCTACTTATAAACTTCCAATAATGTGGTAGGTCACTACCTATCAAGCAACTGCTTCCACTTTTGAACACCTCTAATTCTTAGGAAAGTTTCCTCATGTCAACACAAGATCTGCCCCTCCATAACTTAGAGGATCATGACTTTAAAGACCTCAGAACTGGAGAAACCTTAGAAACCAGCTAAGTCAATCCTCTCCTTTTACACATGAGGGAAATGAAGTGATTTGTCCAAGCTTATTCAGTAAGAAGTCAGAGAGGTGAGATTTTTTTTCAAGTAATTTTTTCTTGATTGTCAAACATTTTCTTCCATCCTTTTCTCTCCATCCTACTGAACAAATAGGAAGAAAATATAAACCTCCTGTATCAGAGAAGCAGGGTCAAGAAAAAACATATTCCTATATTAGTCAAGACAAAAACACATTTCTTATTCTGCATATTATTTCATTGTCTCTCTACCAGGAGGAGAGAAGCATTCTTTTTTACCAATATTCTGTAATCCAAATTCTGAAATCATAATTCTCAGTCTTTCAAAATTATCCCTTTTTATAAATTTGTAATAAAATTTAAATAATAATTTAAATAATTAAATTTAAATAATTAAATTAAATTGAAATTTTAAAAAATTTTTAAATGATAAATTTAAAAATTATAAAAAAATAAAATAAAATTTATAATTATATAATTTATAAAATTAATGCAATAAGTTAATCTTCTGGTCCTGCTTGTTTCCACCTGCATCAGTTCATATTAATCTTTTCACATTTCTCTGATATCATTTCTTTCCTCATTTCTTGTAACATTATAATATTCCACTAAATAATCACATTTTATCCAGTCATTCCAATTAATTGGCATGACCTAATTTTTTGGCCACAAGAAAGAGCTGCTATAAGTCCATTATACATCTGGAACCTTTCCCTCATTATTTGGTCTAAGTTATAGGCCGATCAATGGAAAAACTGGGTTAAAAATACATAATTCCATCATTGCTCTCCACTATGCTAGACCCATCCATAGTTCCTCCAACGGTATATCAAATAAGCCTGTTCTCCAAAAGCCCCTCCAATCTGTTATTTCCTTTTTTTAGTCATCTTTGCCAATCTAATAGGTATGAAGCAGAACCCCAAAAAGGTTTTAATTTAAATTTCTCTAATTATTAGTGATACACAGAATTTTTTATATGGCTATAGAGTCTATTTTTCCCTTGAGAATTTCCTGTTTATCTCCTTACATCTTTTATCCCTGGGATATGGCTATAATTCCTATAAATTGTCCCCTTACATATCAGAGATGTGATTCAAATTCAGCTTCCATGTGTGAAATGCAATGTTCTTTCTGTTTATTATCCGTTTTGCCTCTTAGGTCATCATTTCCAGTTCTACAGAACCTTCGGAGGGCAAGTAAAATGTCTTTAATGCCCTCTTATACTTGATGAGGGCTACTCTAACTTCCTCTCCCCCAAGACTTTTCTTCTCCTAGATAAACATTCTTAATTCCTTCAAGTGTTCTTTATGTGGCATTCTTTCCAGGCTTTTCTCCTTCCTCCCTTAGCAGGTTATGAAACCTGAAAACCCTAAATACATCATAGCAGAAAAATTGGTGAGATGGAGAATAAGAGACTGATGGGGCTAAAGGTAAGTTTGGCAGCATTTTATGTTTAAAACAAGTCAGGAACAATCCATATAACACTGATCTGATCAATGATGTTTTGCAGTGAAATGACAGTGAAGCCTTGGAGAGAAACATCACAAGAGCCTGCATAGTCTCTTTTTGTTTCATCTTCTGAGATTCACATTAGATGGTCATGGCCATAACACCTGCTAGCACTTAGGTCCCAGTGGTGTGGGCTTCCAAGTGTTGGGCTCTTTATTTCCTTGTTTATCATATTGCTTTCTATGCAACTGACTGTCCTCCTAGCCTTATTTTTTCTAAAGTTGTATTTATTTATAAAAAATTAACAATATTTGTCAGGTAGTATTGTATACTACAGACTCTCCCTGCATGTATATAAGGTTATGGGGAAAATTTTGCAGGGATTGGTATGGAGATGGTTGGGGTAAGGTAGTAGAGGCACATTAGCAATGTAATTTCATTTAAGAGTTTGATCAGAGAGGTCTGCTGCAGATAACTTTCTGTAGAACACTGCCTATGATTTCTGGGTAAAATAGCTAAGTAATTTTTGATAAGTCTGTATCATACACATAAGTCATCTAGCCTTATCTCTCAAGAAAATGGCTGCCTTAGCCTTTCACCAGCTTCTGTTTGGGCAAGTGTCACAGTGCACTAGTTAAACCTGACATTTCTCCTGCATTCATACTGTATTTTAGAGAAACATGTTGGATAGAAATCTGACCCTGAAGGGACCCTACAATCCACCTCTCAAGGACAGGCAAAGGTCAGTCTGATGCATTTTTGGCTTTCAGCCATGACCTCCTGACATAGCAACTGCATTCCTCATTCAGTTATAAGGCAAGCTCTTTGTATCCAAGATCCTAGCTGATGGAGTCAGCTAATGCGGCCGATTGAAATGAGAGTGTCAACAGACTTTGATTGTCGCTCCTGCCCTCCTTTGGAAATAGCATCAGTTCAGACAGGAGGCTCCAGATAAATCATTAGCTTACCATAGGCTGCAGAATAAGGACTCCCACTCCTAAGTAAGCCTTGGGCTTGTACTCTGCCTGCCTCCCAAAGATGTGAAGTGATTTGGGATAACGAGGCTGTGACACCACTTTTTACTCTAGCAGAGTTGACATGTAGCATCCAGGACAACACAAAGGGCTGGAATCCCACCACAGAGAGTTATTGAACAAACCATTTCCACTTCTCTGACATAATGTGGTGTGTCAGAGTGGTAGAACAGAGCATTTGCTGGAGTAAACCCTCAACCCTGCCTTACCCTGCCCCCTGAAAAAGTTTTTTCCCCAGTTACGCCCTCAGTGAAATCTAGTGCACATGTCACAACAGCTTTATCTGCCAGGGGACTGAATTCTTGTCACTATTTGGTGGTTCTGAAAGAGTTAGAGTCTGGGGAAATAGTGCGTTCTTCTCGGGCTCTGCTTTTGAAGGGGCCATGGCTGGGGGAGGAAGGAACTGAGTAATACTCTCTCTGAGTGGTTTGCAAAATAGGCATTTTGTGTAGATCTTTCCTCTGGTGCCCTCTTATCCATCTTAGCAGAGGCACAGCTGTACACAGCTTCTTTGGCAGGCAAGGCAGAACATCTCATTCTAAAACTGGTGGTGGCCATTGGCCATAATATTGACACGAGTTAGCATTTAGATATTGCTTTGGGGTTTATAAAACCAAATTCTTAATGTTAACTCAGTGTCCACAATGCTGTGAAGTAGGCTCCTAGATGGATGGTGTGGAGAATAAGTGTAAGATCTGGAATCAGGAAGTCATGAATTCAAATTCTGCCTGAGACATTAATTTACTATGCAACACTTGGCAAACCACTTTACCTCTCAGTCTTAGTTTCCTTATCTGTAAAACAGAGATAATTGTAGCACCTATCTCCCAGGGTTGTTGTGAGGACATTTATTATTTATAGTCATTTTTGTGTCTGATTCTTCCTGACCCTATCTGGTGTTTTCTTGGCAAAGATAATGGAGTGATTTACCATTTCCTTCTGCAGCTCATTTTGTAGAAGAAACTGAGGTAGGCGAACAAGGTTAAGTGACTTGCCCAGGATGACACAATTAGTGAGGATATAATGGGTTAATATAGTCATTGCTACTGTTTTATATGTACTCATGGACAGAATGTAAGAAATGGGTTAAAAGTTGGGATCGCTTAGGCCACATAGAACAAATGGGGCAAGAACTAGCCCTAGAGCAATTACCTCTTCCTACAGTTTTTTTATCCCTCCATAAAAATACTATCAATCAGCTCCATTCCTTACTTCTCCTCTCTGCCACACATACCCCTTACTGTAGTCTTTTCTGGGAAGAAAGGAAAGGTTCTGATAACCTCATTCACACCAAGGTGTTAAGACCCTCATGTATTATACTAATAGACACAGAATTTCAGGATCTTGGAACTAAAGAACATATGAAGACCTTAGACGACAGAACAAAGAATGCTAGAAAATAGAATTAAGAGAGTTGAGAGGAACCTTAGAACATAGTTCTAATACTGAACAAAGAATGCCAACCTTGAAGGAACCTTCAAGATAATCTAATGTTTTCTCCTCATTTTACCCTTATGGATCAAGACCTTGAAAGGAAAAGTGACTTTCCAAGCTGAGTGCTTTGGTGGAAGATGAATCTCAAATACTAATCTCTCACTCCTGGAACTTCAAGTCCCTCCAGGGGATGGGGTGAAGGGGGACAGTGGAATTTCAGGTAGCAGTAGGTTGCACATTGGGAATGAGCAGAAAGGGGGAGAAAGAACCCAAGACCTGCATGGAATCACTCTATGAGAGAGGTGTGATGCCTCTTACTCACAAAGCAGGTCCTGAATGGTAAATACGATAAATATTTATTAAATAAGTATGAAGATGTAGACAGAACCAAGGGTACCATAACTCTTACTACTGTCTCTAATTTTTTTTTTATAGTCAAGCTACTCTGGGTAGTTTTCCCATTTCCAGAAAATGTTGAAAATAGCACCCTGCCAGGATCCAAATATGACTAAATCTGTCTAACAGTCTTAGCAGAGCTTGGCTCAGAACCTCAGCCCACTCTCAGCAGTGCTTTTATATGGCAAATGAAATCTATTTCAGAAATGAACATGAGGAGACTGGTGATCAGCAGCTATTAATGCCCCTTCTTAAAGCCTCCCATTATTTCAGGGCACATCTTCTTAGATTTGGGGATCTAGACCTAAAATATTAACAGGCCCGCCGCATCCAAATGATATTCCACACATCCGCACATCCCTTTCGGCCTGCTTCTGTCAGAAAGCTGCAGAGCGTACGATTGCAGCACACAGCTAACCACATAATTGATAACTCCCTCGTCTCTTCACTGTGGGAATCTGTCAGTTAAAGTCTAAAGACACATACACCACACCACACGCTATGAAAATGAACTTAGAGAAGTCTTTCTATGGACTGCAAAGGGTCTGTATGCACAACATTTGCCTGTTTAATTGGATGGGGCCAGCGTACCAGTGCACACGTGTACTTCAGCAGTGGCGGCATGCCGTCGTTGGGCTCATTCTGACAGGCCTAGTTAGGGAAGAGAAGGTAGACTTTCCCCAGGTAATTGCTTAGAATCATTCTTTCAAAGGCAAGCTGATTCACATTTGCCTGTCTGTATTCTGCAAACAGACAAAGGTGGAACACAAATGAACAGTCTTTAGGCTGGTACATCAGGGCTGTTCTTTCTTCAATGCAAGCTCGGAGGATATGGAACACAAATTTATTACCACCCTTACCTACCTCCACTCCTTATTCTCCCAACCCTATCAGGTGAGAAGATATTTCTGAGGCCACATGCCTAGAGACCCCAAATATACTGTATCTGAGATCCTGGCAATTAGTGACTAGAGTTCCCAGTGTCCTTAGAAATGTGAAATACGAATATCTGAGGCCCTATGTGAGAGGTGGTATGATCAACAGAAAGAGCACTGTAGCTGGAGTCAGGAGACTCAAGTTTCAGCTCCAACACACTTTTATCAGGTTACTCTGGGTAAATCAGTGCACCTCCGTTTGCTTATTTGTAAAAACAAGGTAAGAATGCTTCCAGTACTGCCCTCTGCAGAGTGCTCAATTCAATCCAACAAATATTTATTAAGAACTTAAAATGTGTAAAGCAAGAGAGACAGTCCAGTTGTAACAGATAAGGAGTTGGCAGGCCTCAGAATCAAGAAAAGCTGGGTTTAAATCCTTCCTCTGACCAACAGTGGTTGTGTGAGCCTGAGCAAGTAACCCGACTTCTTAATGTCCCAAGTAACTTTCTACACCTGTAAGAATGGTGGTGGAGAGAATGTGCTCACTTGGGATTCTGAACATTGATGAAATCACAACCTTCATAATAACAAAATTAAGGCGAAGTGCCGCTGACACGGAGATGCTTAGGGAATCTCCAGGTCTTACTAACCACAAGGCCAGCTCTCCACATGTTTGGTTATGAGGGCTCTCTGACAACAGTAATACATACCAGCTACATCACCGCAGGCAAATCACTTAACTTCTCAGTCACTAAGATAACTCTCTAAGACTATAAAGCACAAAGAAGTTGCTGACGTGTACTGGTTTACAGAGTTTCTCATGCCAATGAAGGTGTAGGCCTGGTCACTATTGCTTCTCCTATGTCTTCTAAGGGGAAGCATCCAGGATTGTTGCAAGGATAAATGATAAATTATTACAGAAGGATGAACTATTTTTAGTGGTATTTCACAACATGGTTCTCCCTCCCTGCACCCCTGGACACTTCCTCTGGTTCCCTGCGTCTGATACATGAGTTTTTGCCTCATCTTTCCTAGAACCAGGCCTCCACACTATTTCTTAGTAATCTCTTCACCTACACTCTGGATGTCACATTCATCTCTCTGAATGAACCTGTGACTCATCCCCTCTGGGACTCCTAGTTCTGACAGGTAAGTCTCTTCCATATCTTACCTAGAACTAGGCCTCTATGCTAACTCCTAGCCTTCTCCATACCATATCATCTTGTGCATTCCTCACCCTATGCCTCATCCCCACTTCCAGTCTCCTTTTGTGTACATGTGTTATTTTCCTCCTAAACTGTATTGGTATCCACAGGACTAAGCACCTTGTCTGGTACGGAGTAGACAATAAGTACTAGTCTCCTCTGATGCCTTCCTATGCAATAGAGGTGACCCTAGGTTCCTGAAGGCCATGTGAGCCAAATATAAATTCTGGCATGATCTACAAGCAATGGATTCTATGCCTCTCTTAATGCAATTTAAGATCATGCTAATTTTTGGCTATTGTGTTACTCTGTTCATACCAACTGAACATATTGTGCACTAAAACCCTCAGGTTTTTTTCTCATCCTCATTATCTTCTTTTTTCACATGGTTGAGGGAGCTCCTTGTCTCAGACATCTTTAAGAAGAAGACTGATACCTATCTGTCTGGTTAAGTTCAGTCATTCCTAAAGAGGGTGGTAGATTTCTGAAGAACCTTTGTAGATCTCTTCCTAACAGGGTTTTCTACAGTCCATTTTCAGTGCCCAAATGCTATTTCTGTCTACAGAGTACAAAGTGAATTAACAGTCTTGCAGTTATCTGGATGAGTTGGTCCATTCAATCATGAAAAGAACTGGATTAGGACTTAGAAGACCTGTGATCAGTTCTTGGCTCTCTCTCTCTGTCCCTTACCAGTTGTACAACCTTGGAATTGGTCATTTTACCTTAATTAGACTCATCTTCAAAATGTGAAAGTTGGCCTAGATGGTATCTTAGGTTCCTTCTAGCTTAAAACTCTAAGATTATATCTAAGATTTTGCAGTAATTCATCAATATTGATCTCATTTCTTCATGATTTCCAAAATGCCATTTACTTTGTGTTTTTTAAAGGCACTATAGCCTCAGAAGATAAGGTGGCCCATCTCCTTGGCCTGCAATCCCACCTCCTCTGGTCTTCTCTTCTATCATTCCCTCTCTTGTGATAATTTTCAACTTCTCCTTATTAACTGGCTTCTTTCCTGCTGCCTTCAAATATGCCCAGAATTTCTCTGTCCTTAAGAAACATTCACTGGATCCCATGATCCTCAAAAGGTATCAAACACCCTGCCTCAGGGCAACATGCAGACCCAAATATTCCCAGGGAGCCTGACCCAGACTAAAATGTAATTGGATAACATTTAACAATAAAAGTACAATAAAACATAATGTTCATATGTGCTTTTCTAAGTCAATATGTGCCTGCAGGGATCCTCGTATGTGGTTGAGTGGCCTTTTATTCTATTTGAGTTTGATACCACTACTCTATGGATCTAGGGAAAGGAGGTCTGTTTCTGCAGATGACAGTGATTCAGATTAGAGAATCCAACTGCTCATTCTGTGAAATATTTGATTTTTGCTTCCCTAGGGTCATGCTTTTCCTTTTGACTGAGGACAGGTTGTGGGGTTCAGAAACAGCAGTTAGAGCTCTCCAATCTGCCTGTTCTGGCCCGTATACATGAGAGGTCTGCCAAAATATCACATCAGAACAAACATTTGCATTGCAGTTTTATAGGATCTAGAGATTCCACTGATGGAAAATAAAAAAGGAAGGATAAAGTAGCTCTTCCAAGATTCCCCAGGGGAAGCATCTAGATTAATCTGTTGGTGTCGGCATTAACTTTAGTGGAAAGTTGATTCTTCCAACTTGGAAGTAAATCCTTACTTTGTTTCATTCAGGACTTAAATAAGGGCATATTACAGAATATCATCCCAGTAGCTCCTCTGTAGTAGGCAAGGAAAAGATAGTCAAAGAATTCTGATTGGAATTAGGAAAAGGATGGCTTTCAAAACTGTCTTTTGTTTGATCACTTTATTTGTGTTTGGTTTTAATATGAACTGATATTCTGAATCAATAAAGTCATTGGGAAGGATAATAATTACTCACATTTCATTAGCATTTAGGCTTTACACTGTGCTTTCTACAACTGAACCCCGTCAATTATGTAGTATGTGGGTTATTATGTTCCATTTTAGAGAAAAGGAAACTGAAAATCAGAAAGAAGAAATGTTTTAGCCATGGTCCCATAGGTGAGTGACTTCTAGAGCCTAGGTCTCACCTCCAGTATTCTTTCTACTATACTAAAACTGTCTCTCTAAGATGCTGCTATTTGCAGATAGGCACACCACAAGAGTATAGGACTCATTGGGGGCAGTAGTCCATCACACATTGAACCAGTGTGAGCCTCACGTGCTTTTTCTGAGGCACACAACTTGATTTTCAGGGAATAAACAGAGTCCATGGTATAAAGGTGTGGAGTAAAACTGTGTGTGTGTTTGTGTCTGCATGGGAAAGGAACAGGGCATGACTTATTTCCCTAGGCTCAGTTTGCATCTATACCACTCATCTAGAGATGGACACACAGGAAATAGCAAACAAACAACTTAGGGTATAAATAACACAGGAGGGAAGTCCAAACTCCTAGATCTGTTTGGTAATTATTAGGTAAAACAATTGTTAACTGGCTTCGTAGACTAGCCTTCAGTGATGAAAATTCCAGAAGTAAATTAGTCACTATAAGATAAGACGAGGTCACTGAGCATGGCACTAAATCCTTTACCAAGAGGAGTCAGCTAAAGAAAATATTAAGCATGAGGGCATCAGTGAGCTGGGATAATGCTGCCTCCCCATCTCTCTTAACCTCTTGACATCAGGGCTTGAACATTTCCTGCTAGGGAGATGAAAGATCTTAGTAGAAGTCAAGACTTTTAGAGAAGAAGAGAGGGCAAGGATTTCTGGTCTTTTCTAAAAGAAATAGCTAAAAGACAGTGGCAACACCCTAGGTGAGAACTTCAAATGAGCCAGAAGTTGGAGACAGTGGCAGCTACCATCAGGCAGCAGCAACAGCAAGGCCTATGTGTGTGGCAGAGAGGCATGAAAGAGGGAAATGAGAAGAGGACAGCCTGGCAAGGTCCAGCAGGGTCCAGTGTAATCACATCCCCTGGAGATAACAGTTTAGCAGCGCAACATGTGGCAGCATCCAGCAGGGTCAGTGTTTGGCAGATGATGAGACCAATGGGAAACAAGCTCATCTGAGAAACATGCCAAGACCAAGGTCAAAGAGAGAAGTATGATTGTGTTATTAGGAGGCATGTTTAAAGCACTTTCAGGATTACATGTAGTGGAGTTGGCATGGGATCCCAGTTTTCTGATGCAACACTTATAGCTTGTTTCGCTATACCGCTGAATTTCACTTCACCAAGGAGAGGGGCGAAGGTTCAGAAATAGGTGCCTTATAAAGCAAATTATAACTCCAAGGGTTGTAGTGGGGAAAGTACTCTGTAGACTATTGAGTCTTATCGATAATTAGTACCATCTTTATTTGTTATTATTATCACATAGTAATATTACCTACTAAATTTCCTTGTTCCTTGTCGGAACTTGGATAGTCCTATTTTCAGTGACCAATCCATGAAGCAAATCTATGACTGGTGGGATGGCTAGTATGTCCTAGGATTATTTGAGAACTGAAGGTTTTGAGGGTATGAGGAGCACAATCAATTCTCATTTCAAAGCTGCTTAAAGATGCAGATAGGAAAGAAGCAGGTGTGTTTTACAAGGTGATGGGTGAAAGTCATTTTCAATTAGTGCCTTGGAAGGGACCGGCAGTGACAAACACATCCGTCCACCTCTCTGGAGTCATGACAATGGTATTGATCAAGCTGCAGAGGGAAAATGAGGAAGCAGCATGCCAAGGTAGAAAGAGCCTTGACTAGATTGTGGAAATCCAGGTTTGCAGAACAGCTCTGCCAGCTGGGTGACCTGGGGAAGTCATTCCCTGTTCTTGGCATTGGTATCCTCATGTGTCTATGGAGGGGCTTCAACTAAGTTGTTCCTGACATCCCTCACAGCTACTCAGTGGAAGTTCTAAGGTTCTATCTGGCTCTGACATTCTGTGCTCTATGTTCTAAGTCCCCTTCTAGTACCAATTTTTATTTTTAATGTGTAAAGTTGGCCTAAACTTGGACACCCTATGTTCTCAGACACCTTCTATCTCAAATAGTCTATGTTCTAAGGCTTCTGTCAGTTAAAATGTTCTATTTTCTAGGTTCCAGTGTCCCTCTCAGCGCTAACATTCTACTTTAATGTCTCCATCTGCTTTCAGTATCCGTGTTTTAAAATCAATTATAGCTCAGACACTCTAGGTTTCCCAAAGTTGACTCCATAATATAGTTATGGCTAGTATGGTTCATGACCCAGATTTCCACAAAACTAAGTATAACCAATAGGCGTCCAGGACTTCATAACTGTATTGATGGCCCTGTATGTAGAAGTGGGCACACAGAGGAGTGACCAAAGAGTAACTCCTCCCTCCAAAACCAGTAACAACCACAAAGCTTTTCTGATCTCACTGTTTTGCCTATGCCTGACTCTGTTTCAAAGCTGATTCTTTGCTCAGTAAGAGCTCAGTAAGAGGCACTGGGTTTAAGAAGTTCAGTAGAAGCTATATGATGACTAGACATGAAGACAGAAGCACTGAGTTCAAATTCGAGTTTGTCTAGTTTCTACTTGTGAAATCTTAGGTGAGCCCCTTCCCCTTTCTAGTACAAGAGGGACAGATTACATGATTTTTAAAATTGTTTCCCCCTAAACTCTATAGCCTTGAGACCCATATGTGGTGAAAGATAGAGTAGAGAGAGGAAAACCCAAGAGTACCAATCTTCAGGACTCTTTTGATTTTGGGCAAGGTCAGTAACCTCATTAGTTTCAGCTTCCTCATCTTTTACATCAGAATAACGATATTGAAGTACTTTCCTCACAGGAATAGGAAGCCAGTCCTGACTCAGGCCAATCTGATACATCAGTTTCATAAGTGGAACAAATCCAAACACTCATAAAGCACCAAATAGCTGACAGAGAGAGGTTTAGGCATGGCCTGGAAAGGATTCTCAGCAAAGATACACTACCAAGTAAGATTTTTCTGCCTCTGTGCTGGTCTACAGATCACAAGGGAAGATCACTTCCCTCTGACTCACCAGGGGACGGGGTTTTGGGTATTTGGGGTTTTTTTTTGTATTTAGGCCACGAGGGACCAAACTGAGGAAAACCTAAGTTACTATTTGATACCTCGCTAATGCACTTATCATGTCTATAATACTTAACATGCATCACATTCATGTTTGAATCTTACTTCCATCCTAGGCTTTTAAGGAGTCTAAGGACCATGCTTTAACTAAACTGCCTTTCCCATAGCTCTGAGCCATCCCCTGAATGATCATTAAATAAATGTTTGTTTAATTCAATATTCTCTGGGAGTATGCCTCAGCAGCTAGGTAGCACTCTCTGTAAAGCCCTAGACTAAAAGTCAGGATGATCTGAGCTTAACTCTGACCTCAGATGCTTACAAGCTGTGTGATCTTGGGCAAGTCACTTCATTGCTGTCTGCCTCAGTATTCTCAAATGCCAAATGGGATAATAATAGCACCTCTCTCTAAGGGCTGGATAAAATGAGATATCTTTGTGGTGCTTGGAAAATCTTAAGATGCTCTATACATGCTAGCTGTTAATTATTAAAATTTAATTTAATTTGTTCTGTTACAAGAGTTATTGTTATTATCATTTTACTTTGGTCAAAAGAACAAGTATATGCATGTACGTTTGAATACAGATTAAGTGGATGTAGTACTGTAGTATTACAGTAAAAGTATATAGAGGTACCAAGTACATATACACATACCTGTGTGTGCATGTGTACGCACAGACACATGCATGTGCGTGTGTGGAATAAGATGTATGGATGTGTACACACAAGAAACATAAAGATTTACACAGGTCCTTTATATTTAGGACCAAGTAGAATATCTTCTGTAACCAGAACTGGCTCTGTTTAGGAGGGTGTGGGCCATTAGATTACAGGCATAGACACCTCTTGATGCATTGCCTGAAGACATAAGGGATTTTAATCCTTGATCAGGGTTCTGTCCTCAAGTGTTAGCTTGAAGTTATTCAATTAAGATGTTTATTGATGTGACACTTAGCCCTCTCATATCTCATTATCTGTTCTAAAAGTTGTTTATTCATTTAATGGCATTATTTCTGTGTCACATGGATATTAAAAATTGTTTCCCTAAACCTGAGAGCATTTCAAACAAATGGTTTTGCTGTGATTTTCTTTTATTTTACCCTCCCATCATCAGATAGGAATCCAACCGAGTTTTTCTAGTATTATATTACTCAAGTAATTAAGGTGATAATTGGCTTGGGATGGGTCTAGATATTTAGATTTAAAAAAAAATACAAGTGGAGAATGGGAGAAGAGAGGAAAGAGAAGAATAAATTGGCTTTTGTGTGTGTTAAAACCGAAGGACCAACACAGCAGAATATAGAGTCATGGAACCTAGGTTCAAATGTCACTTCTCTCACTGCCTGTGTTGAAGTTTTCTGGGCCTCAGTTTCCTCATCAAGACAATTAGGGGAGGAGACTAGCTGACCCTTTTGAGATTTAAATAAGCAATTCTACAAGACAGAAGAATCTTATTTCTGATCAGGAAAGGATATAGCAACCCCATTTTACAACCCCTGAAGCCTCCTTTTCCTATCTCCATCACTGTCCCTCTTCCCTTCTTTAAAGGGGTCAGAAGGACCCTCCAAGACACTTTTTCAAACAATATTTTCATTTATGAAGTTGGAGCTCTGGGGGTAAAAATTGCTTACAGAAAAATGTTGAAGGAGGAAGACAGAGAAAAATTAGCTAAAGAATAAAGATACCCTCCTTGTTTGCTACTTATAAGACATACGGTATGATTCCAGATGTTTTCAGAAATGCCCTGTTTGCAGGCAGAAGTTTCCTTCGGGTGGCTAATTATTTAGCAGCTCCTTTGGTATTAAAACACTAGAGTTACAGGGAGATATTTCCAGAATCATTCTATTTTTCTTTCTTTTATCACCTTCCTCGTCCTCTCCAGCTGCATCCACCAGGGAATGGAAGTGCCCGCCTGCCAACATGACAGCGCTGACTTCTGCAAAGCAGCTTAATTACTCATTACGAGATTCCATCAACAGAAGCTCCGGTCTGTAGTTTTGTAATAAGGGCCCTTATCTTTCCACAGATTCCTATGCCTCCAGAAAGGGGGATATGGCAGTACTTTCCCTATGGTCATGCCCACTTTCGAGGTAGGGGGATGTGCAGAGCAAATGGTAGTGCCAGAATTTGATGTCATTAACAATGCTGACAGCTGTTTAATCCCACTGGAAACAACAGCTGAGTTCCAACTGCAGAAAAAATAATTAACTCTTCAGTGCGTTTCACTGAAGGGATACTAGGAATCAATTAAACGTTTCATGCCCTACCTGCAGTTTTTGTCAATTATTCAGCCATTGAGTCCCTAGTCTCCAGTGCTCCTAAAGTGACAGGCAGTCCTTACAGGTGAGAAGAGTTGGTAAGTCAAGAGAACAGATTTATCCAATGGGCTAGCTCTAAATGTGCTATTAATTAAAATTAAGAATCATTATTTTATGTTCCTGTGTAAGGAACAAGGATAGAAGGAACATATGAAATAGAAGCCTGGATGGCCCGTCCATGGCATGGAAGGAATGGAGAGTATTGGTTGACAAGGAATTTTAAAAGCTAGCTGCCATTTCATTTGAGGTATGTGGCCTTTTGGAAGTGGCCTCATCCATACTGAGTTTCAGTCTTCATGCCAGGGTAACATAGTCGATGACTTCTGAACTCTGATGTTCTGTTTTCTAATGTCCCTTCTAGCCCTGACATTTTGCATTCTATGTTCTAAGAACCAGTTTTATCTTTGGCAATCTAGGTTCTAGATTCTGTTATCCTTTCCACATCTGACATGCTTTGATTCTTTGATTTAAATGGAACACTTAGGTACTTGCCAATGAGAAAGGATCTGCTGTTTTTTCATACCCCTCTCACCTGCAAATTATCAGTAACCCAGTCTTTCTCTTTATGACTTCACTGCCTGATATCCTTCTGCTGTGTCAATTTCTTCTGCTTTTAATTTATAAAATATTATGGATATAAATAATGTCTGATTAAGTCTGCTTTGCTATGTGCAGCATTCATTTCACAGCTCGGGTCTAATAAAGCACAATTGGAGTTTTCCCATTAATTTCTAATGAGAGACTTTAAGCAGATGTCTTCAGTGTCCAATGCTTGAAACAGCAACAGCGCATGAATGTAAATGTGCCTCTTTGTGTGGAGGTACTTTCCTGTGAGACAGCTGCCTCTGGGGTCTAGAAGCTGTCTTAGGATAAAGACACCACCCCAACACATCTCCTTGCCTGTGTTGCCACATGTGGAGAGAGGCCTGCCATCAATGGAGTGTAGAGGAGGCCTAGATTTTCACACTTCGGCATTCACATCAGGGCAGCAGGCTGACAAAACTCCTTTCCCTGGCATAAGTGTGCCACACTTGAATGGAATGGGATGGAAAGGCTTATTATGCATAGCAATGATTAGAGAACCTTAGAGAGTTTGTGGTCCACCTCCCTCGTTTTTTATGCATTTCCTTAAAAGAAATCAGCAAAACAGAGAGGTTGTATCCCCAATGCTTCAACATAGGAGGCGAATGTCTGTTTGACTGTATGTATCTATAAATGAATGTTTGTTGACTATCATTGTTGTATCTATATACGTACACGTTGTCTCCCCAGTTAGAATTTAAGGTCTTTGAGGACAAGGACTGTTTATGTTTTTTCTTTGTGTAGCATTCACTTTGGGCTAACTCTCCCAACCCTCAAGGTATGCCATGCTACAAGTTTTAAGAGTTTAAGGAAAGATATTATATGATCGTGAAAAGACTGCACTGGAAGCCAAACACCCAGCTCTGTCACTAATTTTCTTTGTGACCAGGGGCAAGTACTTTGAGATTCATTTCCCTCATCTCTAAATTGTGAATAGTAATAGAATACCTTTTTTTTTTAAGTGCTTTAAGATTTGAAAAGCACTTTATTTCCCCTGGTGCCCTATATTCACATGAGGAATTTGCTATGACCAGTGCAGATCAGTATTCTGCTTTTAGTAGGAGAGTTGCTCAGAGGAATAGGAGACAGAGACAGATGCAAGGAGAGGAGAGGAGAGGAGAGGAGAGGGGAGGGGAGGGGAGGGGAGGGGAGGGGAAGGGAGGGGAGGGGAGGGGAGGAGAAGGGAGGGGAGGGGAGGGGAGGAGAAGGGGAGAGGACATTAGGTAAAGCTTCTTGTTGGGGGAGATTTCCAGGAAAGTCACAGATAAGGAGGGAGTGAATTCCAGGCACAATAGGAGATGGAATATTCTATATGACAAAGGGCAGAATCCCCATTTGGCTACACTGCTGAGTGTGGGGAGGGAATGATGGGAAATAAACAGTCATGTTGTGAAGTGCTTTACGGGCCAAACAGAGAAGTTTATATTTGGTCCTATGGTGACAGAGAAACCACATGGCAAAGTCTGACCTTTGTTTTAGGGATATCATGTTGGCAGCTCTGTGGAGGATAAACTGGAGAAGACAGAGAGATTGGAGGTGTCAAGTCCTCTTAGGAGGCTATTTCAAGAGTTCTGGTTGTGATGGTTTGAGTGAAGAGGAGACAGATGTGGAAGGTTGTGAGAGATGATGAGGAAGGAGAATCAAAAAGACTTGGCAACTTAATGACTATGGTATGTGGAAGAGTGAAGTGGCAAGGGTTATCCTGAAGTTGTAAACCTGGATGAAAGGTTCCCAACCCTTTATATAAATAGCAAAGTCCAGAAGACTGTTGGGTTTGACTGAACTAAGAATGTATTCTTTGCTGCACCTGGTGAGTCTGAGATCTTTGGGGACATGCAGTTCAAAATTGTCCAACTGAGTCAGTTAGTGATGTGGAACTGGACCTCAAAGATCAGCAAACAGCACTGAAACCTTTGGAATATCCTGTACTGATCTTTTAAGTGACAACCAAAATCCCATGTTTCATAGGAAGCCTGCCCCAATCCTTCTTTAGACTAGAGATTTCCCTCTGTTAATTATTTCCTATTTATTCTGTATATTGCTTGCACTGTACGTACTCGTCTACATGATGTCTCCTCTACCAGATTATAAGTTTCCTGAGGGTAGCACCTGTCTTTTGCCTCTTTATGCTTAGCATAATACCTGGCATATGGTAGATGCTTAATAAATGTTTACTGATTGATTGGGAGCCCTGTAATAGAGACTATAAGTGAACCTGTGGGAGTTAGATACCACAGTGTTGGTCTTGGAGTCAAGAGCCAAGTTAGATGCTTACTAGCTATGGGACCCTCAATAAGGTGCAGTTTCTTAGCCTCAGTTTCCTCATCTAAAGATAATGAAAATTAGCACCTACCTCCCCGAGATGGTGAGGATCACATGAGATAACAAAGGGAAAGCACCATTTAAATCCTAGCTCTTGTTATTACAGGAAAGAGTGTCTAGGACAGATGCTCAAAGTTAACACAGAAGACTTAGATGATGACTCAGCAAGGGGAAAGGAAAGGAAGGAAGTTGGACTGATGATGGCCAGGACCACTATTCCGTCATTTCATGAAAAGTTTTAGCTGCACCCCACTACATATCACCCCTTTTATTCTCAGGCAGAATAATCGCCAGTTCTGATTTTGAAAGACCCCCTTCCCAACCACCATTTCCTGAAGAGCCACTGCCATGCATCACTTTACTCCCAACGATCCAGCAATTTTCTTCTCTCTCACACTTCCCCCTCACCAACAATCTCATTTCCAGAGCACCCTTTCCTTCCTTCTCTCCTCCATGATAACTGGTTTTGTTTTCTTAGATGAGGTATATCAATCTATTCCCCCTAAGCCCCAGTCACTTTCTTCCCTATCCCCCAAAAGAAAATGAGCTCCTTGTTGGTAGGTACTGTCTTTGCTTTTTGTATTGTTATCAGCTCCGAACAATTTTTTTAAATTTTGTTATTTATGATTTATTTATTTATTTTCAGCATTCCACAATCACTACCATACAACCTAGATCTTTCCTTTTCCTCCCTTCCTCCCACCTTCCCCTTTCCTCCCCAAGATGGCATACAATTTTATATAGGTTCTACATATACATTCCTATTAAATACATTTTCACCATAGTCATGTTGTATAGAAGAATTAAAATGAATGGGAGAAATCATACAACAAACCAAAACGTGATAGATCTGCTACAATCTGTGACTGAATTCCATAGTTCTTTCTCTGGATGTGGAAGGCATTTTGCCTTAAAAGACCATTGGGAATTTTTTAAGTCCTTGCATTGCAATGAAGTTCTAAGTCTACCAGAAAAAGTCCTCACACACTGTGGTTGTTGCTGTGTACAAATGAACATTTTTTTAAAAATCATTCCCTGGACCCTACAAAGAAATCCGTAGGGGAGAGAATGGAGGGTGGTCAGCAATGTCCATACCATGGAGAGGTCAAGGTGGATGAACACTGAGAAACAGCCATAATTTCAAATGATAAGTAGCTTGTAGCATATTTCAAACAATGATCAATGCTCAAGAAATGGGGTCAGGAAGATATAACATAGTACAGCAGAAGGACTACTGCTTCAGGAGTCCAAAGACATGGGTTCAAATCCCAACTCTTATGTTCACTACATGTGTGATCTTGGGCAAATCACATATCCTCCCTAAGCTTCTATGTTTTCATCTGTAAAACAGTTGGACTAGAATGTTAAATTTCAGTGACATGTTAGTAAAATAAAGATGTAATGTTGGACTCCTTGAAATCTATCCACAGCTACTTTGAGGGTTACATCCCCAAGATGAGACAAACTTTGAGGAAAGAAAGGAGGATTTGTTTAGTATAAGTACTATCCTATTTAATCCTCATAACATACCTAGAAGGTAGGTGCTATTATTTTCCCCATTTTACAGTTGAGGAAACTGAGGCAGATAAGAGTTAAGTGACTTGCCCAAGGTCACATAGCTAGTGAATATCTCAAGCCACATTTGAACTCATGTCTTCCTGAGTCCAGGCTCAGAGCTCTATCCAATGTACTACCTAGCAGCCTCTAGAACCCCTTCATGATCACTCTCTTCAGTTTAAGGGTTAACTCTTGGAAGGGAGGTTAGATTTGTTTGGCTTGACTGCAGAGGGCTAAATGTCAATGCATGCAAATTGCAGAAATGCTAATATAAGGTAAAAACTTCCTAACACTTAGAGCTGTTCCAAAACAGAACTAAGGGGTAGTGAGTCCCTATCATTGGATATATTAGAGAAGAAAACTTGTTGGGGAGTGATGTCCCTCAAGTCAGGGGGGCACCCCATGATATCTGAGCTTCCTTCAAACTAAGCTACTGTTCATCTGTGGTTCTATTTCTCTTGACTGTCTGTTCTGCAATGAATTCCTAAGTGCTAAAATCTTGAGGAGGGGGTGAGGAAAGAGGGAAGAAGAAACTGAACCAAAAGAATGGTCTATTATATACCCAGTTTTTCATAGCAGCACTTTTTGTGGGAGCAAAAACTTAAAAGCAAAGTTCATACAGACTGACTGGAGGACAGACGAACAAATTGTAGCAATATGAATATAAGGGAAAAGCATCTTCCCATCCCACCCTAGACCACTAAGCCTGGTACCAAGACTGTGTGTTCCCCCTATCTTCGTGGAGAGGCGATCTGTCAATTTGCTCCATAAATGCTGCAGGTCAGCTTCCCCAGCACTCCCAGCTACCAAAGACCCAGAAAAGAAAGTTTTCCTCACCAAAATCCTTGGTACTGACAAAGAGCACAGTGTCAAAAAGATAAAGTTTTCATCAATGGCTATGACATGAAAGAAACTTCATGACAGTCTGCTTTGATGCCGAGCATGGAAAACCACCAGGTCTCTATTAGAATGAGAGTTCTCTGAGAGCAGGGACTGTCTTCCTTTTCTCTTTGTATCACCAACACTTAACACAATGCTTGGCACACAGGCAGTCCTTAATAAATACTTTCTCTTTCAGTTAGTTATCGCACAATAGGAAATGATAAATATGAGGACAATCAGCGAACCTCTCTCCTCTTAGTATGAGCAAGGTGTTTCCTATGTTGTCAGATGAGGTCACTCTATGAGCTGTTTTTGCTGAACTACTTTTCTTTGTCACAAGGGATGGTTCAGTTCCCTGGCAAGGAAGTCAAAGGATCTATCTAGAAATGTTTGTGGTGTAAGGAACAGCATCCATCAAACATTTTTTTAAAGCCTGGCTTGTCTACCTGTCTGGTCCTTCCTGAGCTGAACTCCTGAGTCTACTCTACTTCTGTGCCATTCTAATTGTTAGGAAATTTTACTTTCCATCCGGTGATTGTCTTCCTTTCTGCACCTCTCCCTCCCTCCACCACTCCTTTCCCCCCATTACTCCTACTTTTGTGGATAGCTATTTTTCTGATTCCCAGGAGCTCACAGATGAAGATACGGCAGCCCATAAATCACCACTTATGTGGCCCAGCTGCGACTACAACCACAGATTAGCTGCTGTCCCATTCAGAAGCAATAAGTCATATGATATGATTCAGCAGCAGAAACCTGTCCAATGCTGGGGATCCAATTGGCTGCTCCCAGCCTTGTACAGGGTTCTTTATACCAAACGTTCTGTCCCCATAGGTTTCTGGGGAAGGTTTAACCTTACCTTGCCCTTACGTGTAAATGTATTTCCCTCTGGGCTCACCCTTCAAGCAAACATCTTTGATGTCCCAGTTTGAGATGAAGATATGAATGCTGGAGTGGCAAGTTACAGGTGTGCCTCTATGGATTGCTGAGAGGAACTGGGCAGGGGACTGTGATCACAGCTGATGGTCCAGGCTAATCTGACTAGATTTGTGTCTGACGGTGAAGTTCTAACCACTTCCCCATCCCTATCTTAAAAGTTCCTAAGAGCTCTCACAAAAAGGACAATATCCTTTCCAAAGAACTATCCAATGTGTTTCAGACCCCAGTTGAATTGATAATGTTTGCTTGTTCTGCATGGGAGAAAAGTTCTGAATCCCCCTACCTGCCAACAAAGTGCATCTAGAATTGATGAGACACACATGAATGAACATAGAACATTATCATACTTGGACTCTGGGCGTGGAACCAAAGTACAGTCTCTCTACTCTGGATCTACTCTGAGAATGATTTTGCTAAATTGAGACTTAATTAGATCAACCAGTCCATAAAAACTCTCACCCCTCCCAATCCTCTTCAGGAAAATTTAATCATATCAGGCTAAGAGTTTCTCCTTTACTCACAAAAGGAGCCAAAGAATGATTAGTACAATTTGTAGACATTTTAGCATCACAAAGCAACAAGATGGAGGAAACATGGAGAGAGAAGGACTAGCCAAAGAGAAAGCAGTTTTTACGATCTGGGGACAATAAAGAGGTAGCTAGTAGTGTAGTGGAAAGAACACCAGTCCTGGAACCAAGAAGACTTACCTTCCACAGTTTAAATCTGGCCTCATGAACTTACTGAGAAAGTCACTTCAACTCTGTTTGCCTCAGTTTCCTCTTCTGTAAAACGAACTAGAGAAGGAAATGGCAGACCACTCCAGTATCCTTGTCAAGAAAACCCCAAAGAAGTCATGGAGAATCTGACACTACTGAACAACAGTTAAGAATCTGCCATGACTTGTGTTCCACTAACATGATGTTCCAGAGTCCAACGCCGTTGACCAGAATGCGATGATATCAGAAGAGAAAGGTAGTGGCATGGCTGTTATTAATACCAGCATTATGGGACCATACAGCAGTGTGAGAGAAGAGTGCCGCAGGCTGAACACAATGCATGGAAAGGAATTGTGTGTGCTCCAGAGTTTAAATGAGTGTCCACTAGTTCAGCTGCTGCTGAGGGAGGTAGTGTAACTCTAATATCCATTAAGAAGTGAAGAAACCAAGGCTCAGGAAAAGCAGCACAGGATAACTGAGTGAGAGCTGGAAGGGGCCTCTGATGCTATCTGCCAACTCCCTCCTTTTACAGATGGGGAAACAAAAGCCCAGGGACATTAAGTGACCTGCCTAAGGTCACATAGTTTGGACTGGAAACCAGGTCTTTCAAAGTCCCCTGGGATTTCCATTACATCAGAGTGACTGCTTTCTTTTCTGTCTCTCAGGCTGCTGAGAAATGCTTCTTTGACTGTTTGAGGAACAAGACTCCTGGCTGGCAGTCCCCTCAACAGCACTTGCTGAATGACCACTGGGTACCCTGGGCCTCAAGTCCTGGACTGGTGCTCTTTACACTACTGCACACTGTTTCCTTTTTCTGGAAGGATGAAATCTAAAACACACACACACACACACACACTCCATTGCCAAAACACAAATGCCATCTCTGAATGAGCAAACTACCCACAGATGGCTGATCTTGTCCTCAATGGATCTCTGAGATACTGATTGTGATGCCACCAAAAATACTGGTTTGATTTTGCTCAGTCTGTCTTAGTTCCAAAGACATAACATTAACTGAGTTGTCAGTAAAATAATAATAGCTCACATATCTTCAGGCATTTAGAGGCAGCTGGTGGCACAGTGGATAAAGAGATGGGCCTAGATTTGGGAAGACCTGAGTTCAAATATGTATGACTCTGGGCAAGTCACTTAACCATGTTTGCCTCATTCTTCAACTGTAACCTGGGGCTAATTATAGCACCTACTTACCATGGTTATTGTGAGGATCATGTGAGATGATACTTATCAAGGGTTTAGCACAGTGTTGGGCACATTGTTTCTTTCCTTTCTTTTCAGTTTTTAAAGTGTGATACAGATATTATAGTTATCTGTGTTTCTGACATATCCCTTTACTAGGTGTGAGCCCCAAAAGCAAGGATCCTAATGTTAAAGGTGCAGAGTTGGAAGGAACTTGGAGATCATCTGTTCCAACCTTTCATTTCCTAGGTTGGGAAAACCAGAGACAAAGAGGACAAAGGAACTTGCCCAGTGGCACACATTTTGCTAAGTGGCAGAACATGGCTTCAGCCCTGGGTCATCTGTCTCCATATCCAGCATATGTTCTGCCATCCCTCTATGGTTGGGTCTTTGTCCATCTCACAACACCGAATACTCCTTCTCTGTAGAGAGGAGTGTAATCATGTTTCTTGAATCAATAGTCCAAGCGTTTGCAAGAGTGAAATGAATAATACATTAAACATTTATTAATTGCCTACTGTATGCTAAGCACAGGGCTAAGGGCCGGGCATACAAATAAGAAAAAGAGAGTCCCTGGAGCTTATAAACTAATGGGGAAGATAAGATACAAAAGGAAGCTGGGGTGGGGTAAGGAAGAAGGCAGCCAGCTCCAGGGCATGATAGCACTGGTTTCAAAACCCGGCAGAGCACTTGGTCTCCTGGCTGTTCCATGAACATCCTGCTGAGCTCTGGGCATTTTCTCTGGCTACTCCCCATTCCTGGAATATTCTCCCTTCTCTGTTCTGCCTACTGACCATCCTGGCTTCCTTAAAGTCCCAACTAAAATCCCACCTCCTACAGAACGCCTTCCCCAACCCCTTTTAATTTTAGTACCCTTCCTCTGTCAATTATTTCCTATGTATATAGCTTGATCAATTGATCTATCTATCTATCTATCTATCTATCTATCTATCTATCTATCTGTCTCTCTATCTATATTTATTGCATGTTGTCTTCTCATCAAAATGGGAGCTCCTTGAAGGCAGCAACTGTCTTTTGGCTCTTTTTATTCATATTCCCAGTATTTAGCACGTCTGGCACTTAATAAGTATCGATTGATGGGGGAATCGAAGAGCCGCATGGAAACTCTGGGCCTTTTATAAAGGGAGGTTTCCGGAGTAAGTTTCTGCTCCTGAACAATGTAATGGTTTCCTCTTAGCAACTCTGGAAAGCAGGTAACACAAGTCTTATTATCCTCATTTTATAGACAAGGAAGTTCCAGTAATGTCTTCCAGCATGTCATCATGGTATTCTTGAAGAACTAGAGAAGAACCAAAATGGAGTCACCACCGAGTAGGACTCAGAGATGGTCCAAGGCTCAGCAAAGTGAAGTGTGGAGAGAGACTCGTCACCAAAAAGTTAACTACAAGGATATAAACAATGGAGTTTTCGGGGCCATATTTAACCACAAAGTCCCCTATTAAAGTGTGATCTTTTTCAGAAGAAATACTAATGAAACTGCAGATCTTAGAGGTAGGGGATAAGTACAGAGAAGGAAACTAAGGCTCAAAAAAGACAGGTGACTTACCAGTAGACACAACAGGCACATGTCTAGGTTGAGAAAATGATTCCCAAAAAGCAACAGCAAGGCACATAGACATCCTGTTTTTGTTGGGAGAAATGCTGTCAGGTTACTTCCAAAGTACAAGAAACTGTAACTTCCCAAATTGGGAAAAACTACCTGCTATGGATTGTAGTAAAGTGTGTTTTTAAATGATTTCAGAACCATAAAACCTTTCCATAGAGAGTGCTTTGAAACTGCAAATTAAATATAGAACATCTATGAACTGTATCCATTTTTACTGTAAGTATATATTTCCATGGGGGGTTGTACCATCGTTTTTGTCTAGTTACACTAGTTAATAATGCAGTGAATTTGCAGTAATAGAGTAAATGTTATTTTGATGACACTATTTGATTAAATTAAAGATGACATTAAAAGGCCCATTTCAATAAAGAACTGGAATATCGAGAAGTTACTGAGGTTGAATTTTTAAGTCAGCTAGACTGGCAGTCTTAAAAAGACAAAACAGAATTTCTGTCATCTAGTGACTGATGAGAGAGCTACTGACAAATAAGGATGATATTACACATGCAAATGCAGCATTCCTCCTGGAATGTTTCACTGTAAGAAAATCAGGTTTCTAGGACTGAGGTCATTCTAATTCTCTGAAATTTTAAGTTACTCCCCCCCAAAAAAAGCTCATGTGGCCTTGGGAAGATGTGATACAGTGCAATGAACATCCTGGTTTTGGAGCCCGGGGAACCTGAGTTCAGAAACCCAGTTCTTCCATTGACCTTCCTGTATAACCATGGTTAAGTCTGTTCTCTGGACCCCATTTTCTCACCTGTAAAATGAGAAGGGCAGGTTAAATGACCTCTATGATCCCATGGAGCTCTACAACTCATAAACCTACATCAAAATGTATTGTTTGTCTATAAAGGGAGAGATTTTTGAGATCTGAAATGAAATGTGCTGAGATGGTGCCAGGGAAATGATCTGGTAGCACCAACAAAAAGTCAAGGAGGGCAGGAGATTAGTCCTTTTCATCCACATACCATTTTCTTTGAAAATTCACCGATGTATGATACTTCTTTCGATTTAAAAAAAATGAATAGACACATCATTATTTCTTCAGGCCTCCGGTGCCATGGAACTCGAAAAATAAATGTCTTTTTATGAGCCAGAGGTTCACATACATAAATCAAGTGACAGCTGGAGAATCCTGTGACTTTAAGTTCTCAGAGATAGAATCTATCTGAAGCCATATTCCAAAATAATGTGAGTATGTTATGAATCACAGTCATTTCTCCAGGAAGAAGATATAAAATTAAAGGTATATTTTGGAAGGCCCTGGAAGTTCTCGAGGAAAACATCTTAGTTTGGGTGCTATGACCCAAAGACAGGTGATAAGGAATCTATCTCCACTCACTGCGCTTAGGCCTGCTGAGGAAGAAAAGTTCAAGTCTGAATCACTTTATACTCAGGCCATGTTTTTTGTTTATTTTTCCTATTAAAAGAACATAAAATAACAATCTTTCTAATGAGTCAATTAATCGAAGAATAAACATTTTTTTAAAGCACCTGTTACATGGCAGGCATCGATAGATACAAAAGGAGGTGTGAAGAAATTCACAATCCAAAGAAGGCAATGAACGAATAGATATGTGCAAACATGGTGTATACAGGATAAGTCGGTCATAATTAACAGAGGGAAGGCACTAGAACTATTAAAAAATTAGGAAAGGCTTCCTATAGGAGATGGGATTTTAGCTGGAATTTAAAGGAAACTAGGGAGATTAATAGTGGGAGCAGAGGAGGGAAAGCATTCCAGTTATAGCGGACAGCCAGAGAGAAGGTTTTGGAGTTGAGAGATGAAGTGTCTTATTCATGGAACAGCAAGGAGGCTACTGTCAGGAGTGTCATTCATACATCAAAGAGTATGGAGTATATAAGAAGATTGGGGAGGTAGGAGGGGGCCGGATTATGAAGGGCTTTGAATGCCAAACAGAGGATTTTGTATTTGAACCCGGAGACAATTGGGAGCCACTGGCATTTATTGAGTAGGGCTCGACCTGTGCTTTAGGAAAATCACTTTAGTGGCTGAATGGAGGATGGGTTGAGGTGGGGAGAGATTTGAGGCAAACATACACACACCCATGAGCAGGCTCTTGCAATAGTTCAAATGTGATCCAATATGGGCTTGCACCAGTGATGGCAGAATCAGAGGAAAGAAGGGGATGTATTAGAGAGATGTTGCAAAACTAAAATCGAGATGTCTGGGCAACTTGAAAGAATCTCTTTGAGAGCTGTGGCTCTTAAGCAGTTTTATGAAGTCATAGGATTTAGAGCTAGAGATCATCCTTTCCTATTCTAGCCTCTTACCAAAAAAAGAGACAAGACACAGGGGAGGAAGGACTTACCCAAGGTCACTAGTGAGACAGAGACTAACTTGCATCTTTCCATTGTGTAGCATAGTGTAGGTACATGACAAATGATTTTTTAAAAAAAAATTAAAAATGAATGAAGATAATAGAACTGGGACCCTCTGGTCCCCAAATCAGTCCTCTTGTTATACGACATTCAGGGGTCACTTGAAACATTGGCATTCTTCTATTTTAGTTTTTGCTCTCACGGAGGTATTTGTTGTTTCTTTGAAGAGTCACTAATTAATATGACTATTCATATTATTATCACTAATTATCTCTATGAATAATAACAATGACAACTCACATTTTTCTAGCACTTTATAAAGTTCATAAAACCCTTTCTTCACAAGGAATCCACAAGGGAGCTAATGTCAGAATGAAAGATGAAGCACCTGTGGCCCAGAGAGGTTAGGTCACATGGTAACAGAGGCAGAGCCAGAACTCAGACTCAGGCTTTTAGATTCCAAGTACAGCGCTCATGGAGGGAGGCTGGCAGTCACCTGGCATGTAGGCCCCCACAGCTTATAGTATAACGAATTTGAAAAAAACACTTATTTTTCTTTTCTTCTTTCCCCCTCTTCTCATAATTTTCCTTCTGAGGATCCCTTGTCTCCTGTTGGTTCTGCAATCACCAGTCATGAGCACCTTTCCTCTGGTTAGCAGTCAGTGGTTTCCAAACCTTACTCCTTTCCACTCCAAGAGGCTTAAAAGTAGGCATTGAGCAAATGTCTCCGGTCCTGGGATACATAGCCATGGCCCATCTGGAGTGTGGTTTGGATGGTACCTGAGAGTCAGTGTGGTAGAGAAGAAATGGTCCTGTATATGGAGTCAAAGGACAAAGGTTTGCATCTTAGCTCTGCTACTACCTAGCTGTGTGACTGTGGACAGATAATTTGCCACATGGGGAACTAGATTTACATTTACGCCTTACCTAGACTTCATTTCCTACCTGTCCTCTCGCATGTCCATATCTATCCCTTGGACCTTATTCCTGCCCGTGTTCTGCCTCATGTAGATTGCCTACGTAGCGACTCCTGCTCATTTCTCACACATCACACCTTGCTCGTTCCCTCCAGGCTAGACGGATGCTTTGACTTGAGTCTTGATCTCTATATACATAGTAGATGTTACCCTTTCTTTTATGCTAAATGACTCCACTATCATTCTCCCAATTCCTCCTCTTTTCCTTCAGTTATGATATTTTACCAGAAGAGACTGTAAAAGCAAGCACCCTGAAATACACAGAGGGGCCTGCTAGTAAAGGTTCTTAGATCTGTATTTATAAAAGGAAAGGCAACTTTTGAGGGGTTAACGATCACTTTAATCAAGCATATGTATCATTCACTTAGTTCAGGGGGAAAAGTCAGTACCTTCAACTTCAGAGAAAATATAGAGACAGATCAACAGAGACACTTCCAAATATCTGGTATAAGCAATACATACATCATAGATCTATAGGCAGATCCAACTGTCTGACCATAGTTGTGTGTATTCGTCCTTCATTGACAAAGAAGACCATGCCATCAGAGAAATGATGACATGACTTGCACTTGACTTTGTTTTGAGTGAGAGAGGGCTGTGCAGGTCACCAGCCTCACTTCTCCTCCAGAGCCATCTGAATGCAGTAACTAGATATTCATCAGGATGACTGGAGATGACCCACGGTGAGGCAATTGGGGTTAAGTGACTTGCCCAAGGTCACACAGCTAGTGAGTGTCAAGTGTCTGAGGTAATATTTGAACTCAGGTCCTCCTGATTCCTGTGCTGGTACTTTATCCACTGTACCACCTAGCTGCCCCCCTGACCATAGTTACCAGAAAGGGAAGCACCAATATCTGGGTTTTCAAAGCCTGCTGACGCCTTAACTTCCCAGAGTCTCATCTGGCCAAACAAACATTCCAGTTAGTAAGCCCTAAAGTAAAACCTCACCTTCAGAGTATTTATACATATTTTTAGAGCCAGAGGGCATCACAACCCTAGAGAACCAGTGCCTCATTAACAAAAGGTGTAAACCTTCCTACAGATCTTCCCAAGCCCATTAATGTGTGGGGAAGATCTTTAATCACATTAAAATAATTAATAATACAACTACATATACTGTTTCTAGTTAAAGAAACTCTTGTTTCTGTACTTTACTCCTAGTAAAGACCCTTGGTTGATAAAGGCAAGATTCAATTAGAACCACTCGATTATACTAAAACAAAAACAGCAAAAGATCCTACTTTGCTTGGACCAAACATTGCCATCATCTCAACCACCATTTCCCTCAGACTACAGTGGAGATAGCCCAGGACCTCAGAATCTAAGAACTCCAGAAACTGCAGCAATGTGCTCCCAGACCTTGTCCTGCTTTCAACTTAGCTCCCAGGGCCACCATTCCAGGGGAACAATCCTTATGGAGAAGGGGTCTGCCATGTCCTCTACAAACAACAATCACCAACCAACTGCCATGGTCAGGCAAGTTAGCCTAAGGGTCCTGGGAATGATGTGTGCCATAGACACATCCACCTTGCTACCAGTTAGGCTCCTGCATCCATGTTTAGGGGTCACACCCCTTATGGAGATGCAACTTTGCAACTGCTTATTCAGGTTATGATCCCCTACTTCTTCAGAAGTCACAGCTAATAAAGGTTCAGAAAAGAAAGTTCTGGCTACCAAAGTCCTTGCCACTACCAAATGTCAATATCAAAAATTAGTATACTGATGGTTAGCCTTTATAAAGTACTTTAAGATCTGCAAAGTGCTTTACTTATGTCATTTCAATGATCTTCACAACAACCCGAGGAAGATAATACTATCCCCATTTTACAGCTGAGGAAACTGAGGCTGAGAGAGGCTAAATGACTTATTCAGATTTACACAGATAGTAAGTCCTTGAGGCAGGAAATGATTTTATTGTTGGAAATAACATTAAAGAAGATGTATTACCATCTGCTTTGCCACTATTCCCTAAGGACCTTTCCATTACATGTGCAGATGAAACTTCTTCTATGTGTTGTCTCCCTTTTAGAATGTTAGCTTCTTGAGACATAGCCTGTCTTTTCTACTTGTACCACCAACACATAGGAAGCACTTAATAAATGCATTTTCACTCATTTATTCATTCAGTGATTCAGTGATTCATTCATGTCCTTGCTCCATGGCTTCCTAGCTGAGCTGGGCCACATGATCTCTCTGAATTCTTTTATATGTAAAATGAAGACATAAACCTTGAAATGATTACTTGATAGGCTGTCTTGTGGACAGTTACAGCTATGAAAATTGCAATGTTTGGTAGAACATTTATGGGCAACACTCTTTCTGGGGCTAGACTGTCCCAGCTGGACGTGACCATTACTAAATCCTATGTTCATGATTCAGAGCATGAATTTTCATTGCAATGTGACTGACACAAAGCAAAGGTTAATATTTGCTTGTGAATGAATGAATTAATGAATCAGTGAATGACTAAAGAGTGGTTCACTAAGAAAGTGGATCTGAACAAAAGTCTTATAGGGCCCCCTCATAAATAGACTTATAATTGGACTACATTTGAGTCAGGTTTTTGCAATTAACAGCATCTATTTGCATATAATTAAGGTATAAAAGTCTATAAAAACAGTTTGTTCTTTACAGTAGGTTAAACATATGCCATCCCCCCACCCCCAAACCTGTCTACACCTATTAGCTTGCTTAGCAAACATTTCTTCCTGTCAAGTTCCAACACAAGATTTCTGTCTAGTTCAAATCAGTTGGCCAAGATTTACAGATTAAGTGTGATTATAATTTCTTAAATACCACCTTGTTGGTCTAAAAGAGGTCTTCAGTTTTCATAGGAACCTGATCTCAGGTTAATCAAGCAATCAAGCTTCCTCCAGTAAAAGTCAAGAGGCTTCTAGACTCCCCCACTGTTAGGGTCCTACCCATCACTCTGTACTTGTTTTTCACATAGCCTGTCTATTTATCTGTGAACATGCTATGTCTCTTTAGTTAATAGTAAGCTCCATGAGAGCAGGGATCATCTCATTTGTGCCCCCAAGGCCTGGCACAATGTCTGCCAAGTAGCAGGAGCTTAATATATGCTGACTATTTTCTCATACTTCAGATTTCTCATGTTTTCATTTATAGTGAGGATGAAAGCAATCTCAGAAAAACTTATCTATAATCACATAACTAGTAAAAGGTATAGGCAAGATATAACCTGGGAGGCCATTTCTGATAGTCAGGCCCTGCCTAATTCCATAACCAAACTTTACCAGTGCAACATTATGGAAAGTATCAAGCATTGTTTGGAACCCAGAGGAGAAATTGATCTCCTCTTTATGACCAATATTTCTTAGGTCCTTTCTAGCTCTAAATTCTATAATTCTATCAAATTCATCCAAATGGTCCCAAACCAGACCTGTTCAGCTGGTTGTGTGACTCATGGCATGAAAGGAACTTATTTTGAGAAAGTGAATCAGATTGGACTAGGGTGGGGAGACAAGGAGGCTGCCTAACCCTGCCCAGGGGGACTGGAACCTGATCCCCGTCCCCCACTGTTCTTCTCCCCCACTACCTCGAGGGAGACTGGAAGGAAGAAGTCCTCAAGGCCTGGGCTATCAATGACAGGACCTCATAGATCCTTACTAGCTGCCACACCAAGTGCCCAAAGATAAATTCCTCTGTGTGGAGAATTGACAACTGCAGAGTTAAAGGTGAAAGTCTGACTTTTTTTTTCAAAGGTGACACACCCCAACAGATTCTCCAAAGTCCTGGGCATGGTGCCAAGAGATCATTACCATTTGAAATTACTTTTTAAAAACTCCCGATTTTATTACTGGAGTGTCTGAGAAGAGTAGTTATTAAAATGCTTGCAAGAAAAGCTGACCCGAGACCACCAAAGGCAAAAACTTGGACCACAAAATATAAGTCCATCTTGAACAAGTGACAATGTTCCCTCACTTGGCAAATCTACAGGGTCTCAAGTTTTGCTGCTCTTCTTGGGGCAGTGGGAAGGTAGAAACTCCTTTCAAATAACCAGACTTGACTCTCTGTCACTCTCTCTCTCTCTCTCTCTCTCTCTGTCTTTCTCTCATCAGCTATAACTGAAGCTGCTGCTACCAAGGTCTTTGGAACTTAGATGGCACCTGCTTTATTAGGTAGAACCAGGCACACAGTATTAGGAGTTGAAATTTAATGCATTCAGTCCAGAGTCCCATAAAGCACAGAAGTACTTGTAGCACAATGGAAAGAAAATGGATTTCAAGTGAGCGAACAGATTATTCTTACATCTGATACCCTCTACCTGTGCAACCTCAGAAGAGTCACACTCTCTGAGCCTCAGTTTCCTCCTCTGCAACAATGAGATGAGAATAGCTGTCTTGCTTATTTCACAGAGTTGTGAGGATCAGATGAGATAAGGTTTGACAAGCCCTTTGTCAAAGCACTATATAATGGGAAACTCTATTAGTTTAATACCAGAGAGAAGCAGCTGGGTGGTTCAGTGGCTAGAGCTCCAGATCTGGAGTCAGGAAGATCTTGAGCTCAAATCTGGCCTCAGACACTTACCAGACACTCAGACCCTGGATAACTGTTTATTTCAGTTTCTTCATCAGTAAAATGAGTTGGAGAAGGAAATGGCAAACCACTTCATTATCTCAGCCAAGAAAACCCTAAATGGGATCACAAAGAATTGGACACAACTGAACATCAACATTGAGAAGCAGTATGCAGGAGATCATTTGAATCCTGTTTCTGACGCCCTGGGCAAGGCTCTTGACCACCTTGTAGTCCTCTAGACAACTCTCCAAGATTACAAATTGTTGAGAACATGCTGACCTGTATTGGTAGGAGGGGCTTTCTCATGGGAAGGTCCCCAACGCCATGAAATATCAATACCAGGCCTAGTTCCAATTCTTATTCTTATCACAGCTATTGTTATTGTGATGAGGAAGCTTTCCACTCCCTGAGGAAAATGTTTAGACTTCTGGTGTTATTGTGTACAAGGTGAATGAGGGCCATCCACTTTAAGGAAGAAGTCAAACACCTTGAACTTCATCCAGAGAGAGTGACAAGGAGTCTTGAAGGGGCGAATTCACAGAATGGAAATGTGTTCATCTGTGAAATTAAAGGTAGTACAGCATGACACACAGCATTATGTGTTGGGGTTAGTCAAAGGCAACAATTAGGTTCGGCAACAATCCTAACACACTCATAATCAAACAAAAGAAATGAGAGTTAAAAACCAGAAGGCTGAGAGCTGGGAGAAAGGAATGCCAGGAACCATGGGTGGCCAAGAATAGCATGGCAGCCAAGTCCCAAGTCCAGAATTCAAATCCTGGCCTTTTCTGACCCTGTGTGAGTCACTCCTTTCTGAGCATTGTTTTCATGTCTGTAAAATGGGGGTGGGAGGGTTAGAGTAGGTTACCCCTAAGGTGATCTTGAGGCTGTCACATTCCATGCTAACATTCAGGTCTGGGATTCTATAATTGAAGGTCCTTTCATCTTTAACATTGTTCTAAGGTTTATCTTACCTCATTCTTTGGGTTTATGATTCTACACTATAGGTTTAAGGCTGAAATAGATCCAAACTCTTCTTAGATGCCAACACTGGAGAGTTTATTAGATTCAATGTAGTACATAGTGTATAAGTAACAATGCATGGATTTATAACTGCAAAGACCTTATAGGTGATATAAATCAACCCCCTTCATTTTATAGGTAAAAAAACAGAGACTCAAGAGGTTGACAGAGTTGCCTGATGTTACATAAGTAGTGACAGAAGTAGGATTTGAATTCAGGTTCTCTCTAAATCTGAGAGTTTCTCCATTGTACTATGCTTCTCAAGAATGCTATGTAAGTGCCAACAAAGAGATCAGGAGAAGGGTGGAATCAAAGTTAGCTATCATGAAAGGCTAGGACATAAATCACAATGTCCTGATTTGGGCTGCTCCTTTTAGAACTCGGGGGTTGCATAGGCAGACATTCCCACAGACATGTATACTCAGAAATCCACACCCATTCCCATGGATAGCCCCTAAATCATGGGTTATTTTCTCTTCCAGTCTGAGTGACAACTTTCCAAACTGGTCATCCAAACAAGTCACAAGCTCTAAGCGTCTGTCAGATCTTGCCATTGAGAAACTAAATGCTTTTCATGACAGTTTTAAGAGGTAGTGGTAATATGGCCACTTAGTCGTGTCTGACTCTGTAATCCCAGTTGGGGCTTTCTTGGCAGAGATGATGGAGTGGTTTACCATTTCCTTTTCCAACTCATTTTATAGATGAGGAAACTGAAGCTAACAGGGTTAAGGGACTCATCTAGGGTCATACAACTAGTTAAGTGTCTGGATTTGAACTCAGATACTCCTGACTCCAAGGCCAGCTCTCTACCCACTGTGCCATCTAGCTGACCTGGGCTGCCCTTGGCAGCTAAATGGCACAATGGATATTGTGCCAAGCCTAGAGGGAGGGAGACTCATCTTTTTGAGTTCAAATCAGACACTTATTAGCTGTATGACCTTGAGTAAGTCATTTAACCCTATTTGCCACAGTTTCCTCATCTATCAAGTGGGGAAAATAATCTTTATAATACTTAGCATAATTTCTGACACAGACAAGGAAAGGAGAAGGAACAAGCATTTATTAAGTGTACACAATGTACTAATCACTATACAAAATGCTTTACAAATTTGATCACAGGAAGACCTTAACATGCATTTTTGCTTGCTGCTTGTCTTTACAGGAGTTTGATCTCTAGGTTCTTCCTTGGGTTTAGTGGAGGGTTGGGGTTCATTCTCTTGATCCCCACTAACCTGGCAGATTTGGTTCCCACGGGTAGCTGCCATTGCTCCTCTCAAGATTTTAGAGGTAACTATGAGGGAACTATTAATTTTCCTCCAATATAATTGCTCACAAGCCATCATCAATGTGCTCCTTCCCATTGATTATTAATTAATTTCAATTAGACTGCCAGATTTAATTAGCTTTTAGAGACAGGTATTTACTAAGGTTGTACAGGAAAAGAAGTTACAGTTCTTCCTCAACCCCCAAAACAAAAACAAAACAACTGGAGGCACACTCTCCCACAAGTACATACAAAGTCCAGGGGACTCAAGATTAGACAGAGTAACATGACAAACGGATAAGTCACAGCTCTTGGCTCCTGAAAGTCCTTGTCTCCTTTTTGGCTCCATTGCTGAAAGTCACTGATACTCCAAGGACATCACTAGGATACCCACGAAAAGTCAAGAATCATCCAATCATTTGAGGTTTGCAGCTCATCCTCTGGTTGGGGTAAGGGGAAAAGGATGCCAAGGCCTCCTTTCCAAAAGGAATTTCTATTCAAAGGCTTTGCTTAAACTGCTCTCTCCTAGTTGGCCTGTCATTGGAATGCCATGTTCCAAACTGGCTTGCTATTTTGTCCAAAGCTGGAGTCAGGAACACCTAAGCTCGGACACTTTCACTGGCTGTGTGGGCAAGTTACCTAACTCCGTTTGCCTCAGTTTCTTCATCTGTAAAATGAGTTGGAGAAGGAAATGGCAAACCACTGTAGTATCTTTGCCAAGAAAACCCCAGATGAAATCATGAAGAGTCAGACATGAAAAAACAACTGGACAACAAATATATAGTGTATATATTCTAGGAACATAAATGCCCCTTCCCCCTTCCCTAGGTATTTCAGCTTCCATTTATATATTGTGTCTCCCTATTAGATTGCAAGCTATTTTAGGGCAGGGACTTTCTTTGTATCTCTAGGCACTCTTAGTGCCTGGCTTATAGCAGGTACTTAAAAAATGTTTATTGAATTGAATTCTATCAGGAGAAAAAACATACACACAGATGCCTATGCAAACTAAATTCAAGGTAATTTCTGGGTGGAGGAGGCCTATCAGCTAGGAGGATCAATAATTCTAACCCAGGTTCCAAGGCCTTCACCTTGAGATAGCGCCCATTAGACTTTCCTATTGTAGGAGGGGGAGGTTGGTCAGGACACCTGATCAATTGCTTCTCCTCCAACCCAATTGATATGATTACAGAAAGGTGTGTAGATAATAAATGTTAAGATTTTAAAACAATTACAATGAGTTTACAATCTATGTCAGATCTTTAGAAAGTACGAAAGTCTAGAAGGGTAGCTTGCCACAGTTTGGGTAACCTCAAAAAATCTTGTTTATCAGTTTTGAGTTTGGCACAGTGTGATCTCTGGAAGCAAAGAAGAGAGCAGGAAGACCCCAGATCTTAAGAGAGGATCCCTCTTGGCCTTTTCTTTTGAGCCTTTATTAGAGGGCAACAGAGGAGAATGTATTTTTGTCTCCTTCCTCCTCCCTGCACTGTCTCTGGAAGCTGGCAGTAGTAGGAGACACAATGAACAAGAGGGAAAAGAAATAGTTAATGAAGGCAGCTCTATAAAGAGTGGTCATGGTAGCAGAGAAAAGAGCCAACCAGAATAGACTGAAGACATAATTTATCCTGGCAGTGGACCTTCAGAGAGGAACAAGCCTAGGAAGCCCAGAATGGCAACTCATTTAGCATTGTGTCCTGCTGATGAGGTGATGGTACCTGTACTCCTAAAAGGAAAAGATCATGTCTTTGAAAGCAACCCAATCTCTGAATTTTCCTATACATTTCAGCAGCCCCAGATCACTGGTGCCTCTGCCCAAGGCAACTGGTCCACCCTAGCCCACCTAGATCACCTAATCAGCCTACTCATACTCCTTCCACTGTTTCACTTGGCCCACCCCAGACTACTTACCTTAATTAAACCCAGACTCCTTAATGCCATCTAGATCCTTTCACCATCATCAGCCTCACTCCTCATTAAGTAGTAGGTTCACTAGAAACCCTGCCTGCTCTTATTGGCATTACAGTGAACCTTGTCACTTGACTGGAAGAAGGTTTGAGTGCATGAATTCCTTCCAGGTGGATGCCACCCTGTACAGTGACATTTCAGCATTCCCAGAAACCCCAAATGACATCAATATGGAAGGTAAGTCTGACCCCAAAATGGAACAACTTATCCAGCATCTGGTCAGTAACAATGCAAAAAGAAGTAGAAAGCCCTTCAGTAGGAAAGGATTGCCACTGTGCATTTCTGGAAGAGTTAATTCCAGATATAGGGAGGGGTTAACTTTGTAGCTACCAGTCTTATCGTGACACTTTAATAAATGAGAGTTCATGTAGCAAAAGGGTAACTCACAGCTTCTCATTCCTGGAAATGTTTTCTTGGCTCCCAATATGGACACTGCTATCAGCCACTGTAACTCCAGGGACACTGCCAGGATGTCTATGAATCTGAGTGAATTGTGTCTACTGCATGACTATTAAAGATTACCTCCACTGGTATGGGCTTGTGGGTTATAGTTTCAGCAGTTTAGACTAACAGAATTCTCCCTTGAACTTGAGGTATTTTCCCTCTGGAGATCCAATCTACAACCTAAGAACACCAAATTGGGGGGATTGCCCTACAGAGGGTGCTCTGCATAGGGCTTAGCTGCTTGCATTTCTCCAAAGAGAAGAGCCTTTAAAACAGTTATCCCTAGTTCTATAACTCCCCCCCTCTCCCCACTCCTGCCTAAGTACTTCCCAAGCCTTCTCTTCTTTGTCTGCTCAACACTGTCCTTGGTCTTCACAGAGTAACCTAAGAAATAATGATTTAATTACCACTGTTTTGTCAATGCCATAATTAAATATCCACTTTAAGGTAAATCAACCTGAACCTATTCAAAAAACAATGCCAACAAAAGCTTGTGTCCAGCCATGGAACATTTCATTTTGGGGCTTCTTAAAAATATATTTGCTTTTTATAGATCCCAAATTAGGTTTCCAATGGAGGCCCTTGGAGGAGGTGAAAATTGTTATAAATAGCAACTAGGTGGAACATTCGTCTTTGTATTGCTCAAGAGGCTAAATGAGGGGATGGAGCAATTACTTTATTGAACAATTCAGGAATGATCCCCTGCCTTATTATGATAAGGGGTTATCTGATCTCTGATGGGTGAGTGGCCAGGAGTCTGGGTACACAAAAACACCTCCCTCTCCCCCCTCCCACCGTGGGGAGGAATCCCTAGGGCTCCATTATGGTAGCAGTGAGGAGGGGCAGCTTCCCAGGGGGAATCTTGTCCCCCAGATTCAGGGGCAGGCATAGTTGGGAAAAGTGCTTTTGAGCCACTAAACAGGAGACCTTTGTATCCAGGCTAATACTGAGCCCCACCAGTGGTTGTACTTGTCAAGTAATAGACATAGGAACACAGCTGGAGGGGGAAGGAAAATAACAAATGTTGCTGGGGTTTCCCAAAACATTTGGATTTTTGAAGTTAATGCCAATGTTTTTGCCCTCCTTGCTTCAGGCAGAGAGAGAGAAGAAGCAGCCATCTAGGAGCAGGAGAAAAGAGAACATCTAGCAAACTCATTTGCAGGACCTGACTTTTATTATTCTCATTCCTCCATTGTTCTGGGGCTTTTCTTCTGGGTACTTTTTTGATCTATTTTTAATGGAAGACTAATGCTTGTGCAGCTTCTTTCTCTAGATAATGTATTGGTCATTAAAGAAGTTTTCTCTCTCTTTTTAAACGTATCTTTTATTTTATTTTACTTCTTTTCAATTAAGAAACAATTATTGTCTCTCTCTTCCATCTCCCCACTCCCCCAAGAAAACTTTCTAAAGAGAATTTTTTTTTTCAAACTTGGTTTACTCTTTTAAGGGGACAATAATGGAGCTGAAGTGATTTGATAATACTTCTGCCATTTAGATAGAGTCTCATGCTTAGAAAATGCCCTTGCAAACAGCAATTCTCACCACAACTCAGGTAGGTGGTATTATCCTACCCATTTTAGAGATAAGAAAATTGAGGCACAAAGAGGAATAATCTTTTCAAGCTCCCAAAGGCATCTGGAATCTGGTAGCTGGAGCTACATCTTAACTCCAAATCAAATTAATAGTGTATTCTTCCACTATACCAGCTGGCCATCTTAATTACCCACATGCTAACCATGGTAGAACAATTTCTGATGGTCTTTTCCATTCAATGATTCAGAAAGAAGAGGCAATCCATGAGAGAAGGTCAGCAGATTACATCCCCAAGCCTCTGTTACTCTAGAAAGTGAATTTGGCTTGTCTCTGCGATTCCCCCAGAGTCGATCTTCTTTCTTCTCCTTTTCCCCTTGTCTTTCATGTGCAGTCTAAGAAGCATGCGTACCGACCACTTTTCAAGTTTCCAAGTCTGTAACTTGTCTGCTGAGTGGAGACATGTAATCATTACATTTCTCCTGTACCGAGGGACGGGAATAAAGGAGAAAATGCCTCTTATGTTCTGAGTGCTGAAAACTCCACACTTTAGAGAAATGTCCTTCTTGTACGAGCTGGGCCATTCTATCAATCTAGAGAAAATTTTTCAAACGCCGGATGAGAAAATATACTAAACTGTACTTCGGAAAAAAGAAATTCTCACAAAGACACATTTTCATTTTAAAATGTACCCTGTGAATGTCTTCAAGTTAATCCGGCAAATAGTTGTTAAGGACTTACAAGGTGCAGAGTGAGATTTTAGAGGTTAGAGGATGATGTGGATAGAAACAGTGCCCTGAGAGTTAAAATAATATTGATTGACAATGTGAACACCTTGGTGCTCTAAAGTCTCCCCTTACCACAACTTCCCCTTATCCTGGACCAAGAGTATCCCTGTGCCCACCCCTCATCCTGGGGAATGGGATTTCCTTATCTTGGGTCATTCATAGTCCTCACCCTGTGCCTTTATCTTGCAAGATTCACCCTAGATCTCCAATCCCCACAAGGAAACCCTAAAATCATCGTATGTAAGTCTGGTCCTTTTCCTATACCACTGTCTTTGTTTAGCTCCTTGCCAAATCTCAGGCCTGCAGCTTTTGCATCAAGAAAGTTCCCAGTGGCTACAGAGAAGGTCTAAGTGAATTCATTCACATTTTGAACCAGCTCTCTCATCTCTCTCTCTCTTCAACAGAAAATATATAAAAACAAATAGATATGCGCCCTGCCTTCTAGTAAGGGGATAAAATAATTGGGATAACAACAAGAAGGCTGGAAAGACTGCCTCAAAGCTGGCTGAAGTTAGAAGGACACCGCATTGGAGGAGGTTTTGTTCCAGAGCAAGCCAGGTGCTGCAGAAGGCCCAGTAGCCCAGGAAAGTGAGAAGGGCAGAGAGATCTAGTCAGGTTTTGAAAAAGACCCTGGAGCAGGGTTGACACTGTGCTTAACTTTTTTATTTTTTCATGTTTTGCCCAGGCAATTGTGGACAACAGTTTTAATCATGTTCAGTTTTGATAGTTTATCTGTGGAATTCTCAAGGATATTTTGAGGTCTGTATCTGCAGTATGAATATTTGTCATTTATTATTCTATGAAAGATAGAGGTATAACTATGGCCCTCAGGTCCTGCCTTGCTAGGTATTGAGTAGCTGCTAAATTTGCCATTGTTATTTTCGTTACATGGTTTTCAAATTCATGTTTCCTGACTCCATGTCTAGCATTCTTTATCATGATGCCTCTCAAAAGGAAAGAGGAACCAGAACTCCGACCTTCCTTCCACCACTAAAGCTCACATACGCTATGCCACCATAAACGTCAGTAATTAACATTATCATTCATGCCAATTACCATTTCAGTCACATTGCTTCTGAGTGGACCTCAGTATTTCTAAAAAAGCTAAAACATGCCTCTGGATAGTGTCACGTATTCATCAGCTCCACATAATGAATTGATTTTGGAACTCTACTTCTACACCAGGAAAACACCCAACTGAAAACATGACCTGTCTTCTTTGTGGTGAAATTTAAGAGAATTTAAGGATTCACTGTGTCCCCAAGAGAAGCAAGTTTGGAGGAGCATCTTATCTGAACTTTTTGGTTTATGCAAGCAACATTCTTTAGAGTCAAACACAAGTCTGTTTTGCAGAGACCAATCATACATCCCATTGTTTGAGACATATGAGGAGATCTCAGCTCCAAAACAATTCTGTCACATCCTGACTGATACTGCTGGAGAAATATTTGAGAATCAAGTCATTTCTATTTTTCCAACAGGCTTTCCCAAGTCATGATTTCCCAAGTCAGACCAAGAATAAAGTTCATGATTTCAACAGACGTAGAAAACTGGATGGACAAAATCAGGGATTCTTAAACTTTTTCTGCTCAAGACCCCTTTTCTTGTTTTGGCAGGATTAGTTAGTGTTGTGTGATCCAAGGGCATACACAGTGCAAAGTGTTCATGCAGTGTGTTCAGAACCAAGGCTGCAGTGAAGTTGTGAGATGTAACACTGAAAAGCACTGCCAGAAATACCTTGGATTCATTAAAGTTTTTGATTTTTATAATTTTTGGTCATTGCACATTCAGAAAACTTCTACTGTTGCCAAATATTTTATGACCCACATGAGCCACAGTTTTAAGAGGCACTGGATAAAATGATTAAGTATTAGCTTTGAGAACCTAGAAGAATCTCTCCTGATTATTCCCCCACCATACAATATGGGATGCATAGAGACAATGCTTTCTGTTGCCAAAAAGACTTATTCCCAAGGAGTCAGGGTAGCACTTACTATGGTTATGTTAATTTTTTGTGGTCAGTAGTGAGACATTTGGTGTACAAATTATTAATTTCTTCAATAGACCCTGAGTAACCCCAAAGTCTAATAAATGATGGAATCAAGAACTAGATCTGATATCCATACAGCTCACAAATTGTTAGAGTATTGAATTGCTTGTGACAAATTCATTTCAATAAACTTTTTTTCATTCCTATAATGTGCAAATAGCACTGTGCTGAGTAGTTAGGGAAAGAAATTTATTATGAAAATTTTATTTTGTTTCTTTTTTTCTTCCAATCAAAAGTATTTATTTACTTTTACTCTTACTTCTCTCCCTGATTGAAACACAAAAAGAAAAACAAATTCCTTACAACAAATATTCATAGCCAAGGAAAGCAAATTCTCATTGACCATGACCAAAAAAATGATTTTTTTATACATCTTGAGTCCATCACCTCTAGCAAGAGGTGAGTAAGAAGCTTCATCTTTGAAAACTCTGGAATTAGGGTTTGTTATTGCATTGATGAGAGTGGGAGATATAATTTAAATAAGATAAAATATTTAGAACTGAAAAGTATCTTACACATCATCTAGTCTAAGACCTTCTTTTTACAAATGGGGAACTGAGACCCAGAAATGTAAATTAACTTGTCCAAGGTCGCACAGGCAGGAAGATTAATTCAAACCCAGTTTTTAAACTCTAAATTCAGTGCCTTTTCTATTGCATGACACAATGCCTGCCCTCAAGGAAGTCACTTGATAAAAGAAGGAAAAGACACAAAGAGGAATAACGAGATGATAACCTTGAAGGTGGATCAGCATGAAGTGTCACCACTGAGGGGTGGAAGGTCTATGCCTTTCCCTTCCCTAGGCCAACCTTTGCCCCAGTGCACCATGCTGGATGCTATCTATCCTACAATGCCATATCTTTGCAATGGAGCATAAGAACAGCGATACTATCCATACCTAGTCTAATACTGAGAGGTGCCAAGCACAGCAGCTAGCTCATTATGCAGCTTGGTAGCCCAGTGGACTTGGGCACTGGGCTTGGAGACAGGGAGATCTAAATCCTACTTCAGACCATCACTAACACAGGGCCTGGCACATAGTAGGCATTTAACAGATGTTTCCTGACTGACTGGCTGCCTGTATATTGTAGCTTATTTTCTTTGAAACCATGACTAATATGTTCTCTGTCTCTTCTGATACCAAAGGTGGTCATCAAGGTTCAGGTCTTGCTCAGTGGTCCATTTGGGTCAATAATAACTTGCTAGCTATTTACATTAGGATGATAGACTCTACCTGCTCTGGTATGATGATCCTGAAAAATATGACATACTTGGGGAGCTAGGTGTCGCAGTAGTTAAAGCTTCAGCCTGGAGTCAGGAGGACCTGAGTTCAAATCTGCCCTCAGACATTTCCTTAGATGGGGGACACTGGACAAGTCACTTAACCCTTATTGCCTCCAAAAAACAAAGAAAAATATGATACTCTTATTCAAAGCTGGAAGAACAGACATTTCAGGAGCTTTGTCTACATTTCCCTCATATTTATTATTGGTAATTAAAGCCTGGAAATATTTTGAAATATCAGTATTATTAGAATAATAATAATAAATAAAAAGCAATAATAAAAACGATGTTTGCAAACTGTTTCATTTAGAGGCAGCTAGGTGGTGCGGTGGATAGAGCTCTGAGCCTGGATGCAGGAAGATGAGAGTTCAAATATTGACTCAGATACTTACTAGCTAGGTGACTCTGGGCAAGTCATTAACCTCTGTCTGTCTCAAGTTCCTCAAGTGTAAAATAGGGATAACAACAGCATTTAACTCACAGGGTTGTTGTGAAGATCACAGGAGACAACATTGGTAAAGCACTTAGCACAGTGCCTGGCACAAGGAGGCTCTTAATAAAAATACTTCTTTTCTTCCTTCCTAGCAAAGAAATAGATCAGGGAAGTGAGAGGTGCACTGGAAAGAAAACTGGTTCTTGAGCCAGAAGACTTAAGTTCAAATCCCTCTTCGGATATTCACTTTTCTTGTGATCCTGGGTAAGTCACTTCCCTTTCCAGCTTTGGTTTCCTTGTCTTTAAAATTAGGGGGCTGGTTGTTGAGGGCCCCTTCCAGTTCTAGCTTTGGACTGCTAAGCTTATGAACTCTTCTTTAACTTATATGCATTCTTAGAAAGTTGCTTGGGGCACTGAGAGTGATTTGCCTATGATACCACAACTGGTATGTGTGAATGACTTCAAAACTATTTCTCTATCCATTATTCTATGCTGCCTCCCCTTGAAAAGAATTCACTTATTAACTAAAAAGGACAGGAAATAGTCAAAATAAAGATTCTCCACAATATAAACAGGAAAGAAAAGTCCATTTGGAATTTATATAAAAAATTGATTTTATTACTATAATTTTAAAAAATTCCAGTGTTTGTTTTCCAAAGGGCTCAGAAACCTGAGCATTCCTTCTGCCCTGTGATTCTGGAGGATGCAAATACAACATAGAGCTGGAATAACAAATGCTCCATTTTCTAAGCACTCTCCCATGATTTATGAAAGGTGTACCTCACTGTGGGAAGATAATGCCATTTGAAATGGTCCATTTCATAAATCTATCCTCCTCGTCCCCGGCTGCAAACAGGACTACGTCGGGCTCCTGAATCCAATAATGTTTTCATCCTCTATTGACAAAAAAAAGAAAAAGAAAAAAAAAAGAAAAAAAGGACTTTGTTTGGAGCGAGGTAATGATGCAGTTATGGGGGAACCGCGGCTAAAGCGCTGTCTCGAGGGCTTTCGTTGGCAATAGCCATACAGCTGTGCAGCGAAGGAAACTTGGATAAACAAAACAAAACAAAAAATAATCACCACACATTCCGTCCCTAATGTCCTCTTCCTAGTAGTGGCATTAATTATAGCCCGTGTCCAATCCTCTGTCCTGTTGCGGAGCTCAGGGTTCTGCATGAATACACTCTCCTCCCACATGATAGATTTCTCCTCAGGAACAAGGATATTCTCCATTTATCCTTGGACCCACTCTGTGGATCTGTTTATTTATCTCTCGGCAAGAATGCTTCCAGGTGAAATTTCAGGGCCCAGTGGGATGGTGCGGTACCTGAGATTAGGAACCAATCAGAAACTCGGCTGAAATGCAAGGTTCTGAGGCTTTTTCTGAGGGCAGGACAAGAAAGAGAAGATGCCTACCTAGAGGGACAGGTCAGACACAGGAAGAAACACAAATTGGAAATCTCTTTTCCCCCTTAATATCCCCCCCAAATATCAATTTCCTGACGTCCCCATGTCTCCCAGTGGTGATCTCAGCACCCCTAAGTTGCCTTGGCCTCAGCACTCAGTCTGGCTGTTACATATATTCATAAAATGTAGACCTAAAAGGGATTTTCAAGAGATTACGTAGTCCAACTTTTTCATTTAGTAAAATAAGGTATCATAAGGTTTTAGAGCTATAAGGAAACTCAGATATCATTATTATCTAGATTGAGTGACTAATTTTATAAATGAAGACACCGGGATTCGGAGAAGTTGCATCTTCCCCAAGGTCATGCAGCTGTCTGCTGGTTAAGAAAATTGGGGCATAGTGACACACCCGGAGATGCTTATTATAGACCAGTTCTTTGCAGATTCCCTGCCACCATGTCTATACTTTAAGTCTCCCAGTTTGATAGGGCTTCCCAGAGCTCGTACTTTGCTGGCCACTATACTCACTTATTATCAGAGGTGGACTTTGATGAATGTGGAACTATCAGAAAATTAATTTTTTTAAACTATAAAAACCCTTATTCGGGAATAAATGAAGAGCGTGGTATGAAGATGAACTGATGAGGCTAATTTCTTGTGTGGCCAATGGAGGTAATTTTATCAGTACCTAATCATGGTCCAAAAGTGGACCTAATAGCAGCTTCCTGAGGTAATCTCTGAAAAACAAGTAACAAAGGAGATGAGATAAAACCATAGAATGAAATCATATTGTATGGAAGCTGCATAAGAAAGAAACTAAGTTGAAATAGGAAATGCCCATTTTCTTCAGTCTCTCTCACTGGTTCATCATTCATAACAACATTAACTTGGATGTTCCCCAAAGTTCTATCCTAGCTCCTGCCAGAGCATCTGGTATATAGCAGGTGCTTAATATATACTTTTTGAGTAATTGGTGGATAGGAAAGGATGTTTGTTGGGGACAGAGGGGCAAGGAGAAAATTTTTACCTTGAACTCAATTTACCACCTCAATTTAATAAGACCCACTATTCAAAGAATAATGATAATAACAATATAATGACATTAAATGCAAAAGAATAATAGCAGGATAGCAATTTGTCCATAGGACTCTTTCTATCTGAATTATATTGAACAAGATGAAAGAATAATTTTTAATAATAATATGGTGATGATGATATAAGACTGAACAGAGAGGCAGAAAGACATGCTTAAATCCTAACAGATACTTACTAGCTGTATAACTCTAGGAAAATCACTTAATCTCTCTTTGCCTCGGTTTTCTTCTCTGTAAAAGGTGGGGGGGTTAGAATTAATGACCTCCAGTGTTCCATCCAGCTCTAAATCTAGGATCCTATCTTTTAAAGGAGAACTTTGCAAAGTCTAAAGCATCATGTCAATGAGATAGAATCTCATTTAAATACAGGATCCTATTCATTTAAACACAGTCATACAGCTGGTGCTATAGGTTAGATTTGGACCACCCGGTATTTCTGACTATAAATCCAAAGCTCTTCCTTTAGTCTTTATGCATTCATGCTTATCGAGTAAGAGGCAGACCAAAAAGGGGACCCTTCCATTACTATAAATGTGGAAGAGCTCCTAACATGAGCATTGAGCTTTGATACACTGCAATTTGCATGTTTTGACTTGTACTTTAAAAAAAAAAAAAAGCAATTTCAAGGTCAGTTTCAGTGGAGAAACAGAGAGTCAAAATGGAAAGTAAACCCATCAAAAGTCTACCAGTGTTTTGCATATGTATTTTTTCTTCTCCTGTAGCATGCTGTAGGAACTCATAAATCAAAAAAAAAAAATCAAGATAAATAAATGCCACAAGTTATTTTAAACAAAAATGTATACTCTTTATTCTCTCTGTGTAAATAGGCAAGCATTTCTATTACTTGGAATCCTAAAATGTGTAATACATATATGTGTGGTGAAAATATGCATATATTTGCATAAGATATAAACTTTATTACCATTTTACATCTCAGAAGAACCTCATCCATATAAAGTAGTGACCACCTCAAATGGAATAAAAGTAACATAAGTTTTCAAAAAGCTTCAAATTGGGAATTTTTTCTAGAATAGTGACTCCCAGACCAAGGTGTTACTAAATTATTGTAAAAGTTCCCCAGTCCGCAAGCAAATCCACAAATGAGCAAACATAACTTCTGTAGATGGAATAAATATCTTTGCACAAGTATGTATTAAAATTTTCAAACTATATATATATATGTGGGTATATTACATACACATGTCTATTCTATTACTAAAATATACTAAATATTAAATTACTAAAATATAAATTTTTTGAAAAGTAACAAAATTTAGAGAAACTTCTTGTATATCTTATTAATAAACAGTAACTAATTGAATGACAATTACCATGTGACTATCTGCAAAATTTTGGGATATAGACAAAATCAGCTTTTGTATTTGAAATTTTATGAACTTGAATCTCTATTCTAGAAGAGATGTTAGTCTTCCTACATATAAGTCTTCCTACATAAAAGCCTTTTTCTATAGGCTCCATGGTCAAATCACAGACAATTTATAGCACACCCAGAGGCAAGCACATATGACCTCTTTTAACCTTGCTGTTCACTTCCCTAGGGCGCAGCTAGATGGTGCAGTGGATACCGCACCAGTGCAGGAGTCAGGAGGACCTGAGTTCAAATCTCACCTCACACTTGACACTCACTAGCTCTGTGACCTTGGGCAAGTCACTTAACCCCAACTGCCTCACCCTGGGTCAACTCCAGTCATCCTGATGAACATCTGGTCACTGGATTCAGATGGCTCTGGAGGAGAAGTGAGGCTGGTGACCTGCACAGTCAGCCCTACCTCACTCAAAACAAAGTCAAGTGCAAGTCATGTCATTATTTCTCTGATGGCATGACCTTCTTTGACAATGAAGGATGAACACACACTCAATTCCCTAGATTTAAAACAAACAAAAATCTTTCTAATGAGGTGCATTAGTTCATGTCAACAATGAGAATTATCTACACGTTTAGTAATTTCCCAGTAAAAACCATAAAAAAGCCAGTGAACATTGACTTGAAAACTAAGGTGCCCTCAGGTGGGGTCAGAAAGCTATATATAATAGGAAGAGGCAGCATAGAAGCGACTAAGACAAGCGGCTAACTCAGGAGACTTTGATTCTCATCTTAGTTCTTCCATTGATGAGCTATGTGACCTTGGCCAAGTTCTTTCTGTTTTTGGTGCCTGTGCAGGGGTTGCAAGCATTTGACTCAAGAATGTGTAAGATTTCTTCCAGCTCCAGGTCAATGATCCCATGATCCTTCCAGGTCTAAGGTTCTGGGACTCCGATTCTCTAGCAAAACTATTCATCCTCATCTTTTAGTAGAAGCCTGATATTGTGCAAAAACATGTCAAAAGACATAGGATCATAGGAAATAAAGCTAGAAGAGGCCTTAGAGATTATCTATTCCAACATACTCATTTTACAGAGGAGGAAACTGAGGGTCTCAGGAGAAAAAATAACTTGCTTTTTCCAATCTAGTGCTCTTTCCAATAACCAGGTTTGTTCTGGCAACCTGAATCCAAATACTGTCTCTGGCCCTCACTTTGGTAAGTCAGTTACTCTTTCTCTGGACTACAACTTTTTCATCTGTACAATAAGGGGGTTGAACTAGATGATTTCTAAGGTTTTTGGTTCTTTGATTCTTTGCTTAAAGTTCTAAGATCTTTTCTAATACTGGTTTTGTTTTCCATATGACAATATTCTATGTTCAATAAAAAGAAGGTAAGGGAAAAAGCAATATTTGAGCTGCAGGTCTCTAAGATCATCCTTGCTTTACTGATTGATATTTGACTCTTTGACTCTTCTGCCAGTAATACCATGGCCGTACCCATTACCCTTGTCCCTATTGGAGAGATAATGAACAAAGCTGGCTACGAAGGAAATGGTGGCCAGAAAGCTAAGTGATCTACAGGCAGGACCCAATAGTCAGCAGCAGGGATTCTCCCAGTTACAGTCAGATACCCACAGAATTCAGGCACGGTTCACTTCTGCACTGTCACTTTAGAATCTTCTTTGGGAATAATGGTCTTCAGGGATAATTATGAGCAATATAAGAAAAAAAGAAATCAGTGGTTCTATGAAAACCAGACTTTTTCTTCATGATTAAAAAAAAAATTAAACAAGATTTTTGAGTCTCATCCCCACCATAATCACCAGAATGATTTCTGGCTGGTTCAGGAAATCAGACAACACTTAAAAGATGACTATTAATAGAAGACAAGTGTCTAGAATAAGGGAGGTGACAGTTTCAATGCCCTGTGCCTCCTCAGTTAGACCACATCCAGAGGACTGCATCTAATTCTGGGTGACACACTTCAGGAAAAACACTGACAAGCTGGGATGGATCCAGAAGAGGTTAACCAAGATCACAGGGAGACTAGAGACCTGTCACAAGAGGATCAGTGGCCTATGGTGGAGAAGAAAAGGCTTATGGGAGATATGACAGTGTAGAAAGGTGGAAGATCAGGGGATCCTTGTTTAACCAAGTCCTCCCAGTGTACTTGGTGAAATTACAGGATGTAAGGGGAAAGTAAGGGGAATGAGGTGGGGAAGTGAGCCTCTTTCAGACCTTGATTGGCCAGTGTAAAAAAGGTATAAAAAATTGTTTAAACTCTTCATACATCTTTATTCCTTTAGGGATGCCCTATGCATTTGTGGGGTGTTAAAGAGGTTGGTAACAGGGATGTTTTGTTACCACTCTTGGTTACTATGTCATTTTAATAAATGCCTATGTTTTGAATTAACTGAATTAATTAATTGAAGTAATCAACTAGCTGACTATTGAAAGACAATTCATCAATTGAAGCTCACACCAGGAGCTTGGGGGAAGGGTAAAGGACAAGTATTTATTAAACAATACTTATATGCCAGACACAATGCTAAGAGCTTTACATATATCTCATTAAATCTCACAACAACTCTGGAAGGTAGGGGCTATTTATCATCTCCATTTTATAACTGAGGAAACTGAGGCAGGCAGAAGTTAAATAGCTTGCCAAGAGTCATATAGCTAGTAACAGCTTGAGTTTGGATTTGAATTCAGGTCTTCCCAATTCCAAGCTCAGTGCTGTAACCACTGTACTACCTAGCTACCTCTAGTTTTAGGAGTTTAGACCTACAGAATATATTAAACCTGAGTTAGTCATCTCTCAAGGAACCTATCTTACAAGTAAGAAGTAGGGGAGTATCCCAGAGGGTTATTCCACAAAAATTTGAAAAGCTCTCCTATGGGAGAAAGTTAGATTTGTTCTACTTGGCCCCCAAGGAAAGATTTAGGTGCAAAGGGTAGATGTTATAAGGAGCAAGATTTCAGACTGATATAAGAAAAAAATATCCTAACAATTACAATTGACTAAAAGTGTAATGGGTTGTTTTATTTGGCATTGAGTTCCCCATCACTAGAGGTGTTTAAGCAGAGTCCAGATTACCACTTGTTCAAGATGTTGTCAACGAAATACTTGTACAGGGTTGGATCAGATTTGATGGACTCTGAGGTACCTTTCAGCTCTGACATTCAGTGATCCTAAGTTTTGCTTCCAGAGAAGAAATTCTACAACATTTGCCCAGCCTGTAAAGACAATTCTCAAAGAGATGTTAAAACATCTCTTAATCAATGATGGCATTGTTGGAATGAATATGTAGCCTCCCAAGGATACCACTGCAAAGACGTCCAGTCATGCGGATGTTTAAGGGCTTAGTCTTTATTACATATTAAACACACACACACACACACACACAGAGTGATTTTATCATTGTGGCTGGTGGTCCTTTCTCAGATCTTCCTCTGGGTTTCAGTAAACCACCCCCTAGTAGCCAACCTTATGAAGATAAGTGGCAATTCTTTCTTGGACTTTGACAGTGGTCCCCCCCTCTGATGCTACTAGGAGGTCCTCTGCGCCTTCTTATATGCCCCTCTAGTGGTCAACCTTTCTGATGATGAGAATACAATGCATCTGCTTTCTTATTTGAGATTCTGTGTGAGGGGATCCATTTAGGAAAGGACCTTTAGGAGATGGTTTCATGAATTGCTAAAGCTCAAATAATTCCTCCCCAGGTGGTCATCCTTCTGGTGATGAGCCACACCAAGCTTAGCTAGAGTAGTCCTAGGACCAAAGTGGTCGAGTTCTTTGCTGGGCTCATAGTCAAGGGTATTTTTGGATGAGTTAGGAGCTGCCACACTATGGGTTCCTCTGACATAGTCCTCAAGAAGTCAGACTCATTTCTATACCTTAAGGAGGCAACAGAGGAGGACTCTGGTGGAAGATTCTGTCTTTGAGTACAAATCTCCACAATCCACTGCATATTACGACAAGCACGGGACAGTTATATCCCAGAGTACAAAAGGATCATGGGATACAAAGATGGGAGAGATCTCAGAGAATCCATCAAGTCAGACTCTTTTGTTTTATAGAAATGGCACGCATAAGAACTGTTTAATAAATGTTTGTTAAATTGAGGCATAATGAAGAGAAATTACGTGCTTGGGCTCCCACATCAGGTCAAACAGCAGAGCCAATGGGTAACAAGAGGATTTACCCCTTGAATATAGAGGCTTTGAGAATCTTTAACAAGAGCAAAACTGCCCTCTCTGCTTTTGGATACCACATGGCTGCTGTTAATACTTCATTTCCCAGAGAGTTCCTAAGATCCAGAATGTTACACAAGCCTGACAGTGATGGATTAAAACCATACCTTCCACCCAGCTCAAACAGTAGTACTTACTTTTCTAACTGAAATCAGGGTTGAATGACTGGAGCTATTTACTGTAAACTGGAATTACTGAAGTGTTGTCAGAAATCTTTCTTTGTCTGGCCTAAGCCGGATCCTAGTTCAAAGACAAAATGCTGCTGAGTACTAACTGTACCACTGAATAACTGGGGCATGTGGGCAAATCACTTCTTCCTAGGCCTCAGTTCCCTTATTTTTAAAATAATAGGAAATGACCTAAGTGGTCCTTGGGTTCCTTTATGCCTCTGATATCCTGGGGGGCTTATGCTTTACTTTCTTCTATGGTTTTTCTTACTCTCCCTGTACAGTTCAGCATTCTGTTTCAAGGTATCTTCTATCTCTGCCTTTTTCTGTTCTGTTCTAAACTATCTTTGAGTTTTAAAGTACTATAGTTTATGTTCTGAGGGCCTTTGTAGCTCTGACACGCTACCTTTCTAGGTCCTTCCCAGCTCTAATATTTGATATTTCACATTTTAAAGTCCCTTCAGTCATTCTGTGATCTGTGTTCTGTTTTCACATTCTCTATTACAAGTGTTACATTATATAGAACAATATAGAGTGAAGTGAACATACTATGGCCTAAAACAGCCATTAATTCAACCTTAAACACCAGACTTACAACTTCTTAACTGATTTTTTTTTTTAACCAGAGAGACACCATCTAAATCTGGATTGGAATATGCTGTGTAAGACGTTGATTATATTTCTTCCCCCCTCTTTGCCCCCCAGGTTTGCACACTAACAACCACAGATAGATCCCAGATGCCATTTTGTTGGTGAAGAAAACCTTCCAGTGGGTCTTGCCAGGGAAGGCTCCTGCCAAAGAAAATGCTGTCCCAGAAATGTTCTTGGCATCGCCTTCATGTGGTGCCAAGATCCTACAGGAAATGCTGACCTCCCTGAGAGGGAGACCTGCAGCTGTGCTCCTGTCTCCAGGGTGAATTCCCCAGATGAGAGGATTTGATGAAATGAGAAAGAGAACAACTCCACATTAGAAGCCGAGCCGGCCCATCACTGAGACTCTGACCATGGTGACTTGAGGGGATGCCCTGTTGGAGGAGTCAATTAGACTGATCCTGTAGTTTGCAATAATAGTTCCGATTTCTACAGCACCTTAATGTAGACACAGTACTTTCACTACGACAGTCCAGTAACAGAGTTAGAGAAGGAATTGGTATCTGAATTTTCCAGAGGAAGCAAGTAGGGCTTGGAAAGACACAGGAACTTGTCCATGAAGACATGGTTAATGAGAGGGGATGGAAAAAGCGCTGGAATCAGTAAGCCTGGGGCTGAATCCTGGGGTCCATTTACAAATCTATAGAATGGGTTGGTGAGTTAGATGATCTTTATCATACCACCTCTCAGCTTATGAGTTAGAATTTGACCCAGGGCTCTCTCCAGAACTCTTTCTACCATACCATATTGCTTCTATTAAAAAAAAACAACTGAAAATTATTTAGTGATATTTGATTTACAAAGCACTTTGTTACATCATCAAATTTAATCATCGCAACAATCCTGATGGCTCGTCTGGATTTTATGGGTTAATATCCTTTCAGGTCCTGAATCTCTTATCCTAACTGTTCTGGGAGGATAATGACTGAAATTCTTGGGCTCCAGAGTCAACCTTTCTACCCACATGAGAAATTGAATTATTTTGGGCACTAGAAAGAGATTTTTAAAGAACAAGGGTATACAGTGATATCTCTTCAAAGTTCTTTCCTATATTTTAGCAGTATCTTTATAAATCACTGTTGTAAAAACAAGGCAAGGAGAAAGGCTAAATATGCAGTACCTAGAAACTGAAAATTCAAGTATTTGCTTTTTATAGGACACTTGAGGCTCTTAAAAACAGAAACGCTAGAAAACAAATCAAAAAAAGAGAGAGAGAAAGAAAATCACTGTATGGTAATAGAAACACACTACAGAGCTGATTAGCTTATGAAAATAATTACAAAAATGTAGACTTCAATCTATAGCTTAAAAATATGTGACCCCCTCAATTTCCCCACTGTGTTTTCAAATAGATTTTTTTTTTTTAAAGAAGTGAGCCTTTACTAAATGTTGGTTATTTTGATGCAATTACTTCTCAAATATTTTATGTGGGGATATGAAGGCCAAAAGCTTCACTGATGCCAGCTTGTTAAAGTGTGCCCATGTTTAGAGGTATGTGCACATTAAGCTTTAAGTTAAAAAAAAAAAGCCAAAACTCTAAATGCCCTGTAATTAGTTTGGATGAGGCATGCCTGGGTCTAAGTTCATGTCTTCTTAAGTTCAGGGCCTATGGCTTTCCTGTCTCTTTTAAAACGACATGACATGCTAGGGCTTCCCAGCAATGCAGGCAAATAAGACAAGGGATATGAGAGAAGAAAATGTCTTGGGCCCTTTCCTTTTGTTTCTGACATTACTGCTTTCTCCCAGAGTATCCAGACCTTGGAATTTCCATCTTTTGTATCTTTTGGAAGTGTGTTTACAACAACTTTAATAGCTCTCCATAGCATTGAGATATCCTTGGCAAAATCAGTATTCACTTCGAAGGGGAAAATATTCCGAACCAGCAAGAAATGGAAGGGAAAACAGAGGGCCTGAGACATGATTATTAAGCTCATGGGTTTAATGAAACCCAAACATGGTGAATATATTATGTAAATGCACCTGGACAAAGGACTTCTGAAGTCAGGCCGACCACAGCAACCAGGATCTTTGCCTGCGATTTCCATGAACAGATCCTCGCTGAAACATCACTTTCAAAACTGCAAGCCAGAGGGTGTACATGGAATGAAATATTCTACTCAGTTTTCAACCCAAAACCCTATTTGCTAAAGCAATGGTGGTTACTTATGAAAAAAAAAAGTCAGAACTGGAAGAGTCTTTAGAAATAATCTATTCCAACCCCTTTAAGTTAGTAGATAAGACAAATGAGACCCAGAGAAGGAAAGAGGATTGTCCAAGGTTACTCCAAGAATAAGTGGTAGAATTGGGACCCAAGGCTTTTGACTCAGGATTCTTTTCACCACATTCCAAGGTACTTCTAACAAAGCAAGCTCTTGTCTTGGGTCAGAAGAATAACTCAAAGTTAGAAGTAAAAACAACTGCTGTGAATTCTATCTAAGCTTCTGTTTCTAAGGAATCACATCTATATAACATATACATAAGCACAAGCCCCGAGAGTGTGGGAAATGGATGAAGACATTAATGGCAGGCAAGATGGATGAGCCAAATCTAAACAAGATGTAATTAATAGGGGTCAATGTAAACTTCTGCATATAGGTTAAAAACAAACAAACAAAAAAAAACTGGACAAATATAGGAGAGGAAAACATGACCACAGAGTAGTGCACAGGATAACAGATCTTGAACTGCGAGAAACCTCAGAAATTTTCTAGCAAAAAGTTCTCATTATATATGGCTGAGGAAACTCAGGCCCGGAAGCAAATTAAGTGACTTCTCCAAAGTCACATGGTAGAAAGTATTAGAAGCTAGATTTGAATAGAGGTCCTCTCAGTAAAGAACCAGTGTTCGTTCTGCTTTTCTACATGGTCCATTTGAACACACATAGTCTTTCTTGCATGCCCAGAGAAGATTCATTTAGTTAAAATAACCCACAGCTGTTCTATTTCCCTTGTGAGGAATGAAGCCAGTATTGACCAACACAAATGCTCAGGAGAGAACAAACAAGATGCCTTCCCACAGGGACTTGTGTTCCAAAATTGCTACCATTCCCAGTGGCTGACCCTACTGCATAGCCTGAACGTGGGAGACAGACATAATCTAGTATAGAATGGTAGGCTTCAGACTTATTTAAACTTATGGAAGAAAGAGAAACATAATGGTCCTAACTCAGGATAGGTATTAGACCATAACAAAAAAATATAGATGCTACACTTGGAGAAGATGGGACCATGCAATCTCTTGTCCTGCAGAACTCTCAGTACTTGTCAAATATTACTACATGACAACTCTAAACTGCTACTTTTGTTATGATTAGTAAACAATTAATATTATTATTATCTGGATTCAAGGGAACAGACATGTTTGTTTGAGGCATATTATAAAGTGGTTTGCTGCTAGGGATGGAGTAAAGATGTAGGAGGTGGGTGGATGAGGGGATAGCTTCTGGTTTAATGATGTTGCAAGCTAGAAATAGCTATAAAGCTGCAGAGTTCAACCTCATATTTAGTGTACTGATCTAGGAAAATTTTAGGTTTTTTTTTATTATTTTTATTATTTATTATATTTTATTTTTTTTATTATTAAACTCTGTCTTTTAACTTTGGAGTATTTCCAACACATGCATTTCCAAAAGCTCTTTACGCTGTGCGTGGCTTCACTGTTTCTTCTTTCTCCTCCTCCTCAATTCCTAGGGCAACTTCAAAGTCCTTACAAAGGCTTTTTTTTCCTCAGGTACTAGGAACCTAAATCCCTTTTTGTTATTTAGCAGTCACTGCTAATAAGGAACTCCAGTCTTCCATATGAAAACAGTAAGTTAGAACATATCAGTGATGGTATTGCCAGAGAGCTGTCTGAGAAAATACCTCTAATGATACTGGTTTGTAGTGAGACCCTGAAACCAGAGCAGGGGCAGTGAAGATGCTTCTATACAACTGTCCACAGAAATCCCATCTCAAGTACATCACTGACTAACATGTGACCAAGGTCGGGGCAGTTCACATTTTGAGATGCCAAATATCTGGATCACAAAATAAGAATGCTCCCTAAATTTCCTTCTAGCATCTAAGCTCTAGACTTTTTGTGTCCCATAGAACCCCAATTTTCTTGGGTGTAAGATGGAGATTATGATGCCTCCACGGTTTATTTCACAAGGTTGTTGTGACTCTCAAATGGGATAAGGTATGTGAAAACATCTATAAACCACTAACTACATAAATATGAGGGAGCATTTATGCTTGTTTAAGTTTGTAGAGGAAATATTCAGAGATCATATTCACTCTTAATTTTACCCTGGTCTATAGAGTAAATATCCTTGCCTAATTTTCCATCTCTGGGTGCTGAAATTATGCAAACCATAACTTTCATTAGCACAGGATTTCAGTCTGTGAAGAAAAATGGCCAAGAAAACTGCGTTCTGCCTTCACTGGATCCATCTTGGCACAGCACGGTTTAGAAGCTAATGTCTTTTCAAACAGCTCTGTTTTGCCTGCAGAGTTGAATACCCTCATTATAATGTTTGAAAAAAGTTCCCTTATGTTTTTTTAAAGAGCACCATTCTTCAAAAAGATGTCAAGAAGATTCCCTCCCCCCCAGCTTTCCCAACCCTCTCCCCCTGCTACAAGGTGTAATGTAGAGATAAGCACAAAATCTGGTTGGAAATGTGACCTATATTGGACTGGCAATGCTTCACATCAGACCAGCAGCAAGGTCCGGACCTGCTTTTGTGCTGCTTCGCTGCCCACAGGCTTTTTAAAGTAGCTTATACATTTGTGGACATTAGGTACGGTGGGGAAGTAAATTATTACTATTTTGAATTGCTATTTAAGACAGTGGACTATTTGCTAACATAGTTCATCAGTATTGCTAAACTATTCCCTGGCCTTGCTTAATAAAGCTAATACCAGGTCTTCTGGAAAACATTTCATTTTCACACTCACTGTTCGAAAAGGAAGAAAAAGGTGGTGTTTTGTGGATGGAATGGTGTTTGTAAAAAAAAAAATAGGTCACTTTCTCCTTCTCCCTCTCTCTTTTTCTGAAAGACAAAGAAGATTTCTAACATATGGATAAAGTCAAACCAGGCTACTGACCTGGGCATTCTCTGCATTCAGAATAAAGGTTGGTAATGTTTTCAGTCAGGGCTGATATGGAACATGGAAACTGTTTGGGGGAATCCCTGTGGCAGACAAAAATAGGGGGGGAGTTCAGGCTGCCATGTCAGGCAGCAAAGAATCTGGGCCAGCTCCTATAGCTCTAGGGAGAGGAGGCAGATTCCAGAGATAAAAGACTTGCCCTCTGTCAGCCACTTCACAATCCAGGGCAGGAGGGCAGTCCTGAGGAGGAAGAGGACAGGAATGGAAAGAGGATTCAAAGACACAACATGGAAGATTGTTTTGTGGACCTGGAGATGTTTTGTCTGGAGAAGAGGAGACTTTGGTGGGGTATGTGGAAAAGAATCACTGTCTTCAAGTACTTGAAGGCCTATTATGTGGAAGGAAGAAGGAATTGATTCCACTTGGTTTCAGAGCATAGAATCAGAGTCAAATGGAGGTGGCATGATATGGTAGAAAAAGTCCTGGATTTAGACCAAAGGGATCCTGGTTCAAATCCTGGCAGTGGCACTTTGGCAATGTAACTTAAAAATGTTAGGCCTCAGTTTCCCCATTTGTAATTTGGGGCTGGAGGTTGGAATTGGATGATCTAAAGTCCCTTCCAGCTCTAAATCCTATGATTCTCTAAGTTACAAGACAGATGATTTTTGCAGGATATAACGAGAAACTTCCTATTGGATCTGTCTAATGATGAAATGCACTGCCCTGGGAGACTAGTAAATTCCCCATTGATGGAAGTCTTTAAGCAAAGACTGTATAAACCACTTACTGAGGAGGATATAGAAGGTACTTTTCAGGGAGGTGTTAGATTAAGGGGATCAACTTCTATTGGAAACCTTTCCTGATTTTCCCAGTTGTCAGTGCTCTTCTAACCCTGACTTCTACCCAAGATTAATTCGTATTTCCTTCTTTTTTTTTGATTACACCAATAGTAGTACTAGAGATGGAGAGATAGTGTAAGGAAACAGTAAACATGAACTTGGACAGCCTTCATGAGATAGCGGAGGATAGAAAGGCCTGTTGTGCTATGGTCCACGGGGTCATGAAGAATTGGACACAATTGAACAATTTAGCAACAACATAAGAGTGCTAACATTTATGTAGAATTGTGCAATCTATAAAATTACCTTACATATAGATTCTCTCATCTGATCCTCCCAGTAACAGTATGAAGTAGGTGCTATTATTATGTTCCCATTTTATAGATGAAGAACCTGAAGTTTGGAAAGGTTAGGTGACTTGCTAGGGTCAAAAAATTAGTAGGTAAGTGAGGTAGGATTTGAACTGAGGTCTTCCTGTCTCCCAAGCCCAATGCTCAGTCCATCAGACCCATCTATCTGCGTACGTGTTTTCACCCACTAAAATATAAGCTCCATGAGGATAGGACCTTTTTCATTTTTGTCTTGGTTTCCCCAGCACTGATGACAGTGCCTGCCATGCATGAGGCACTTGGTAAGTGTCTGCTGAATTTATTTGAATGACATTCTGATTTTAACCTGAAGTATATACATGTCTGATTCTGTGAGTCTGGAAGGGAGGAAAACCTATTGTATACCTTCTTCCTCTCTTCAAAATTCTTCCCTCCCACATTCAACTCAGGCTGATAAGTGTGGGAAGAGAGAGAAAACACTGCTGGCAGTTCAGGAGGTGAAAACAAAGAATTCTGGGAAGCAGCCAAATGCCTTGGGCCAACCCTCCTAACTGAACTGCAGGAACACTAAAATAGATAATGTCTCTAGGGTCTCTGATTCAGAAAATGATGTGGCCTTCAGTATTGTCAGTAGAAAAAGATAATTAGAACTCTTAAAAATGACCCTCTCCACAGCCCTCCACCCCCAATTCACAATCCTCAGAGAACTCTACTGTCTTTGTAAGAGAAATAGCATAGTATAATAGAAAAAGGACTGGATTTGCTGAATCAAGAGACCTGGGTTCCAGTCCTACTTTTCCAGGTGACTTGGAAAAGGAAAAAACATTTCTCTGAGCCCTGTCAGTTTCTTCAGACACAAAATACAGATAATAAAACTTATTTTATTATTAATGCAAAAGGCAGTAATGGCTTGAGTGCTGGTTGCAAAGCCAGGAAAACCAATGTTCAAGCCCAACCTTGGACCTATACAAGGATGTGTAGCCTCCAGGGAAGTCACTTAACCTCTGGGTACCCTCTGAAATTCTAAGACTGGAAGAAGGTTCAGAGAAGGTACTCACCTCCATTGAAATCTCAGGTCTTGTTTCTACCCTTAACCTTTCATTAATTCAAATATAAAATGAAGAGAATTCCTTCATCTCTTTCTCATACAATGGGGATCATATTTTCACGACTTAACCTATCCATTTGTTTTAAGGATCAAAAATATATTCAAAGCACTTCGTAAACTATACAACATTTACGTTAACACCATTTATTACTATGGCTTAAATACAAATTATTTCTGTCACAGCTATTTAAGAAGTCAATGGAGGAATTGAACTTTGTGCTGGACAAAGGGCAGGCCCTCTTTCTTCCCCAAATTAAGCCCATGCAAGATTCCATGCAAAAGGCAACCTTTGTCTATTTCTTCTCAAAGGCCTGACATGATAGCTTAGGTGTTTTTGAGAGCATCAGGTCCTACTCTTATCAGAACAAGTTTCAAAACAAAGTTTTCTCCCTGAATTCATAAGCCATAAATGTCTTTTTCAAGTAATAACCACAGCTAATTGCACCCACTAAATAATCTCAGTTTACAAGCTTTTTTGTGTTTACCTTGCCAAGGATTAATCATGTTGAGCTGGGGAACAAGGGTCTGGAAAGTATGGCATTATTATTCTAAGGAAAAGGAAGTCCATATGAAAGGTTGCAGTCATCCATCAACTTCCCTTGGCTACGAAGGATGGGTCAGTTTCCTGACTTGGACCCTCTTTTGTTAATGAAAGCCTTCCTCATCCTTCCAAGTCTTATGGAAAGGACTTCTTCCAGAGGTTGTTTGGAATTTGCTGTAGGCCTAGTGTTATCAAGATGGGCCAGTGATCAGCTCTGAAGGACATTGCATTGGGAATCTGACAAGTACTGTAAACATGAAGATAACACCAAGTCTGTGTATACTATATGGAACAATAAGACTCCTGAACTCCTTTTTCTTAATTAGTGTTTGAAACAATAAGTGGGAAAAGTCTGCACATACCACTGTTAAATATTAGCTTGCATTTCTGTGCATTGAGTTGATGTTGATCTCGAAAACATTGAAAGCTCTAACTTGAACCCTTCTTACCTTTCCAGTGTTCTTACACTTTATTTATTCCCCTCCACACATTCTATAATACAAATGCACTGGTCCTGCTTACAGTTCTTCTAAACAATACTTCATCTCCCACCTCCATGTCTTCGCCTTGGCTGTTACTCATGCCTAGAGAGTTCTCCCTCTTCATCTCTGCCTCTTGTTGACCCTGGCTTCCTCAAAGACTCAGCTTGAAAACCACCTTCTGTAGGATTCCTTTCCCAGTTCTTTCTAGCTGCTTGTGCCTTCCTCTCCCAGATGACTTTCTATCCGCTCTGTATAATTCTTGCATGTAGCTAGGGATTTATGTGTTGTTTCTCGCAACAGAATATATGCTGCTTGAAGACAGGACTTCTTTCCCCCTTTTAATGTATCTCTATCACTCAGCACAATGCTTGCTGATCGACTGACCTGGGAGATAGAAAACATAATTTCTAGTCCAGAATCTACCAATAAACACTGAGTGAATTGGGGCAAATTACTTGTTCATTTTGAGACTTAACATCCTCTGATGTAAAGTAAGCTGGGCCTTGGTTCCTCAAAGTTACTTCTATTTCTGAAATTCTATGTTCTAAGGTCACTCTCAATCCTAACACCTAGGTTCTATGTTCCAAGGTCCCTTTTTGCTCTGAAATTCTATGTTCTGTGATTTCTCCCTGCTTTTCCACCTCTCACATTCTATGAATCTAAATACACAACATCCAGTTCCCACCAAATTATGCTGAGATTCATGTTTGCTCAAGGAAGATAATATCATTATAACTTAAGTGGAATAAAAAAACAAGCCTTTGATAAATAACAGATTCCTTCTAACTCTCCTTTTTGTTTGGAAATAGAACGACATTTTGGGTTGTTTGGTAATGCACTGTTAAGGACGTGTCCTTCCAGAAAAGAAGGTAAGAAAGTCATATGGTGAGGGAGAGGGGTAATAGAGTAACAGTCACTGGTACTAGTAGGTGGCTGAATGGATAGATTGCTGGGCCTCTTCCTGAGTTCAAATCTGGCTTCAGACACTCACTAGCTCTGTGACCCTGGGCAAGTCTCTTAAACTGTGCTGGCCTTAATCCATTGGAGAAGGAAATGGCAAACTACTCCAGGATCTTTGCCAAGAAAACCCCATAATGGAGTTACAAAGAAATGGACACAACCAAGTGAGTGAATATCAACATCGTAAGCGCTGCATTGGTGACACAGACTTCTAAAGAAACAAAGAAGGACTCCAGTGTGTTGGGTGGATTCTCTTTGAAATATCTGGAGGTCAAGGATAAGTGTCATACCAGATGAGAAAATGTGGACAGGATAAGAATAGTAATTGATAACAATAGTGGTTAGCATTGATATAAATACTTTAAGGCTTATAAAATGCTTTACAAATATTACTTCATTTTATTCTCACAACAACCCTGGGAAGTAAGTGCCTTTAGAACCCAGATTTTACAAATAAGGAAACAAGGCAGACAGAGTTTAAGTTACTTGTATCAAGGGTCACAAAGTAGATTAGAACTTAGGTTTTCTGGATTCCAAGTCCTATACTCTATCAATCATGCCACCCAGCTTTCTCTAAAATGGTTGTGACCTTGACTGGTATTGGGAGAACCTAAGCTCCTCTGAAATAGTGAACATTGATAAGTACATGTTAACTTCTATGTTATGCCATGTTTTCTTTCTTTCAAAGAACATGGACGTTGCAAATATTTAGTGCATCAATTTCCAGCATTATCTCTTGCAAGTAATGTTGGTAGGCCTCAGTAGCTAACCCCATTAAAGTGACTAAGGCATTACTAGCAATCATGCTATGTAAAGGAAATTTACATTTATGACTGCCCTGTAGAATAACATTTAAGCTATTTGGAATGAAAAATTTCCCAGGCTTCTGAACGCTGTCTTTTAAAATGCATATACATAACATTTCATCTTGTATAACTCTACCAGATAAATGATGAGAAGGTGACCAAAGGCTATGTTTATGAACTAGAACAGTTCTGTCAAAGGAACCTCACCTATCTGCCTAAACAACATAGCTGATAGGTATACTTGGGGATACCGAAAGGGAAGATAAGAAGTTCCTCTGAAAAGTTTTCTATATTCTGGAATATCTAGTTGTATAAGACAAAAATCTGAATGTCTGTCACTCCTATCAGTGCATGTCAAAGCAGGTAAGAGGTGTGATACCTATGTGATACCCTTACCTAACAGTGCCCTGCCTAAAGAAAATGTAAATTTTAGTCTCTGAAACTTTTTTTTTTTTGGCTTTTTTTTTTCTCTTAAAGACTAGCCTTAATCCCAAATCACTGTGGTCCCAGACCAAGCCCTAATTGGCTCAGAATGAATATAAATGACAATTTTTTCTGTTTTGGCCAGAAACCCTGAGGATCTTCCCCTTTCAGATCAATCTCTCTATCTCGCTGTCTATCTATCACATTATATAAATAAAAGAGACCATTATTTGCTTCATTTTTTTTATTAACCCTTAATCAGTGAATGAGTGCTATCTCAGTCAAAATTAGACCTGTTAAAGACGTTGGCTCAAAAATGCCAAGGTTCTCCACTGCATCCTGGGCCATCTCCAGTCCTCCTAATCTACATCAGGTCACTGGACCCAGATGGCTCCGGGGAAGAAAGTGAGGCTGGTGACTGCACAGCTCTTCCTCACTTAAATCCAATTCACTGGCATGTCATGGCAATACCTCCCTGATGTCCTGGTCCTCTTCAAGAACAAAGGATAAACAGCAGCAGTAATGTCAAGGCAGCGATGAAGATGGGTTCACATGGCAAAGAAAGAGTGGCTTCCATCAGGAATATCTGTGAATTTTCAATGCTGCTAAAGTTGAACAAATCACTAAGCCCCACTGGGCCTCATTTTTTTTCACCTGTAAAACCAGGGGAGGGAACTAGATGGTTTCTGAGATCTTCCCAGCTCTTGGTGTGTGATCTTATAACGTCTTTTATTCAATTGGCACCCTGCTTCTGAAAAGTACAGCAGGATCAGAGATATTGAGCTGAAAGGGATCTCAGAGGTCATCCCATTCCAGGCTCTCATGTACAGATACCACACAGAGGCCCAGGGACACAATGGCAGTAAGTGGCAGAGCTGCTGCTGTGACTCCAAGTTCCATGCTCCTTTCACTGAAAAAGCTTTGGTTCATCATAACCACCCAGAGCTAAAAAAGGCACAGAGATACTTTGCTGCATTTTCTCTTGTTAAATATATGGGTGAAGCTCTACCTACAGCTGGCACCAAGAGGAAGAGAGAGTTTCCAACTGTTGCCCTCTAAAATCAGAGCCTTAGGCAAAGTGCCATTTGCCCATACTAGACTTGTCCATTACTTATGACATGACCTTAGGTAAGTGGCATCCTTTCTCTCTCTGGGTCTCTGGTGCATCCTCTGTAACATAAGAGGTTGAACTTAGATAACTTTAATCTTTTTCCTCTTCCGAATCCTGTGATTCTAGGTCTAGATGATCTGTTTCCTTGTGGGTGATAGATAAACCTTTGCTTGGGTGTTCTTTGAAGAGCTTAGGATTTGATAAGGTGTCATAAAGCTTCTTTAGAGTACATCTGAAGATAACAGGAAATTGGAATGTTTAATTTGGAGAATAGAAGGTAGAGGGGAACTTGGATAGCTCTGATATGGAAGAGGGTGAAGACTTGTTTCTCTATATTGGAGAAGGAAGAACTCAAGGAAATGGGAAATTACAGCTCCAAATATCTGGGTAATAAAAATTCCTAAAGTGCTTCTATTTCCTAACAAATAGGTCTGCTCAAAAATGGAAAGAGCTGCCTTGGGACATAGTGAGCTCCATTGTTTATAAGTTTGAAAGACTGCATCCACTAATGATAATAATAACTTTTTTCCATAATAATTAAAGGTTTTTGAACTGGATAGCTGATTTAAGGAACCCTGTGCCAATGAAGAAACTCCTCCTACCAATGCAGACAGCAACTGATAGTGTTCAGGGAGGTACCTGAGGTCCCGAGAGGAAGTAACCTGCCTGGGATCACACAGCTACTTTGTGTCAGAGGTAGGATTTGAACCCAGATCTTTATTATTTGCAGGACAACTCTCTAAACATTATGTCATACTGCTTATGCTCTCATATAAAAAGCAAATATCATAGAATCCTGTGAGATAGACTGTACAAGCTGAGGATTCTAGGATTTTATTTTTTATTTTTATTTTGGATACAACCAGGACTAAGTGACTTGCCCAGGGTCACACAGCTAGTAAGTGCCCAAGTTTGCATTTGAACTCAGGCCCTCCTGACTCCAGAGACAGTACTCTATCCACTGCACCACCAAGATGTCCTTGGTTCTAAGATTTTAGATCTGTAAGACATCTTTCGGTTATCTCATCCAATTCCCTCCTTTGCAGTCAAGAAAACAAGGCCAGTGGAAGGGAAAGGACTTGCCCAAAGTCATGTGATTAATGGTATCTGAGCTGGGACTCAAACCTAAGATTCTTCCCTTCAAATCTGATATTCTTTTGACTGTGCCACAATACAATGGAAAAAGCTCTAACAGATAATATTATGCCCTGATCTCTTGAGGGGAAAAAAGAATTTTATATCTTATTCGCTGAGTGCGCCTTATTGGCTAATTATATAACTGGACTAGAAGTTGGTTTTAGAAAATCCGTTTTACTGTTGCCTAATCACAAGTAAAGACCATAAAGTTTATGGGAGCTTAAGGAACCAGCTTTTACAGAAGGGAACTGAAATGAAAATTAGAGGAGACATAAAATGAGAAGCAATAGAATTCCTCAAGGTGTTTTTCCCTGGACTGCCATGCAAAATTATAGTGTTGAGAAGATAGTCTTACAGGTTTTTGCCTTGAACGAACAAGACATCAAAATGAGCATGTGTGTGTTCAGAACCTAGCAAGGTAGTAGTGCTTTCAACACAAAATGCAGGGCTGAGGTAACCAACATGAAATCTTCAACACAAAATGCAGGGCTGAGGTAACCAACATGAAATCTCTTTGTTTGTTTGATTTAATAAGTTAAAAAATGCCATCATAAAGGCCTCAAGGAAAGCAAAAGAGGATTTCTCTTCTTTTCCACAGGCAAGACAGTTAAGGGTTTTGCTTTCTTGGATTTAAAGAGATAACATGAGCCCATATTTTCCTAATTTTTGAGAAGAGTGTAATGTATTTAACTAAAACATGAGATTAAATCATTATAAAGACTTGGTTCCAAGGGACTTTGATTCCCATAGCTCAGAATCAAAATTTCAAAGTTGGAAAGGACCCAAATGATCAATTCATACATGCAAAAGAATGCCCTCTATAATGTACCTGACAGGTGATCACCTAACCTTTGCTTGAATATCTTTACTGAATGGAAATCCACTGTCTTCCAAGCCAAGCCAAGCCAAGCCACTTTTGGACAGCTCTAATTGCTAGCTAAATTGTTCGTTAGATGAACCCCCAGAGTCCTTCAAATACTTCTACAACTCTCCTAGCACTGCCCTCTACAGACAAGTGGAACAAGTACCACAATCCCTTTTCCACAGGACAGTCTTGCAATCTACCTCCCCATGAGGAAACTGTCATCACAACCTACGAATGCATACAAATAGTATCTCATAGTGTGTTTTGTAAAGTAAGCATTTCAGAACTAGATATACCACAGTTTGCCAGTCAAGTCTTACCACTGCACATGGCCCTACATGAGAAGACATTCATTATGGTGGAAAAAGCCTTCCACTTACAATTACCCCTTTCACATAGGGGTGGATGGGGTGGGATGTGAGGTTAAGGGCATGGCGACCCTGTGATCTGGAGAGTCTGCATAGAAGTTTTGGGCCCTCCCCTCATAGCAGAGAAATCTTCCGGCTTTGCTGATTTCCTACTCTTTTTTCTTGATATTAGAGAACACCATACACATATTTTATGCATTTCTAAGTTTTTAAACATTTTCTATGTCATCTGCTATTCTTCACACATTGTCTGCAGTTTCTGCAAAGCTCCCCTAAAATTTCCATTTCATTTCTTGTGTCACAATGTATTGAAACTGTGATGGAGAAAGTAGTGATGTGGAAGGGTAACTGTACTTTGTGACCTTGAGTGAGTCCCTTCAGATCCAAGGGAATTGGGTCCCTTTCATCTGAAATAGAGTTGGGCCAGATAATCCTGAAGGTATCTTCTAGTTCTGTCATTCAATGATTCTATGGTGGTGCAGTGGATAGAGCACCAGGACAGGAGTCAGAAGGACCTGAGTTCAAATCTCACCTCAGACACTTCACACTCATTAGCTGTGTGACCTTGGGCAAGTCACTTTGGATTCAGATGGCTCTGGAGGAGAAGTGAGGCTGGTGACCTGCACAGCCCTCCCTCACTCAAAACAAAGTCAAGTGCAAGTCATGTCATTATTTCTCTGATGGCATGGTCTTCTTTGGCAACAAAGGATGAACACACACAATTCTGCATATTAAGCAGAGCTGTTCACACATGTCTAAAGAGTTATAATGATGAAGGGGGGACTCTCAGGGTTTTGCTCCATGGTGTTATCATCTGGGGATGAAGGGCTACACATTTTTCCTCCCCTAAGTGATCTTCCTGGACAATTGTTGTCTGCTGGCTAGACTGTCCTAATTTGTCTCTCCACTTCCCCCACACCCCTAACTGTCTACCCTTGCCGAGGGTCCCATCATCATCATACCCTTCTCCTAGAGCTGATCCTTCCTCATGGCTAGGCCAACATGCTTTGAAGATTCCCCAAGGATGAGAAACATACTACCTCCCAAAGTTACAGGGTTTTACTTTTGAATAATTCCATCTTACAGTTTATAAAATATGGTGCCCAGAACAGAACGTAATACCCCAGGTGTCTCATGAGAACAGAAGACAGGGCTACCGTTACCTCCCTATTCTAGACATGATGTCTTTCTAACATTGTATACCAGTCTAAGATTACTTTTACTCTTTTGACCGCTACGTTACATGGTTGACTTATGCCAAGCTTGCAGTTCATTAAACCTCCAGAATTTTTTTTTAATAAAAACCATTTATCATGCCATGACTTCACTATCTTGTTTTATTATATTGGATTTTTTTAAACTTAAATGGAGGACTCTGCATTAATCCCTATTAGATTTCATTTGATGCCTATGTCATAAAACACTAAGTAACAATGGAGATGGGTCCATGAAAATATATGTGAATATTAGTAAATTGATCCTGCAACTAAATTTTAAAAGCTGAACTTTAAATAGGAGGAATATAATAGCCCACTATTTGATAAGTGAAAAATTATAATTTACCAGGGGAAAAACCTCACAAACTGAAAAGAACTATTGGCAAAACTAGAAAGCACTTGGAAAGAAATTAGATTTAGAGTAGTCTCTTATAACATATGCAGCATTAAGTTTTAAATACATAAGTGAACTAACTATAAAAGTGGTTCTATTACTTTAGAAATTAGAGAATAATGGAAGGAGGTAACTTTCACAACTATGGCTGGAGGTATAGATAAATAGATAGGGGAAATTACAACAGATAAAGAAAACCTTTTTAAGAACTTAAAATTTAAAAGATTTGGCAAGGACAAAATCAATGCAACTAGAACAAGAAGAGAAATTGTGTAGTCAGAAAAAAACCCCTTCACTTCAAATGTCTCCGATAAAAAAACCTAATATCTAGGATATATGAGAAATTGACAAATATTGAACAAATAATGGACAAGAACCATTCTGCAATACATCAGGAGTCACAGGTATGAACAAGGAGTTTTCTAAAGAAGAAATGTAAACTATCAATAATCACAGGATATACTATTCCAAATTACTAGTATTAAGAAGAATGTCTGGTACAGGAGAGGTGCTTAATAAATGTTTATTGAGTGATTGAAATGCAAATGAAAACAACTCTGTAGTTTCACCCACCACCAGCAAATTGGTAAACTTGAAAAAAGAGAAAAATGGTGAATATTGGAGGGATTATGAGAAAACTGGCACAATAATTGGCAGAGTTGTGAATCAGTCCATTCATTCTGGAAAATTTTGGAATTACATACAAGAAGAAAAGCATTAATTGTTTATAATCTTTGATCTAGGGATATCATTACTAGGCTTATGCCTTGAGGAATTTAAAGTCAGAAAGAAGGTGAGGCAATGCTAAAATATTAATACTGTTATCTTCATGGTATAGCAAAAAAGAAAAGAAAAAAAGAAATGAAGTGAGTGCCCCTCTGAGAATTACTGAACAGTTCTGGTCTCATAATAGGATATCATTGCACTGTATGAAATGACATATATGAGGAATTTAGGGAAACATGGGAAGTCTTGTATGATCCAATGCAGAGCAAAGCAGGTAGATCAGGAGAATACTATAGTATAGTATGCATTTAATACAATTGTGCAAATGAAAAGATATTAAAAGAAACTAAACTCTGAATAACTGTAAGGACCAATCTTGGTATTTAAGAATGGAGGAGGTCAAGGGGAGGGGGATTAAAGGTACAGAATGCTGTATACACCATAGTGTTGGTTAATTTTGCTTGACTGGCTTTCTTTGTCATGAAGAAGGGGTGTGTGTGTGTGTGTGTGTGTGTGTGTGTGTGTGTGTGTGTGTGTGTGTGTGTGTATTTGTGCATATACCTGGAAATGGCTTAAAATATAAAAACAGAAAAGCATCAATAAAACATTTGAAAAATAAAATAAGAGAAATACACTTCTCTGACTTTTAGCAGTAGGAATGGCGTATTTGATTCAAAGGTAAAATAAAGGCTGGATTTTCAGCGGCCAGAGTATACTGGGAACCTCCATAGAGGCGGGCTACACACGCTTTCCAGGCTATGAAATACGGCTCCTGTTTTGACACTATTGTAATAGCATGGTTGTTCGCTTTCCTTGTTTCTATGGGGTTTATGGTCCATAAAGTTTAATAACAATCTTAACAGCTGAACAGTGAGCACTGTGAGCCACTGGGAGGCCTCTCTACAAATGAGGATGGGCTTTTAACTATGGAAGCCCTGCCAGTAACAGAGACCCTTTTTTTCTTTTCTTTCTTTCTTTTTTTCTTTCTTTTTTTTACTGCTGGCCACACAAAATAATGGCATGATTAGAAGTGACACAAAATGGAGCTTCTTGGCTCTTAAACTTAAACACAGGCAACATTCTTGGGGTTTCTTTAATAAAGTGCATGGTTGAAGCTTTGATAAAGCAAAGGATATAAAGAAATTCTGCTGCCTCTAAACTCTTGACATACAGTGGATTGAAACTCAGTTCAGCTCAGTGTGTGACCTTAAGCAAGTCCCTTCCTCCTCCAGGTCTCAGTTTCCTCTATATCAAACGAGGGGGTTTGATGAGATGATCTCAAAGATTGCTTTGGGTTCTAGGTCCCATGAACCTGTGAAATGATGTCTGTTGTTTTTCCCAGGTGAATATAGAGACTGTCTGGAATTATCTCTAAAATACAAAATGGCATCTTAATTATATCTTTGTGAGTCTGACTGGCTCCTGGTAAATACCTATGGTTCATATTCTTCTCTCAAAATTAAGGACCTAGGGTCTTTGATGTCATCTGCCTAACTCCAAAGACTTTAATAAAAATTTAAAAAGCGAGAAAAAAAAGTTCAGCAAAATAAAATACATCGACCATTTCTGATACGATATTCCACACACATATTTTTTGTCTCTGCAATAGATAGGGGAAGTATATTTTATCCATTTTTTTTTCTTCCAGGGCCAAACCTAGTCATTATAATTACCTGGTATTCAGTTCTATTTTATCGTTCTTTCTTTTTACACCATTACAGTGATTATATATATATATAATTTTCCTGGTTCTGCATACTTCAATTCATATCAGTTCCTATAAGTCTTCCCCTGTTCTCTCAAGTTTTATGATGCATTAATATTTCATCACTTTCATGTACCACAATTAATTTAGCCATTTCCCAATTAAAAGTCACCTATTTTGCTTGTGATTCTTTATTAACACAAAAAATGATGCTGTAAGTATTTTAGGGTATATAACCTTCCTCTTTACCTTTGACCTCAGTGCTAGTATTAGGGATAACATTAGGGGCATCTACGAGGGGCAGTGGAGAGAGTACTGGGTGGGGAATGAGGAAGACTTCTCTTCATGAATTCAAACCCAGTTTCAAATAATTGTCAGCTGCGTGACCCTAGGCAAGTCACTTAACCCTTTTTACCTTAGTTTCTCATCTCTAAAATGAGCTGGAGAAGGAAATGGCAAACTACTCCAGTATCTTTGCCAAGAAATCCCCCAAAATGGGGTCACAGAGAGTTGGGCATGAATGAAACAAGTGAAAAATAACAAAAAGCATTAGGTTTCTGGATCAAAAGCTATGGATATTTTAATAATTTTCTTAGTATAATTTTTCATTGCTTTCCAGAGTGGTTGAACTAATTCACAGTTCTACCAATACCGTAGCTGTCTGTCTTCCTGCAGGTCCTTTAATTAAGGACGTAGTGAGTGCTCACTCTCTGGAGTATTTAAGCACAGGCAGGAAAATGACCTCTCAGGTTTATTATGGTGGGGATTTCTTTTACTAGTATAGGTTAGATTATATAAATTAATCAATAGATATTTATCACCTACTACATGCTAGGCACTTTGCTAGGTACTCCACATAGAAATACAAATGGAAAGAAACAATCCCTACTCTCAAAGACATTATATCCAAATAGGGAACACAGTACATATGGAGGTATATACAGAATAATTATTAAGTAGGTAAATATGAGATAGTTTGGGTAGGAGGGCACAACAGCTGTGGGGATCAAGAAAGGCTTTATGTAATAGCAAGCATGAGCTGCATAACAAGATGGTGGCTGATATCCTTTCTAACTCTACAAGTCCATGGTTCTGTGATTTAACACCTGCTCATTTTAGAAAGAAGGAAAACAAAGGTCAATGAGAGCAAGTCTTTACTTGCCTGAGGTTAAGTCAAAATTTTAAGAGCCAGAACTGGCCAGGAAGAGAGGCCTCCTGATTTGAGAGCCCAGTGAGAGAACAGACTCAGTACATTGAAGACTCACTGAAGCCTGACCTCCGAACAAGAGACGTAGATAAACATTCCACATGATATTTTCCTAATTCCATGGTTCTCGAGGAAACAGTTAACTGTTCACTATTACAGCTTTATAGTGAATTTGTTAACGGAGAAATATGTCTTGAAATCCAACTAAACTTCCAGGATAATTTTACATGCACTGATCATTTAAAACTTCTTTTAGGGGAAGTCATAAAAATCATTTTATGGTATTTAATGTTATTTTAATAAGTAGTTTTACAGGTAAACAAGAGTTGTACCTCCAGCTTCTAGAAAAGACTACAATGCATATAAAATTAACTCAAAGGTGAAGGGCAGACCATGTATTTACCTCAGTTTTTAAATATTCTTTTTTTTTAATTTTTAATTTATGGAATAAAATAAGCATTTCTCAGTTCTTCTGTATTTTAAAAGGTCTATGATTTTACTGACATGGGCACTACCTTCACCTAGGCAGATTTCAACCCCTCTGAACTCCCAAATTCAATATAGTAAACATTTATTGCTAGCCTAAAACAGCACAGTCCCTATTAACAAGGAACTCCCATCTAAAAGACAGTCATTTGGTCTAATTCTTTTACTTAACAGACAAGGAAACTGAGGTACAGAGAGGGCAAGTTTAAGATCTGACAGCTAGTCAGGTGGAGAGTATTAATTAGGACTGTCACTCCAGTCTTCTGCCAAATTCTGTTTTCTCTACTTCCACAACATCTCTTGCCTGAGTTCCACTACCCCATCACCTCCTGCACGGACAATTCCAAGAGTCATCTAACTGGTCTCCCAGCCTCAAGCTAGTCTCTCCGTGATCAATCTATCCGCCACTCAGCTACCAAAATGGTTTTTCCTCAAATGCAGGTTTGACCACTACACCCCACTGACTCCATAAAATCCAATGGTCGTCCCCGGTGATCTCCAGGAGTTCACATTGGTGATCCGTTTGTGACTTGGAGTTCTTTATAACTTGGCCCCTTCCACCTTTCAAGTCTTCTTCCACTTTCCTCTCTCTTCCAGGCATGATTCTACCACACTGTCCCTGGCCTTCTTGGTGCTCCTCACAGTCTTTCTGTCCCCCATGACTACCAACCTTTCCCTCTTTCCTTCCTTTAGTTTCCCTGGCTTCTATCAAGACTCAACTCAAATTCCCCACTTTCTGCAAGAGTTCCTACTTCCCTTCCCCGTAGCCAGTGCCTTCCCCTCCGAGATGAACTCCTATTTCCTCAGCACACATCTTGTGAGATCTCTACCACTAGAATGCAAATTCCTTGTCTGCAAGAATTACTTTTACCTTCCTTTCGGCTTCGGTGTTTAGCACAGTTGCTGTCTGGCTATTTACATTGTAAATACTTAACACATTTAACACTGTTAAAATTTTATTTTATTTAAGTAATCGTAAGTGAAAAACGTATTAGATTTGGAATCAGAACTGTATTTGAATGATGGCCTCTGCTATTTAAGTCACTGTGACCTTGGAGAAATCATTTCCTTTTTTGGAGCCTCAGTTTTCTCATCTGAAAGATGAGAATAATAGTGATCCATCTCACAGAGTTGTTCTGACAATAAATAATACAATGCAGAGTGTAGAGCATTTTACCAATAAAGTGGCAGATAAATATTACTGTCAGCATTGAGGATCATGATAACCACTCTTACTTCTGAGCGTGTACTTTAGTGTCCTTTTTCTTTAGATGGGAAGGTGACTTCGGGTAGCAAGAGAAGACAGAAAACTAAGTCCTACGCCAGAACTAACAGAGATTTGCTTTCATTCTTAGGAGGCAGTGGGTGGGAGAGTAGATTCCCACGCAGTAAAGCAGGGCATTTTCACTGAGAAGGAGCTATCGAACGGCTTTGAGCCTGATGGTTCAATCATGGCATCTGGGTTGCAGCCCTTGAGAGCTGAAGAGAACATTTGGAGGCTAGTGTCAAATTCTCTGCTCGCTGGACATCCCTGGCTTAGGCCTGCGCAGCAGCCACCAGGGAAAGAATGATGTACTGCAATCTAACAAGCTGCCTGACATTTTGAAATGCCTTCACCTCGACTTTCATCCACCTCTTCGCCCTCGCCCTCGCCCTCGCTGCTTCTCCCCTTCCCACGTGTAGCTTCAGGATGTGAAAGGCTTCAATGTGAAGGAAAAAGTCATCATCCCTTTGTCCTTGAGGTAATTAATCAGCAATGACTCTTTGCTTGGTGAATAATTTTGTTCAGAAGAGTAATCACGTTTCAGAAGGACCGTCTGGAAGGCAGCAAAGGTGGCTTTACCATAGGCTAAGTTGTTGATAGGGGTTCTTAGAAACTAGACGGTAGAACTGAGGGCTAGAACAGACCTTGGAGGCATAGTTCAGCCTACTCACTTTACAAAGAAAGAAACTGAAGCCATGAGAAGGAAAATGACTTTCCCAGACATCAGACAGCTGACGCAGAATTGGAACTCAGGTCTATGGACTCTGAATTTCATATTCCTTTGTCTAATATACCGTAATTTCTTTAAACACACCTGGGTCTGCCTTGAATAAGAAAAACAGAAACACTTCTCCTACTCTCCATAGAATTTAGATGTATAAACTGCAGCTAGGAGTCAAGCTTCTCTCTCTTCATAGAGGTTTTCTAAGGCCGCCTCTCTACTTCCTCCCTCCCCCAAAAATACACAGCACATTCAAAGCCACATGCCCTGTTGGAGGGAACACTAAACTCTGTGGGTGTTACTTCTGGGAAGGTGTGTCATATATCCTCAGCTTTGTCTGTGGCACAATTGAATTAGGCAAGGCTCAGCCCAGGTGGAACAACACTGACTATCACCTGGTTTCGAGTGAATCAGAAATAATTCAGAACCTAGAGCGTTATTCAGGGCTAAGTGGAATCCCTTCATCCTCCTGTGAATATATCAGGAAAGGGGCATTTTCAAATATGCTAAACAAATGGACTCCCATCATGTTAAGAAATGCACTATTACCAGGACAAACATTCTGACCTGCTGACCTTGACTGTAGAGTGGTCACAGGCTGTCCTTCAAATGCCAGAGTCTCATAATTGGACTGTTGGGCCCCATTAAGAAATGAGACACTCCACAGTTTCCCCACTCATGTCAGGAAATCAGAATTTTGCCAAAGCAAAGCATCAGTTGTGAGTCAGAAGAAGGCTGGGTTCAAACCCTCATTCTACCACTTCATAAGATGGTCATAGGTCTGGAGTTGAAACAGGACTCCAAGACAATCTAAGTCAGAGGTTTTAAGCCAGGATTCTGTGAACTTTTTCTAAGATGTTGACAAATGCATGTCAATATAATTGATTTCCTTTGTAATTTGATGTAATTTATTTTTTGTGCATTTAAAAACATTTTCAGAGAAGTCCATATGCTTTACCAAGATATAAAAAAGGATTAAAGAACTCCTGATTCTAGTTCAGCTTCCTCCTGCTCATAAATTACTCTTTCTCACACATACTTGCTGGTTTAACCAAACTAGCCTCCTCATAGACTTGCCTTCTTGCTGTTTTTCACAAACAGTTCTTGCCTTCACATCTTTCATACAGCCATGGTGGACAGTCTCTAAGTTAGGGCCATTCTCCTACTCTGTATGTATCTGCTTATTTAGGTTTTGCCTTCTCTTTAGTAAGCTTCTTGAAGGCAAGGGTTATTTCTGTGTTTTTGCCTTTTTTTTTTTTTTTTTTTTGGCATTCCCAGTGCTTGGTATGGCACATAATGCAAAAGCTTTTAATAAATGCTTTTTGATTGATGGGTGGATAGGAAGGTACTTTCTCCTCACCTCCCCCTTCTGGACTCCCTTGTTGACTTCAAAAGTTCAGTTCAAACATCCTCTTTACTCATCTCCTGGGCTACTGCTCATGACACCAGGACCTCCCCTGCAAAGTTACCTTGCATATATGTACATATGCACACTGAGCTAGGGATCCTAATGTCAGGTGGAAGGTATTACAGAAGATTGGTAGGATAGATCCCATGGCTAGAATGTGTCTCAGGGAGGGTATACCTTGTAGAACAAAAACAAAATAGGGAAGAGAGTGAAAGTGAGAGGAGTCAACTGATTCGCATTTGATATTAAGAAGATTCCTATGAGGAAATTAAACAAAGGTTGGGGGGAGGGGGCAACAGGCAGAAAAAGCACATTGTCCTTAGACACGACCCCAGGTTAGGTTTAAAGCTCCTCTGTGATCTATCTCCTTCCTACTTTTCTAGGACTTCTATTTTATTCTCCTCCATATAAAGTTTGACTGTTTCTAGTTACTTTTATACTATCTCCACCATTAGAATGTAAAGTCTTTGAGGGCAGGGTCTGTCTCATTTTCTTATTTGTATCCCTCCCACCCAGCATAACACAACACCCCACACATAGCAGGCATTTAATAAATAGGCCTTTCTTTGTATTCCAGAATTTAGCACAGTTCCCAGCACATAGCCAGGACTTGAACATTTGTTGACTGATGGACTGACTGCATGAACAGAAGGAAGGATAAAAATGAAGAATTTAGAAAATATCACAAACCTGACATACAAGTATGATATATGGTGGTAGTAATGAAGGACTTCAATTGTTCCCAAACTACCCTGTATTAATTTTGTATATATACATATACACACATACTTATGTATATAAATATATATATACTTGACATATACATATCTACGTATATATAAATATATATGTACAACATATAGCTAATACAAATACATGCATGTTTACATAGTTATATATACATGTGTATACATGCATGTATATTGACATAAATTTATATATACACATTTACACATATTTTTATATCTTTATACATGTATATTTATATATGTTCATGTTATCTCTTTCTTAGTAAATGATCTTTGAACTAGAAAGGAGAGAGCAGAAATGGTCACCAGGAAGCTAAAATCCAAGATTTATAGAGGAGATACCAAAGTAACACTTTGCTGCTCTTGAAGAGTTCTTATTATCAGGCCCAGATGAACTACTGGAAAAGTGGTAGAAGCTGTTGACCTATACAGTCAGTATTCTTTGAAAGCTCATAGAAAATGGGAGAGATACCGCAGGCCTGGAAAAAAGGGAAAGAGAAAATGTGCTTCTTTCAAACTCCAGTCATTCAGTTTAACTGATTTCTGGCAAGATTCTAAAGTGTATTATTAAAAAGATAGTTAGTGAACATCATAGAGAGCCAATAGGGCTTCATCAAGAATATATCACATTGCACTAACCTCATTTCCTTTTTTTTGACAAGGCTACTAGACTTGTTAGGTCAGGGAAATGCCGTAGATAGAGTTTAATTAGCAAAGTATTTGTCAATGGCTCTCAAGCAACTGTTGTAGAAAAGTGGGAGAGATGGGGGTGAGAGGATATTTTAAGTCAAACAGTCAGAACTGATTGAACAGCTGGAGTCAAACAGTGGTCTAAAGAAGACTAGGGAGTTTGAATGAACTGCAAGCTTACTTTGAATCAACAGTGTAATAGGGTGACCAAAAAATCTAATGCGATATTAGTATGATGTTCAAGTCATAGCCCTACTTTGTTGTGACTCTGTCGGATCATATGTGGAATATTGTACTTTGTCCTTATGTTGTAGCAAGGTTATTGGGAAACTAAATGGAGACACCCAGAGAAGGATAACTGGAATGGTGGAGGGCCTCAAGTTCATTTTGAATGAAGTTCAATGGAAGGAACTGAAGACCCTTACTTTTAGGACAAATGATAAAGGACAAAATGATAAAAAGTCACAAGTCAGGTCAATTCTTGTTGACTTTAATAACAACTGTCTTCTGGTAACAGAAGGCTCCTTAGGAGTTAGGTTTGCTCAGTTCAGACCCACAGGGTAGAACCAGGAGGAAAAGGTAAAAGGTGCAAAAAGGGGAGTTGAGGCTTGATGTCTGAAAACAAAACAAAACAAAAAATCCTTACTACTAATTAGAGCTGTCCAAAAGGAATACACACCCTTGAGAAGTAATGGTTCCCTGCTCCTTGGAGAAAGGCTGTAAGATGACCACTTAGGGGGCATTTTGTAGAGAGCATTCTAAATCAGGAATTCATGGAACCCAAGAGCTTCTAAAGTCCTTTCCAAACCAGATTCAGTTATTTGGAATTCTGTCAATGATGGCTCAACACTCTGATCCTCTATAAAACTGTAATGCTCATCTAGATTGACAATGATGTTCTTGGAAATAAAATGATAAATAAAATATGAAATAGGTTCCCATTGGGTTATCTCTCATATGACTTATTTTCTTCCCTTAAAATGGGGAGAAATTTTGATTAAAAATATTATTTTACTTAAAATTCTACAAATTAAAAAAGAAAAGCTATTAAGTTAGCATGATTACAGTGAATATTATTGAAAGTAGCTATAATGGAGTTGTTTTTATAATTTCATTTGTTCTAAATAAAAAATGGCATTCACCAAACATCTGATCTTATGAGAAACAGTAGACAAATGACCAACTCATAAAAGAATCTGTTCTGATGAGATGTTTTTAAGGTCCTGATTACAAATTATAGCCTAACAAAAAATACCCTGGATCACAACAGGGCTTTTCCTTTTTCCAAATGCAGTTAGATCTTTGTATGATCTGCAGTGGACAAAGGATGAGAGGAATTCATTGGGATCTTCATAAGGTGCTGCTACCCAGGCTTGGCTCAAAAGTCCTCCTAGGGAATCTTTCTCTGATTTCCCCAGCTGTGTGCATGCTTGTTCCTTTATTTCTTACTCCTTTCTCTTCTCCAGTCCTCTTCAGTCTTTCCCAGGTTCTATTTTATGTTACAGTTACTTGTGACCATATCAACTTACCCCAATTAGACTGTATACCCCATTCAGGCAGGCATGGGATCATTGGCACTTTCTGCAGAGTGGTGTTCAATGAATAGTTAGTTAGTGGAGGAATAAGTAATTCCAAGAACGGTGGGGTGTGGAATCAGAGGGCCTGGGCTGGAGTTCTAGTTCTATTGCTTGCTAACCAGGTAACTTTGGGCTGAATGCCTTCATCCTTTGTAAAATCAGGGAATATATGAGATGATTTTGAATGACCTAGCTAAGTCCAATGAATGAAGATTTAAACCTTTGATTTCTAATAAATTGTCATACTTTATTAACATAGCATAAGGCCAATAAAATTACTGAATTACTGAAGCACTCTGCTAATACTTAAAATAATTTTAATGAGATAAGTTGATTTCTGAACAACATGTCATTTAAGAGTACAACTAACAACGAGCGAAACATCAAGGTGTGTTCAACATGTAGAGAATCCTGGCCCAAAACTTTCCACTCCTATGACTGAACTGAACCAAACAACAGAACCAACCACAAATCCCAGAAGAAGAAATGACTTTTACGTACTCACACAGTCACAATCGCATTTCCGTCAAGGTTTCAATTTACACTGAGTAGACAGGGAAAAGACTGTTCTTGATATTTCATTTAAAATGCAAAATGGAAATAATGAGAGGAAATGGAAGAGAAAGAAGAGGCACATGAAAAGGAGGAGGAGAAGGAGGAGGGAACAAACACAGCCCTTTTGCAGAAATTGGGCTTGTATGTTGCAAATCTCCATTTTGGTAACCCAAAGAGGGAATATAAGCTTAAAGGCCTGAATTTAACAAACCTAATTATCAAGGCTTAATTAGTACCAAGGGTAAAGCTTCATGGAACACCTGCAGACTTAATTTATGTCCTGACAGAGAGGAACAAGTGTTAATGGGCTGTATTTATGTTAATACCTGAACCTTGGAGAGCCAGTGGAATAAAACAGACTATGCACTAGTTTTCTGAGATAGAGAACAAATATAAGAGATTTTCATCTTAAAGCCCATTTGCACATAACTCATTAGGGGAAATGCAGATATGTTTAAACCTTTAAAACCAAGACACAGAATAACAAAGGACCACCTTCATCTACTGAGAGTTAATAGCTCACAAGATCAAGTCCAAAGTCAGTGGCTACCCATCCATCTGTCATCCTTACAGAAACAAGAGGTTGTGAAATGCCTTCAGTTTGCAGACATGATGTGTATAATGCACTCACTGCAATACAAAAGTATAATAGACAGTTTCTTTTATGAGAAGAGAAGCTCAGTGCTAGAAATACTGCTAAAAATGCACTTTAAGGTTGTTCCTTAAATAGATAAAATAAAATAATTAATATTTGCTACTGCAGAAATTAATGTACACAATGACTTTAAAGACACAAATTCTCCTACTGCCTAATTTCTGGTGAGATCTTTCATAATGCACATGCAGTCATTCCTTTTAATCAAGAATTTGCTTTACTTGCAAGAATGACAACAGGTATAAAATTCTTTTCATTCTCTGGTTACCAAAAATGTGGGTTGAACTATTAAGGAATTATTGTTATGGCTTAATTTTTAAAAATTGTTTCCATACTATACTTCATTTTTTCAGTTGGCTATAGAGTATGTCTAAATAATATTTTAATTTAAATCATTTTAGTCATAAAAATAAACTAGGAACCACTAAGGAGTAATTAGTTTGGAAAGAACTTAACACTAGAACAGAACGTTTTTTCCTGTTTTAAAATAAAATTTTTAGTTTTAAATTTAAATTTAATTTAAAGGTCCACAGACAGCTTTTTAATATATATCTAGATATGGGTATGTATATGATGGAAGTATGTGGATGTACACATATATTTATATGGAGAAAAGAGAATTTCATTTTTTTCTTGTTAGTCCATAACTATCATTAACTTTCGGAAATTGAAGTCACAGATTTAGAGCCAGAGGATACCTTACTATCAAGTCCAATCTTCTCATTTTTTACAGATGAGCAGTAGAGAATATATGAAGTTATTTTCTTTAATATTAAATGTGCTTTCAAAAGCAAAATTTAGAATTTTTTCCACAATAAGGTTCATCTCTCTCTGAAAAAACAAAATAAAACCAAACAATTATTTTTCACTTCTTTGTCAAGGAGGAAATGCCAAGTGTTTCAACTATTTATTTCCAAATCATGAGATGTTTATAAAGATGTGTTGTTATGAGTTAACTATAAAAAATAGAATTGGTAGAAATTTGGAGATTTCTTTTCCTAAGGCATGCTCTGAACCAAAAAGTCACATCCTGGGACCTTGTACAGGTCTGAATCAAAATAGTAAATCTCAACCCCAAGCCCAAGTGAATGTCCTTACACAATTCAATGAATAAATTCTACAAACATTTATTAAATATCTACTGAGGGAGAAAGAAACAGCATGGCATGGCAGACAGAGATGTTCTCAGGACTAGGAAGACTTGTTAGAGTCTTACCTCTGACATGGTCAAAACAATTAACTCTTCAGTGCCTCTAGCAGTACTCTTTTAAAAAAAATAGTTTTTCCCCCAAATAACAATATCTTTTTTTCCTTTCACTCACAACCTCCAACCTCCTCTCATGAAAAAAAAAATGCAGAAAAACAAAACCCCTGTAACTAATATGCAAAACAATCACATTGGCCACGCCTGAAAATGTGGGGTCTCATTATACACTTCTAGTCCATCACTTTCTATCAGGAAGCTGGAAGCAGTACTCAATATCTTTTTCTTACTATGAATTAAAAAAACAAAAAACAACATTTCACATAATGGGATTTAAAAAAAAAATCTGTCTCCCACTATTTTATCCCTTTTCCTTACATTGAGCAAAATAAAAACAAAACAAAAAACAGACTCTTCATTACCCATCTCTCTAGTCTGATAAAACACATTCCTATGTTAGCTATGCCTGAAAAATGTACATTTCTTTCTGCCTTCAAAGTCCATGCCCTCTTTGGCAGGAGATGAGTGGGGGGCGTTTCATCTCCATTCATTTGGACTTCTGGCTTATTCCTGTGATGATCAGAGTTCTGAAAGCTCCTTTTAGCCCTGCTCATTCTGCTCTGCATCTTCATGACCATCCCAGTTTCTTCTGAAATTGTCCATTTCACAATTTCTTACAGCAGAATAATATTGCATTATATTTGCATATCATATTTTGCTTATAAGTTCTAAGACAGAAAGGCAGCCCCTCAGTTTCCAATTCTTGGCTACCACGAGAAGAATTGCTATAAGTATTTTTGTCCATAGAGACCCTTTTCTTCTATGGGGGATTTCCTTGGGGGCACAGGTCTAGCGGTCAAAGAATATACAAAATTTGATAACTTTCTGGGCCTAGTTCTGAACTGTTTAAGAACGGCTGGAACGATTCACAGCTCTACAAATAGTGTACAAGTTTCCCTGATTCTTGACAGCCTCTTCAATATTTGTCATTTCCTTTTTGAGTTCATCTTTGCCAGTGTGATAGGTGTGAGTGTCATCTCTGTCAGGTGTGAGGCGGAAAATCAAAGTTGCTCTACTTTGCATTTCTCTAATTATTAGTGACTGAGAGCACTTTTTCATAAGGTTATTGATAGCTTAGATTCTTTCTCTAAAAACTGTTCATAGCCTTTGATTGATTAAAGGTTGGCTCTTAGTCTTATAAAAGGGGATTATTTTCTTATACATCTTGGGAATGAGACTTATATAAGAAAAAATATTACAATGATTCCCCCCATTATGTTTTATGTTTTCTTTCTAACTTTTACTTCATTTTGTGCAAAAATTTTTGTTTTCCTTTATGTTTTCCTTCTAAATTTTATTTCATTTTTTGTTGTGTGAAAAAATTTGTTCTTAATCTTCAATGATGGGAAATTGTGGAATGGTTTAAGATCTGTGTTGATAGAAACCTATTCTTTAGCAGGAGTTCCTTATACCAGTGAAATCTCAGACTAGTCACCCCACTCCCAAGAAAAAGAGGCTGCAGAACAATGTGCCAGGTGTTGTTGGGGAAGGGGCAGAATTTAGTTAAGAAGCCATACCTACCTTCACAATCTAGCAGGGAAACAGAAAACTATAACACATAATACTATGAATGCAGAGCGTGGCACAAAGTCGGATGGGAAACCCTGAAAGCAGAGCAAGGCATTAGCAAAGACTTCAGAGATGAAGCAATATTTGGGTTGGATTTAAAAGGATGATAGGAAAGTGAAAAAGGAAAGGAGGGGCATTCCAAGTAAAGGGAACACTATCCACAAAAGCATGAAAATGGGAAAGTATAGGGTATGTTTGAGGGACAGAGATGTATTCAGTTTGGAGAGACAGAGTAGTAGGTAGAAGGAAGAAGGAGGAAAACTAGGTTAGGAAAGACCTGAAGGGGAATGAAGACCATTTTATTTTATTTTATTTCATTTTTTATGAAGATCATTTTCAAAGAGGAATGCAATCAGATGTGATTAAGGAAGATGAGATTCCAACTATGCACAGCAAGTATCATTTTCATGGTCAATTAGAACATGAAGTTAAGCTTTGGGTATCAAGAAAACCCCTGGTTTTCACATTTTGTGAATCTGGTGAAAAATCTTGCCTTCAGTGTAAGGCAAAAGGATGTACACCTTTCTCAGCTGACAACAGGATCCTAAGGTCACAGGCTTAGAGCTATAAGGGACCCCCAGAAGCCATCTAATCCACCGTCCTTATTCTCCATTTAACAGATGAAGAAAGAAGCCCAGAAAAGTTATGTTACTTGCTTATGGTCATATAGGTAGTAAGAGGCAGAATTTGAATTCAGGTCCTCTGACTCCACTAGCATGCTATCTTAAGGGATTGATTAGAGACTGGATCAAATTTTAGGGATGATTGCACAGGCAGGATCACCAGTAGAATATTCATTGGGTAGAATATACTGCTAAATATGATTCATTGAAATACTAGAGAAAAAGTTCTGGCATGCCCTGGATTTTAACCTTTTCATCCTCTGAAGTTGAGGCATTTAACCAAGCTCAACCAAAATCACCCTCAAGAGCTACTTCTAATAATGACAATCTTTAGCTATAGTTTTACATTGTTGTAATGATACTTTTAAAAACTCAGGTGTCTTGTCAAGTCTCTGCCAAATTCTGAAAAGTTTCAGTGAGAGCCTCTTAACATGGGTGTAGTTTAAAGGCCACTAATGAGACTGTCAAGCTTTTGGGGTCGCTAGTCCCCCTAACATCCCATGAGTCAGGAAGACATAAAGGCCAAATCTGACCCTTAGACAGGATGAAAAATGATCAACAAATAAATGCATTGAATAGCGTACTTCAAAGGCTAGAAGGAATTGGAAAAGAAGCTTTTGCCAGACTTTGCTGAAATCTTCCCCTTCTTTTGGTGCTCAGCGCTGTTGTCATCTCGCCTTGCACATAGCAGTCATTTACTTGATGTCTACAGGACTGAACAGAATTTAATCAAATTTTCTTAACAAAAGTAAATACTCCGAAAAAAAGTAAAGCACATCGCTATGTACCTTCCATTTCTTTTCATTGTACAACACTTCTGTTGAGAACACTGTATCTGGTGACGCTATCAAACCTTGTAATGAGGTTTTAAAAAGCGGATATTACACATTAGCACTTGTCTAATAATGACCATTATAGAAACACTTAAACCTAACCACTGACTTTTTTTGGCGGGGGGATAAGGCTACTGAGATAAACTATGTAGAACACTAGTAATTTCTCGTAAACAGATGGTAGCATGGTGTGACAGGAAGAACAAGGCTCCAGCCACAAATCTAAAAAAGCGTAGGATCTGAGCACTTGATGGGTGATTTCATTTTGGTCTCTGAACAACATGTTATTTGGATGTTTGGGTGGATCTGCTTACAAAATGATAATGGGGAAATGATTTAGCAATCAGATCAATTCAGAACTGAGAATTCTAAGAACTATGGGACAGGCCAACCATACACAGATTTAGTCATCGGGTTTAAAAGCGTCGGCAGTGTGGAAAAGTAGGGATCTTCTTGAGGTCTAAAGGTCAAATTCATGTCCTAGTAGACATGGTAAACAACTCTTGCAGATGTACGGTTTCTTGCTTCATTTTGTCTGATTCCATTTCTCCTTTAATGTGGCCTTCATTCCCCCTTAGTTTCTTCCCCAGAATCACTCAGCCTGAAGAAGCACATGAGTAGGCTGTGCAAGTGTGAGAACTGAGCGGTCCCCAGGCACATTAATCAATGTGTTGCAAAGAGGAAAATCAGACAATCTCATCTTCTGTTAAAAATTAGCATTGAACCAAACTGTTTCTACAGCCATGGGTTAGAAGCAGAGGAGAGCTAGTCTCTGAGCATGCATACTTTTTTCTAATAAAAATGTTGACTCTGAACAATCCTTAAAGCAACAACAACAGAAAACATCATCCATACTTGATTTTCCACTTGCTTGGTCATCAATGAGAAAGAATGGCTAGTGTGGTTCAGAAGCTACATTTCTTTAGGGATCATTCTTTGCTCAGTTAGAAGAGAAAAGCAGGAGCTGGACACTGACTTTCTTCCTATTTTTCCGCTACTTGCAGGCAGATGTATTTTTTTTTTACTTAATACAAAAGTCAACTTTTGACTAAATTCACTTGGATATTAATAATTGCTTGGTGGTGAAGCACACTAAAGAAAAGGGATGAATGATTCAGACAGCACCAAATCAAAGCCATTGGGGATTAGGTGGGGAGGGGAGGATTGGAAGAGTTATTTTCTGAACCTTTTTTTTTTGCACCCAAGGATGCAGAAACATTAAACAGAGAGAAACAAAAAATGCTTCACATTAGCCAAAAGATGCATTTTGGAAGCAGCCAGAGATCAGCTTCCAAGACATTCTGGGTCATTCGTTCAGTCATTTAACCCTCATTTATTAAGTATATATTGGGTGAGGAACTCTATTCTAAAGGAGGCGGGGAGATCAAACAGCTAAGACATGGCTTCAGTCTGGATGGAGTCTGTAGTACATACAAAGGGACTAGACACAAATAAAGGTATCTATAATATGCAATGATATATGATCATAGATTTAGAGCTAGAAAGAACCTTACAGGTCTTCTAATGAATGGACGTTGTTAGGCATTAGGTTGGATGCGGGGAATATAAATATTTTTTTCCAAATACAGATGAAAAATGACCAGATAGGTGGTGCAGTGGATAGAGCATGAGACCTGAAATCAGGAAGACCCATGTTCAAATCTAGCCTCAGACACTAGCTGTGTGACCCTGGGCAAGTCATTTAACCTTATTTGCCTCAGTTTCCTCATCCATTAAATAAGCTGGGAAAGGAAATGGCAAACCACTGCAGCATCTTTGCCAAGAAAACCTCAAATGAGTTCACGAAGAGTTGGACACGACTGAAATGACTAAACAACAATGGCAAGTGATCAGAGAGGTGTTTTGCTCTGGGACAGTAAAAAGAGGAGAAAGGGGTAACAGATGGTGAGATGGCTGGGTCACCTGGGCCAACTTTCATATTTTACACACAAAGAAACACAAGGCCAAAGTGTCAAAATGACTTACCTAAGGATACCTAAGGTATTGAGCAACAGAGCCTAGATGTGAACCCAGATCCTCTGCCATTAATTTAATGTTCTTTACAATACACCATAATATCTTCTAAATATATGATCTAAATACCTGATTTAGGGAGGGGCAAACCAAGTGTTATATGAAATTCAAGGAAAAGAATGATATTTGATAAGGGAAAACTCAGAATCATGATGGTTTATAACAGTCACCTCTGTTCCTAACCTGCTATGCAGACTTTGGTCAAGTTCTTTTCCCTTTTGGTGGTTCCATTTCTTAATCTATAAAAATACAGAAATTGGACTAGATGATTTCTAATGACCCTCCCAGATCTATGATTAGCCTGACTGTTATGTGTGTGCCCAGTATATGAAAGGTAAATAGGGAGGGGTGAAAGGTTTCCAGATATCAGGACTAAGCACTGGGTCAGGTAACACAAATGTTGGGAGTATTGATTGAATGTCAAAAGAATGGGGCAGGTTTTTGAGGAGAAAACTCTCCTCAAAAGATACCTGAGAACACTACACTTATCTGTATGTACTCCGACCCTGGTGACTTCTCAGGCCTGATTTTCCCCTTTCTTCCTTTGCTTGACTATACTTTCATGTTTTCATTCCCATTCCCATGAACATCTTGAAGTATGTACTCTTAGATGTCTCAAATTCAAAATATCTAAAATATAACTCATTATCTTTCCCCCTTAAAGTAACCCCCATTCTCAGCCCCCATCCTAACTCCCTGATTTCTGTTGAAGGCACCACTATCCTTTCAGGTACCTGCATTCACACCTTTGGAATTATTCTCAACTCTCCCCTCAATTCCTTCATTCACAGTCAGTTGCCAAATCTCTACTTCCACAATATGTCATTTCATGAATATCCTTGTCTCCATTCCACTCACAAAGTCACTATGGTTCAGGTTCTTATCACTGTCTGGGGACATAGAGCTTCTGAACTGGTCTCAGTTGCTAAATTTGTATTTCTAAAGTAGAGTTCTGACCATGTTACCACTCTAGCTCTTACTTACCTCTGCACTTAGCCTCCATTACTCTCCTTCCAATATTCTATGATCTAGATAAATTAACTCCATGTTGTTACTCCTATTCAACCTCCCATCTCTTATTTTCATTCTTCTCTACTAACTGGACCTCCTATCGAGGATGTGCGTCCTGCCTCAGAGAACCTTTCTTCCAAGCTCAGCTCAACGGTCCATTCTATAGGACATTTAACCTGATCTCTGTAGCTGCCAGTGTCTTGCCCCCAGAAATAACTTTGTTTATTTTTTAAATTTTATTTTAAGTATACACAGTGACTTCTTTAATAAGCATGGAAACTCCTTTGGGGCAAAGACCATTTCATTTTTGCCTTGGTATTCCCAGTGTCCAGCAAAGTGCCTGGCATACAGTAGCCTCTTAATATATGTTTGTAGAATTAAGTGGAATTTAATTGAGGTCAACACCTACTCAACTGCTTCTGTGTGATGTTTCACATGCCCACCTCCCACCTCGCCCCAACGCTGAGCCCTGCCTAGACTCCCATGAACGTCAGTTTCGCTGGCTTCTCACTGACACCCGCACATCCTGGCAGAGGCCACGGCTGTTTCAACATCACTTTGCACCATGCTCTGATACAACAACATTCAAAGTTAAGGGGAAAGGTATCTCTCTGAAAACAAAAGGCTTTTACTGAACGCAATGCTACAATCTCCTGGGACCACAGGATTGAGATCTAGAAAGACACTCATTAGAGATGATCTATTTCCTCGTCTGGAAAATGAGGGAATTGGATGGGTTTCTTCTGGATCCGTACAAATCCTCAGATCACTTTAAAGTAAAAATAAAAGCAACATCTAATATTTTTATTGTGCTTTATACTAAAGAGTATTCTCTGCCCTTAGTCACAGGGGTCTGTCCCTGTTGAGGATTGAACTAAATCCCAGATCTTCCAATGCCAAGTCCCTGACTTTGTTAAGGTAATTTTTCCTGGCAAGTGAATGCTGTGACATATACTATGCCCTCAGGTCATCTCTAATTTACTCTCAAATATGCAAGTTTGTTACACAAAGCAATAACTCCTCTTGCTCCAGGTCCTCTCCCAAGTCCGAGGGGGCAGAGAAGAACTTTGTAACTAAAGAAGGGCTCTTTAATGTGGGAGTTTAATCCTTAGCAAACACTCAAACATCTGATCCATTTTATGAATTTAAAAGACTATTCGAAGTGTGTCTTCAAGTTTATCTTCAGACTGTCCAAATGACAGTTTCCAGATACTCCTGCCACTATGAACTGACATTTATAAAATACTGAAAAAGAATATTCTTAGGCAGACCTTTATCTAAGTCAAAAAATACACATATATACATGACTACCTAGATCTCATAGACCAAAGATCATAAACCAATTTGAGACTGCAAACATACTCTAATCTGGACTGTAGTGTGAGTACTGCTCAGGGTAAAATTTTCTAACTATGATTCAAGGACCAGCCTGTGAAGGTTGCTGAGAGGTTTATCAATACAAAGTGAGTCTCCATGGGAAGCATTTTTTAGTCCAGGGAGTTAAAAAAGATTGTCCATTAGGGAGTAAAAGGTTACTTACAACCTGTATCAGTGGAAGAGTTACACGAAGGAAACTGTGAATTTTTAGTAGAAGTTTTTAAGTACTATATTTACAAAAGGAAAACAACAAATACAAATCTGGTTGAGGAATTGAACAGATGTTTTCTTCCATTATTTGATTCTGCCCTCTTAGATGAAATGTCTATTCCTGAGCGTCAGGGTTCTTAGAAGAGACACGAGTATTACTTTCAGAATCATTAGTCATCTTTCATGATCTGAGGGTCTTTCTTGACCAATTTAGGAAAGAAGGATGTTACACCAAGCAGACAGGATGGCTGCTAATGATGGGCAACAGTTCAATATTTTATGCCACCTTAAAAAAGTTTCAGTAACTGAAGGTGTTCTCACATTAATTCCTTGCATCAATTATTGACAGAGAATTTAATTTAAAGGCAACTAGTCAGTAACCTAGGGGTACTGTTTTAAATAATTTATAATTGCTGCATGAGTGTAATCATATTGGTATTGATTAAGATCTAGTCACTTCTACCAGTCCAGCATGTCTTATGCTAATTCTTTCGAGTGAAATCACCTTTTTAACTCTGTATTACCTGGCAGCAAGAATGTATTCTAAAAAATAATTTAATGAAACAAAAATTCTTTAAGAGGCCCTCCCAAGATTGGGGAGATGATGAGAGAGTACAAAACTAAAAATTTAGCAAAAAAAAAATCTTGAGATTTAAAGATAATATGCTCCAAAGGACCTAATATTTATCAAGAGGGAATATTAGGAGTAAAACCGTAAGGTAAAGCAGTCACAGAGTTACAGAATGCTTTTCTGGAAGAGCCATTAGAATACAGAATGTCAGAGTTGGAAGAAACCTAAGAGGTTAAGGTTATCCACGACCAACCTTTCACTTAAATTCGAAAAACTAAGCCAGAATCTAGGTGGCAAGTCTTAATTAAAGTCAAATGGGGAATTGGTAGCAAAGCATTTTAGGGGAATTTTTTTAAAGCAATTTTATTTTTGAGCTCTAACTTCCAGATTTTTCAATATGCCAAATTATTTTCAATTAATCATATTTTCATTGCTTTGTTTTTTTGTTAAATTAGAATTTTATTAATAGCTATTGACAGGAATTTTTGGCGGGGAAGAGGCCTATAATCTTTTAATACCTTTGAAAAAAAATTTCCACTTTGTGCCCTATCTTGAAATATGGGGCAATAATTGTCATACCATCCCGAAAGTTAGTGGAACTAGATTTTAGTCTCAGATCTGCTAGTCTGACAAGCAGATAAGCTACTTCCTTGCTCAGCCTTTAGTTTCCCCACCTGCAAAATGAGAAGAATAGACCGGGTGATTTTTAATTGGCTCTTCATTTTCACCATTCTGGAGTGGCAAAATCCTCATCTCCTCTGACATTCTACATACCATGTTTCAAGGTCCTTTTGAAGTCTAACATTGTATGATTACTTTATTTAACATTATACATTCTGAAGTATTCATGAGTTCTAACATTCTAAATTCTGATATTTTATTTCCTAATGTACTTTCCAGATATGATGTTATATGATCTCACAATTCTAGAAATCTTCACATGAGCAAAATTGAAACAAACAAACAAGCCCCAAATATAAACACCTCTAAAGGCAGCAAGGAAGGAGGAGTATTGACACTGAGGGGCAGATCAAGGTGACTGCAGTGTGCTGGGTAAACGTTAAATTGTGGAGGAAGGAACCGTGGAATGTACTGGAGGCCCCTTTAAGAAAGGAAGACAACTTCTGAAAGAGAAAGAGGGAGGGTGATAAAAGATGAAAGAATCTGAGAGAAGTCAGCTGGGGTCTAAAGTGGGTCAGCATCCTATCTAACAAGGTGTCACGTTTGCTGCTTTCCACCTGGCAAGTCTTGACGAGTCTCACTTCTGCTTGTGGTTATGACGTATGTGTATAATGGTGCAACAAACATTATGGCACTTCTAGGTCGAATTAAAAAACTACCATGACATCAAGGGCTAGCAAGAGACTTATCTGGATCCATTTGCTGGGATGCCTGATTTTAAAAATATATATTTGATTTTGGCAAAGCTATCTTCATGGCTTGTTATCTAGGGGAAACCAGGTGGTAAGAAACTTGACTTCTCCAGAGACAAAGCCATTTTTCTTCAGGGAGGAGCAAAGTTTTTCTAACCCTGCATATCAGTTACTACAATGCCTAATAATAGACTCATGGACTTATTTATACACAACTTAAAAAAATAAAACCAGGAAGCCTCAGAAACTGTCACCTACCCACACCGAGAGTCTGCTCACCAACACAAAGTTTTACTGAAACCTAACAGAAAGAAAACAAATTTATGAATCCAAAGTTCTTCCACTTCCTCTGAGCATCTCATTGCTTTCTGCCCGGCCAAATTCTTTTAAATCTTGTCCATGGATGAAGGTGAATTCAGGCAATTTTATGTTACAAAATGTTGTTTAATTAAATAGCTACTGTGGATGGTGACTTGCAAAGAATACTGTTAGGACATGGCAGGTGTGAAACACAACGACTTGATTTGAGTGGAATCTCAGAACAGTACTGAAGACATAGTAAACTTCTGAATCAATGCCTGTAGAGGATGATCTTGGATATTCCAGAGTCAATAGGCCAGATTTAGACTAAGGGGAGGAACAGCTCCCTGGTTCAACTGAATTAACAAGATGGTGGCCATGATCCCATATGATGTAGAGGAAAGCACTTAGATCAGGACAGCTGGGCTCAAATTCTGGACTCTAACCCTATATGACCAGAGGCAGGTGATCTCACCTCTCAGAGCTATAGTTTCCTTATCTATAAAATAAAAAACATATCATTCACACACCCTTACCTAAGTGGTTACAAAGAAGGAGCTTTATGCACCTTCAGACACTCCAGAAATGGGAGCTATTATTATTAACTTTCTCCATGTGGTTCACAAAGGGCAGGAATATGGTAGAATTTGTGAAAGCTTCACCACAAGGTACACAAGTGGTAGGGAAGGTGGCAGGGTAGGTTTTGATGTTATTAGAGCTAGAAAAGAAGCTTAGAGATTATGTAATCAAGTACCCTAGTTTTCTAGCTGAAGAAACTATATCCCACAGATATCAAATGATTTGCTCAAGGTCATCCAGGTAAGTAACTGGCTTGGTATTCCAACTCAGATGCTCTGGCTCCAAATTCATTGTCCTTCTCTCTCTAACATATTGCCTTCTATCTAACTCCTGTTAAAAGAACTATTATTATTTCCTGAGTTTTCTACCTAAAGCCTATGTGAGGAGTTATTTATTCATGTATACAACAAGCATTTATTAAAAACTACTGTGAACAGAATACTCAGAAAAATGCACAGGATCCATAAGGCATAGTTTCTGCCTCAATGAATTTACAGTTTAGTAGAGGATCTTGAATACACTCTCAATGGGCCAGACAACATTATCACACCATGAGTCTATGAACATCTCGGTTTCAGATTTCTACCTATTTTCAAAGAAATCATCAACCAAGTTCTGACATGATGCTGTGGAAGGAGACTTTGGTAGGCTGATCAGGATGCTCTGCCAACAGGTAGCATTGCATAATAGATAGAAGGCTGGCTTTGGAGTCTGGAAGACCTCTGTAAAGTTCTTGCCTCTGGTACACACTAGCTGGGGGTACCTACTTACCCTCTAGGTGGCCTGGGCTATGCTTTGAGCTACACATTTTAAATCAGTTGCTAATCAGTGTTGGTGGAGGGAGTGTCCACACTGGGAGTTGCACACACTGATGAAATCACAGGTCCAGACTGTTCCATTACATGAAAATACTAATTTCTATCAATAACATTGACATATTAGTGACAATTAGAAGCTAGTAATGAAAATAATAAGTATTGGCTGAGGTGTGGATGAACAAAGATTCACATCCAGGGGAATGATTAACTAAGCCTGGGCTCTGTTGGTTACAGAAAACAGTTTTGGCCACCTTCCTCAACAGACAAATGTTTAATTCAATTATGAGCGTGACACTTCCTTGCCAGCCCCTCTCCTCCTGAATGACAACGGTCTCCTTAGCTGGAGATCAAGGAAGGGTATGTTGCTATTTCTGGTATGGCCACTCTCACTTGCCTTCTGTTGTAGGGCCCCTGGGAAACCAGTCCTCACTGTCACTTTTCAAAGTTAGGAAACACAAGGTACTTTTCCCAGCCATTGAGACTATATGCCAGAAAATGAGGCCCCGAGAAGGTCTCTAGTTTTGAACATCAAAGAATCTCATAGTTGGAAAGGACTCAGAGTTAATCAGTTTCAGTCAGTAAGAATCAATAGTGTCTCAGACAGGCAACCAGCCTCTGCCTGAAAGCCTTGAGTGATGAGGAGATCACTATCTCCACAGGCTGACCATTTTTCCTTACATAGACCTGCAGTTGGTCTCTCTGTAAACTCTACCCACTGCTACTACTTCAGCCTTCTGGGCCTGAGCTAAAGAAAATTAATCCCTTTTTCTTGGAACAATTTCTCCAATATTCTCCCGGGATCCTGTCTTCTTTTCTCCAAGTTATCCTTGGTGGATCCTCATATGGCACCACATCCTGTCCCCTCAACATCCTGGGCCCTTCACATTCTGTCCATACTCCACCTTGTTAATGCCCCTCCTTAGAGGCAGTGTTTGAACCACACTTGGTCCTTTCCATGGGGTCTGGCTAAGGAAGCCTGTTGGGCATGATGCCCATACAGCTGCCAAAGGGGACAAACTGTGGACTCTGAAGGGACTGGGAGGAAAAGGTCCCGAATGGCTGACTCTACCCCTGCTAGGGTTAAGCCTTTCCTGCTGGCATCAGCATTTTTCAGGAACTCACCTTTGAAAAGGAGGCAGCTTTTGGTTGTAAATGGCAGTGACACGGCAACAAGAGAGTTCATTTCACCAAGATGATTCATTAAGAAATGAAATATTCATGGCTGACAGCTTGAAGGATCGCCATACAGTTTTATTCTAATGCACCTGTCCTCTTTGTCAAGTCCAATATGGGATGTCATGTCGCCAAAGTTTTATTTAGAAATTGTTTGTCAGAGGGAGCTTTCTAATGTGAATGAAAAATTCATCCCCTCATTAAGAAGATTTTACATGAAATGTCTGGGATTTTCAATGAACACCAAGACATGAACCAATTACTGTTAAACACTTAAAGAGACAGTGTCCTAGCTCACTCAGCAAAACCCCCTAATTGCACAAATATGGAGAAAACTCAATATTGAGAGAGGCAAATGAAACATTACAATGGGAAATTCTTTTCTTTCCTTTTGGATCTTCTGAAAAATTCTGGTATTTAAGAGATTTAGAGATTCTGAGTGTGATAGGATCCTTTCGGGCTGTGTTGAACAACACTGAACTTTAGAAAAGACCTGGGTTCTAGTTCCTGCTTGGATGCTTAATAGGTAAGAAACTTTAGGTAATTTCTTCCCCTCACTGCCTCTGTCAAAGAGGTGACTACGTAATACTTGGGCTATCTGACTGTGGTGGAAGTTTGGATTCAGAAGTCCAATTCCAGCTCATCTATTTTCTGGCTGTGTGATTTTAGGCAAATCACTCAACCTCTCTGAGTCTCTGTAAAATGATGGGTTTGAAACAAATGATTTCCAGATTTCCATCGAGCCCTCAATTTTGAGACTGCCTGATGAGGCTGTTGCCAGGAAGGTGCTTTGTAAGCCACAGGGTGTGACATCAATAAGAGTTAGCATTATTATCATCATACTCCCACACAAGAAGATGGGAATGTAATTACTAAAAAATAACTAAAGTGCCCCCAAGAGCTATTATGATTCCTTTTCTCCACATTCACCTTTACCAACATAATTCATGGAAATATCAAACAGGTACTTTGAGAGCAGATACATTTAATAAATCCAAACAGAGTTTGGAGAGGGAGAGAGCTCCTGCCGATTAAAAACCGAAGTTGAGCTGTATAGGAAATCAGGGAGAATCCGCCAGGGAATTACTTGTATAATAAAATCACATTTTACAGCTCTGACAATGGATTAAGTTGACACTGAGGTTCTATCTGACATGCAGTCTCGTTCAGCTTAATCTATGGTAGAAAGTAGTTCACACCCCCAAACCCAGCACACATTATATAGGCACTGTATATATAGATTTGGCCAGACTGTCATTTCCAATTTCAGAGAGTCTCTAGACTGATAATACAAGAACTGAAGTTTCTCCTGCTCAACCCAGAAGGCTATGGAGACTTTGCAGATTCCATTTTTCCAACTCACAATATGGGTGATATAGCGCCTCAATGCGGGGGAGAGAGCCTGAGCCCTCAAATCCTGGGGATGGCTCTGTGACAAGAGGTAGGAACAAAACAGTGGCCCCAGTGCTTTTAGGGTTGAGAAGTAGGGCTCGAGGGCCTGACTTTTTGCTTATAAATAATTACGTAACCCTCAACTATAAAATGAGGGAACTGAACTGCTAAAAGCCCTTCCAAGACTATATCTATGATTATTTTGTAAGCCTGTTGAATTGAATTACTTAATTTGAATGAACTGCTTAATCTAAGTATCTTTTCAGTAGTTTTGAAAGCAAGACAAAGAAATAAAAAGACAAACAAGGCAGGCAGGAAAGAAGGAAGGTAAAGAGGAAGGGAGAAGAGCAGGGAGGGCATGGCAGGGAAAAGAAGGATGAGGAAGGATAGAACAGGGAAGGGAAAGAGAAAGAAGGGAAGGGAAGCAAACATCACGATAGGGCAGAAAAGGAAAAGGAAGGGAGAAGAGAATAAGGGAGAAGAAAGGACAGGAGAAGACAAGAGAGGAGAGAACAGGAGAGGACAAAGAAAGCCCAGGATAGTATCTGGTTAAAGTCAAATCACTTTTATTATTTATCTGTAGAATCACAGAGGCTAGGACAGGAAGAGTTCATATTACTATTGCAATTTATGACAATTTTGTGAGGTGGTGATACAGTTGTCAACCTCATTTTACTGATGAGGAAACTGAGCCTCTGAGAGTTTTAGCAGCTGCTTATAGTTTGAGGTTACATTCCAACCCCGCTCCCCCGACTCCTGGCACTATGAAATGCAACCTCTCTTTCACCTGCATGATCAGATCTGTTTGGCACTTAAGACTCTTAACAACCTGACCCCTTCCTTCCTTTCCAATCTTCTCACCCTGCTTCCTTTCATTCACTCTATTCTCCAGCTCTATGGACCTCTCAGCTGTTCCTCACACAGACACTGCAGCTCTTGGTCACCATGTCAGAAATGCTCCTCCTGCTCATCTCTGCCTCTTGGCATCCCTGGCTTCTTTCAGTTCTCACCTTCTGTAGGGGATGCTCCTGGTTCCCAACCCTGTATGGACCGTTTTAGTTAAGAGTTGTCCCCTCCATTAGTATGGATATGTTCCTTGAGAGCAGGGACTGTTTCTGCCTTTTTCTTTCTTCATATGCCTAGAACTTGGGTCAATGCCTGGTAAACAGTAAACACTGAACAAATGTCCACTGACTGCTTGACCAGGTCCTTTCCTAGTTGGCATAGGAGATAGAGTACAGAACTGGGAATCAGGGAGATTTGATTTCAAATCCTGCCTCAGACACATACTAACCCCGAGCAAGTCACTTACCTGCTTTAATTTCTTCATCCATAAAATAAGGATAATAATAGTACCTACCTCACAGGATCGTTATGAGAGTCAAGTATTATAACAAATATAAAATGTTTTGCAAACCTTAAATGCTCTAGAAATGCTATTATTATTATGTCCAAGCTGGAAAGGATCTCAGAAGATAGAGTCCAACCACTACCATAAGAATGTTTTCCTTCAAAAACCACCCCTGACAAATGTTCATCCAGTCCCTGATGAACACTTCCAGTGAGATCCATCACTACCTCCTTAGGTGGTACACTGGATGGTTTTCATCATGAGTTTTTCTATTTATTATGGAAAACTATTCTCTTTCCTGCTTACCTCATAAATGAAAATATGTGAGAAAGTTTTGTAAAATGAAAAGCATTACACAAATTTTATGGAATTATTTTCAAAATAGTTAGATCCTAAAATACCTAGAGAGACTTGCATTTTTGGTAATCCTGTTCCCTCCCCCCACAACTTCTCCCATCATGGCATACCCATAGGCAATTACTTAGCGCCTATTGAATGACTTGGTAGTAAAGGAGAGATTTCTGTGAGGCAATTCCAGCTATTTATGTGTTAGATTCATAGAGTCACAACCTTTCAGAGAGAATCTAGTCCAAAATGAACAGGAGTCTTCTCTACAAATCCCTGACAAGTGGTCATCCGGTCTCTGCTTAAAGACCTCTGCTGATGGGAAACCTACTGCTTCTCTTCAGGACATTAATGAAATGAGTTTTTTCTAGAAAAAAAGAATAATAAGACACAGAAAACCCCAAACTCTTCCTATACATTTTCTGGCTTACAGCCTACCAAACTGCAATCCATTCAAATAAATACACACTGCCTCAGGATTTTGGTGAGCAATGCTCTGTGTTGGAAAACACACCCAATATATTTTTCACCACTTTCCTATAATTAGTTTCACTGGGAAAACTGTGAAGAACTATTTTCCTGCTTTTAAATTCATAATTTTGGTTCAAGAGGACAGAATAAGATGTTTAGACAGAGTGAAAAGTATTTTCTAACAAATCGATATTAATTTCTCTGACTGTTATGGTCTCAGGAGGCAGAAAGTGTTCTTGTACTGAGCTGACAGGAAAGATTTTATCCTGACCAAATGTTATTCAAATATTTATAAGACTGGATAATTTAGGAAAAAAAATATAGATGGAAAAAGGCATGAATATTTTTTTCAGCACTCCCTTCACATTTACAAATGACAAGAGTTATAAAAAGGTGGGGAGTGTGATTAGTAATTTTCTCCCCTACATGACACTTCCTTATAGAGCTGCAGTGTTCAGTGGGCTCCTGTACAGGAGGAGAAAGGGAGCGAGTTCGGTAGCAGGCCTGTCACTTTCCATTGTCCCAAGTGGGTGACTTAATGCCCTGGCGCAAACCACCATGCTGGGTGCCTGACTACTTCTGGGGCTGGGACTGCTGGCCTGTTACAGGCCTCTGGGATATGCCACTCAATGTCAGCTTAGAGAGAGGTCTTCAATGACAATCACGGCATTCAGACCTCAGCTCCGTTCTGATTAAAAAAATTTTTTTTTCAATGATTGGAATGAAGGTACAGGTAGCATGTTGATCCTACTTGCACATGACACCACATTGGGAGGGACAGTTAACATGTTGGACAATACCAAAAGATCGACAGGCTGAATCTAATAAGACAAAATTTAATTGGAGAAATGTAAAGTCCCTAAGTTAGTCTACAAAGTTGGATACAGAAGTGCACGATGAGGGAGTGACCACTGTTCATGGGGATTTTAGTGGACTGCATGCTCCTTGTGAGATAATAGAAGTTAGAAGTGACAGCCAAAGAAACTAATTGAATCTTAGAATGCATCGATAAGATAACAGAATTTAGCGATAGAAGGGACCTATGGGGTTATTATATAGTCCAACTCTTGCATTTTACGGGTGGGCGTAGTGAGGCCTGGAGGAAAGAAATGACTTCCCCCAGAATATAGTTAGCAAATAGAAAAGTTCTAAATGAAGCCCAGCCAGTGATCGGCACATGAAAGAACTGAAGACCAAATGAACCGAACATTAGAGACTGAACTGAGGACTGGAGTTGTTGGGGACATGATAAGTTTCCTTCAAGGACTGCAAAGACTGGAATGTGTAGAAAGGATTAGGATCATTCATCTATTCTCAGACACCCTCAAGGCCAATGCATAGAAGTTACAGAACTTGATAAAAGGAAGCAATCCCTTTCCAGTAGAGCTGACTAAAAGTCAAATGAGCTGTTTATGAGGTGTCCTAGCAAAGTCTATAGAGTCTTTGGGACATAAACTGGCCATTTTTCAAGACATTTGGGAAGTACCCCTCAGAGGATTGGGAAGGAGCTTATTTTGGCAGGGGCTATATTGTTAGGAACAAGCTCTCAGGACAATAAGAATAATTCCTAATTGTCTATGACTGTACTGCTGTTTGAACCCATCCCTCCTGGCTGCTCCAATCTGGAATCTGATCTGGAGTCTAGATTCTTCTCACTAGATGGATCCCTCTGGATTTGATTCTGTCTTACCTGGCTCTTGTCACTCCTGAGCTCTTATTCATAGAACTCAGAGTATCCTGTTCTCAAAGAAGATCATATTCCAATATTTCTCACTAAAAGAAAGGAAATACCTCTCCTCTATTCCCCAACCCATGATGGTTGGGGTAGTCTGCAGTGCCCCCTTGCTACCTCATAAAAATGTCAAACTCCTTGATTATCTGTTAATCACACCAACACTCCACACATACTAGGGCTATACCATCTTGAGGTCACAAATATAGACTGGGTGGCATTAGGTTTGCATAGTCCAGTAGGACCCAAGCACACTAGTTTGGGATTGAGGGAGAGAGGTTCCCTGATGTTGACTAAAACTTTTAGAAGTCACCTCATGTCTTTGGGGGTGGGGCAAGCAAAATGTCATTTATACTCTATTTAGCATATGTAGTTTTAACCGCAAAAGGAATCTAACAGAACTGTTAGAATTACTTTCAATCCAATTCATGAGATTTCTAGAAGAAAATGTCCACCTTCACATAACTGATACTATCTCAGCCACCTTCCCTGAAATTCCTCTCTCGTGTTTCAACATATTGTTGGTAATCTGGAACTTTCAAGAGCTCTTTGCAGCATAGAACAATCTCTGGCAGGACTTATTATATTGGATGGGCTTCAAGTATAGTCTAGGTATGAAGTCTATGCCTGTCATCCCAGAGCCAATCTAGCTGTGGCTTATCACCACAAGGTCAACTTCCAGGGTATGAATTTTTTGGCCATGGCAACTTGTGAAACTATGTATGGAGACTGCATTAGTAGAGAGGATATCCTGCAGAAGAAACCAGTTTGCTGGTATGGAACTAAAATTTGCCCCAGTGTCTCTTCTAGTCATTGTTCCAGTTTCCATTCTAGTTCTAGTTCTCTTACTGTGCTGGGACATCCTTTTTGGACATGTTTCATCCTGTCTCTGTTGATATTAAAATGTTGCAAACAGAGCGAAGTACGGTATTTTAGATGAGATTTGATCAAGATATACCTCTTGTGCTCTAAGTAGTATATTTCTAATTAATGCATACAGTAGATGCTTCAATGTTTGTTGAATAAATTAATTAATTTAGCTGACCTCAATTTAGGGAAGAGCTCCAGTACTAGGATAATTTACCCACTCTTTCCCTCAATATTTTGAATTTTGAAAGCACCCCTCCTCCACACAATTTCAATGTTGTCAACTTATAGTCAGGATGCATGTGGGTTGCTAGCTTGCTTCCATCAGCAAGTTAGGATGACCATTCCCCCGACAATAAGAAAGCAGGAGCAGAGGGGATGGAGACAGCCACTCTGGCTCCAGTCCAAACATGAAAACCTGCCTATCTACCTTCCAAATGATGCAAAATTGCAGTTTGTTTAATGTTCATCTTATGTGCTTAATTACCGATAGTGCTCAACTAATTATTTCTTGTTTTGTACACTCTTTAAACAGTGGAGAAAGACGGCTGCCTACTTTTGTATCCTGAATGAGGATTGGGAACGCATTTTTGTAATCACCTAATTCCCAGAGGGCTTCATTACAAGCCAGGGGGAAATAGGATTTGGAGTACGGGCGACAGCCAATTCAATCTTTGCAGGTGTGGGTTAGAGCATTTGAAGGAACACAAGAAATAAACAGGTCCATTACAAACTTCCCCAAATGGAAGATGCTTTTGAATTCATTAGAAACAAAAAGGCCAACATGGCAAAAGACATTTATATTTGGCCCTAGCTTGGCTCAGTAAAGCTACAAAGGACCTGACAGATCATGTATTTCTACATACTCATTTTACAGAGGTATAGCTGCTGCTCACCAAAAGTCTCAGGTTTTCAGCAGTATAAAAATGCAAAGAATTCAAGAGATGGCAAATTGTTGGGGGGTAAAAAGGTTGATGGACACTCTTAGTATCTACCTATATATTCTACCACATAGAACTGCAGAATCCCAGAGTTGGCAGAGACCTTGGAGATCATCTCATCTATCCCTTATCTGATGCAGTGATCTCTTCTCTAGCATCCTGAAGTTGGGACTGTTTGTTTATAGTCCAAGTGAAGTCAAACTCAAATACAACTGGATCACTGGGGGCCACATGCTGACTTAGAAAACCTCAAATTAACATTATCTATGTTGTGCTGTATTTTAATCTACTTTCTTAAACATTTTCCAATTACATTTTAATCTGGTTCAAGTGGTATTTGAGAGTTTTGTCAGCACAGGAGTGTGTACCTCTACCAAGAGAGATTAAGTGACTTGCTCTTGGCCACTCATCCTGTTAGTGGTAAAAGTCAGAATTAGAACTCAGATCTCCTGATGCCTGGACCAGTTCTTTTACCACTACTACTATTAGAGAATAAGTCAATGTAAACTGGGCACCTCTCAAATGTTCAATTCTACTCAGAAAGTCTCTCTGTATGAGACAGACAAACAACATGTGAATTGTGGTTCCTTGCCCTCTGAGAGCTCAAAGTCAAATGGGGTTGATAGAACTAACCCACAGGAAGAAATAGAGAGAAATGCTAAACAATATCGGATTAAGTGCTGAGTTGTATGACATGACTATAAAAACTGTTGGTTGGAACAGTCAGAAAGGCTTCATGAAGGAATTGAGACAAATTGGACTTCAAAAGATGAGCATAATTGGAAGAGACATAAGGTACTAGATTTTGAAGTCAGGCTACATGGGTCTGAAGCCTAGTACTTTTTGTAAAATACTGATACTTTTGTAAAATACTTTTTGTAAAAATGATACTTTTTGTAAAAATGATCTTTACTATTATCTTTTGAATTTTATCTTTATTTCTCTTCCTTTTATTCTTCCCAGAGAGTTATTCTTTATGATAAATAATATAAAGGGGAAAAATCAGCTACCAATATTTTTAAAAATCAACATATGCCGTGTTCTACATCCCTAGTCCCCCACCTCTGAAAAGTATGGGGGAAGAGAGCTATAAACATAGTCACTACTAACCATGATTAAGTCGTTTTTCTTCTCTGTTTCTTCCTCTGCAAAATGGGAATAATACTTGTATTACCTTTATCACAGAAATAAAAGTTATTGTTATTATTTTTGACAGAGAACTGTTTTTTTAACCTCATGAGGCTGAATTAAATAAAATAGTGATTAATTTTGATTAGTCAGTTGTTTGACCAAATTCATTTTACAAGGGGAAAAAAATTCTTGCACAGACACAATCACAGAGGACATGGTAAGTAATTGAATGATCATGTCTGAGGAGCTCACAAGACTATCTACTATGGCCTTGGAAGGACTATATGTGATCAGTGGAGGGAGCATCCTTGCTGATGAAATCTGAAATCACAGATCCTTGAAGCACTAAAGTAAGCAATTGTTTCTTTGATGGAGGTATTTAAACAGCCTGGGACTTTCAGAGGAACAAAAGTAGAAATCACTTAGGCTAACAGACCAATGCTATTTAGAGGAAACTCACATTTTCACATTTTATGCCTTAATTTAAAGTGGAGCTACATGACGTCCTATAGGAATTCAGAAAGTGTTATCTCATTTTATGCCCCAAACTAGAAGAGAGCTCCACTGGGTTTGCCAAGCTGTTAAAATTAAAATATCTGTTTGAGCACAGCATAATAGATGAGGTATTTAAGGCATTTTCCTTTAGATTTTGGGTTAATCTTCTCTTCGTTAATTTTCCTAGATAAAATCCAGTTATAAATAACCTGAGGGTCCCTTAACTGGGCTGCTTGTAGGATGGCAGATCTTTAATCGCCAGAACTTCTGCCTCTTAGAGATCTCAAGAGGGAAAAGTACTTTGAAAATTATCCAAAATAAAATAAGCAGAAAGCATTAACAAATTAAAGAAAGAGGGAGTAGAGCAGAAAAGAGAGAGACAGAGACAGAGACAAAGAGACAGAGACACAGAGAGAGAAAGAGAAACAAAAACAGGGAGACACAGAGACAGAGACAAAGAAAAAACAGAGACTGAAACAGAGAGACACACAGATGGAGAGAGTCAGAGAGAGAGAGAGAGACAGATAGAGATGAGGAAGAAGAAAAGAGGGAAATGGAGAGGAGAGAGCAAAAAATGGTGAGACAGGAAGAAAGGGTAAGAGGGACACGGAATTGGAAAAGGGATAAAGAAAGGGGAGAAATGAAGAGATAGTGAAAATAGAGAAGAGAAACAGAGACAGTTAGAGATGGAGAGAAATGAAAGGAAGAAATGAGATGCTGCGATTGGGAGAACCACCACCAATTTATACCATTTTTCATATCACATTTTTTAAACTGAGTTCACTTTGGAATTTATAAAGTACTCTCCTCACAACAGCCCTGGTGTAATGGTCATGATCATGCAAGAATTTTTATTCACATTTTATATGTGAGGAAATCAAAGAGCAGTGAGTTGAAGTATCTTGTACACAGTTTTAGAACCAAACTTCAGAGACCTTCTTATTCCAGTGCCCTTTTTGGGCAGTGGGTCTGAAAAAAGACCCAGCATTCAAAATTTATTTGTTGACTAAAGCAAATCAATTCTCAGTTTCTAGCCTATGATGGTAAAAGGAAATTCACTACTTCATTGATGGAAATATGTTCAGGGGGGAAAATGAACCACTGTGCTTGCTGGGTTTGAGCAACAAAGATTAGCTCTGAAAAGAGGGAGAGACAGACGGAATGAGAGAATTGAAAATGAATTTGTAAGGTAACTAGAAAGCAGTCACAATGTAAACAAACATTAATAATGGAAATAGGTGACCTGGAAGTCATGCAAACCAACTGACATATGAAGATGTGAACAGTATACTGGTTGCCATCTGCTGGAGGTGCATATGTGTGTATGTAGGTATGTATGTATATATTGATAGATTTAGATATGAGTGTGTATCTATTTCTATGTGAGGATGGATAGATGGATAGAAAGATAGATCCTGTTATAATAAGGCAGTGGCATCAAGTAAAACCTGGGGGTTTCTGAATTTGCAAGTCTAGATAAGAAAGACCTTCTCTCAAGCCCAGAAATCTCTTGGCCAAAGATCATTCTTGGAGAGACTGGAGTTCAAGTGTGTTTCTACAAAGGCAGCCCAGCCTAGGAGCAAAAATATTAGACTTGGTCTAGAGACCAGGGTACAAGGCCCACAAATGCTATCAATTAGTTTCTTTACCCTGGATAATTGTTTTGCCTCTCTGGGCCCAGTTTCCTAATCATAACAACAACTTGTACTGATACAATGCTCTAAGATTTACAAGGGATCTATGCAGGACATCTCATTTGACTTTCATAACTACTACTCATGAGGTAGGTGCTATTATCTTCCTCATTTAACAGAAGAGGAAATGAGACTTAGAGGTGTTGAGACTCACCCACGGCTGTCTTGCTTGTAAATAACTCAAGTTTGAACTCAAGTCTTCCTGACACTGGTACTTTATCTACCGTATCATGCTTCCTTTCATCTCTATATCAAGGGGAGGAGGGGAGGTTTGGGAGAAATGCTGAACATATTCTTTCTTAGCTCTAATGTTCTATATTAGAAGGCCCTTTTTGGTTCTGATGGCATGTGTTGGAATGTTCCTTCAAGCCCCAGTATGCTATGATTTATATTCAGACGTCCCTTCTAATTCTGATGTTTTATGATTGTTATAGGTGGTCAGAATCGAAGATCTGGAAAGAGCCTTGGAGTACAACTTTTACAATCAAAAATTCCCCCTAAAAATGTTCTGCTAAGTGGTCACTCAGAGAGCTAGGTGAGGCAGTGGATAGAGGATTGGGCCTGGAGTCAGGAGGACACATCTTTGTGAGTTTAAGTATGGTCTTAGACATTTACTAGATGTATGATTCTGGGCAAGTCACTTAGTCCAGTTTGCCTCAGTTTCCTTAAATATAAAATGAGCTGAAGAAGGAAATGGCAAAAAATCCTTCACCTTTTCCCAAAAAACCCCTAAATAAGGTCACAAAGAGTCAGACGTGACTGAACAGCCGCAACAACCACAACAACAAATGGTCATTCAACCTCTGCTTGAAGAACTCAAGTGAAGGAGACCCCACCACCTGCTTAGGATTCCATTCTACTTGTGCACAACTAAAATTTATTTAACATTAAATTTGAATCTCCCTCACTGCCTTCTAAATCAGCTTTCTGACATCAAGCAGATAGCCTTCTTCTTACACAAATACTTGAAGAGAGATTTTGAGTCTCTCTGAAGTCTTTTATCTAGGCTAAGTGGCCTTAAGTCCTTCAACTGGTCATTATACAACATGGTCTTCAGCCCTCCCTTTATCTCTGCTACATTGACTCCAATGTGTGCACATCTTTCCAGAAATGTGGGGCTCTCAGGGGAGAAGACAACAGAACTACTGTTTCCCTTGTTCTGAGCACAACATCTCCCAATATAGCCAAGGATAGTATTGCATTTTTCTTCGTTTTTTTTCTGCTGTTATTACACTGTTGACTCGTTGAGCTTTCAGTACACTAATATCTAAGTCTTTTCTGTAAGAAAAATACTTAAGAAAAAATGCATAAGAAAAATACTCACTTTCCCTTGTGCTTGTGAAGTTTCTTTTTGGAACTTGTACACTGATCCATTTAAGATTCATCTTAAAACATTTGTTTTTTGTTATTGCCATGATTAGAGCACAGTTCCTACTCATTCACTGTTTGCTGTTTATTCTGGCTTTATGTCATCTGCAGATAAAATGATCTGAAATAGCTCCATCCAATTCGGTAAATCCTAAGGTCACTGCTAGCTTGGATGTTCTCTATCTGGTGGCCCTTTCCAGCTCTGGCCTTCTGTGTTTTATGCCCATTTAGAGCTTTTAGAGTCAGTGAGTACTTTTGTTGATATTTTGTAAAAACAACAGAACAGCCCTAGAAAACTGTAAGTCAACCATTTTTCTCTCCAGAAGTGATTATATTAAGGAAAATGATCAGGCCTATCATCCAGAAACATGGAGTGATGATCAAGGAGGAACGAGTTACTGTGCTTACGGCCAAGTCTGCTTAACTATTTCCCTTGCCTTTGTAGGCAGTCTGGGAAAGGGTGATAGAAGCATCATTGATTTGGATTTCTCTAATGAACACTCAAGGTGAAAGTGACTGTGGAAACTCAAAAGGGATGTGTGCATTGACCAAAGACCAAAATCCAAGAACTCAAAGAAGGTTAGAATGGCAATGTTTCTAAAGTAAAGGGGTTTACAAAGTGTTTTCCTTACAATAATCCTGTGAAGTAGGGCATGTAAACATCACCATCTTCACTCTGCAGATGAAGAAACGGAGGATCAGACATGTGAAAGGATATGGCCAGAGACAAAGGGCTACTGAGTGCCAGAGTTGGCATCTGAGTCTATCCACTGCACAATTTGGGTAGCTGAAATCAATTTAAAGTACAGTACTAAGTAAAGAACACATCTCTCATATGGTACCATTTAGAATAGAGTATATTGAACTTAGCAAAGCTGATCAGACAAGTGAAAATTAAGGACAAACTAATTCAGAAGAAATGCAAGGAAGCGCCTGTGTTACCAGCAAATAATATATATTTTTAAAAGTATTCAAAACAAGATTGCTGTTGCAGATATTAACATACTACTACAACAAAATCTATTTATTTGTCTTATAGTAGTGACAGAACAGAAGAATGAAGGGGAAGAGTAAGTAATGTGCAGGTTCTTCTGCATAAGTTCTCCTCATCAGTTTAATCTATCTGAATACCATCTGCCACCCTCATGTTGGAATTGCCATTCATAGAATAAGCAGCTCCACTCCCTGATCTGAACCAAGAAAATGACTTTGGTGGTAAGGAAGAGAAAGAAAACAAGCATTTATCAGGTTTCTACTTTCGTTTGACCCTTACAATCACCCTGAGAAGTTGGTGTTATTCCACTTTATACTTGAGAAAAGGGAGGCAGAGTCATAGAGCTAGTAAGTAAGTGTCTGAGGCTGAATTTGAACTCAGGCATTTCTGACTCCAGGCCTCATGCTCTATTTATTCACTGTACAGTTGAGATGCCCTTATAAGATGAACCATTAAGGAGATGATCATATTTTTAAACTTCTCTGCAGAAAACAGATTTAAAGGTGAAAAGGTGGGGGTCCCCCATCCCAATTAATTAGGGAAGGCTCAAATAGTTCAACTGAACCAATCAATAAAAAGTAAACTAGGTGTGAATAAGGCCTTAATCAATTTGAAAGAATCACAGAGGCTTTGCATCATTGGATGAAAGCAGATGATGCCACACAGGAGGTAATAGTGAGACGGATTAATGGGAATCAGTCAGGCTCTGAGAAGCTATACATCAAAACAAGCTAGTTAAGGGTAAGTCACCTGAAAGGCAAAGAAGCTTTACATAATCTTCACACAATATTGCAAAAACTCATCAGGCCATTATTTGCCCATGTAGTCATATTTGCTCATAGTCACATTCCAGAAACTGCCAATACGTGGCTGTTGTGTGAAAGGCCCATTGCCTGGTGCTGAGTATACAAAGATGGAAAATGACAGTTTCCACTCTCAAGAAGCTTATACTCTAGTAGAAGCAGGATGAGACAAGTACTCAAATAAGTGCAAGGTAGAAGATGATTAAGTGCATTGCAGAGATTAAGCAGAGAAAAAAAGACACTAGAGAAGAGAGAGAGATAATAATTTTCAGCTAGGCAAAGAAGAGAAAGTTTCATTGAATTATATGAATGTTTAGGGTGTTATCCAGAGCAAAAAAAAAGTAATTACTTAAGATTCCTCCAATTCTTTAATGAATTCATGGCATCACTGATGATAGTCACAACTCACCCACTTCTTATCTTACATAATTTTTGTTCAAATATTTTCATGGTTCTCCACAGAGGTTGACCCTAATGTACTGGAGGATTCCTCAGATATCTTGTGGGTCCTGAGGCAGCACTTAGGCTACCACACTTTTGTCCCTTGCTTTTTTCTGAATTACCTCATTTTCTGGTCAAACAGGTTCTCAGCACAATATTTTATGCCACTTCATGAGCAAGTCATTGTTGAAAACATGCATGCTTAAGCCTAATTTTTAATCACACAGTTATTTGATGAAATACTATTTTAATAAACGACATCTACAAAGACCAAGAAATTATAATACAAGGTATAAGATACCATAGCAGATTTAGGGCCAGGAAGATCTAACACTTGTTTGATCATAAGCTAAGAATCTACCCCATCAGTACCCCTAATAACTCTCTCATTAAAAGTTCTAAAAAAAGGTTCTGATTTGCACTAGTGAATAGAGGCTCCTATGTGAGTATTCCTACGCCCAAGAAATTAGAGGTCTGAACACACATAGAGACAAAAGTAGTGATGAGATGGGATGAAGGCATTCCAACAATCCCAGTTTCCAGTTCAGGCAATGTGTTGCTCTAAATTTCAAATTCTAATAAATAAATATATAAAATTTCTATATATATAATATACATTTATTTATATATAAATGTATAAACACATCTGTGTGTACACATTCATACATACATATATCTCTCCATGCATATATTCCTAGTATATTGGCTAATACCTGCTCAGTGATTTAGGGACTGATTTTTCCATCTAAATTATATATAGTTCACTGTATCTAACATTCTCCTCTCTTTTTTTTGAAATCTGCCTTGTACAAGCAGCGTAAGTCATATTGGGTATAGGCTGAAATTGCACAATGCAGAAGGCTGAACTAGAGGGAAAGAAAGAATAGGACTGGGGGATCTGGCTCAGCTGACAGTGAGTCATGTGAACTCAACACAAAAGCCATCGCCACAGGACACAAGGGCCTAAGTCCTGCTGGCTCACTTTACTGGGATACTTCATTCTCTGCTCTTATCAGACTGTAACTAAGTCTTTGGGGTTACTCAACTGTGTCAAGTAATATAGTCTTAAGATCTTTAGCATCACTTGGACCATGTAAGACAACTTAGGTGGAAATGAATTGGGAGTTGTTTGTGGATAAAACAGTCATCTTGATCAAAGATCAAATGAACCATTGTGATGAGCCAAAAAGTGTCACTGAGGAATCATTCAACCCAAATACTCCATATGAGCCCTTAATCTTGGTTAGAGCACCCACACAGGACTCCTCACCTTTCATTTTATCCCCCTCCTTCCCTTCTCCATTCTCATATGGTTATTCAGGGAGTGCAGTCGTGCATATAGTTAGAAGAATCAGAAATAACACATTAGTTAAAAAAAAAAAGAAAGAAAAAAATCAGCTTTCTTTTTGTCTAATGGCAGTAATTTGGCACATGCTTTGGGGCTATCAGAATTCTCCTCATGCATACCTCCTCTATTGTCTTTTTCCACAAAGTCTCCTTGACAAATGGAAATAACCCTGGCTGGATGGCTCAGTAAGGGGCTAGCTCTGACTGGTCTTACCAAATTGGACCTACTTGAAGTAGTGATATAATACTGGCAACAACCACCACAATAACCACAATGGTTCATGTATTGACAGAAGAAAAATCCCTGTACTCCAAATACAGACTTCAAAATATCCTTGAGAAATCAACCAATAAGCTTTACTGGAAAGAAAGCATTGTCTTAGGCTAAACTGTTGTATCTAACCACCAAATGATCCATAAAAATGTAATATAATGTTTTCACTAGATGTTACCATATCAAATGCTCATAATCTCAAAGCTGCATGGAACAAAAAAGCTTTCAAAACATAGAGAACTACTTAGGAGAAGAAATCAAAACCATGGTGAAAAGGAAGAAGTAGATGATTCCCACCATCCTGTTGGCTACTGGAGTTATAGCGAGGATACTTTCAGTATCCCATAGAAGAAGAGTTTAAAATCAAATACTTTTATACAACTCCGACAAGCAGTTGTTTCCCAGACTTAGGTAACTGTGTGAAGAATTTAAATATAAAAGTAAAACAGTAGGAGGGTCGCTAGACTGTTTATTCTGGGTCTTCATTAAAAGCAACAATAAGAGAACAAAATTAGTGACCAGAAAACAGACTAAATGAATAAATATGCAAATAGATAAAGTCCATTTAAAGCTCACAAAGTGATTTGATCCTCACAACCACTCTGTGAGTGACATCATGATCCCCACTTTACAGCTAAATCCAACAACCTAACCACTATGCAGTGCTGCCTCTAGAAATAGGCTCTGTGTCCATCATCGGAAGACCAACCTAGCTAAATAAGAAGAGGCTTATTAGCAGAGTGTTGGCCATTGACAAATTAATTTTTTGACTACAGCAAATCATTAAACAACCTACTAATGTGCAGAGAAGTTGGAATCTGACCATGTCACAGTATCATAGATTTATATTTTGAAGGGTCCTTGGAAGTAATCTATGGGGAGAAAACACAACTGATGAAATCATGTACCCTTAAAGTGCTAAAGAATAAGATGTGTTATATTCCTAAGACATGAATTCTATGGGAGGAATTATGTAGGTTTAGAGGGTTATGAAACAGGACCCCAGGATCCAATAATAGTGAAGGTCTTTGGCTACTTTTAGGAAAGGTAGCATCAGTCAAGAGATGTAGGGGTTGGAGAAGAAAAAAATTATAACTATAGAATGAATATCAGTAACAATACAAATAGTTTGTTACATAAATGTTATCTATTACTATTATTTCTCTAGCACTTTGCGGTACAAAAAATCCTAACACCACAACAGGTAGTTAATATATAAAGATGATTACTCCCTTTTTACAGATGAGAAAACTGAGCTTTAGAGAAGTCACTTGTATATGACCTTTTACAGCTGAGTATAACTGTGAGAGAACTAACATAGGGAAAAGTGCTTTGAAAGGCACAAAGCACTAGAGAATGATAACGTGTATACACAGCTATAGCTACATATAAAGGTATAGGTATTATGATTTTTTTTTAAAGTGGATAGACCAACTTGTGATCTCAGCAACGTAGAAACCTCCTGGTGATGACTCTGTTCTATACATGAAAATGGGAACCTTCTCTTCCACCTAGAAATAAACTGAGCTGTCTGAGGTGCTAGAAAATTAATTGACTTACCCAGTGTCTTACAACCAGCATGTGGCTGAAATGGGACTTGGACTCAGGTCTTACTGATGTTATCCATTTAGGACACACTACCCTCAATGTAAACTACATATACATTAAATATATTAAATTATATTTATGTTAAATATACTATATGTGTGTGTTAGCTTACAGAGTTCTCAGGCTTTACAGTTTTTGGAGTTTTCCCTTTAAGAGACATCAGACAGCAAACATCACAAAATATTGCATTGCTTAGGAGTTATGTGTGTTCACGTGTGTTTGTAAAGAGGGTCTATGAAACACACAAGTAGCATAAAAAAAATAAAAATTGAAGGATCATGGTCTAAGAAGGAAAAATAATCCATAATTCAAAAGAGATGGAGGAGACTGCAGAAATAAGTTTGGTTCCATTTGATGGATAAAGAAACTGAGGCATGGAGAGGACAAAAAGAGAATTGTTCAAATCCACATGGTGAGTTTCTGCCTAACAATGATGATGGGTTTCTTTCCTTTGATTCTCTTTTTATCTCTTTATTCTCTTTTTAATTTGGCCTCTGTTTTACACCTGTAACATGAAAACACACTGCTTCTAAGTTGATGTTTGAAGGTAAAATGTGTGGTATAATGAAAGGGAAAGGAGAGAATATACATTTATTAAGTATACCCTATGCCAGGCACTGCTATTATCTCATTTGTGTGGTATCTGAGTCAGAAGACCTGGGTTCAAATCCCAGCTTTACCATTTATTACGTAGATGACCTTGGTCAACCTACTTATGCTCTCTTGTCTGCAAAATGAGAGGTTAGGAAGATGACCTCCATGATCCCTTAGAGTTCTAAATCTCAAATTCAGAAGTGTTGAGATGAAAAGATAGAAATACCAATTTCCTGACTCTCTGCTGACTCAAAGACGATGTGCAAATAGAAGCAGCTGACCCCCAATGGGAACTAAGTGGCCACTTTAACACGTTTGTAGCTGGAGACATGATTAGCTCACAATAAATGTAAGCTTTTGGCAGGAAAGAAAATTGAGAACCATCAAGATGAAACACGCTAATTTTTTTTTTGCATGTCAGCGGTGTGTGTCTCTTGTTCATCTGTCCTGCAAGTTAGTAAAATCAAGACTAGTTGCTGGAGCCCTGAGCTATCAATAAAAGTTAATGTACCACAGGAAATTGGAAAGAAAAAAAATCACTTAAGTGTTCAGGGCCACCAAGTCACCCGTGCATCCATCCCCTGTGAGATGTTATGGCACTCGGCATGTTATTGTTGATCTGGCTGGCTGGTGATTTCATGTTATTTTCCGAAG